>OZ021729.1:47559414-48781914 GCA_963978545.1 Linyphia triangularis | reverse complement strand
GGTCCCAAGCTTGCTCCAGTATTTCTCTGTATAAAAAACAAGTTCCATGTAGAACATTCTCATCCCATATTTGTCATATATCATCAATAGTTTTTATATTTTTGCAGTTTCTTAATCTGTCACCTACATATGACAAAATATTAAAATGGTTTTTTAGATTATTTTCAAGTTTTATAAAAAAAAAAAAAAGAAAAAAAAAAAGCCGGACAAAATTTTATCTAGAACCCGTATTATTCATATTTTCTAGATCATAAGTGAAAATGTTCTGGTTTGTTTGAATTCAAGTAGAGAAAGGGTAACATTTTAAATAGACGCTAACATCAGGCTGATTTTACTATTTATTTATGGCGCTTTATACACTAGGTCATGTAAAACTTAAACACTATAACAACATTTGAAAAACGGAAACATCCAAATTTTAACATTTCTTTGAAACGACACTATTTGTATTGCACTAAAGTAGGCAACAAATAATGCATAATGATTTTTCGATGCTAGAAGATTTACAAATCCATTATTTACTTCAAAGTTCATGTACCTTGCGATACGGCAAGCAAACTCTTCCCGAAAAGTGGTAAATTAAAAACGCATTCGTTTGAAATTATTTACGATTGCTAAGTATTTGTTTTTCAATCATAAAAAAACGCTGGGATTTTAGGAATCCTAGGGAGGGGTACTGACCCTAAAACCTCTCTCCCTGGTTGCGCATCTGATTAACAGGTTGCTCACAATTTATTATCAGGGTTTCTTTTCTTAATGAGTTTTGATTAACTAACATGATAATAAAATTATTATATAAGTTCCACTAAATAAGTCTTTAATAACACAGACAACTTAAGGTAGTATCCACATGGTGGTCTTTAGTATACAGTATGTCCGTAAAGTCATGGTGCACTTTTGACCGGTCACAGGAAATCAACGAAACAAGATAGAAATGGGAAATCTTCACCAAATGAAAGGAAAACTCTCCAAGTTTTGTACCTAATCAGTGCAAGTTCAATGTGACTTCCATTTGTTGCTCTACTCACATCTAAACGATATTCAAGTTCTTCCCACGCACGGTTAAGGACGTCTGGTTTAACAGAGTGAATAACGTCTGTGATTTTCTGTTTTAAATGATTAACGTCGTTGATGTGTTCCCTGTACACGTGTTGTTTCATATAACCCCACAAGTTAATTGTCTCGTTGATTTCTTGTGTCCGGTCAAAAGTGCACCATGACTTTTAAGGACACACTGTATTTTATTCATGCTTGTCTGGTGGATATTCGTAGACTGTGTTTACACATTTCTTAGAATTGATCAGCATCTCAATGTGAGGTGATAGATCTTCCTACACCGTCGAATAGAATTATCCGAAGGTGGATTTTTCCAGAACGCACCCTTGAAACGACGCTGGTGTTGTGACAGAATTAGTTTCGACAAACACAGAATGCACACTGCTGTCTCTGGTGTATTGACATTTTTAATTCTCACTTCACGTCCTACGAAAGGAGCCCTTGTGGAAATAAAAACTTGATGTTAGTGTTCCTTAAATTTATTGGGATTTAATTTGAAAGTATAAAATTATCGTCATATTCTTTAATCAAAATGAAGTAAGGAAGAACCTTCAATAAATTATGAGCATCCTGTATGTTGTAGCAGTTTAAAACATTCATATTTCTTATACTAGAAGTTGTAAGACACATAAGACGCCCGTTGAAAAATGATTAATATAGCAAACACTTTAATTTAATATGAGCAAAATATTTATTAAAAACTGCGTGTGAATTGATTCAATAATCTTCCTTCCAGTGGTTTCGATTCAATATACACCTTCATTTGACTTGCAACATAAACTTGTAAAAATCCTTTCATACTCGAAAGTTCTATCTCGAATGCGGATAGTCTTATTCACCGTTCACTGAACTGAATAAAAGGTGCGATGCTACACCATATTAAGCTTCTTAAAGCGTTACAGAGTCAATCAGTAAGTGAGTTAGTCAGTGATGAGTTCTTATAATAATTGCATATTTGGTGAATTTTGCTCGATTATTTCAACTTCTATTGAACGAAATCCCTCAAATAAGGACAGCAGTAATTTTAAAACTCCAAGTTATCAGATACTATCTATAGAAACTTATAATATCTAAATTCACCGAAAATTTCCAAAAGAATGAAATGTTCATGTGCTTAGGTGGGTTAATATAATAGAATGGTAGGCAGGAAATTTCTGTTATAATTTTCATGTTTTTGTTCCCACGTTCACCTAAAAAAAACCAGCACACCCAGACACCCTAATCTTGTCGATCGCATACACAGTTCCAAGATCCCCATCTAGCGTAATAAAGAAAACAAATTGTAGGGGCAACCTTCAACTCGGCAACTTATCTGTCACGGTTTATGAAACAATATATAAAACATATGACAACCGGTCCCTTTGGCCTGCTGCACCAGAAATTGAAAATAAAATAATATCATAAAGGGGATTACGGCGCCCGGCCTGTAATGGAGATGTTGGGAATACTAAAAGTTTGTGTTGCTCGCTGACAGGTCGGCCGTGATGAGAATTCCATATTTGTGTGGTCCTGTTATCTATCGCATTTCATAATAACGGTACAATGTTGGTGCAGCGTCAGCAACTCTTTGAGAATGCGAAGATAGTGCAACAAGTTGGATTGAGATAATCACTAAAAGGTCGATTATACACCTTTTTTATTGCGGTGCATCAGGTCCAGGTGCATATATAATTTGGCGACATTTGGGTGACTGAAATCTCCCCTGTTAAAGTTGATGATATAAAATAGAAAAAAGAGCCAATTTAGAGGGTTTCTTTATAGACAACCATCAGGAGGGCTTCACTTTCGGCTTGAATTAATTAATACTCAAAAATCGCCAATTCATTTAAATTTTAAAATTCTGGCTCCGAAATTTACAGTTTTAGAGGGAAATCTAATTGCCATGCTCACTGCCAGCAAAGTGTAAGAGGGTGCACTTGCATCCCCCCCCCCCCCTTCCCGACTTTTGAAATTTTAAAAGTGTGGATAAATCAGTGGAATTCACAGGAAAAAAAAGGTTGCGTGCCTTGTAAAATAGATTTTAAATTATTCATTATTACTCAATTCAGTAATTACTATTTTAGTAATTTTTGTTTCAAGCGATAGTTTATTAAAGGTCAAACATAAATATTATGCATCTTTTGTACTAAACAGTTTTTTAATAATTAATTAATAAAACAAGTTTTAAAATTTTTAAATAGAATTTTTTTCCCCCTTCTATTAGGATTATCATGGTCGAAATCCCCTCCAGAATTTTTTTCATTCCATTTCGACTTTTGGTTCTCAGTATTTTAGCAAAAATGTAAAAAAGCTCACTTTAAGGGACAGTGTAATAGATTACGTTTTGAAATACGCAAAACGTTTGCTTTTCCCCCGCTTTAAAGAAATTTACTCTCAAGATCGGCCAAAACATTTTCTCTCATAAGTGACATGTTTCTCAACATAATGAACTGAAATTAGGTATACATAGGGTAAACGAAGTACGCTAAATCGAATGAAAACATAAAAAATAGGGGTTCGTATTGAAATTTTTGAGGATAGAGTTAAATTTACTTAGTATACGGCCCCCTAAGAAAACAGTTTTGCACCAGACATATAAAAAATCGTAAACAAAGCATTTTGGTGCAAACCGCAAGATTCTACGATAATTAGAACCAAAGATATAGCCATCGTTCGAATTTTTTTTTTACTGTACCTTAAGGCTTCGATTAAAATTTGAATTCTTACTTTTTCTTTTTTATATAAAATAGAGATAAAATGTCGGATGTTTAGTTAATTTGTTGACAAATTTGGAGACAAAATATGTCATCGAATGTTTAGGTTCCGATTCCAATCCGATTTTCCAATTGCAGACAAGATTTGAATTTTCTAGCCAGACTTCTGGTTGAATTTTAGTGTGAAAATTCGTCTTGACGAGAGCCTTCACTTGACAATTAGCAAAGAAATACATTTACACAAGAAAATACATTATGGATAAAGGCTAATTGAAAGTAAACTAGAGGGTGGGTGGGGAGGAAAATTATGAGTAGATTGGCGATAATTATTACATTGGCAAAAAAAAAAACCCTCTCCCAAAATGGTGAAATTGTCAATATGTATTTCGATAAATATTACATCCTCATTTCTTATAAGTGAAACAGAGAAGAAACAGTCGTTGACGGACGATGCTCAAAGAGAACATAACTCTGTGTTAGATATTCGTTTTTCAACTTTTTTTTTCTCCCTTATTGCATTTCTACGGAAGTTTGAGAGGTGCATGGATGTTTAGAGCATCTTAAAAAGGATTTCAAAAGCAATTTCCATCAAAATCTTTAGAGCCATTTTTACCTTATGCGTATCATCAATTTCGACAAAAGATACATCATACCCATTGCAATTTTGACGAAAACCTTAATGACAGGTCTCATTTCCACTACTAACCAATATACAAAAGTTGAACATCGTAGACCAATACGTTCGGGAGTTATGTTCTACACAGACAGACACACATATATTTATTTATAGACCACTGTTTTGAACTCAGCAAGTTCTAAAACGTAGAAAAATGCAAAAAAAAAAAAAATTACTTTTTTTGACCGAATGCAATACTTTCATTATATATATATATATATATATATATATATATATATATATATATATATATATATATATATATATATATATATATATATATATATATATATATATATATATATATATATATATATATATATATATATATATATATATATATATATATATATATATATATATATATATATATATATATATATATATATATATATATATATATATATATATAATGAAAGTATTGCATTCGGTCAAAAAAAGTAATTTTTTTTTTATACACCCCATTATACAACCCCATACATATATATATATATATATATATATATATATATATATATATATATATATATATATATATATATATATATATATATATATATATATATATATATATATATATATATATATATATATATATATAACATATGGAAACATTTAAAAATGGTTACTTTTAAATGACCCCCCCCTCCTTTTCCACTTCACATAAAATTATTCAAAACTATGAAACAAAACTAAATTTTGTCTGTATGAAGACAATATATTCCTGTATTTATTTCCACGTCCAAAATTTACATAGTATATTCTGTTTTGAAGCTTTATTTCAGTAACCCTATTTTCAGGACGATAAGCTTTTTTTTTTTTTTTTTTTCGTAGTTATGAATTAATTAGTATTAAATGTTAAGACAAAAAAATTAAAGAGTTTTAATCTGATCATTGTTGAACTTATTTTCTGCTCCTAAAATTTTTTCGTATCTAAATAACTGTATGCATGGCGACGTCATGGCAAACTGCTATGAGCGCGGGAATGTGAAACATGCATTGGGATTAGTCAAAGGAACGTGAAAAATTCTTTATTTTTAAAGTGTGTCATAAATATTGTCAATCGAAAAAACCTCATTTACTATAGCATTTATAATAAAAATAAAAATTTGCATGTTGTATGCATAAATACATCATGGAGTGGGGGTTCGGTCATTTAAGAGACAGTGTTGAAATGTAGTGAAAACCTTTCATAGACATGACATTGTTAAGAAGATAGTTAAATGAAGCTCAAATTATAAACGAAATGCAAATTTTTAAACACAGTTTACTCTGCTTAGTTTTGCTGTAATTTTTTTTATAAATATTTAAAATAAGTTGGAAGTCATAAAAAGTAGTTTTTTTTTTTTTTAGAATGCGCAATCGGTTGGGCTCTAATGGTTATTATAAATAAACCAATATTTAATTGATTTATTTATACAAAAATTATTAAGTTTTGAAATTACAAGAAAGAAACACCTGGTAAATACCTTTACAAAGATTACAAGAAAAACAGTTTTTTTTTTGTTTTTTTTAAACCTTAAATATTTTTGGGAATTTTCTGCGAATAATTAAATTTACTCGACCAAAGTATTTTAGTATTCCAATACGAAAGAGCGCGAATCTTTAAATGACATAAAATGAAAGAATTGAAATGTGATAAATTTTATTAAAAAAATCAGTGAAAAACATTTAAAATCCTATGCCACAACGGGTATTAATTATAGTTTTCAAACATTTTTATATTCAAATTTTACTGTATAATTCTACAGAGATTAATTTGACACGACTTGAAAATCAGATTTGGTGAAATTTTCATTGCGAAGCGACAATATACATCGTTATCTAAATTGCACCTTATGACAATTAATAGTTAACTTCTGTGTCTAAGAAATTAATACAATAAAGAAAAACATGCCAGAGTAAAAACAAAACAGGACAAAATAAAATTATCATAACAATTTGGATTGATATATATTGGTGAGATATAATTTAAGGGGACTTGGTACCCCTTGTTTTCACAAAAAATAATAAAAACATCAATTTTCTATTTTTTGTGTGTTTATAATCTTTGAAACCTTCTCCTTATTCTGGCAAGTTTTTGAGCTGATCCGATAACTGCAATTGCAGAAAAACTATATTTTTGGAGAATTTAGTATTTCTGCATTAGCTTCTTTGATGTTTAGAACGCATTTTTCTCAGTTCGTGATTTTTGAAATTTCCACCTTACTCAAAATGCTAAAACTTAGCAAATATGAATGAAATTACTTGAAAATTTGTGTGTGTCATTCTTAATATTTATTTTACAAAAATAGGCATGGCTTTGAATAAAATATTTTTTTTTTTTTTTTTTTTTTTTTATAAATTTAAATGTCGAAAAATACCCGTTTTTTACCTATAGGTACAGTAATTATCGTTTTTCTCGAAAACTATTTTACGTATTCTAAATCCGATGCCTAAAAAGTTAAAGTATATTACTAGGAATATTTAAAAATATTCCTAGGAATAAAAGGAATATAAAAAAAAAAAAAAATCAGGGAAAAGTATTGAAAAATAAAAAAGAAGATAGAATTTGAAATTTGATGAATTTTTTTTAAATTTTAAAATTTTGAAAATTTAGAGCACTAAAAATTTAGTTTTTACTTAGTAATACTTCCAAATATGTAAAAATTATAATTTTAAAGGCTTAAATAAAAAAAAAAAAAGAAAAAAAAAAGAAAAGAAAAAAAGAAACATTGAAAGGCACCAAGTCCCCTTAAATGAGAATAAGTATGAATATGGGTACAAGCACTTCTTCGGTACATCCTTCTTTAGGCTATTCTCTGTACCGTTATGGTACAGCTTTCACTCACGTAACCTATTGGTATTAGGCGGGTCTTTGATGGGTAGGTATAACGTTTAAAATGAGCTCTCTAATCTTTTCACAAGTCATAGACTTCGACCCAAAAAAGCTAAAATCAATGAGGACGTGGTTATTAATGACCTAGGGGTGTCAATAAATAGAAATCTGATTAATAATAAGGTTGAGCATCTTTGTGGTATGGGTCAAAATCACGAAACTGGCCATAAAGTGCCCCAAGTGTTTTTATTTATGAAATTGAAGAAAATACTCATGGAAAATAAAATAAATACAAAAACAATGATTTTTTTTTTAAAGAAACTTAAAAAAATAAGGGAATGGCTGCAAATAACTTGATAAGAAATAATTTTCAACTTCGAAAACATCATTTCGGTGACTGTCCCCGGCGAGTATCATGCATAATCATTTGCATTGTATGCGACAATTGTTTTCATTTCCTTTTCAAATTTTAGCTAATTGTTAACTGAATATTCTAAATAGCAAAAAACAAACTTTTCTGCAAAAACTAGTATTGTTTTTTATTTATTCGGTCTCTTAACTGTGTCTCTGACTAGTGGTTTTATTTTATACAGCACATGGTCCTCGTATTCAGTTAAGTCTAATCGCTACACGATGTAGAAAGGAAGTTCGTCATTCAGGAGATGGTCATTGCGGCGACGTCTCCGAAATGAGCACTGTCGTTGAAATGACGTTAAACTTGCAGAATTCAACTTTTCTATTAATTTGTTATACTATTTCGAGTTTTTATAGCACATAAACGAGGATTTTTCTCAAATTTTCTTGTAATAAATCCTTTCTCTAATATATATAACTCTTTTTAGCAGGTTTTGGATTATATTTTCTTGTTTGAAAAGTTTTATTATCAGTTAAATGGAATAAATATCATATATTAGCAATACATAGAATACATTTACTACAATTACGATGAAATATGATCAATTATAGACTGCTATTTGTTGCTTCTTTACGACCACGGACCATTTAAAGAATAAATAGATTATTATAAATAGAAAAGGCAAAATATTATAAGCAATCGAATTTTTAAATGCAAACAATAAAAAAGGCGTAAACAAATAATTTTATTTATGAAATTATCAGAAAATGTTATAGTGTATAAACACTTTTTTTTTAATTTTTTTTTTTCTTTTTTTCCCCCCTTTTTTTTTTCTTCCTTTTTCCTTTTTTTTTTTTTTTTTTTTTCTTTTTTTTTTCCCCCCTCTTTTCTTTTCTTCTTTTCTTGTTCTATGAATATTTATAAAATTTATAATATTTTTATAATTTTTTATAAAAATAAAACGATCCAATGCTTCTTTTAAAAATGTCGCATTTCATTTAGAATTAAATAGACATTATACAAAAAAAAAAAAAAAAAAAAAAAAAAAATTGAAGTTAATATTCGTATTGTATTCCAAACTAGAGCACTTTTTCTACAAATTTTTAAGATGTACGAAGACTTTTGGGAGACATTGTAAAATTCCTTTTCTGTTAAATTTTGAATGAAGTAAGATGTGCTCAGCAATATAGGCATGAACGAATTATAGTGGTTTTGCAGAACAGTGTAAATCAATTTTTTTTGGCAAATCAGAACGTTCAATTAGTGCTGAACAGTTCCATAATATGATGGAGTCAATTCAATGACCTAAATCAGTGAGTCTACATTTTATGCTTCACTTTCTTTCATAAAAATATATGCGACTAAATTGTACTACACACATATTACACAAAAGTAATTGGTGAGATGATCAAAAAGTTTACCAAAACTTGCTTTAATTGTTAAGACGGTGTATGCTTTAAGTAACACTAACCGTGGCGGGAAATAATGGTTTATTACGCATGCGTGAAACAACTGGTGAAGTTTACCTTAACTCACTATAGTGGTTTTACTTCATAGTTGAATTCTTCGACAATCCTCAATACATTTATCTGAAAAATAATGTCAAATGAAGTGTGAAAAAGTTTAGAAATTGTTGCTCTATCAATCAAGCTCAAAAGTATGGAACTAATATGTACCTTGAAGTAAGAACAACCAAAGATTGCAACTGTCATTAAGCTAAGTAACTATCACTAAAATATCGGTTCTACATACGTTTTCTTTTGCTACTAGGACTAGAATCACTACTAGGTTACGATGACATATCAAGCATGTACAAATCGCCGATATTTAATGAATGAAATTTTTCCCTGTGAAAAATTGATGACACCCAACAAAAACCATGATAATTTGCAATTTTTTGTAATAAAAATAACGCCAAATAGCCAAATTTAGCGAGAAAACTTTGACCTCTTATTCAAGCTCCAATATGATATTTATTTGAAGAAAAGATGTAAGCTCCCCATAGACCATAGAGTATCACACATTTTCATCGTCGTTCTTCAAGCATTTTAGGTTGTAATTTCCTATACAATTTTATGTGTTCCTCTTAATCTTATGGAGGCATTTAAACTGATATCTGACACATGTAACTGAGGCTTAACGAATTGCAAATTGACTACTGGTCACATTTTTTAGTACTTACAGTTGAATTTTGGTAAGGGGGCTCATCCAGACGATAATTTTCATTTGACCAATCGTATGTTTCTGTAGATTTGTAGTTATGTCCGGGGATGTTAACTTCAGACAGACAAATGGACTGAGTCTTTTTACAAGCTTTTCACTGTCAGTAGAGTTTAGGAACTAAAATAACAATTTATAACTATCTTTATCCTGGTTTTAAGACGTTTGCTTTTCTACCATACATGTAACTCATTATGGTTTTTTAGAAGAATTCCATATTTCTAATAATAGATAAAGCAATTTTTCTAATTTTATTTTTTCATTTTTTATGACATTAATTTTGAGAGCAATTTATTGTAAACCGCAATCTGAGCATTTGAGGTTGGTTGGATTAATTACTTTTTTGAAAGCTCATCAGAGTTAGATATTTTATTCTATTAATGAAAGAATATAAAATTCATTAGGTTTCTTCAACATGTTTAAATTGCAATTTTCCCTTTTCTATAGTAGTGCGATCTACTGTATACTATCACAAATTCATTCTGATTCAATTTTTTACTTCGATTTTCAAAATAATAATGCAATGAGCAATTGTAATTAAACTATAGGTCAGAATGGGAGGTCTTGGCCTTTAAAAAAAATTTCGAAGAAAAGTTTATTAAAAAAAAAAAACTTAAGATGCGATTACAAGTGATATTTTTTTTTTTTATGAATTGTTGACTCTCCACTATCTCTTTATTTAAAAGGCAAAGCCCTCTCTCACTGATTCACTCTCTTAACACTAATTCTCCCTCTTTCCCTATAATCGCTACTCTGAAATTTGAGGTAAATGTCAATAAGGAGAAGCGTAAAAAAGTAAGGTATTCAGTAGTCGATTAACCAACTTTAAAGGGTCGAAAAGGAGTCAAACGTTCCAAACGAGAAATATTCAAAAGTACCACTTCCAATGTAGTCACAACTCTATTTGATACAAATGTCAACCAGGGCAATCATAGAAAAAGTAAACTATTTGGATATCGAATAACCAATTTTAAAGGGTCGAAAAAGGGTCGAAACTTTCCAAACAAGGAATATCTCAATTCCCACTTCCAATGAAGTTACAACTCTGCGATTTGGTACAAGTGTCAATAATGTAAGCTATTCCAACCTCGATAAACTAATTTCAAAGGATCGGAAGGATTCTAAACTTCCTGAAAGAGGGATATTCAAATTTTCCTTTTTCAATGTAGTTATATTTCTGAAAACTGGAAGCAAGGGCAATCGAGGATAAATTAGCTACTCCGATCTCGATAAAGTAATTTTAAGCGGTCGAATCATCCAAAGCAATGACTATTTCAATGTTTCACTTCCAATGCACAGTTGTTAAATTTGGAACACAAATATCATGGTGGGTAAGCGTAGTTAAAATAAAGTATTCTGATTTTGATAAGCCAATATTCAGGTGTCGAAACGGGATCAAGCGTCCGAAATGTGAAATGCTTGAATGTCTTTGATTATCAATTGAATTGCACAAGGTAAAATTTCGTAGCATGAAATTACGGGTATTCAGCTATTTATTAATGAAATAGCAATTATTATAATTACAAAATATACATATTATAATTACAATTACTGCAAATAGCAACGAATGTTCGTTTTTATTATTCATCACAACTAGAGTTTTAAAAAGCTTGTCTGTTCAAACTAACACCAAAACAATTTGCCTTGTGGATTGACAAAATTTCTGTTTTGACAGCGGAGACGTTTTTTTAAATTTTTTTTTATTTATTTATTTATTTATTTATTTATTTATTTATTTATTTGTTTGTTTGTTTATTTATTTATTTATTTATTTATTTATTTATTTATTTATTTATTTATTTATTTATTTATTTATTTATTTATTTATTTATTTATGTAATCCCATTTTTGCCTAAAATGGAGGTAATTTACGATCCAAAAGCATTTGACTGACAATTGTTTTGTAAGTTGTAAATCACTTAGACGTTTATTTTTCGACACTTTAACGGCGGTGCTCTGAAACCTTTCTATCTTTATGACAAAAAGCATACATTATTCACTAAAAGGTACAGATAAAGTAAAAGAGAGAAAAAAGGACTGAGATTTATATATCGCCTTGTAGTTTTAGGGTTCATAGAAAAGTTCTGTCAGAAAACAAGTCAGTTTATATCTATGTATGAATAAAATGAAAACTTCAACTCTTTTCCCACCAATTTACTTTTAGAAATCAGTATTGAGGAACTGATAGGAGATTATTTTTATTAATAATCTCTACATTTGTATTAACCATTAAAATAAACTACATAGTTTATATGTTTAATTTAAAAAAAAAAAAAAAAAAAAATGTCTTGCGTTTTAAAGAGGTTAAATACTTTTATATTGTAAATAACTGAAGGATAAATAATTTAATTTAAAAGTATTTCTCGAGTTCTGAAGTGTTTATGTTAAACTATGAAGAGTTTAAAAAGTTCAAGATTTCGATGTTTAATTCTACAAAGATTTAGTCCTTTTATTTTTCAGAAATTTATTTTAGCAGCATTACGTCGAAAAGTTTATGTAAAAACAATGAAAACTTGAAAAGAATAAAAAGTTAAATCTGAAAATGCATAGTTGAGTTACTACAAGAATTTAAATATTTATAAGAATACAAGAATTTAAATATTTATAATGTATTTTAAATATTTACAAGAATTTAAATATTTATTTTTCCAATTACTACAAGAATTTAAATAGTTATAAGGTAAACATAAGGCAGGAAATCGACAAATAGTATGAACAATCAGGTTAAATAATCAAGACTAAAATAAAGAGATAGAGGTATAGTTCAACAAAGGTTAAAATAAACATGTCCTAAAATTAAATCCTTATTGAGTAGATTTTATTTCCATGATAGTAGTTTTCAATAATTATAATAGTTACGATAATTATACGTAACAATAGCTATTTGTTTTGGAATTTAAATGGAAATTTTTCATAACCTTTTATTTGAATTTTAACTTTTCCAGAAAATAAAAACACCAATTTTTTCTGCTCTGCAACACAAAAAAAATAAAAAAATAACAATAATGGAGGTTTATCAATGTAAAACTTTAAAGTTTGTTGTCAAATTCAACCCCTTCCGCCCAAGAAAACATACACTAACTCACCTTTCTCCCGCGAGGGGCGCTGCTGCTCCAGTTGCCAACAGCTGACGGACCGCCCCCTCATCTGCCCTCCTCCTCTTCTAGGCACAACACAAGAGGATGCGGAGGATCGCACACTCCTAGCCTTGATCTTCCGGATCGCCCGGATATTGTCCCGGATCTTCCGCACCTCACGCGCGTACTGCTCTCGGAAATCACTATCCGGACCCGACTCATCACCGGACACCCCCTCTTCTTCGTCCTCCCCGCCGGCATTCTCCTCGTAAAGCTGATCCGGCAACAACGCTATTCGGGGCATAGTCCGGCACTGCTGATCCTCATTACCATGGCAACGCACTGCCAGTCTCTTCTCGTTCTTCGTCGTGGGAGGAAGCGCCGCCACTTTTGAATGATCCGGCAACTGAGCTATCCGAGGCGTAATCCGGGTCTCATCACGGCGGCACTGTTGATAATCATTGCCATGGCAACGCAGTGACACGACTGAAAGTTTATTCCGGCAGAGAGTCTTCCCGCCCACTTCTGGATAGAGGGTTGCAGCGTTTGGCGAAAAGTCGCCACTGCGGTCCGGCAACAGCGCTATCCGAGGCATGGAGCGGCACTGTTGATCCCCATTGCCATGGCAACGCTGTGCAACGACTGACAGAGTTTTCTGAGTGCGAGTCTCACCGCCCACCGGAGGAGGCAGGGTTGTCGGTTTTGGCGGGAAATCGCGGCCGAAGTTCATCGCCAAGCGGATCCTGTAGGGAGAGAGCGAGGGAAGATGTTGAAGAGGAAAAGCGAGATCAATTAGAGAAGATGTGTTTTTCCGTTAGTCACGGAGAAGGGCATTTAAGGCACGTTCGAATATTATCTCTCTATCATTCGGAAACTATGCGTGCGTTCCCCCTCCCCCTCCCGACTGAATTTTACAATGCTAATGCTTGCTTAATAATTCATGTACTGGTACGGGAAGCTAAACTGTTGTTGAGAAAATAAATAACATTGTTTGGAGAGGGAGTGGAGATTGAAAATTAGAGCAGGCTTGGGACTTCATTTTTTAAGATTATTGTATTTCACAAACATTTTGTGCATTTCAATGCATGCGATATTTTGTGTTTTTTTAAAAGAAAATTTTATGTCGGTTATTGAAAGTGTCACCATCTTTTGTAGCCGACACATTCATAATTCTTTTTCACCTTTAATTGTACTTTATTAAATTTATTTTTATACAATATAACTGATTCTCAAATGTATTTAAAACATTTTAGGCAAATATAAAGCACTGTCACTCTTTCATATTTTCACCAAATTTATCCCTCTTTAATTATTATGTCTTTGGGAATTACTTTTTCGCCTTTTTTATGTGGATCGTTTGAAAACTGGTCGTTGTTACAGATATTGACCAATCACATCTAATTCTCAATAAAATATGCTAAAAGTTTTAATATGTTGATGTAGAGTTTTAAAAATGATACATTTAATTTATAAGAAAGAACTGAGGGCAAAAAAATACGTTTTGTGTTATCTTGGACATGTTAATTTTTTAACAAATCGTGTATTTTGGGACGATGCTCGAGTTTTGGCTAGGATTGGCTAATATTACAGAGCCCTTGTTTCCGATATTAGACAATACTTCTGTGCTACTTGGGAATAACGAATGAAAAATTAAATTTTCTTGTAATTATATGTATTACGTACATAAAAATTTCAATATATGAAAAGAAATATTAGATTGAGATAATTTATTTACATATTTAATTAATTTATATAATTAACCCATTTATATAATTAACCCATTTATATAATTAATCAATTAATATAATTAATCAATTAATATAATTAATTTATTTAATTAATAAATTTAAATGATTAATTAATTTATATAATTAATTCATTTATTATATTATTAATTCATTAATTAATGTATATAATTAATTAATTCATTAATTAATGTATATAATTAATTTATATAATTAATTCATTTATTATATAATTAATTCATTTATTATATTATTAATTCATTAATTAATGTATATAATTAATTAATTCATTAATTAATGTATATAATTAATTTATATAATTAATTTATTAATAACATTAAGTTAATCGAGTTCACCAATATTTTTCAAATGTCATTCGAAGAAAGAAGAAAAGTGGGCTATGCAAAGGAAAAAGGCATATTGTGAACACGGAAAATCAGCCCCTCCACCTCTAAACCGAAGTTGAGCCTGAGTAAGAGACTGTTGTGTACAGTGCTGGAAAAACGTTACGACTAACTGAGAAACTTCATTTTTCGTACAAATACTTTTATAAATTTTATGCAAATTTTAACTCAGTACAAAAAATAACAATTCTAATTATATTGTACAAAGACATTACAAAAATTAAAATTATTTTTCATTTAAATTTTTTTCCCCTCCTCCCCCCCCCCCCCCCCCCGTCTTTTTTTTCTTTTTTTTTTTTTTCTTTCTTTTTTCTTTTATACAAAAAGAAAGCTGGAAAAAATATTAAGGCCACACTCAAAATTATGTGTAAAACTGCTAACAATCCAAAAACTTTCAATTTTTTTCAATTAATTTAATCATTATTGTAATAGAATATGAGTCTTTTAATGGTGTCTTTTGGGAGGCTTTTCCAGCTGTTTTCAGTAACCATTTTCAGTTTATATTTGGTGTTATAAGTTTTACCATTTCTATAAATATCACGCCCCATAATGCCCCATAAATTTTCTGTTGGGTTCAGGTCAAGTCTCCTTGATGGCTACTCAAGCATTTGGACATGATTAGTTTCGAGGCAGGGTTTTTGTGGAGCTTGAATTATGAATAGACTCATTGTCCTGTAAAAAATGTATTCTCCAGATGTTATTAAAGAAGTCTCCGGCACTAAATTTTCTATAAAAATATCTAGATAAGCTTCCGAATCTGTCTTTGTTTTCAGATAAGACATTGATGTTGTTCCGTTACCAGCAAATCCCCTCCAAATCATCAATTAGCCACCACCAAACTGACGTTTAGAAAAAAAAGAAGCGTTCACTCCCAAAATTATGCCAGTAGTATTTGAAACCCGTCTGGCCCACCGAGGTTAAACTTCTTTTCGTCAGAAAAAACAACAT
This sequence comes from Linyphia triangularis, assembly GCA_963978545.1. Taxonomy (NCBI): domain Eukaryota; kingdom Metazoa; phylum Arthropoda; class Arachnida; order Araneae; family Linyphiidae; genus Linyphia; species Linyphia triangularis. The sequence continues at coordinate 48,765,922 of OZ021729.1, read as the reverse complement.
TTTGCCATTTATCTCCAAAAGCAACATGTTTTTTTTTTTTTTTCCTTTTTTTTTTCCCCCCAAACTGTAGGCGTGCAATTTTATGCCTCTTATTTTAAAGTGATTGACGTTTCATTTGACTAAATTTTACATTTGATTTTTTCAATAACACATTTCCTACAGTTCGGCTAGTACAAGAAAGCTTCAAATCATTCGCAATTTGAGTCGAAGAAAGCTTCTTTAGCTCTCTTTTGTCGAAAAGTCAATGCAGATGGACGTCCTGTACCCTTCCACTGATTGCAAATCTCACTATTTTTTAGATTTTTAGAAAGTTATTAATCACAGTCTTAGATCTGCTTGATCTTTTAGTATATATTTCAAGAAATTAAACCACATTTTTTAAAACTAAGGATCTTACCTTGTGTATAATTTCAATCAGAATTAAGTTCTTACTTCTCCTCATTTTCATAAGTCTTTAAATTACTCTCTAGCATCGTTCTAAATCGTCTATGTAATTTGTTTTGAGTAACTCCGCAGACGACTATAATACTACAACAAATAACATGAAAAAACTATAAACTTTAGCTTGGCTCTATTATTTTTTCCACGTTTTCCCATGTTTAAAAAAATATTATAATTTTTATTTTAAAAGTAACTCAATTCGTCGTAAAATTTTTATACGTATAATTAAAGCTGTCATTTTCTACATTGTGTTAAATTTCCATAAAGTTCTAATAAGTAGTTGACGAAATAATGAAGTTTTTCGCTTGGCCTTAACGTCTTTTCCAGCACTGTTTATGGTGGTATATTTGAGGACCAATACATTTTGAGCTGTTGGAACCGAACCCGAAGCTAAATTCGGTGAGGTACTGTCAGACATTGAATAATTTAAAAACAGCAATCCAAGAAAAGAGGCCGGTGATATTCAATAGGAAGAACATCATACTGCTTCATGATAATGCCAGACCACATGCTGCTTTGCGGACTCATCAGAAAATCGCAGAGCAAGGCTGGGAAATTCTGCCGCATCCACCGCATCCTCCAATTATCACCTGTTTCTGTCCTTACAAAATTTATTTGCAGAGCAAAAAATTCAAAAACGAAGAAGATATCAGACAAGTACTGGTTCAATTCTTCGTATCTAAAAGGATTAGGCATTTTTTTAAAAATGTTACATACAAGTTGCCATCACGCTAGCAAATAAGTCATAGAAATGATGGCAATTGTATTATTCAATAAAGTTTATTCAATACATAAAAAATTTATTATTTGTTTTAAAAACGAACAGAACCTTCCGGTAGAGCCAATATTTGTTTTTGGCTCTCTCATCAGAAAGAAAAAAGAAAAATTAATCCTTAATAATTTTATTTCAGTTCACTGAACATTCTTTCTTACAACGACCCTTCTAATGAATATATAATTAAAACTGTTGTACTATCTAAAAATCAGAAATTTGTGCAATTTTCTACCAAAGCCCTACTTACACTACTAATTAACGTTCTCTCCGCAAAAGTGCTCTTACCGCTCCCATGCAATCCGAACTATCGGAAAGCAACGCATGGCTAATGAAGTTCGGAATGATGAAACAAAATGAAAAGAATAACCTTGACTCGCGATGAAAAGTTGGAATGGCTGAATACGCGCCGGATCTGATTGTTCCAGAATGTCCCGGAAAATTCTTGTTAAACTTCCGCTATCCATTCACAGTTAAAAATTAAGACTATAATAATCAGATCATATATTTAGGAGGAAGTCCTAGTAAGGATTATTCCCTATACTAGCTATGTTGCAATCTTCGAGCCCAGTGCATTTAGAAACTACTTGCTATAAAACCATACCATTTGGTGAGTAGGTACGAAAATTATCACTCAATGAAACGACACAAATTAAAAACTCGAAAATAGCTCCTGATATATTTTATTTTATATTTGAAATCCTTACGTCATTGCATATGCAGTTGCTCCACCTGGTTTTGTCGTTTGTTATTTCAATTTCCATTTATAATAGATGGACATTAAATGAAAACAATTTATGTAATTTCATTAAGTGATATTTTTCGTACCTACTCACCAAATGTCAAAGTTTTGTACTAAGTAGTTTCTAAACGCACTGGGCTAGAAGATTGTAACATAGCGAGTTTAGGGAATGATCCGTACTAGGACCTTTTCTTATAACACGAAAAAATACATGTCTACGCAATAGAAAATTAAAAAATTTCACTTCACTAATTCATTCATATTTGTCTACAAACTAACAGCTAATGTTAGCTTGTAGAAAACCCATTAGTTTAAAGCTTTTACTAAAGGTCCTTTCATTCGTTCACAAGAGGTCAATGTCCGCAGAACAAATTACAAAAACTCCAGGTATATATCAAATTGAAGGTCTCTGTAAAATTAGTAAGTGTAGCGTGAAGTGTGAGAAGAGTAACAAAGGGAAAAGGGTATAGGCACGGAATATCAAAACCTTATAAAGGCCAGATCGAACTTAAAAGCTACAGAATATGCGTTTTTAAGATTATTTAAGCCTTTTGTTTTTACTTTCAAAAGCGGTTAAATCTAAGAAATAGTTTTTTAAAAGTAACTTTATTGACTGAGAGATGATCGCAAGTTTAGGTACCTTATCAAACATCATTCTGAATTGTTTATATGTAATGTAGAGAATGCTTGTAAGTTATCAATATACTGGTCTACCGGATCAAGAATGGCTGAAACTGTACGAAAATTTACTTTGAATGAGTTGAACTAAATCCGATAGCCAAATGTGTCCAAACTTGCCACATAATGAGCATTCTTTTTTATTTGGTAACCCAGTGCTATTGAATTTTTAATGAGAAAGTGTGCTGACGATTTCAGATCTCTGGCGACGTCTTACTTTCATCTTTTAAAAGTGATCCAAGTTAACGATAAATATTACTTCACTGATGACTTAATACTTATTGCCAACTTGGCTCACTTTTAAAAGATGTAAGTTCTTGCCGCCAGGAAAAAAATATCGTTTGCGACATTTTTAATTGAAATTTAAAGTTGTGGGTCACCAGACAAAAAGAATGCTCCTTATTTGGCAAATTTTGACATATTTTTGGCAATCGGATTTAGTTCAACTTATTCAAAGTCGATTTTTTAATAGTTTCGGTCATTTTTTACCCTGGTAGACCTGTATATTCATAACCTACTAGCATATCTTTTCATTCTCTAAAAAATTCAGAATGATGTTCGATGGGGTACCTAAGCATGCAGTTGCTTCTCGAACTATTACACTTCATCGCCAAAAAAGAGTTCAGGATCAAAATATCTCCTTATTTTTGAACATCAGAAGAAGGCTACTGATTTTTATGTTTCCTATATCATTTTGACACGTAGGTATAGTATGTGATGAAACTTATTTTTCATCCGTGCATGTTTTCTTACAAAATTACAGCCGCGGAAAAAGTCACCTTAGCAATTTTCAGGTTGCGGCAAATGCAGTCACCGGACCTCGGTAAGAACAGGCACGTTTGCCTCGAGGTGCTTTTTTTATGTGAATTGTGTATGTTATCACGTTAGTTTGTACTTAAAATTCTTTTACGTTTTCGTCAAATGCATGAAGTTTATTGTTATTTTTCAGGGTTGAATGAACAAGTTTCATTAAACCTTCAATAATTGACCAGAAACATGGAAGAAGATTAATGATTTCCTAGACTAAGTTTACGTATAAGTTATAAAACAAACGTTTTCAGTTACAATTTTTTTTTTTTTTTTTTTTTTTTTTTTTTTTTTTTTTTACTTTATATAACGGATTTTGTATTTCCAAAAAGTTCAAAAAACTTAAGTGTACCTAAAAAAAAAAAAAAAAAAAAAAAAAAAAATGATTTCTTGCTTGCGTAATAACTGTGAAAATTGAGAGTTAGAGCCCAACTAAGCCAAATACTGGAACCGACCAAACGGTATAGTGGTTAGCGTGCTAGCTTCTAGACAGCGAGGTAGCGGGTTCGAGTCCCGTGTAAGGCATGGGTGTTTGTTGGCTTGTCAAATGACGAATGTTTCGGTGCATTATAGCCCTCGTTTTGCTGACGGCGCCAGATAATCTGAAAACAACCAACCAAAACCTAGAAGCACCCTACTTCTCATAGTAAAATTTAGCTGAAAATGTCTGAAATTTTGATCTAATGTCCTATAATTACATGGGAAATTTATACAATTGGTGGGTTTTAATGAAAAATATTTACACGAAAATTTTCAACAATTATTACTGCCAAAGTCATCAAATTGGCGAGTTGTTTTCCAAATACTGCTAACCCATGTAGATTTATGTTGTTTGATAAATGACTATGTTCAGTTTGATGTTTAGGAAATGAAGTGTATGTTGAAGCGAGCTTTCAATAACATAGATAGACTGTCACAATCCAACTCGTTTAAAAAATAACATTACATTTTCCTGAGGGTACTCTGATATCCATGCATAATACAAAGACAATAATATATCTTAATAGTGATGATAGTAAAATATCACTATTTTATTAATACTTTAAATGAGCTTACTCCAGTTCAGATTGAAGATTGAAGCCATCTTCAATCAATATACATGTACAGTAGGGTGGGCCGAAAAAACTTTTTTTCGTAATCGGTTTGGGAATAGCGAGGAAAAGTTGCCTAATGGGTCAATTAGAGCACACACAAATTTCGTCAATTTTGCTCAATATCTAGACGCTCCCCTCTGGCCTTGAAAATGTAAAAAGTGACAAAAAAATGCACTTTTAAGCAATTTTTTGGAACATTTTGGAATTTTTTTTTAAAAGCCGGCATTGGTATAGCACGGAATAGTTACCTAATGTATCAATTGGAACACACACAAAATTTCGTCCATTTTGCTCAATGTTTAGCCTCGCCCCTCTTGCTTTGAACAAAAATGTGCCTAAATGTCGCAAAATTGTAACAAATTCGATGTTAGAGGGGATAAAAAAATATTTTTTCAAAATCAGTCTTGGAATAGCGTGATAAAGTTACCTAATGGGTCTGTTAAACCGCACAAAAAATTTCGTCAATTTTGTTCAATTTCTAGCCGCGCCCCTTTGGCATTGAACATGTCCAAAAACACTGAAAAAATGCACTTTTAAGCCATTTTTTTGAAATTTTTGGAAATTATTTTTAAAAAATGGCATTGGCATAGCATGGAATGCAAAATGCCTAATGTGTCAGTTTGAACACACACAAAATTTGGTCCGTTTTGCTTAATATTTAGCCGCGCCCCTCTTGCTATAAACAAAAAAGTGTCTAAATGTCACAAAATCGTAAGATTGGACGATAGGGTGGAATTTTTTATTTTTTTTATTTTTTTTTAGTTTGCCTTGACATAGCATGGAAAAGTTGCCTAAGGGGTCGGTTAAAACACACACAAAATTTCGTCAATTTTGTTGAATATCTAGCCGCGTCCCCCTGGCATCATAAATATCCATAACATTAAAAAAATGCACTTTTAAGCCATTTTTTGAGCGATTACTTAAATTTTTTTAAAAACTAGCATTTGTATAGCACAGAATGATTGCATAATGGGTCAGTTAGGACACACAAAAAGTGTAATCCATTTTAATTGGAATCTAATGGTGCCCCTAGATTCCAATTCTTCATCTCTTGTACACATTGTAAGCGGTGGTTGTGTTATGGTATATTTTGACCAGTCGATGAGATCAATGTAATCAACAGCATTAAATTTGAGTTCAAGAGGTTTGAAAAAGCGTATGTCTTCAGATTTCTTATTCCTGATGTTCAGAATTCACCTCACTGCTAATTTCCGGATATGATATTGAGAATTCGTTAGCATTGCCACTAGCATATTTTCTGGGTGGGCAAAATATGCATTGTTTGAAATTATTTTTGTCTGTAATTTTCTTGACATGGTTAGGCAACTTCCTTGAAAGAGAAATCATCATCCAGACATGTCTAGCCCCACCGTGAAATATGGTTTTATTTTTATCTCGAACCACATTGGTGCATAAACCAGAATCACAAACTTAACAATTATATACGAAGTTCATCGGTTGGATTTTAGTTACCGATGTATATTATACATAGGTACGTTTTTTCATAACCTACTGAACTCAACTTTAATGCCGTTGATTACATTGATATCATCGACTAGTGTAAGTACACCATAACAGAACCACCGCTTAGAATGTATAGAGAAGATAAAGAATTGGAAGATATGTGGCAAGAACAGGTTCCTATAAACCATTTGAGAAGTTTCCATATCACACGCAACAGTCGAGAGATGTGTTAAACTCATATCTGAAGTTTTAATGAAAGTGTGTGGTGATGCTGCAAAAGACGGTTTTATACGGGCTAAGATTCAAGCAAGAAGAGAACTTCCAACATTTGATAATAAGGGACAGTACTATTCTGAAAACTACATTTTATAAGTATTTTATGCCTACTCTTTTTTACTTTATAATATTTGAATTTCTCGATTTCCAAATATAAATAAGTCTTATACTAGTAAATATACTTCTGATTTTTAATATGCATATTAATTATTTTTGTGATTTTTGAAATACCAGGAGTAGCTAGATATTGAGCAACATTGACGACACTTTTATGTGGTTTCTAAGTGACCCATTCCAAGTGGTTGCTTTTCATCCTAATTTTTAAACTTTTACTCAAAGGGCCCCTAGATTCCAATCAAAATTAATGAAACTTTTTGTATATTTTAACTGACCCATTATGTAACCATTCCGTGTTATGCAAATGCTGGTTTTTAAAAAAATTTAAGTAATCGCTCAAAAATTGGCCTAAAAGTGCATTTTTTGTATGTTATGAAAATTTTTGATGCCAGAGGGACGCGGCTTGAAATTCAACAATATTGACGAATTTTTTTTTTATGTTTTAACCGACCCATTAGGCAACTTTTAAACGCTATGTCAAGACCAATTTAAAAAAAAATAAAATTGGTCCACCCTAACGTCCAATCTTACGATTTTGTGACATTTAGACACCTTTTTGCTTATAGCTAGAGGGGCGCAGCAAAATATTGAGCAAAACGGACCACATTTTGAGTGTGTTCTAACTGACACATTAGGCAACTATTCTATGCTATGTCAATGCCCTTTTTTAAAAATTACTTCCAAAATTTTTAAAAAAATGACTTAAAATTGCATTTTTTGTGTGTTTTTTGGACATGTTCAATGCCTGAGGGGCGCGGCTAGAAATTAAACAAAATTAATGAAATTGTTTGTGCTTTTTAACTGACCCATTAGGTAACTTTTTCATGCGATTCCAAGACCGATTTCGAAAACACATTTTTTAATTTCCCCTAAAGTCGATTCTGTTGAGATTTTGCGACATTTAGGTACATTTTTGTTCAAAGCAAGAGGGGCACGGCTAAATATTGAGCAAAATGGAAGAAATTGTGTATGTGTTCTAACTGACACATTAGGCAACTATTCCATGCTATACCATAGCCGGTTTTTCAAAATAATTTCCAAAAATTTCAAAAAAATGGCTTAAAAGTACATATTTTGTGTGTTTTTGGACATTTTCAAAATCAGAGGGGCGCGGCAACAAAATTGACGAAATTTTTTGTGCATTTTTACTGACCCATTAGGTAACCTTTTCATGCTATTCCAAGACTGATTTAAAAAAAAAAAAAAAAAAAAAATTTTATCCCCCCCCTAACGTGGAATCTGTTACGATTTTGCGACATTTAGGCACATTTTTGTTCAAAGCAAGAGGGGCGCGGTTAAATATTGAGCAAAATGGAAGAAATTTTGTGTGTGTTCCAACTGATATATTAGACAACTATTCCATGCTATACCAAAGCCAGTTTTTAAAAAAAATTCCAAAATGTTCCAAAAAATGGCTTAAAAGTGCATTTTTTTGTCACTTTTTACATTTTCAGTGCCAGAGGGGCGCGGCTAGATATTGAGCAAAATTGACGAAATTGTGTGTGTGTTCTAATTGACCCATTAGGCAACCTTTCCGCACTATTCCCAAAACTATTTCAAATTTTTTTTTTTTATGTGGCTATTTTCGGCCCACTCGAATGTACAGGATGCTGCTAATGAATTTCAAAAAATGCAGTTTTGGTATTTGCCTACAAATTGTTATAATTTGTTTTTAGTTAAAAATTAAACGATTTATTTCTTTTCAATACTAAGGATTTCAATTAATTTCTCTTTTTTTGTTTAAAAACATCCCACAATTACATTTAATGCAACTAAAAAAGTCTGCTTTTACTCACGCTTTCATTACAATCCATTAGATGCGTAAGATTTATAATTTGAACCTGGGACACTAAATGAATTGCAATTTTACTTATGCTTGTCAGTTCCATGATATTTATACATAAAAAAAAGCTGAAATTAGAAACGCAAAATCTACTATAAAATCTGGAGACCCTTAACTTATTTACTTATTTTCAAAACATTCTGGATGAGACAATGATCCGATTTGATGATACGTATTAAATTTTTCTTGTTCTAAATCATTATTGTTTGAATTTTGAAAATTGTTTTAAATATGAATTGTCAAAATATAAGATTCTTATTTTACACATTTTATAAGTACATTTGCTTAGAATGAGAAAAACTGTAACAAAACATTCCAAACACGAACAACAACAAACCAGCATGGTCGCAGTGATGTCAGATAGCAAATGACCTATGACGTCACATGCATGATTTTCTTTACTCAAAAAAAAAAAAATTCTATGCAATAAAATGAAAATAAAATTAATAAAATAAACTTTAAAATAATAAAACAAAATTAACTTACATTATTCTTTGAAACAAAACTTTTGCTCAGTTTGAACGCAGACAATTTTCGGCGTTCGTAGTTTACAGGGACTTTCGCTTCCAGTCATTCAGAGTTAAAGCTATTTTTCTGAATGGCGACGTTTTCTTGTTTATTCTAATTCTAATACGTTCACTGCGCTTTCAAAAGTTTTATTTTTTATTCTTTTAGGCACAACGCTTGGATGCTTCGATAAATACCGAGAGGCAGCCCAGACTGTCACATGTTTAGCTTGAAGGTTTATTGGAATTCCTTTTCCATGAGAATCATAAGCATGAGCAAGTTGATTAAACAGTCTTGTTGAATCCGTTCGTGTTTTCTCACAAGAATGTTCGACAAATGCGTAGGATCTATCTTGTAAATAGAGTAGTCAGTATTGTCAAAACATAATGTGTACAATTTTTTTGTTTGTGGAATTTATTTGCAAGTTCTATGTTCACAGTATATAGACTTTCTACTGCTTCTGCTCAGGTCCAAATCTACACCTCCGGTCTGGGAGAGTTCTGAGACCAGCTGAGTTAATAAACATAAATTTTATTTGGTAGAAATATTTCCTAATACAACGTATTTATGTATATTCTCTCTATTTGACTCAGATTTGAAACGAAGAAATAATCAAAACGAAGGGAAAGGTTTGTTTTTTCCTTCTTACATTGCAATCGATCTCTTGCAGCTTGCTTAAAATAAAGTTGTTCAGGTTGTCAATATATCCTTTTCAGCTTTTGCCATGAACGGAAAATCAATGCGTTTGTGGAAAAATATTCGATGAAAAATCTTCAATTCGTAACAGTAAGTCATTTGCGTAAGGTCTATCATCAGGCGTTGATTCAGAGAGAGACGATCACCCCAATAGCTCCATAACAACTTCAGCAATTGTAAAAAATGAATAAAAGAAAAGAAGTGAAAGTGAATCCATCGAAAAAAAAATTTAAAGCGTTCATGGCAAATTAAAAAAAAAAAAGATTAAAAAAAAAAAGAAGACATAACTTACTTTTTGATATATTAAAAACTTTCAGCCTTATAATAAATTATAATGCGAAACGCATCGTCAATAGTTTTGATTATTTTAAATAAAACATTTAACCTGGAAAACATTGACTTTGAAAAACAATTTTTACCTATTAACAGTTTTTACTATTAGTACATTACAACCGATTCATAAATTATTTGTATAGAAATCAATAAAATTTGTTGAACAAAAAGAAACTGGAAAGGCTGACCACATGTATCGAAAATAACTTAAAATAATAGTGGATGGGGTCGGGGGAAGGGGTGGGGCGATAGATTGACAGAGACTTTCCCATATTTATGAATTTCTCCACTCTATTCATTTCTTTCTGCCGTTTTAATCAGATAATTTCCTCTAATTAAGATTGATAAATTTTCAAGTTTAAATTTTTACAATTGACTTATACTGATTTCAACGAAACACAATTTCTATGCTTTATTACTTGAATATACTCATATTATTACTACTTTTTTTTTTTTTTTTTACAATTATATATAAATTAGAAGTTCTACAATTTCTATTGAAGTATTTGTAATTTAAGAGAATGCACATTATTTAATCATGCTTTTAAAAGGTAATTTAAGAGAATGCATATTATTTAATCATGCTTTTAAAAGGATTCTTACTTTCCAGACAATTTACTTTGGAAAGTGTAACTGCAGAAGCACGGTGAGAATCGATCCCGGCACCTCTAACATGTGAATCGAGAATTCTTCCAGACCGGCCATGAGTGGTCTCGGTCTTCAAGAAATGTCTATTTAAATTTCAGTTGAATAAATTGTACTGCTATACACACCGTTGTAGGCTGCCTAGTTTTGCTACTGGAATTTAAAAAACTTATTTATTTATTTATTTATTTATTTATTTATTTATTTATTTATTTATTTATTTATTTATTTATTTATTTATTTATTTATTTATTTATTTATTTATTTATTTATTTATTTATTTATTTATTTATTTATTTATTTATTTATTTATTTATTTATTTATTTATTTATTTTAAAAAGAAAAGAACAACAATGTTTGAACTATGAAGGACTGATTTTATTCAAAGAAAAGAAACATGATTTTCACTTTTTTTCTGATCAGATCTCATCAGATCACTAAAAAAATTAAGGTAAATAATTCGCTTTCGCTGTATTGGAGGTTGGTTATTCCCTAAACGTAACTAAAATGCATACTTGTATTTTTTAATTATATACCGACCGATAAATTTTATAGCAGAAGGATATCTCCCACAATGGAAAAAAATGCTATATTGTGATTTCATGTTAATTTAAAAAGAATACATAAATGCGTTATTTTACTCATTTATTTGAAAAAAATAAATTTTACCGCATCGAAGCAAAAACATGCATTCCCCCAAATAAAGTTTCCTAAGTTTTACCTTTGTATTACATTAACGAAAAATATGAAAGTCTTTCAAAACATTGAAGGGCTGAGCTAATTTTTTAAAATATTGTGGGGGGGGGGGGATTCTTGGCCTAAGTTTACGAGTGTGATCAATATACATATACACTCATTACCGGTTGAAGAAAATTTAATTTTCCCAACAGTTTCTCGAATTCAAAATTAGGTATTGCCTTTAAATTTCTTTTAATTTTTATGGCATTACTATTACTGTTTATAAGTTTTGAAGGATTATTATACGGCCGATCTCACTGTTAATATTGAAAAAAAGTACACTGAGTTTCATTAAAATTGGATATTTATAATAGACACGAACACATTCATTGAAATTCTTAGAAAAACACTCTTATTACCAAAAAAAAAAAGAAGAAAAAATAGAGATTTAATTTAATTAACAAAATTAGCAGTCTGCAAGTATTAAATAAAGTCTACACTTTTTTAAAACAGTAACCGTTTGATACTAGAAATTTCTTTTCTATGCCTCGGTGGATTATATACTTTTCTTCAAATCCACCAAATAATTTAGTAGAATTTCTTTTTAAATTAAAAACACAAGTTATACATAGGAGGAAGAGAGAGTAAAGGATAAAAACAAAATTGAATTAATTATAGCTTAACCCACGTTTTAAATGGGCAATTGAAGGTTGCAGTTCACTTAATGTCAAATATCAACCTTAACTTAATCATAATAACGTGAAATCGTAAGATAGATAGAAAAACAACACTTCTTCTTCTTCTTCTTATCAAGGCCTATGGGGACTAAGGCACCTCTGCTTAAGCATTTTGTACCAACCCCATATCCCGTACATATCGGTAGTGGGCAGTACTGCACAGGATGTAAGCGCACACTCGCAAGAGGAAGTGCACAAGTCTACCTATAGCCACCGAAGAGTTCATTTCTACTTCTTTCGGTAGCTACCCGATAGATGGCAGCACTACCTACCGTATGTGGAACTTCTTAATTTAGAGGCAGTACCAAGCAGAAAATTCCACCAGAAGACTTGGCTTTGCCACCCCCAGAGGTATTGATTTGTATGGGAACTTGGAGGACTTTGCGACCATGACTGATTTAACGTGCTCCAGTCACCATTAGCGAACACGGCGGTCTTTAGTCGGTCCCAGGCCCGAACTCGCAACCTCAGGGCTCGCAACCTTCTAGTTGCGAGAACGATACTCTCCCGACTGGGCTACGCGGCCCTAAAACAACACTACTTATTAAACATCGAAGTGATTTAGATTGAAACAATGTTAAATAGGATGCTGTTTTTAAACCATCGGGAGTTATATATATATTTAACGAAGAAGATCTGAAGCTGCAGCAAGTAAACAACTAAAGTAGGTTTATCCAGTATGCGGATTATCTTAAGAAGAGCCATGTAATTGCAATTCAAAAATTAGAGTCCTCCATTTTTAAGAACGCTGAATATTTTGACAATGTTTATTAATTGCTTATGCAAAGCCATATTCTTTTCAAAGTTAGTTTTAATCAATGATAAGTAAATTATTACGAATTTTTTCAGATGGAATGAGGACATAGTTTTTACAAAATAAAAACTGATAATTTATTCTTCGTCTCGGAAGTTTACAAAACTTCTCTACACAACAGGGAACTATCGCAGTTTCCCGAAGTTGTTAAGCTATCAAGCTTTAACAGTAAAGCTATCAAGTTTTAACAATAGCTTCAGTGCCTACAACTTCGGGAACTGCGATAATTCAGGCTGAGATAAATTAGAGCAGAACTCCTTCCAACACAGCTCTAAACCTCAAACTAACTCAAACTCCACGCTTTGGCGAATTTTATATCTTTGCGTGCGAATTTTCCCAAAGTATCGAAAGAGCAAACAATCTGACGATCAGCACTCACAGGAAAACATATGGAAATTTATCGATTCACTCGGATGTAACGGTGTGTATTAACGGAGAGTCGAACCAGAGACTCCTTTATCAGAAGACAGGTGCTCTAACCACTAGACAAAAGTGACCGCTAGTGTTTAGGTGTTGTATCTGTTATTTGTGCACAAGACCACCACATAGCCCCTTCCCAGTGAGTCGCGAAGGGGCGAACGATTAAGTCACTTACATGCGGCAGTGAGTAGTCAGAGGCTGCTTGCTGTATGGCAGTAGGTCGCCAAAGATGCTGAGATGGTAGTGTGGAAGTCGTGCAGTAGACGGCGCCACTGATGTGTTCAAATATCCGGTCACCACTGTGGCGATGTGAGCTAACTGGCAGTTGAACCCGGGACTCCTAGATCAGAAGACAGGCACGCTAACCACTAGACGAAAGAGATATCTGGTGTCTAGGTGTTTGTACCCGAGACCATCACAGGGTGTTACACTTTTACAGGACTGTATTATCACTGTAAATGAATAAATTTAAGAAAACAGAACTGTACAAAGAAATATACACTATTTACAGTTATGTATAGAAATATCTAGTAAGCAATAAAAAAATATGTAATGCATATTCATACAAACTACATTTAAATTTTGTTCACTTCACATATCTTCTATAGTAATGTGTATGGTGAAGTTTTAGGCCATGATATATGCCCAAGTGTTACTTCAAAGTATGTGAAATATCTAATCCATTATGAAAACAGTAATTGAAGTTCATTATGGAAAATTGAAAATAAAATTACTTGTGCATTTTCATTGCGAATTTTTTGCCCCCCCCCCCCCTTAACTTTTGAAGTGTAATAAAAACACCCAGTTATTTTTACTTTCAATTACCCATATGTATATATACATAGGGTAATGAAAGTATAGCATTCGGTCAAAAAAAAATTTCAATTTTTTTTTTTTTTTTTTTTTTTTTTTTTTGCATTTCTCTACGCTTTGGAACATCCCGATTTCAAAAAAGTGATCTAGAAAAAATGTCTGTCTGTGTGTATGTGTGTCTGTGGTCAGCATATCTCCCTAACAAATTGACCTACAATGTTCAAATTTGGTATGAGGGTTAGTGGCGGCCATGGGATCTACCATTAAGGTTTTCGTCCAAATCGTGCATGCGCCTAAGGCAGCTGCCATTGAAAAAATCATGTTTTCTAATGATTGCTAAAAAACGGATTTAACGATTTTGATAAAAATCGCTGTGGTAATGCCTCTTAAGGTGTTCTAAGCATCCCCACCTCCGAAATTCCCGTAAAAATGTTTTAATGGCGTAAAAAGTTGAAAAACGAATGCCTTCAACACAGAGTTCCCTTCCCCTTTGAGCATACCTCATCAACGATCGTTTTTTCTTCTCCTCTCAGTTTCACTTATAATAAAGGATAATATAAGGATTATCGAAAAGTATATCGCCAAAATCACCATTTTTACGTTGTTTTTTTTTTTTTTTTTTTTTTTTTTTTTTTTTTTTTTTTATAGACCCGTGCAAGAATTATCGCAAACATATCGCCAAACAGGCCATTTATTCTACATGGAGGATGAAAATATACAAACGGTAAATGATACAAATCCACGTCAATATTATAGTGTAATTGAAAGTGGTGCGATGTTCCACACCTCTAGTTTAATTTAAACTTTTTAATTTTCTTTTATTCCTGTTGTCTTACCAAGTAAAACCAAAGAAGCAAAACATCGCAAAACTTTCAATTACACTATAATACTGGTTACTGCATTTAAATATGACATAGATTGGTGTAATTACCATTTCCGTTGTTAATTACCATTTCCATAATCCTCATTCTGTGATTTCATCATATTTGTCAAAGCCGTTTCTTGGCAATTGTTGAAAAACGTAAATTTTTTAATACCAGTTACTTTGTGCGCAATTTTGACAAAAAACCATAATGACAGGACCACTCAACTTAATCCTATGGCCATCACAAATCAGTATGAAAAAGCTGAACATCGTTTGTTAATCCTTTCGGGAGTTATGCTGACCACCAAGGATCGAAATTTATGGTTGCCCGTGGTAACCTTATTTTCAAAAGGGTAACATAAACAAACATTTTAGTTGTCCTTTGGGCTAATAGAATTTTAATTTGTTAAATTTGCATATTCTTAATTTTCTTTTCAAATCCTAAATCATTTGATTTCTCAAATTTTCATGTTTACAGAACTAAACTTTTCGGTCTACATTCTGAAACTTTATTAACTTTTCTTATCGTTGACTATGCAGGTAAATATTACAATTATTTTATGACTAAACCTTTATTAAGTCATTCTAAAAACAGCAAAAGGAGTTTTCATAATCTGTACCTTTAAAATATTTAAGGACAACAAACTTTGATTGAGGGCCACCAAGATCAATTCAGTGTTGCCTTTAGGGCAACCATACAAAATCACAAGAAGCGACCACAGAGACATGGCATATTTTTTTTCTCGGACACATTTTTTTAATACAGTACGTTGCAAAATGTGTAGAAATACAATTTTTTTTTTTTTTTTTTGACCAATTTACCAGACTTTCGTTACCATGTATATTACATAGAAGGTAATTGAAAGTAAAAGTAAATTAAAGCAATACATCGTCAGATATTGCGGTCCGAAAATACAGCATTAGGTCTATGGCAGCAGGTAGACTTTACCTCAAGGGCGGATCCAGACTATGGCTGTTGAATTGCTTAGGTAAATTTTGTTGCTCTTAAGTTGTATTACTATACCATGGCTTAGCTTAACTTTGATTGCACAGAATATGTTACAAAGATGTAAAAAGTCTCAATAACATAAAGGTAGCACAATGCGGAATTCACGACAATAAATTAGAGTTGTCTGAAACTATTTGATTCAGGATAAATTATTGTTAAATATGATAACTCTAACAAAGAATACACATACACATTGAACATTTTCAAACTATACTTTGCTTTGTTGTCTTGCTTCGTTCTCAGCTTTTTCATCTCCATTTTTTGGGATGAGAACATTTATATTAAAAATGTTCAGAGCGGATTCGTCAAATCTTGATTGATTTCATTCATCCAAAGCCTGAAAGCAGCGCACGTTAAAACGTGAGCGGTCCATGAATAACGGTGTGGGCGATCGTCCCCTCCGTCCCGCGCTGGATCCTCAAATGCTATACTTCTTAATAAGTAATTCTTGTAAGATTTGTAGCTTTGCAGTGCGAAAAATCAACAACTAAAGCTTAAATGATCTTTAAAAAAAAAAAAAAAAAATGAAGAAAGTAACCATTCAAGAGTAAAGCGCGTGTCTTGAGAATTTAAGTCGCTCCATAACAATGAGTAGAAGAATGATTCGTCTGTCATTGATGCAAATTCCACGCTTTCGAACGATGTTTGGAGTCCAATCGGTGTATGGTTGGGTGCACCCAAAAACCACGCTTGGCCGTTGAACCACGCTGCCGGTTGTTTTGAGGGATTACCCTTTATTACGAAATCGTGAAGCATGGCACACCACGATCCGCACTCATCCTCCACGATTGATGAGTGTTGGAGATAAAGCTTTAAGCAGCCAGGATGGGCAAAGGCGACATTTTGCTTCCTTCTACCGTTGTAAGATCACTCAATTGTTCCATGGATCACAATGGGCCACATGGAACAGTATCGTTTGCACAATGTTAAACATCAAGGAGCGATCGGTAGTGATGATTTTGATAGTCAACCACATACCGATCGGCCATAGATCTAATGCTATTTTTTCTGGATCTTTAAAAAAGGCCGATAGGAATTCTAACTTGGAACTTTTTGTTTCTGACATAAATACAAATGGCGATTCGAATTTTGCATACAAAAATAAAAATAACGTCTAACGCTGAAGCAAATGTGGTGCTACTGATACAAAAACCGGAAATATTCTTTTTTATAATAATTATAATAATTTTTTTTTTTTTTTTTTTTTAATTTATTAAGAAAAATTCTGTGTGTGGACAGTGATTTTATGCCCTCCTGTATCCTGTCCCTTCTGACCAATAATATAAATAAATAAAATGAATATGAATGCATAATTATGAGTGTTTATTGGCATTATTATCAATATACAAGCTATAAAAAAGTAACAGCTTTTGAAAAATCGATAATCAGGAACATTTGAAAGAAGTGGCTTTCATAAAAATGCAATGTCAGGAATTTTTTTTTATACACAATGTATAAAATTTTTTCACTTTTTATTATCACATGTAGCTTTATATATAAAAAGGTTTTTATGATTAGTAACCCCTTAATCCACTTAAATAACAATGAGATTGGATAGTGGCTCACAGATACTTACAACACCCTCTGTTGATTATAACACTGGATTTTTTATTTGTTAGATACACCTGGATTTTTCTGAACATTTCTGTGAAAATGCCATCTTCCAACTCCACAATATTCATTAATTATCAATTGTTCTGTTCAAAACTTGTTGTTCCAGGCATTGCTAGTGTGTAAATTAACCATTAGTATTCATATGGGGTAAAATAATTTTTTAAAAATGAAGAGCACTTCAAAAATCAAAATAGTTTTTAAAAAATGTAGTAATAATAGTTTAAAATGTTTAGTTGATCTAAACCTTTTTAGTAAGTATACCTATTTAGTAGTTATCAGACGCTGACATCATTCTAGTGTTAAGTCAATGATAAAAATTAAAACGATTAATTCGAAACAAATCTTGAATACACCCTCATCGAGACACCAAAGTTGAATTTTACAGTGTTCCAAAAGATATGCATGCCAGATTTGGTTATGAAGTCTTGAATGGGTAATGTAGCCTTTATGGATATGTCCACATTTTTAAAATTTGGCATAAAAAGTTTTTCGAAATGCAAGTGTTAGTCAACTACTAATAAAAAATACAAAAAATTGTTCTAAAATATTAAATTGATGTCTTTTTATAAAACAAAATCTCACCTTTTAATCCTTTTTAAAAGTTGGCTAATGCAATCAAAAGCCATTAGATAACAGGCACAATCATCATCCCCCCTCTTTTTATTATCAGGATAAATAGACCATCACCAAAATCACGTTCAAAACATGGTTGTACCGTACCAACAGTCAGTATTATACATACTTTCAAGAAATCTTCATGAATTTTCACGGTTAAAATAAATGTTTTTATAGTCTATAGATAATTAAAGGAAATGAGGACAATTGAGCCCACGAACAGAGTTTCGAATCTGAAGAATAAGGAAATGAATTTTCCAAATAAATGTCATTGTTTCAGTCTAGATTATATTGAAATATTTTCCTTTTCTTAACTGACAAAATATTATAGCTTTGTAAGTGTCTGCTACAGCTAATGAGTATTCCTTTATAGAACACTTACTCAGAAAAGGCCAATCGATTGGATGGATTTCAATTTAATGTCAGCTGATGGTTTATTTGAAAGATAACTTTTTGTATGCTTGAAATTAAGAGAAAGTCATTGTCAGGCTCATTTCCTGTAATCGCACTGTTACAATCTTCTAGCCCAGTGCATTTGGAAACTACTTTGAATAAAACCTTGAAATGACCTTAAAAACCTTGAATGATGAGTAGATACGAAAAATATCACTCAATGAAATGACATAAATTGTTTTAATTTAATGTCTTATCTATTATAAATGAAAATCAAAATAGCAAAATCAGATGGAAGCCACTGCATATACATTGAAGTAATGATTTCAAATATAAAATAAAATATATTATACTATTTTCGAGTTCTTAATATATGTCATTTCATTAAGTGATCACTTTTGTACCTACTTACCAAATTTCAAGGTTTTATATAAACCTTGTATAAAACCAAATTAAATTAAATATTTATGTATTATAAAATATTGCATTCAGTAATTTTTTTTTCCACTTTTACACGCTTTAGAGTGTACTGAGTTTAGAAAAGTGTTCAAAAAATTTTTCCTGAATATCCGTTTGTGGTCAGTAAATTCCGAACGAATTAACTTACGATGTTCAACTTTTGGACAAGGATTAGTGACCATGTGACATACCAATAAGGTTTTAGTTAAAATTGCTCATGCGCACAAAGTAGTTGCCTTTCAAAAATTAATTTTTTTCAGCAATTGCCAAATAATGGAACTAAAGATTTTGATCAAAATCGTTGGGGTAAAGCTTTTTAAGGTGTTCGTAGCATCCCCAACCCCATCTCCAAAATCTCGTAGGAGTAAAAAGTAAAAAAAATGAATGTGTCTTTTTTTTATATATATCTTTAACGTACGAATTTTCTTTTCTTAATAGTCCAGGCAATTTGTGACTTAACATGAAAAAAATTGCAACAGAAGCTTTTTTAATTGATTTTTAATCAGTTATCATTGCTGAACAACATATCCAAAATCGGACAAAATTGACCCATGGGAACACCCCGAAAAACGGATTTCAAAATGATGGATTCCATGCCACATGATGGGGATGCCTAAACGCAGTTTTTCCCGCTCAGCACTTCCTCAACGATGATATTTTAAACACGGATGTTAGCTTTAACGCAACAAAATGGTAGGTTATTGTGCTTAGAATTGTTTGGAGTTTTTAAAAAAGAGGACATTACATTTCACAGGTAAGAAGGTATACAGGTACAGGTATACATGATGTATTTTAAACAATAAACATATCTTAAACAGTACAAATCTTACATTGTTGCTTAAAAGTTTGCTTACGTCAGAAAAATTTTCAGAAAAAAACAACCTTTAATCGTTTTTATCACTTTCATTATATTCATAACTGTTGTAGTTTTTGCATCCATTGATTTGACACGTTTCACAAGCTGTTGAACCGGGCAGGCCATTACGCTTGCATCCACCTCGTAATGTAGAGCGTTTCTTGTGCAGGAATATTGTTTAATATTGAGTAAATAATCCGGAGCTGATGATGGTAAGTCGTCGAGTATTGGGTAGTACGAGTAATTTTTTACATACCAACCCCATTCTTTTAGTTTCTTTCTTAAGT
Source organism: Linyphia triangularis (assembly GCA_963978545.1). Classification (NCBI taxonomy): domain Eukaryota; kingdom Metazoa; phylum Arthropoda; class Arachnida; order Araneae; family Linyphiidae; genus Linyphia; species Linyphia triangularis. Next base: position 48,745,946 of record OZ021729.1, on the reverse strand, counting down.
ATCTTTCTATATATTTATTTATAAGCATGTTCGATAGCTATGATATTTTGTTGAAGAATCGGTCGGGGCAGACGTTCCTGAGCAACAAATAATTTTGCTGTAGTTACCTTCACTACTAACATTTGAAGTCACAGTTGGTATGTGCAATCTAAAAATCTGCAATCATACAAAAGAAGCATTGCTTTTCTACCAGCGACAGTGATATCTGAATGTTGACTTGAATCAGAACAAAATATTTTTGCAACAGAGCGGAGTCCTGTCTCTTTTATTGTTTTGGCAAATGCTGAGGATTTCCTAGTTGAAAAAATTCTGTATGTGGTATCGCAGCCCTTAAAAGCATGCATAAACAACAACAAATTGTAACTTTCACGACCTAATATAGATTGTATGATGTGGATATCATATACTTGTTTTAGAGTTGATTCATGTCTTATATCACTTCGATAGTATAGCTTGAATCCCTTATCCTTGGCGTGGTGCACAAGCAGCAGATCGGTATCTTCTCCAATCACAGTGGTATGACGGTATTCTGAAGACGAGACTGCTGTACGTACAAAGTCCAAATCAGCATTCCCATCTGCGTTATGAACAGTACAACCTTGTTTCTTCAGCAAGTCACCAATGAGGGCACTTAGGGCTTGCTTGTTTTTTCCATTGGCTTGAAAATGTTCCTTTTTGCCAAGAACTTCATGCATGGGCTAAAATTAACATCTCTACTGGTCTTTGCGTACCTTCGTCTGTGAGCCCCGTCCTTTATTGTAGGGGACCCAATGTAGCCATTAAAAAAACGACAGCTTTTCCATATGTTTTAAGAGTAAATTCAACATACAAAATTGCAATCTTTTCGTGTCACTGTTGCACAACGAAATTCGATGTAAAAAAGATCCTCCATCCATTCCTTACTTTCCACGTTGTCAGATTCTTCACTATTAAAATGTTTGGCGTATTTGACAATTGCTTCTGATAACTGATTTGTCTGCTTTCCTCATTAGGCTTTGGGATTCAAATAATGCTGCAGGGTAAGCACAAAGTTCATAACGCATGATATCAACAAGATTCATACCAGTACAAGTGAAAACAGTCTTCATTCTTTGCAAAAGTATTGCTGGATCCACTTGTATATCTGAATCATGATACAGCACCAGCTGATCCTAGAGTTTTCGTTTTATCTGACCTTTAAGCAGAATATCTTAATACATCCTTCTCTATCATTTCTAAGACGATTTTCGCACCAAATAAGTGTAACTCGTCAACATTAACTTCTTCTTCGGTTGCTACGCCTATAACAATATTACATAGAGAACAGTCAGAATTAAATCGGGATATGGATTCTAGTACATTGACCAGTTTTTTGTATGTCGTTGCTGTCCCTCTTTTGTCTGCTGTCTCTCATTTCTCTGTGTTGTTCACTAGTTTGAATGGTAACCCCTGCATACTCTTCGACAGTTAGCTTTTAAATTGAACAAAAGGGCATGCAAAACAGCCATGTAGCCCTTTGATTTTAGGTAAGTCCACTTCCTCTCGTTCGTTTTTCTCTGCTTTTCAGGGAACGCATAAGCACTTGCTCTATTATAAGATCTGATCCAAGTACACCCGATAATTTCTCACTTCTTATCACAAATTTTACTTCCACGATTATTTTATGAACCTTTGTATTTTCAGATAGTCGATGAAACATTTTCTGCAAGTATAGGTAGAGTGACTTGAGGTAATTCACATGACTCGCAGCTGTTATTTTGGGAGAATCTCAAGCATAGCATATAAGTGCAATTCCCAAGAGCCTATCCTGTCAGCTGTCATCGAGGTTCGTACAACACTGATCATTCGCTGGTATTTCAACCAGAGTTTACTTGTTCTCGAAGAAGAGTGAAAGTGATTCTTATTTTTCTCCTATGCAATTTCAATATGAGTCAAGGCGTCACACAGTTCTACGTCTTTCTTTTTTTGTTTTTGGCCGGTCGTAATATCATGGAACAGATCACAAGTTTCCTTAACATGACCATGAAAGGATACATGTTCATCATGAGGAAAAAACTCTTAAATCAGCAGAGTACTAAGCGCTGAATCTACAATCATGTGTCATCGTATCGCCCTGTAAACTGTTTTCCCAGTCACAATGTGTAACACAGCATTTGATCTATAGATTTCTTGAAGTACCTCAAATAACATTGAGCCATTCAGGAGAGTAACTTCAAGAAAATAACTAAAAACTATGACTTAATATTATTTGTGGTCCTTTAATATTGAGTTAGCATGTATGTTTAGCTCATTTTCAAGTGTAATCGATGCTTCACTAATGTTACTTTGTCTTTAAACACCGACAATCTAAAAACGAAAGCAGACAGAAAAAACAAATCTGTACACATACCTGCACGTGTATACCTTCTTACCTATTAAATGTTATGTTCTCCCTTTCTTAAAAAAGCTCCATGACATTCTAAGCACAATAACCTACCATTTTGTTGTGTTAAAGCTGACATCCGTGATTAAAATATCATAGTTGAGGAGGCGCTGAGAGGGAAAACCTACGCTTAGGCATCCCCATCATGTGGCATGGAATCCGTCATTTTGAAATTCGTTTTTCAGATAATATAATAAAATATATATTTATATAATAAATATATATTTATATAATAAATATATATTTATATAATAAAAAAAATTAAAAATAACGCCAATTTCGCCAACTTTTTTTTTTACCAATATAATAACTATCGCCGAAAATATCGTTAAACTGGTAATTTTCTTTAAATGAATGAAAATATGAAAAAGGTGTTACGAATTTTTCCACTGAGGCAATGATGGCACAGTTTTCACGGTATAAAAATATTTATTCTCTCTTCAGAAAACTCACAAAATTTATTCACAGGCAACAGTTTAATTACTCTCAAGCTTCAACACAAGCTTCAACACAAGCTTCAACAAAAATAACTTCGAATTCAGCGATTATACAAGCTCACTCCAATAGGTAAACAAAGCGATCAGCTTTCAACGATTTCCGAAGTCAATCTCCAAACTTTCCCGTTCTCCAGTCTTTTTATATACAAGCGCGTGAGACATTCTCGAAATTTCCAGCCAATTCATAGAAAAGAAATATCTCGAAACTTCTCGATGCTTTAGGTGTTGCCACCTTTTTCTAACTTGTATAATCGCTATTAATTAATAAATAAAATAAGATAAAAATAAATTACAATAGAATTTTGAAATAATACGTCACTATTTACAATATATACAGACAATTTGTGCAACATTTCCCCCTTCTTAAAGACTGCACGTCCCGGGCAGTGAAGTCCTTAAGCTATTCAATGACTTCTACCATAATATGGGGCTAGCCTATTGTAGTGTACAACTCTAGGTTTACATTAAGGTGTCCTTTGAATTCTCACCACGACGTCGTTGATCTTCTTAAGGATCCCATACGGCCCTTCCCAGTTCGTCTGGAGCTTAGGGGAGAGTCCTTTCCGACGTTTGTCACCTTCCTGGAATGAACGGTCCATGGCCTTGGCATAGTACCGGATCTTCACTCGCTCCGTCATGATGTTGTTTCTCTCTCTGGCAAACCGATGTACGGCTTCCAAACGTGCCTGCTGATCATCTAGATACTGGACAGGCGAGGAAGGAGTGTCCTGTGGTTGTCCAAAGAGGAGGTTGCTGGGGAGCCTAAGGTCTCTTCCACACATCGTTAGAGATGGAGAAAATCCGGTGGTCTCGTGAGTTGCACTCCCGTATGCCAACAGAAGCGGTGAAAGTTTCTGATCCCCATCTTGCTGGTTATATGATTTTGAGATTGAGTCCGAATCATCCGCGGGTGCAGCTGATAGATCCCGGGACCTCCGTTCGATGCTTGTAACAGGAGTACGGATGTCGATTCCCTCTTCGCTAACTTTTGTCCATTTCCACATGAACCACTTCCTGGGAGGGTTTCATCAACGTCACTTTCTTCGGTTCTCTGTCCGAGGCTGGTGAGGTACTTTTCATAGATGTGGACTCTTCAGCATTCTCTATGACATTGTCTTCATGAGCCATAATCCGATATACGCACAGCTCTTTCATGTCTAGATCGTGCAAAGGAACTTCGCCTCTCCATGTTTGCATTTTGCTTTTCTCAAAATTCAGCGTAATTCCATTTTTCTTCAAAAAGTCTAGTCCGTAGAATGCACGGATCTACGATTTCGGCAACATAAACGGTGTGCTTGTAGGTGCTAAATCCAAGGGCAATGTCCACTTCCAATTTCCCATGCACAGAGATATTACCACCGGACACAGTTTGTAGCGAAACAGAGGGCGCTGTGTAGAGGAGTCGGCTGTTCAGGCGACGAGCCACGTCCGTCCTTAGGATCGTTACGTTCGCTCCCGAATCGACGATTAGACGACATGGAGTTCCGTCGATCTCCCCCTTCACGAATAAACCCTGGTTTCCTCCTTGTCGGGATGAAACGTGTAAACGACTGGTCGGGGCTTCACCTGTTCTACATTGCAGCTCCTGCCCTGCGAGATGGCATCTTCTTAGATTCAGTTGTTGAGATTCCGTGGTGGTGCCAGCAAATGACTCTGGTCCTTAGATCCCTGGCTCCGGGATAGCTTCTCATCATTCGATCAATTTTGCTTTCATTCCAGCAATAATTTCCATCAACTGCTTCATTTGGTCTTCCATCATTCCTCTAGTTGTCGGCATTCAAGATGACTAAACCCCACTTCTGACACCACTGTTATGAATTTTTCCACTGAGGCAATGATGGCACAGTTTTCACGGTATAAAAATATTTATTCTCTCTTCAGAAAACTCACAAAATTTATTCACAGGCAACAGTTTAATTACTCTCAAGCTTCAACACAAGCATCAACAAAAATAACTTCGAATTCAGCGATTATACAAGCTCACTCCAATAGGTAAACAAAGCGATCAACTTTCAACGATTTCCGAAGTCAATCTCCAAACTTTCCCGTTCTCCAGTCTTTTTATATACAAGCGCGTGAGACTTTCTCGAAATATATCTATATATATATATATAATATATCTATATATATATATATATATATATATATATATATATATATATATATATATATATATATATATATATATATATATATATATATATATATATATATATATATATATATATATATATATATATATATATATATATATATATATATATATATATATATATATATATATATATATATATATATATATATATATACATATATAAAATTAAAAATAACGCCAATTTCGCCAACTTTTTTTTTTACCAATATAATAACTATCGCCGAAAATATCGTTAAACCACGTCAAATTTAAATACACAGGCCGGTATTATAGCGTAATTGAAAACTGTATGCTATGTCCCACACCCCAAGTTCAATTGCGAGACGTTTTATAAAGATGATAGGCTTTTTTTTTTTTTTTTTTTTTTGTAATATAGTTCTGAATTTAAAAAATAACTTGGTGGAAATGTGTCCAAATAATGGTCGATTCTGGTTAATTTCAAATTACTTTTTGAAAGCATGGGTGGAAGTTAGGAAAAAAATTTTTACGGAAATTTTTTTTAGAAAGTTGGTTGATAAAAAGTAAATCATAGTGAGGAAAACAAAGGCTCGATCTAATGATGTGTTAAAGAAACGCAAGTTACACATCAAAAACCAACCAATTCAATACATCAATTAAACTTACACTAATCCAATCAATTACACTTTTGCTGGAAAAAAAATTGTAATAACAAGGTGTTCAGCAAAATTTCTTATAAAAATTCAAGCATACTTTAAGGTTTGTCCTAAAATTTTCAAGGACCCCTTCAATTAAAACCACCATACTCCCCATATAGTAGTGCGATGAACTAATTTTAGGAATTAGGAAAATTTATGAAATTAAGAAATAGCTAATCATCATATAATAATTAGGTTGTTATTTTGAAAATAGGGAGAAGATCTTTTGCGGACATCAGCGAAAGATTAACCGAATGACACCTAAACAGCGTTGCGAATCACAGCAATAATTGCTTTAAAATGGCTTAAACCCAGGTAAAAATTATCACTACTCTAAAGTAAATAACGACGATAGTGATCACTATACCAACGCAAATCTCGGCAATTACATTAAAGTAACAATCGGCAAAAATTACATCATACCAACATAAATATTAGCGTTACCGCCCACTATATTGGTGAAATCTTTGCAATAGAGACGGTTATACCGACGTAATACTCTACGAAATTGACTATCACAACTACGTCAATTTCGGCGATTGAAACAACTATAGAGACGCAAACCTTCGGAATAGTGGCTATTATATTAGTGTGATTCTCACCGAAAATAAGCATCACAATAACGTAAATCTCAGCGGTAGTGTCTGCCGTAGTAGCGCAAATCTCGGCAATAGCAGCACTTACCTCACCGTAATGCTCAGCGAAAATAACCACCAATCATAATGAAGAGAGATGCTGGCAATTTGCAGGAAAACATCAGAAGTTTGAACGTACGCAGGTTCCATATATATATATATATATATATATATATATATATATATATATATATATATATATATACATACCTGCCAACATTGGCATTTTCAAATTAGTACAATTTTTACGAAACAAATATTTGCATTCCTATGAAAGTCAAATAGCGACAATATTTATGAATGTAATATAGAAATAATAGTAATTCTATAACAAATGCAAAAATAAATAAATAAATAAATAAAAAAAAATAAAATAAAAATTGCAGAATATTAAATTGCTCTCAAATATAACAAATTGTTACATTTTAGCACAAAATGGAAATTATAAAATAAAAAACTAACTTGGATTTAAAAATAAATCAAATTTAAACTTTACTATGAAATCTCTGATGAGGTTTAAGATTTAGTCTACATTACACCTAAATAAAACATGCTTTATGACACAAAAACTCTAGTGAAACATACAATGAGTTGGTGGTATTCGAAGTGCTTAATCACACGCACAAATATCAATTATGCAGGCTTTCGAATTCTTATTATTACATTTGATGTTGTCACTGTGCTTTTTAGAATTGATATGAACTTCGACATCAGTAAATCCTCCATGAGAAATCTTAATATCAGATGCATAGATAGAGCAGAATGCAAAATTTGTTTCTTTGTTTGAATTTCTGATGATTAGAAATAAACCGCTTGGTTTGAAGTAAACTCCAAAAAAACTTGATATTTTCTGGAATCTTACACCAGGATTGTTTAACTTGGATATTTTAAAATAAATAATTAAGACTAACAAAGAAGCTGAAAACCGAAAGTGCTTTAATCTCTAAAGTCCGAGAAAACGAAACAGTCGTTCGGCGAGTGCCGCCAAAACAATTGAAAACGGCGGCGTCGCGATTTAGTGCGCAGCGTTGGAGTACGGTCCAAAAGAAGAAAGAATAAAAAAAAAACTAAAGCACTTTCAGTTTTCTACTTTATTAATATCTAAAGTTCGAGACAACAAAACAGTTGCTTGGTTCGCCAAATCCCGTCGGCAACACAGATGAAAACAATGAATTTCCGGCGCCGCGCTTAAGTGCTTTTATTATATACGCGCAACATTATTGTACGGTCCAAACAGAAGGAAGAACCAAAATCTAAAGCATTTTTGGTTTTCAGATTCTTTGTTAATCTCTTAAGTCTGAGGAAAAGCAATAGTTGTTTGGTTCGCCAGGTCCCGTTGGCAACACAAATGAAAACAGTGCATCCCCGGGGCCGTGGTTTAGTGCTATTATTTACGCGCAAGTCCAGTACTATTATTTACGTTTTGGAGTCCAGTCCAAAAGAAAGTAAAATTAAAAAACTAAAGCACTTTCGGTTTTCTGCTTCTTTATTAACTTGTAAAGCCCGAAAAATCGAAGCAGTGGTTTGGTTTGCCAAATCTAGTCGGCAACAGAAAAGAAAACAATGCATCCTCGCCAACGCGCTTTAGTGCTGAACATATGCGCAATCTTGGAGTGTGAATAAATATTTTGATTGACGCTGCAGCTTTGGAAAATCGTTTCGGTTTCGTTGTTGTCTTGAAAAAATATTAAAAAAAAAAAAAAAAAAAAAAACGGTTTTAGGGAAAAACGAAAATTACAGTGAAATCCGTACGATTTTTTTAGCTGTTCGTACAACCGTACAAAATAGTAAAAATCCGTACATTGTACGGATGATTCGTACAAGTTGGCAGGTATATATATATATAGTAGGGTGGTTCGAAAAAAAATAATTTAAAATTTTTGAAACGCATGAGGTGAAAAAAGTTGATACACATCTCGATAAGAAAAACTATAAAAAAAAAATTGAAAAAAATAATATCTTCCGATTGCGCATTCACGTCAAAGTTTGAAGAAAATACAAAAAATAACTATTTTTCCTAAATTTTTAAAAATTTCTAAACGTTATATATTTGAAAGGCAATAGCTTGCAATGTATAGTGAAAGGGTGGTATAACACAGGAAAACACTATTTTATGCATTTTTAAAACACATATTAGTAATTAAAAATACTCAAAATTAAATATTTTTGTAAGAAATAGTGATTTTTCTGTTAAATGGGTACTAATATTATTTCTTACACTTAAAAAAAAACAAAAAAAAACCATGCTATTATTAATTTGGTTCACTTTTTTTATCGAGCTTCTATCCCGGTGATGCACTGTGAAGGAAACTTTAGTAGAAAAGTCGGGCATTACGGATCTTTTTTAAAAAAAGAAAGTGTTGTCCTAACGTCTTTTGCGTCAGCGCCACCAACTTTTTGTCTTGTCTCTCTACATAAGTGTTCTACAGCTTGTGAGTTGAAGTCTACAGAAACGAGTTAAAGTCAGATTGCAATGGTCCCTAGTAGCACAGATACGCTGGCCAATTTCGCCAGACATAGGCCAATCCCGATGTGGAACGTTGTGAATCGGTCGTTGGAAATAATATCAGCCAATCTGGCCCAATTCTGGATAAAATATAGAAGTTTCGATACGCCGATGTACAGTTTTAAACTTGGGATATTGCATTTATGAGAAACAAAACTATGTGGTAGTTTTGACTTGTTTGTTGAAAAATCGTGTATTTTGGAACTATGCTCTGTCGGACAAGCCAGTCTTCCTCTGTTTCCTCCAATACAGCTGTGCTACCTCGGATGCGCCAGTCTTTACTAACTAATGTTCGTTTGTTAGTCTTTACAAAGGAGGGGTCCTATTACAAGCATTCCAATTAATTATGTTTACATAATCAGTGGCAATAAAGTTAAGTTTAGTTGTCTTGAAAATGCCTGATATTCTTTCTCGTGGAAAGATCTCGAGATTTCAGAACCCGACGCCTCAGTTCTCTTGCATCTCTGTTTGTGTACAAAATCATTGCCGAAGTCAAATTGTTTGGGTGAGGGAAGGAAGCATTTCGTCCAATAACTGAGTTTAAAACTTCCAGTAAATATTCAGGGAGGTATAGAGGCAATCGAATTGGCACATATATGTTCTTAGGTCCTTCAGAAAATTAACTTTTTTTAAAATGTAATAATATCAAGAAGATATAGCTGATCTGTGTTCAGTGCTTTCATCTCAACTTGAGGAATTAAACATTCAACACTTAAAAAGTCAGTCAGGGAACATTTTTCAAGGTTCTTCAATTTTTTTTATCTCACTGTAACATACCTGCCAACATTGGCATTTTCAAATTAGTACAATTTTTACGGAACAAATATTTGCATTCCTATGACCAAAGGCGGCCCTAGGTTCATTTTTCAGGGGGGGCCATTTTAAACTTTAAGTTCATAAAATGTATGCACTATGTAACCTAATTATAATAAACTAACTGCTTATTAAATGCTTGATTGCAATGATAAGTGTAGAATTTTCTAAATTAGTAATTTTCATTTGATGCAGAATTAAAAAAGTTAATTTAAGCTTGAATTGCTCTCCTGAAAAATAAGAAAAGAGTAAAACAAAGAAATTACAAAAAATAAAAATAGTTAATAATTGTTTTACAATCACACTTCTTTACTCTTTGAAAGCCTAAAGAACAAAATCCAATTTCCTCTGCTTTGTTTTGGCAAATCTGCCTATGACACAGCTCACATCAATGTTTATGTCTCTGTGAGTATGCAACAATAAGCTAAGTCCTGCTAACCTTTCTTCCCCCATTCTAGCTCTTCGCCACGTTTTCAAGCGTCGAAGGGTAGAGAAACTTCATCAGCAACTTCATCAAGCTTCTTCAGCAGAGGCAACGCTAACTGGTAGTGTTGCCAAAATTTTAAGTAACTCGTAAATAGTAGGATATACATATTTGTCACAAGCTCTCATTGTATCTATGGCAGAAGTGGGGAGCTATTCTTCTTTTTTCCATTTCTCTCTCCATAGTGCTAGCTCACTTTCAATCAGAATAACACTCATTTGTGTCAGTCCTAAAATTGGTATGATTACTGGTATGAACTTCTTTAATAAGTTTTAAAGCTCGTTGCTTTCTGATTCTGTTGGCTTTTCCATATCGGAGGTTGGATCAGTAATCGAAAGCCAAAACAATCCAAATTTTCTTTTGGAAATCTTCCTATTAGGTCTTCAATTATATTATCCAATAAAGGTATGTAAACCGAGATTCTAAAATACTCTTCTGGTATTTGAGTATTTCTTTTTAGAGAAGTATTAAAAAATGCTCTCATTTTTTCTTTTTGAAGACATATTGTAGATATTCGTCACTAATTACTCGAGGTAAAATGATCGCGAAATCTTAAAACAACGAATAAAAGTGTTGCTAGTTCAACAGATATTTTCACAATAAATGGCCTGTCTAAACTAGTTATAACAATAACACAGTACCGATTCCATGCCCAAGTGACAAAAGTTACACACTAGTCCAGACATCACGTGTTGAAATTACCCTCGGCGCCATGGTTGCTTAGAAGAGCATGGTTGTTCCAAAAAGGGGCAGAGGCCCCCGGGAAAAAGGAAATCGTCGTTTAGGAGAGGGGTGGTCACTACCTGTGTACTTGTGTTGTGTACCGGGTATTTTGTCGTGTGTTGTGTACGTAAATATATTTAAAACCAGGGTTTTTTTCTGAGGGGGGGGGGGGCTATAATTTTTTGTACTGTAAAAAAAAAATTTACGTTAATGAAATTATGCTTAAAAATCTGTATTTTCACCGTTTTTTAACCTGGAAATTCTCAAAGAGTTTTGGGGTATTTGAAAGGGCTAGGAAGGAAGAGGGAACCCTTCAAGGAGGGGGCCATGGCCCCCATGGCCCCCCCCTTGAAGCCGCCAATGCCTATGACTCATGGAAAGTCAAATAGCGACAATATTTATGAATGTAATATAGAAATAATAGTAATTCTATTACAAATGCAAAAAAATGTCTTAGAAATATATATATATATATAAAAATATATATATATATATATATATATATATATATATATATATATATATATATATATATATATATATATATATATATATATACCTGCCAACATTGGCATTTTCAAATTAGTACAATTTTTACGAAACAAATATTTGCATTCCTATGAAAGTCAAATAGCGACAATATTTATGAATGTAATATAGAAATAATAGTAATTCTATAACAAATGCAAAAATAAATAAATAAATAAATAAAAAAAAATAAAATAAAAATTGCATAATATTAAATTGCTCTCAAATATAACAAATTGTTACATTTTAGCACAAAATGGAAATTATAAAATAAAAAACTAACTTGGATTTAAAAATAAATCAAATTTAAACTTTACGATGAAATCTCTGATGAGGTTTAAGATTTAGTCTACATTACACCTAACTAAAACATGCTTTATGACACAAAAACTCTAGTGAAACATACAATGAGTTGGTGGTATTCAAAGTGTTTAATCACACGCACAAATATCAATTATGCAGGCTTTCGAATTCTTATTATTACATTTGATGTTGTCACTGTGTTTTTTAGAATTGATATGAACTTCGACATCAGTAAATCCTCCATGAGAAATCTTAATATCAGATGCATAGATAGGCAGAATGCAAAATTTGTTTCTTTGTTTGAATTTCGGATGATTAGAAGTAAACTCCAAAAAAACTTGATATTTTCTGGAATCTTACACCAGGATTGTTTAACTTGGATATTTTAAAATAAATAATTAAGACTAACAAAGAAGCTGAAAAAGGAAAGTGCTTTAATCTCTAAAGTCCGAGAAAACAAAACAGTCGTTCGGTGAGTGCCGCCAAAACAATTGAAAACGGCGTCGTCGCGATTTAGTGCGCAGCGTTGGAGTACGGTCCAAAAGAAGAAAGAATAAAAATAAAAAAAAATAAAGCACTTTCAGTTTTCTACTTTATTAATTTCTAAAGTTCGAGACAACGAAACAGTTGCTTGGATCGCCAAATCCCGTCGGCAACACAGATGAAAACAATGAATTTCCGGCGCCCCGCTCAAGTGCTTTTATTATATACGCGCAACATTATTGTACGGTCCAAACAGAAGGAAGAACCAAAATCTAAAGCATTTTTGGTTTTCAGATTCTTTGTTAATCTCGTAAGTCTGAGGCAAAGCAATAGTTGTTTGGTTCACCAGGTCCCATCGGCAACACAAATGAAAACAGTGCATCCCCGGCGCCGTGGTTTAGTGCTATTATTTACGCGCAAGTCCAGTACTAATATTTACGTTTTGGAGTCCAGTCCAAAAGAAGGAAGAATTAAAAAACTAAAGCACTTGCGGTTTTCTGCTTCTTTATTAACCTGTAAAGCCCGAAAAATCGAAGCAGTGGTTTGGTTTGCCAAATCTAGTCGGCAACAGAAAAGAAAACAATGCATACTCGCCAACGCGCTTTAGTGCTGAACATATGCGCAATCTTGGAGTGTGAATAAATATTTTGACTGACGCGGCAGCTTTGGAAAATCGTTTCAGTTTCGTTGGTGACTTGATAAAATATTAAAAAAAAAAAAAAAAAAAAACATGTTTTAGGGAAAAAACGAAAAGTACCGTGAAATCCGTACGATTTTTTTAGCTGTTCGTACACCCGTACAAAATAGTAAAAATCCGTACATTGTACGGATGATTCGTACAAGTTGGCAGGTATGCTGTAAGATGTTGTCCTGTTGTAGTACTATCTACGTGTTTAAATAGGCGTCTGAATTGTAGTTCATTGGAATACAGGAGGCATATATCCCAATGTAGTGTTCCCCCAACGTGCAATTGGATCTGCCAGATTATTTCCAGCCAGTATTCATGGCAGTCCCAATCACAGCCACGTGCGTCATGATCCAATGAATAAGTTACGATGCGTTTATTCCAAGTAAGTTACGTTGCGTTTTGATCCAAGTGAGTTTATGAGCTTCAAAGGAAAAGAAGACACCACGAGAAAGGCCACCCAGATTGAAACCCGCCAAAACACAGTTTTTATCAATGTTTCAATGGTTCTGCGCGAACGATTATTATTGAATAATTACTAATTTGATTTTTTCCCCCAAGTTATATCTACTTTATTCCACACAATGCAAACTAATGTACCTCGATAATTTAGTAATTGGTGTATTCTACAAATTCATTGGAAAAGGGTATTTTTTATATTTATTCTAAACTTTGAAGTGAATGCTTGAAGTAAATAAAACAATTTTAACAAAAATATGTAAAAAATAACGTTAGTATCCATTTTATAGAAAAATCACTTTTTTAACAAAAAAATTTCTTTTTGAATATTTTTAATTATTGATAAATGTTTTAAAAATGTATAGAAGAATGTTTTCCAGTTTTATACTACCCTTTCACTACACATTGCAAACAATTGCCTTTCAAATATATAACGTTTAGAAATTTAAAAAAATGTAGGGAAAAAAGTTATTTTTTGTGTTTTCTCCAAACTTTGAGGTGAATGCGCGATCGGAAGATATTTTTTCTTCCAAATTTTTTTGTACGGTTTTTCTTATCCAGATGTGTATCAACTTTTTTCACCTCATGCGTTTCAAAATTAAAAAATTATTTTTAATCGAACCACCCTAATATATAGTCATCATGTACCAACGTAAGTAATACCAATAGCGGCTGGAAATTTGTAGGAAAAGCGGTTATCATATCGGTGGTTTGGTGAAGCCTAAACGTACGCAGGTTCGGTGGTTGTCAGACTTGCAAGCGACAATAAAATTGTAATGAAGATTTGTATCAATCTTAGGAAAAATTAAACTTTCAATATTAAAAAAAAAGAGCTGAAATTCGCGTTTCAGCTGAATTTTACCATGTCGGACAGGTGCAAATCTCTGCAATAATGTCACTGACTATTATATCGGCATAACATACAACGAAAATGAAACCGTAACAACGTGATTCTTACGAAGCAGGTTCCGCTTTAAATTCTGTGTTAGCTGTTGAAAAATGTGAATTCAAGTGGATCTTATCCCCACTAAGACACTTCTGTAATTGGAAATAAAAAGTTTTACGGAAATCAGTAAAAATACTGAAAACTTTCACCCATGTTTAGTACTCTGGGCTTCGTGAAATTTTAAAAATGTTTAATATTTTTTAAAGTTTTCCTCATATAGATATCTTTTTGTAATATGCCAACCCCCAATTGCTAGTATTTTCATCCTTTCCAAATACCGGTATCATTCCTATGAATGCTTATTTTTAAATCCATTATATTAACTTCGATTATGTATGTGTGTGGGTGTATGTTGGTGTCTGGCGGAGGCACAATTTACCCACTTTCCGTATTCCAATCGAGCTGATACTTGGCATAGATTCGAAGTCGATGATAATGCATTCCGACATATTTGGGGGGGGGGGGCTGTTACTGTCACTAAAAGGTCAATTTTACACATGCTTATATCTTCAGAATAGTAATAAATCAACTTGCCGTCATCCAATCACGTTGAAATTCGACAGGTAGATTTGTTGTAGATAAGATTACATTCTATCAAGCTTTGGAGGCAATCATATTCACTAAAAGGCCTCTTTTACACACGCTTCAATTCACGCTTGGTATTATAAATAAACCTACTTCCCGTCATCCAATCGAACTGAAACTTGGCTGGTACTGACATTGACAATGTTTTTTATAAAGTTTTGGGACTATCACACAAAGACCGAAATTGATTTTTTTGTTCTGAAACACTATGGAAATTTTATTTGAGCTCAGAGGGCTAAAATTGCACATGAAAATTGGTAATGCATATAAAGGATTTATTTTAAAAACTGTGTCTTTATGGGTTATATTATTAACTTCCAATTGCCCAAATTAGACATGCCGTCCAAACGGTATAGTGGTTAGCGTGCTAGCTTTCTAGACCACGAGGTTGCGGGTTCGAATCCCATGAAAGGCATGGGTGTTTGTAAATGTATGTTGGCTTGTCAAATGACGAATGTTTCGGTGCATTATAGCCCTCGTGTTGCTGACGGCGCCAGATAATCTGAAAACAACCAACCCAAATTAAACATATTAGAATAGGCTATGTCCTAATCAATTCTTAAGCCATTCTAGGATAATATGAAACCTGTGCTAATGTACCTATCTTATCAAAAAAGAACTGTCGAGCAAAAAATAATAAAATTTCATAATAGAGTTAGGTTTTTTTAATTACATTTTTGAGCTACCCTTTTGAAATATAGACAACCTATATTTTGAGTGTTTTTAACAAACGAATTTCCCGAACTGTGATTAGGAATTTTATATAGTAAAAAAAGAGCATATTAGAATACAATATTGTTGATTTAGGAGAATTTGTATTTATTTTGTAGTCAAGGGTTTTATCTCACATATATAAGAGCATTAAGAAATAAAGAGAAGAATTCTATGAAAAGTTAAGTGAAGATTATTTAAAATCACTGTATCAAATCAAAGAATTCCCTTTAGAAAATTTAGACTATGAATTAAATATTTCAATTTTGTAAAGCACACAAAATTTTAACCCATTATGCATTTCAATTGTAAACTAAGTCCAGTGCTAACTGATTTTACCTTAGACCATCGGATTTTAAATAATCAGGTTAAGTTTACATGCTTTTTCCAATTTTTATCATACAGTAATATTGCCTTTAAATGATTTTTTTTGGCATTGATTGAGGGAAAATTGTACGAGGGCATGCAAAATGAGATAATTAAAACTGAACATAATAAATGAATACTGCAAACCTAAAAGTTAGATATGAGAAGTTTGAATTTGTAATCGAGTATATTGATTTTAGAAAATTGCAGATATTTAGTTGTACACTTTACCTCTTAGTACTGTCTGAAAATTTCTAGTATGGCTAATATTAACAGACAAATATTACCAAGGTAAGTGCAAATTGAGAGGGAGAAAACAATCAAAATGCAAAAATATACGCAACGTTATTTTGAACAACAAAAATGGCCGAATAAGAATATAATTGTGTACTAATATGCGTACAGAACAATGGTGCACTCAGAAATTTTTTCCGAGTGGATTATAGGCAAGTTTAGTCTAATAAAGCCCTAAAAAGTCCACTAAAAATAATAAAAATGTAGAAAAAAGGGAACTTCCCCAGAGGGAAAAAAAGCAGAAATCTCAGTAAAAGTGGAAGATTTTCACACCTGTATGCAACAAAATATTGAGAACTATGAGCAGATCTTTTTTAAATAAAACTATCTTTTCTGAACAGATGCTACTTGTTTGCACTCTTTCAACATAGTAAATTCAAATAGGTATTTGGAATTAGAAACAGTCAAAAAGCTAGTTTTGAAAAAAGGAAAGTTCCATAAGCCTTTTCAACAATGCAAAATTATTAACAAATGCAAAATTATAACAAAGTCAATTTTGTCATTTGCACTGATATTGAAACTTATGTACCAATAAGTCCTCCATGTATGTATTGCTCAATATATATTTTTAAAGTGTAAAATTGCAGGTGTTGATAAAATACTTATTGAAAAACTTATAATTTTCCTTTTCTATATTTTTATGGATGACAATGCAATTATGCTACATTGAATAAGAATATCCTGAATCCAAAAATAGCATAATTGTGAGATTTTTACTTGACACATTCACGAATGAATCTTGCAAAAAGTGAATTTATGTTCTTTGATTTATTGGTTAATTTGTTATAGTAAAGTTAAATATTCCATAAAGTATCATTAAAGGCTAGATAAATATATAATTTTATTTCTTACAGAAAACCAGCTAAACAAAATAAAATGTTAAAGTAAATTAGTTTTTAACTTTGTACATATACAATATATTAAAATATAGAAAATCCAACATATCTTCATAGAAAAATATTTTTACAAAAGGCACCGAATCTTGAAACCATCACATTTTCATTTCCAAGGAGAGGATTTGCGAACACCTATAGAACAAATAAATAAGATCAGTGATTAAGATGAGTTTTCATTTTGAAATTCAGTCTGGAAGTCAATTGATAACTAACACATCTTAAACTGTAAAGCCTACAATCAAGTGTTATATCAGTTTGAAGGTCTCAGCAAGGTTAGTAGGTTCATTTAAAATTTTACTACAAATTCTGAACAGAAATGCATTAAAGTTTGACCAGAAGTGTATGAAAAAATTCTAAAACTTGGCTTAAAATTGTATGCAATATTATCAACTTAGATTATTATTATTATTATTATTATTCATAAAGAAAAAAGCTAAATTGGCAAGGTCAACTAAAATTGCTGACATTACATGGAAACTTTTTTCATTTTTCAGATGAAAGTTAGGAATTCGTTTCTAATTAATAATTTCACATCCAACTAAAGAAATTAACAAGAATTTGTAAAATCTTCAAATTCATTTATATTCCCATTTCAAATCAACAATATAGTATGTCCTGATATATAGCTACCTTATTAAAACTACAAATCTAATAATGAGACTGAAAATCAATGGAGTTTGACTACTTAAATTGGATGCATTTTTTTTTTTTTTTACATAGTGTTTTAAAAAATTGTGAAAGAAAAGAAACTAATAAATAAGAAATAAAATACACTTTATGCAAAGAGCCATTTATATATATAGCACTAAAAACAAAATACAAATTTTATGTTAAGTAGGATTTTAGGAAGTCAAAGTTAAATTAAAACAACAAAACTACACCTATAGAATCAGACATATGTCATGAATAATGTATGAAGCTTAGCTTTATATGTAAAACAAGATATTTTATTACATATTTGAAGGAACTCATAGTTATATGAGAGGCAGACATTTTAATTATTTGTGTTCATTTGGATTCACCTTTTTAAATTTATATTTGGTATAAAATTCTGGGAATCGCCTAGCTGCTTATTAGTTGTAGATAATAAAATAGTATTTTTTTTAACATAAAATAAAAGTCCAATACATACTAGTGGTTTTACGCTTCATAGAAGTTCCTGAACTAGATTTATAAATACGTGTTGGAGAGTGAGATTTACTAGAAGAGGCAATCGACTGCACTCTGAATAAAAATATGTAAAACAAATTATTAGACAAAAAAATTTAAGCCAGTAATAAAATTTCCAAGAAAGCTTTATTTTAAAGTTAGATGAATGACAAATTCAATTTTAATTTTTAACTGACTAACATTTATAAATGAAACTGTATAAGAAAAATTTATTGGTTAAAACTGTTGCTTTGATATTGACTATTTTAATAACTAATACCTACTAAATTAGACTCTTTAGTATATAGAATTACAAGCTGAAAATAATAGCATTATTTGAGCAATTAAAATGCACTAAAAACAAAATACAAATTTTAATATTTATTTGAAATGCAATTTTAGAAGGTCAAATTTAATTGAAAACAACAAACCTACAAGCTTGAACAAAATAAATAAAAAAAAGAGTATCTTTAAGTATTTAATATTACTTTTACTTAAATATTTAACAAATACTTGTTGTAAGGAAAATTATTTTGGTATCTTATTTTGAAAAAAGTCAATTTTAACATACTACAATCTAAACTAATTAAGGCATTTTTATACAGAAAAAGTAGCCCTGTTTTCTACTAACCACTTTGTGAAATTTAAAAAACAGGCTTCCACTTGTGTGGTAATTTTATTATGACAAGTCTTTTAAATCTTAGAAGTATTTTAATTCTCCAGACATATAATGAAAACTCTGTGAACCCTTAGAGTGAAAACGTACCTTTGTTTGCAACCTTTAAAATCTTCTATTGTGTAAGTTCTACTATTAAAGAATGACCTAAAACGAATTAAACATCTATAACTATAAAATATTGTTTGATATGTAGTGCTTTTTGCAACAAATTTATCAATTTATTAATTCTCTATATCAATAGAAGTGTAGCAATTTTGATTGAGCAAGGGTACTTTTTCTAATACTGATTTTCTTAAATCCTCTTGAACAAATGCAAGAAAAAAATTCTAACTGGCTTGTAAAACTTTAGCTTGTAATAATCACAAGCGTCTCTGCACAAATGTGGAATTAATAAGAGAATAAGGTATAGATTAGTCAGGATCCTAATAATTAAAGGATACCAATAGACATTGCTATAAGGTAAAAAGTTGGTGTGAGAGTACAGAACTGGCACTTTCACAGGTTAGGAAGATAAGCAGGGTTCGAACTCAAATCACAGAATGAAAAGCAATGACTTTCCAATGACTCAGATGGACCTAATTAATGTTTTTAAGGACCTTTGAAAATTTGTTTTCAGACGTTATGCCTACATATAAATTAAATAAAGTGCATTCTACCAAAAAAGTTACAAGTTAGCGCATGCATAATACAAATATATCAGAGAATTCTGATACAGTGAGGATGAGTGGCGGTCACACGGAGATAGCAAGTCTGAGGTGTATTTTTAAAAATATTGCAGTTGGGCACACACAATCTGCAAAAATTAAGGACTTTTAAGGACCACTAGGCTTTTTCAAAGACTTTTAAGCACCTCTAAGCATTTTCAAGGCCTTGAAAGTAAGTTAAAAAATATTAAGCACTTTTAATGACCGTGGGAAACCTGATATATGGTAGTTAGATATCTTTTTTAACATCGTTACTTATTTATTTTGCAGATAAATTTAAAATAATAAATATATTAATAGTAGATCAAGTAAATTATGTTAACGATCTACACGTATTCTATATGGATATATAGTTTTTAAAGTTATAAAGGTAATTACTTAATAAAAATGTGTAAGGGTTCATGGTATTGTAATTTTATCAACAGACATTTAATAATTTCAATAAAAGAAAAAAATTTACAATCAGGTCAAAACTAAAAGCTGAAGGAAATTTTTTACCAGATTTATCAACAGAACAAGAAACTTACAATGCTTTAAAATTAACAATTAATACCTTTTTCTTTCCAAAGCTTTAAGAGTTGCTGCTGAAAGCTTAGGCTTTTTATTAGGGGAAGAACTAAATTTTTCTGTAACCTAAAAATTAAAAATAAATAAATTAATATTTAATATAAAATATAGATTAATTAAAAAAATATTTAATTACCTATTAAATATAAAAATATAGAATTCAAAGTATAATATATTTATTAATATAAAATATATTTATTAATATAAAATATATTTATTAATATAAAATATATTTATTAATATAAAATATATGTATTAATATAAAATATATTTATTAATATAAAATATATTTATTAATATAAAATATATTTATTAATATAAAATATATTTATTAATATAAAATATATTTATTAATATAAAATATATTTATTAATATAAAATATATTTATAATATAAAATATATTTCAAACAGCTGTGCATAAAATGTTTGAAAAATACTTACATTAACAAATATTATAGTCATTTCTTATTTTTACCCTCTATTTTAACAGAATAACTTAACTTTCAAATGCGACATTAGGTTCTGCCTAGTATCCAGGCTACTTGTTAATTGAGGATTAATATTGTAAGATGAACCTATGACTGTTACAAGAAAAACCATACATTAACATTTGTTCACATCACAGCCATTAGTATTATTTCAGGGTTCTCACTCCTCAAAGAATGAAAATCAATTACTTTTCAGGACCTAAATAATGTTTTTAAGGACAATTGAAATTTTTTTTTCAGACATCATGTCAATACATAACTATTTAATAAAGTATATTCTATCGAAAAGTTACAAATTGGAGGATGTGTAATACAAATATATCAGAGAATTTCGATACGGTGGAGATAAGAGGCGGTCATACGTGGACAGCAAGTCCAAGTTGTATTTTTATAAATTTTGTAGTTGGCCACACAACATCTGCAAAAATTAAGGACATAAAAGACTTTCAATGACCGTGGGAACCCTGTATTGAGTGGGCCATAAACTACTAATGATTCTAATTGGGACAGTATATAGTCTTTAGAATTTCATTACTACAGAAGACTAAAGTGTAAAAATCTTTATAAAATTTTTTGTCTATCTCTCATACAAATATGGGTTATTAGCTCAAAAGCTAAATGTTTTGTGTCTAATTTCTGTGTGTGTGGTAAGTATCTTTAAGTAAAACATTATGCATGTTTTTGAGGCTCTCTTTATATAGTAGGATTTTACAAATTCAATAAAACTTTCTCAACATTATATTGTTTTATATTTTCAATTATACTTACAATTGGAGCTGTAGAATGCGTCTTTTCCATTGCTTTCTTCTTCTTTCGAAAATTTCTTGACTCAGATATGATTTCCATCTGTTCTTTAATACTTAGAGTACAAAAGATGTCGTACAAACTTTCAAAGGATGTCATTAACTAAAATTATTCCAAAATTAGGTTAGTTAAAAAATGGAATGCACAAATTCATGAAAGAAACCACATTTGATAAAAACTAAAAGAATAAGGAAACATTTATTTCATTCAGTACAATGCACAAAATATGCACAATGAGAAACTAAGCAGGTTAAATACACTGCTTATAGTTATATTAACATGATTCGATTTTTATTCATTACTGTGGTTTACACACTTCAAAGAAACATGAATAACTATTTAAAGACACAAGTAACTTAGCCGTGATATATGATTCTATATTCTAAAGAAATTGCCATAGACGTAATAATTTCTTATAAAACTCCTTACATACTACATATTAAAAATCAATTGGATTGAAATAAAAAAAGGAGCAATTCAAATAAGTTATTTGTATTTGTGTGTGTTAGGGTGGTTTAAAAATTTTTTTTTTTAATTTTTTTTTAATGCGTGAGGTGAAAAAAGTTGATACACATTTTGATAAATTGCGCATTCACCTCTAAGTTTGAAGAAAATACAAAAATAAGTATTTTTACTAAATTTTTTTTAATTTCTAAACGTTTTATATTTGAAAGGGTGTAATGAAAGGATGGTATAACACAAGAAAACACTATTTTAGGCATTTTTAAAACATATAAAAATACTTAAAAGTAAAATTTTTTGTAAGAAATAACAATTTTTCTGTAAAATGGGTACTATAGTTATTTCTTACTTTAAAAAAAAAAAAAAAAAAAAAATGCTATAATTCATATGATTAACTTTTTTCTCGAGCTTTCTATCCCAGTGATGCACTTTGAAGAAACTTTTGTAGAATAGTCGGGCATTGTGGATCTTTAAAAAAAAAAGCGTTGTCCTAACGTCTTTTGCGTCTGGGCCACCCACTTTTTGTCGTCTCTCTACATAAGCGTTCCACAGCTTGTGAGTGACAAGGAAACGAGTTGAAGTCTGATTTCAATGGTCCCTATTAGCACAGATATGCTGTTCAATTTCGCCAGACGTAGGCCAATCCCAATATGGAACATTGTGAATCGATCGTTGGAAACAATATTGGCCAATCTCTCCCAATTTTGGATAAAATATAGAAGAGGTTTTGATATGCCGATGTACAGTTTTAAACTTGGGATATTGTATTTATGAGAAACAAAACTATGTGGTGGTTTTGATTTGTTTGTTTGTTGAAAAATCGTGTATTTTGGAACTATGCTCGGTCAGACTAGCCAATCTTCCAGTCTTCCCCTATTTCCTCCAATACAGCTGTGCTACCTCGGATGCGCCAGTCTATGCTAACTAATGTTTGTTACTCTTAACAAAGGAGGGGTCCTATTACAAGCATTCCAATTAATTATGTCCACGTAATCAGTGGCAATAAAGTTAAGTTTAGTTGGTTTTGAAATGCCCATATAGTCTTTCTCTAGGAAAGTTCTCGAGATTTCAGAACCCGACGCCTCAGTTCTCTTACATCTCTCCTTGCGTACAAAATCATTGCTGAAATCAAATTTTTTGGGTGCGGGAAGGAAGCATTTCGTCCAATAACCGAGTTTAAAACTTCCAGTAAAAATTCAGGGAGGTATTGAGACAATCGAATTACCCCATATATGTTCTCAGGTCCTTCAGAAAATTTACTTTTTTTTAATGTAATAATATCAAGAAGATATAGCTGATCTGATTTCAGTACTTTCATCTCAACTTGAGGAATTAAACATTCAACACATAAAAAATCAGTCAAGGGAAATTTTTCAAAGTTTAATTTTTTTTTTATCTCACTGAAAGATGTTGTTCAGTTGTAGCACTATCTACGTGTTTAAATATGCGTCTGAATGGTAGTTCATTGGAGTATAGGAGGCATTTATACCAATGTAGTGATCTCCCAACTTGCAATTTGAGCTGTCAGATTATTTCCAGCCAGTATTCATGGCAGTCCCAATCACAGCCTATGTGCGTTATGATCCAATTAATAAGTTACGATGCGTTTTGATTCAAGTAAGTTTATGAGCTTCAAAGGAAGAGAAAGCACCACGAGAAAGGCCACCTAGATTGAAACCCGCCAAAACACAGTTTTTATCAATGTTTCAAAGGTTATGCACGAACGATTATTATTGAATAATTACTAATTTAATTTGATTTTTGTTCTCAAATTCTATCTACTTCATTCCACACAATACAAGCTAATGTACTTCAATAATTTAGTGATTGGTGTATTCT
Source organism: Linyphia triangularis (assembly GCA_963978545.1). Taxonomy (NCBI): domain Eukaryota; kingdom Metazoa; phylum Arthropoda; class Arachnida; order Araneae; family Linyphiidae; genus Linyphia; species Linyphia triangularis. The sequence continues at coordinate 48,722,127 of OZ021729.1, read as the reverse complement.
ATAATTTGATGGAAAAAGGGTATTTTTTATATTTATTCAAAAGTTTGAAGTGAATGCCTGAAGTAAATAAAACATTTTTAACTAAAATATGTAAAAAATAACGTTAGTAACCATTTTATAGAAAAATCATTTTTTTAAGAATACTTTTAATAATTAATATATGTTTTAAAAATGTATAGAATAGTGTTTTCCTGTGTTTTATACCATCCTTTCACTACACATTGCAAACAATTGCCTTTCAAATATATAACGTTTAGAAATTAAAAAAATTTAGGAAAAATAGTTATTTTTTGTATTTTTTCCAAACTTTGAGGTGAATTTGCGATCGGAAGATATTATTTTTTTGTTTACATTTTTTTTTACAGTTTTTCTTATCAAGATGTGTATCAACTTTTCACACAACATGCGTTTCAAATATATATATATATATATTTGAACCGCCATAGTGTGTATCTCTATATTGTTAGAAACAAATACTTAATTACTTGTACTATCAGCTGCCTGTGTAAGTCCACATCCGTTTCAGACACAGATTTGCCTTTTAAATTTAGCTCTTGGCTTAAGTTCCCAAGCAGCACAGCAGTATCCTATACATAAAAAGTAGAAAATTATTTAATTCAATTCTTTATGTTATTTTACACCATTAAATTGAGTACAATTAAATTCATACCTGCAAAGTCTTAATCAAATCTTGCACTCTTTCAGTCTTAAACAAACGTCTCGTTAAATAACCTTTCACCAAAGCAGGAAGTTTTTCAAATCGCTTCAAAAGAATTGGATCTTTTATCTGATAAAAAGATACTATTATTTAATACTAGCATTGATGAAATACAACTGTCTTTAATAGCAAAAAATTCAAATATACTTTCAACCAGATAACACTTTATAGTGATTTACTACAAAAATCGACTTTTAGATAATCAATTAAGGAGATAATTTTTATCACATTATTATGCAATTTTTCCAAACTGCTCTCATATTATTTGCTGAAGTAATTTTTAAAACTAAATCAGATTCATTCCAATAAGAAGATAATGCTTAATAATCTGAGAAGATGCTTTTGAAGGAAAGTTATGGATGAGTTCAAATTTAAGATAATATTTTTTTTATAAATTTCTAGTAAAAGAAATGCAGAATTGATACCAATACCTACACAAATAGAAACAATGAAATAATTGAATAAAAAAAAATCTTTACGATACAAGATATTTAAGATAAAAAATAAAGCAAATAATAAAAAATATATAAAATTATCACAAGAGTCACTGTTTTAAGCAAAAGGTTAACAAGGAAAGAAATGGAAAACCCTTTCCTTCACATTTACAAATAAAAAAAGTTGGATTGAGGTCTCTGTCACTACATAGCTGCTTCTACATATGCTTTCATTATGATGCACCCAGTCAAAACTTCAGAAAGAGTTTAGGCGTTTGACAAAAGAATATCATATCGATTAAAACGTTACAGGGGTTGGTTGTTTTCAGATTATCTGGCGCCGTCAGCAACACGAGGGCTATAATGCGCTGAAATATTCGTCGCTAGACAAGCCAACATACATTTACAAACACCCATGCCTAACACGGGACTCGAACCCGCAACCTCGCGGTCTAGAAGCTAGCAAGCTAACCACTATACCGTTTGGTAGGCCAGGGGAAATTGAATTTGGATTATGGTTTTATATTGAGGAACCTCAATACGTATGCTTTGGAAGAAACATTCTCTGGAGGGGATTTGATTGAGTTTTCTAAAATTATTAAACAAGGCAATTTTAAGAGTTTTGAGCACAATACTGCAGACACAACAAGAGGCTATGAATTAAAGTGAATTAAATTGCATTTTAACTTGGAGAAAATATTACTTTTACATATAATGGAACAATCTGCCTGAGATCGTAAACTGTACTGAAATACAGTTTTAAGAGGTAGCTGGATCTGTACTGTGGGATTATTTAGAAAAGCTAAATTAGACTAAACTAGATCGGCTTTGTGCTGTAGATGGCCATCATTTTTGTATTGTATTTTCAACAATTTTCATTTGCCAATTATTTACTTAATTCGAAAATTATAACTTATGTAAAAGCCTGCTGTGAGGCCCGAACTCAGTTTGGGCAGCGCAAATGTTTTCTCAAATATATTACACAGACAAGATGTTAAAAATTCTCCCCATAACAGACCTTTAGTATAAGCTTACCAGTACACAATAGCGTAGAAGTTTAAAAAACAATGAAAAAAAGAAAAGCAAAAAAAAAATTAAACTAGATAAAGATTCATCTGATATATAACTCAAACAGGTAGCTTTTATACTCTTGTGATGGCAGTACAAAGTAAACACTTACAATATCTCTGCTCTGTCTCCGCTTCAAGTTTGTTAGTGAGGTAGTACTAATCTTCTTTGAGGCACCCTTTTCGTCATTGGAAAGATCGTTTGCCGGAATTTGATACAAACTTTGAGAATTTTGCAAATGACTTGGGTTTTTAGACAAATTATTAGTTGCAATCAAAGCACCACAATAATCTTCATTCAATTGACATGAATAAGATTTTGTATAAGATGACTGAACTAAATCATTAATGGCTCTTATTTCATTTTCTCTATAACGTTCATCTTCTATGCCATTTACTTCAACTAAATTATTCTTGGTATTTATAACAAGTGTGTTCTGGCAGGAATGCATATTTGGTCTTAGATTATTATTTAATAAAGAATGTTGTTCAGTTGCAGAGTTAATTTCAGAAACTTTGGAATCCAAAGTGTCCATATTGCCATTTTTAAAGCTCATTTTCGATGCAATAAATTCAGTCTCTTGTGATAATAATGAATCTGCACCCATGGAAGTTGCCTTTTTTTCCAGAGAAAAAGAAGGATAAGTAGGAAATTCTACTGGGGAAATGGGTGTTGTATAATGCCTCTCGTCATCACTAGGTAAGTTCTCTTGAAATATATGTTTGCTGCAGTATTGCAAACAAGACTGGCAATCTGGACAGACACTCCTGCTTTCTGTGTGTTCCTGATCAGCAGTATCATCACAAGTACAAGTTGGACTTAGTAAAATACATTCAGGACAGTTATTTACATTTAGGAACTGCGATTCACTGTATATTTTGGTCATATCCAAATATTGAGAAAAATCCGAACTTGACTTGTATGACGTTGAAGAAAAGTTTGTTTCTAAACCATTAGCTACACTGAGAGCATTCCTATACATGGATTGCACTACAGTTCCACTACCAGATCTATTCTGTGAATTATCCATGGACACTTCAGAACCTTTAAAATGACTATCTACAGAAGTCTCCGACCTTATTGAAATGCTATCTGATCTATCACTTAGTACATCTAATTTATGATTTTTAAAATGTCTACCAGCATTATTTAATGGCTCTGCAGATAGATTAGATTGACAACTAATAGATCTGACATGATCATCGGTAGAATTGGATGGTAAACTATCGTTAGTGTCAATTGACAGTGAGGACGGTAGACCTAGTTGCCAAGATGAACTTCCCGACTCTTCCCTAGTGTTTGCTGATGATTGAAATGAAGTGGCAGATTGTGAACTATCAATACTATTATGAGAAAGTTCGGTTGCTTTAAAATTTGAAGATGTAATATCTGAAACAGATTTCGAAGAATGTGAATGGGCACTTGTCTGATTAGATAATTGTTCAGAGGCAACAACACCTAAAGTCTTATTATTAGAGGTTTGCAGTGTAAAGCAGTTTTCTTCTACATCAGAATATGCATTTGAGTACGAAATACTGTTGCTATTAAGATTATGCAAATTGTTCTCAATGACTGAACAATTTTTTATATCGACATCACTGAACTGATAGGACATTGGATGAGCTCCATCTGAAAGAAATTTCAATGATATATTTGCTTGTATTATTTAAAAATAGAATACATTTTAAAGATAACTATATGATTACTAGGAATTTTTAAGGGATCAAACTTTTCAAATGTAAAGTTTTCTGATTTGATATAATTTCTGGTTTCTGTATAAATGAATAAAAGTTGAATAACATAAAATATCAATAAATGGCAAACAAATATTTTTTTTTTTTCAGCCTGGCAGATATTTCGTTTTTCAAAGATAAAATCAAATTCAAACCGCTCTAGTACGGACAACATACAATTTAGTCGTAAATTGTAGCAAGATGTATATAAAAAGGTGAAACAACCAAATGTAAAACTTTATTTCCCATGTGCATTGGAAGATAGGCAAGATCCAATGTTTTAGAAGGGTAATGTTTCGAATATCAGCCCACAATATACTAATTGAAAGAACTTTTATCATTTTAAAATGCAATGATTTCAACAAGGACAGATTTTTTAATTTACTCTAGGTTGTTGCATTCTGCATCCAATATGTTAAACTTATATGCTAAATCATAATCGCAATATCATAAAAAAAATTAATTCCAAAAAAGATACTTACCCGAGAAAGATGAAATGTTCACTATATTCAGTTTTTCACATAGTAACCTTTCTTGCTCCTTAAACTCTTCTTGCATTTTAAACCATAGCTTATTCTGTTCCTCCAAAAACTGATTAACTCGATTTTTTTGGATTTCCTTCACATCACGAATCACTCCTTCTAATAACTCTTTTATATCACTGTTTTTTAATTCACTTGACTCCACAGAAGACCTGCATCCAATAAAATATGCATACAAACAAATAGAAAACAATACTTATTTAAGTTATTTCCCTTCACTTAATAAACTTACCAAACTTATAAATTTCATTTTTAAAATAAAATATGAACTCCCATTGTTAAGTTATAAAGAACTTTTCTAGTTAAATTCCAATAACTTTCAGATATAAATTTAAACTACTCAAGTAAATATAGGTATATATCATACATTTGTAATTAAGCTTCGAATCTCCAAATCAGGCAACAAATAGCAACTCAAAAAATATTCAATTAACCTTAAGTGTTCTAGAATACAAATTAGTTAAAAATAACAAGTCAATCAAAGCCTAAAATTCCTATTTAAAAAGGATTTACTTACACTCTAGTGTCCTTGACCTCTTGAGGTTTTTTATCAAACACATTTACAATTTCATTGTTATCTTCAAGTGATTCGGTATTTGAATTTTCTTCCGAGTTTTGAACTTGTTTTACATCAATGCTTGCAGGTAAAATTCCATCTGATTCAGCAACTATTTCATTTTCGTAGGGATTTGATGAAGCAGCTTCTGGCAACAGTATTTCAGTTTCAGCAAGAACATCTGATGTCAATATTTTAGATTCTTCAATTTTGTCACTACCAGCTTTGTTTGATGAAAGACACATAGCGCTTAAAAATGGAAAAAACTTATCTCTCTCGGTTGTAGGCGGAAGAACAATATTAACTTTCTCTTTCTTAAAAGCAGGATTTGGTGGTGACACACTTTTCTTATCCAAAGAGCATGAGTGTGGGGGAAAATCAGGAGAATCTGCATTGCAATTGCAATCAGCATGTGCCATTATAAGTGCAGGGGAGGGATGATCCAAAGTATAAGAATTTGTACGTACATGTTTTCTTTTCAACGACTTCTTTAATTCGGTTTTAGATCCAAAAGTAATACAGATTTCTGAATCAGAAACTGGGGTAATCTCATTTTGGCTGTCGCCCATTTCTTCCTTTGTTTCATCAACTATTACAGTATTAGGCAAGTTTGATCCCTGGGAAGATATGTTAGCAATATGATGTTGCTTTGAATCAGAGTTAGAAGGCTCACTAAGAGTTTTTCTAATAGGTAACTTCTTAGCGCAGGCTTTAAGCATCTTAACGTAGCTATCCACCGAATGGGCTCTTTGAGGCACATAAGGAATTTTCGTATTTGGTGATTTACCATCAACGTTGTGAGCCTCATCGACACAATACAGCATAGCCATGGCGGAAGCACAAGGAGTTAACTCACTCTCTGTATTGACAAGTGTCTCGGAACTGGCATCATCCGATCTCGTAGACATATTTAACTGACTGGATATTTGAGATTGAGCCAAAGTGGTGATGTCGTCTGGGCTGGAGTATTCGATCGAACTGTCCATGTACTTTTCGAGATCGGTGCTTTGAGAAAGACATGTAGCATTGCTTTCATTATCGGTGTCTTGGGAAATGGACTTTCTGGCATTGATGACTGTTGGGAGAGATTCAAATTCTGTACTTTCTGTGATCGAATCATGTTCATCTTCTGATACGCTGTGCATTTGAACAGTGTGAGTGACTTCAGTAGGCATTTTAGTTGAGACGAGTGAATCAGGATGATCCTCCATTTGGTATAAGTAGTAATCTGGAAGAGCGACATCACTTTGATCGGTATTGCTCATTGGAAATTTTGCATCAATTGTGGATGCATCCCTTTCATCATTGTTTGTGTTAATAACATTTGGAAAAACAATAACGTCCTTATGGACTGTGCTACAGATATCACCAGAAGGAATTTTAGATGTGGTCATGTGCATTTCATTTGAAATCAATGTGCTATCTGTTATTGGACAAGTATTAAAAGTCATAACTTTTGATACATGCAAGGCACTACTATCATGTTGTAGAGTTTCATAATACGAGTCAAAATCATCATTGTTACAATCAGCCAAGCATTCCTGCGAAAAATTAACATAACCTTAAAATAATGCGAGATAATATCATTTTAGAGAGATAAAAATAATCCTAACTGAAAAATTGTATGTTTAATTAAAACAAGTTCAATAACCAAAAATGATTTAAATTAACAATTTGCAACAGGCATGGACTGCTTACAAAAATTTACTTTTTTAAACTCACAATACTAATTATGCACATTTAAAAAGAAATAATAACTATTTATAGTTAAAATTTATATTAAACATGCATAATTAGTATCGTGAGTTTGAAATAGAGTAAATTTTTTTACGCAGTGTCCAAATAGTAGTAGTAATATTTATGCTACTACTACTTGGGTAATAATATTATAATAAAGACAATTATATAGATTTTATTCATGTATCTTTATCAATCATATAAGCATGCCCAATACTTACAACCAAATAGTTAAAAAAATACTGTATAATGGAAGGCATCTAATCTACCAATCTTTAAAATTTAGAAATGACTTAACTTTTTATGACACTTGCAGTCAATTTCAAAATACTTTGAGACTTTTTACTAATACTTAGAGTTATGCTACAATCAAAATACTAAATTTTTAATATTGCTCCTAGCATTCCTGTTGTTTGCATGTCTACAATATTGATCAGAAGAAAAAGTAAAACAAAATTCTAGCAATTTCAGCTGTGGTGACTTGCCTTTCACAAGTTCATGCAACTTTCTACAAGTGCCCAACCATAAAGTTTTGGTTCGAAAAACCACTCGTAAAATGTCACTTAAGCCAACACCAATAGAGTCCTTGAGCTGGAAAAAGCAGACGGTTGAGGAGTGGAAACAACAAAAATACGAAACGAACTTAGAAGAAAAAGGACACTTCTCTCCCTATCATGTACAAGCCTTGAACTCATACATTTTATTCTTCAAATTCTAAGTTAATCTTTTTAAGTAATTTTAAATAAATAATGTAATTTTATAGTAAGGTTTGGTTCTTGAAGTTAAATACCAAATCCACACTTACTAAACAGCAATTTCTAAAGTTATTTTTTCTAGATTCTTTTTAAAAAATTATTTCATTTACTTTTTTCTAGAACACAATAGTAAAATAATCAAGCTTCTCACTACAGTAGGAACTAAGTTAAAAGGTCTGGAAATCAGCTTGGCCTCAACCAACATAATAAACATTTGCAAGTTTCACAAAGTCCGATAAAATGGACGTACGTGCGTACGATGTACGCAGGAAAATCGTCATATCCCGCAGGAAATTAAAATCAAAAGTCTTTTCCCCCCCCCCCCCCTTTTTTTTTCTTTCAATCTTCTTTTTAATTTGAAAGAATTTTTAGGATATTTCATTGTAATTTAAAAGAAACCACATTTTTCTTTAAAATGAAAAGGAGCTATCCAAGCAAGACAAGGAAAATAAAATGCCACATTTGCAATGAAGAAATGGTGGAGTCAAAACTATTCCCATCATTTAAATCAAAATCACAAAAATTAAAACAGTTAGGAAAGGAGGTATGCTGGACTAGCATCAATGTTTGCTTTCGTTTCACAAGCTCAACATTGAAGCCAACCCAGTACTAATGACCCTAATATTGAAACTGAAAATTTGCCATTGGAAAACGGCGATATAATTTAAAGAACACAGACTCGCAGGAAATTTTTAGTAATGGTATTTGCGTATGCAGGAAGAAAATATTTTTCTGGAGCCCTGGTCGACAATGTGGCAGATTACAGCTTAATTTCTAGATTAGAAACTATGGTACTTGCGGATCATCCCATCAATCATTTTCTGTAAAACCCACACTGTTGACAAAATGCTTTGCATACAGCGTGTGTTTACCAAAGAAAAAAGGTCTTCAATCATTAAGGTTTGCACAGATTGTTGTGATGTCCCATCCATTATTAGAGCTAAAGATGGCTTTTGACAAAACTATTTGTATACTAAAAAATGCAGCTGAATTCAAAGAATATGTTTTCTTTGGTTTCACGTAAATTATTAATGGTCACCTTTCATTAGGAATCTATTATTGTCTAAAATGGTATTTCTAGTTTTCCCATTCTACCTACATAATACAACATTCGATGACTTTTACATGTCTTATTTTATAAAATATTTGATAAAACACACTTAGCTTCAGATTCCCAAATAAAACTTCTTTTTACAGCAAATTTGAAAAGTCCAAAAACTTACTTCATCTCTGCTATAAGTTTCTTTCACATTTTTTGATAAACAAGACAATTCCTTTCTCTTGTTCGCATTATCAGCTTCTATTTTTAAGGCTGCAGATCGAAATCGATAGATCTCTTCTCTTTGTTCGATGGTTAGCTGTACATAAAAAAAGATTTTGTTAATGGATAATATTAACAAATGTAAAGGGCAAAAGGTAGAAATTTTAATGAGTAAAACTATTTGATATTAATTGGCAATTAATATTGAAACACTTTTTACCATGTTTAAAAAAGTTAAATTGGTTTTAAAAAATTAAAAACTTATCTAAAAAAAATAGCATGTTTTTAAAAATAAATGGGAGGTTTTGATTGAATAGCAAATTGAAAAAGAAACTCAATTTGTTTATATATACCAAGAGTTATGATCAAATATACAAAGGTTTTAAAAATAGTAAGATACGTGTTGTGACGGTTCAACCTGGCATGCGCGCCTCTTCTGCACATTTTCACCTTGATTGGTTAGCCACAACATCGGCGAGAGCGCATGTCCAGGCGGCCTGGTAAATAAAAGCAGCTGGTTAGGGCTTTTTGGGGGCTTTTGCTTTTTGCTTGCTTTTTGCTTGCTTGTTGTTTTAGTTATTGTTTTAGGCTCAGTTAGCCTGTAGCAGGGTTCCCACTCTTATTGAAGAAAAAAATTCAAGGACTTTCAAGGACCTTTTTAAGAAAATTCAAGGACCTTTTTAAACAAATTTAAGGACCATAATTTTAATTGCATCAGACGTAAAACTACAAAACGGAGATTATCGGTGGTCAGGGGTGTAGTGGAGTGGGAACATAAGGCAACGGCAATCCTTTATCTTTTTAAAAGGCGAAACGACGTTCCCTCATCTAAAATTTTTTTAATTTTTATTTTTTTCTCCTTACGTAATACTGAACTCAAAGCCAAGTAAGCAAAAAAAAAAAGTCATTTCGTGGGAACTTGCTTTCGTCTAGGATCCACAACTTCAGAGCTGAGCAGGCAAGTTCTAGTTTTCGTAAAACACTTGAAAGAGGCGCGGTAAACCACACAAGGCCATTTCTCCTTCATTAGAAATGAACTGACAGATAAGTTTACATCTAGCTACGATTCATCCAATAGCAATTATCCCCTTCAACGAATGATCTGTATTTGTGGAAGAATTCCAGACGTCAAATTTGTATGGTTCGTCGTATATACAGTCTAAAACTTCCATACACAAATTCACTCCAAATATCTACATTTTTAAAGAACAAAACTGTGACCTAGCACATTCAGTTCTTTGCGCTCTTTCCTTGAAGAATATTTTGCCTCCTCTAATTTTAACTGGAACGCTAACCAATTTATCAACAAAAGTTATGTAATTTTTTTTTTTTTTTTAATTTTTATGTCGCGGATTTAATAAAATTGTTTGTAAATCTCTCAACGTACCTAAGAAATGAATTTGTTCAAGAGGAAAAAACAAATGACAACAAAAAATGGGATCTTTAACAATCAAAAAAAGTTAAGCAAACCAGCGGTTCTGACGGAATAAACTGGTTAGTGCTAAAAATCAAGATAAGTAAGAGCAGAATGTTGATATTTTAAGGTGTTTTAAGATCACGGAATTGTGTATTTATATTTTGTCAGATATTGGGAAATAATTATTTTATTCCCAGATATTGGGAAAATCAAACTGATAACTTGTTTGAACATGAAAAAATATGTTCAAAATAGTATTGATTTTTAAATCCTTTATATTAACTTCGCTTTTGAATATTTGTGAATTTGAATACGTTTAGTTCAACACATAAAATGTTGCTTGAATGTACAGTAAAGAGACTGGCTTCAAGCGCTCCGCTACGTTGTTTTGACAGAACTGAACAGTTGTTAACTTTGTTTCACTTAAACTTGGCAGTTCTGATAATGCTACATTAGCCGAATTGCAGCCCTTCACAACCCAGGGTTGCAAAGGAGTTCCAATGCTTGCGCTAAGAGCAGATTACTACTAATAAAAGTAATGCGTAGCAAAAATCAGTAATTTTAATAACAAGTATTTTATTAAATTCTTACAAAAATAATTTTATTACAATTTTTTATAAAAAAAAATTAAAAAATGAATCTGTGGGTTCCTTAATAAAAGCTGACTTAAAATAATGTTATTTAGTGCAGAAAACGCTATGATTTTAATAATGTGCACCCTTACCAATTTTGGAGTGTTTTCTATACCCATTTTCATTGTAAGGGGCACCAAAACTCATTCTTGCACACATAGCATTTTACTCCTAGGATACTCCTGTATATTTGATTTTCCTTAATATAAAAGTGCTAATGGTTTTGCAAATGGGTATAATACAATGAAATTGGGCTGTGAAGAAGTAGGAAAGCCGTTCAGATGTACTTTAAAATGCAAAATTAAATTTCTTTTCGGTTTGAGAATGGGAAAGTTTTGCACTTACAGTTATTTCAGAATTTATTCCTAAAATGTAGCAGCAGTTCTTTAAAAAAAAATCATACAGTGGCAGCAATAAGGGGAGGAAATTTCCACTATCTTTTTTAAAATCTAGTGTTTTTGTTGGCCATATCATATATATTTTGCAGTTTGCTTTCTCCTCCGATTTATACCCATTTTTGACTATTATTGTCACCTAACCGTCACCACAGTCGGGATAACAAAATTGAACTGGATAAGATAAAAAAACCAGGAATGTCCCAAACACATCTGGCAAGTAATGAGTCTACATTGAAATATCCCGCTTAAAATTAGAGATGATTGAGATAGTACACAAATTAATATTTTATCAAAAAATTTTAAATCGACTGATGGATTTGAATTTTCCAATTATTTTATTAATGGAGCAAATTTGGAAAAGGAAATGAAGGATCTATTAAGAAAGAGGAACTTCTCTACATTTCAATCAACTTCTGCAATAATCACAATCTTTTTTATTCATTTTGAAAACAGATTTTGAGGAGCTACAGAATCTGGGAATTTAACCGAACCCATTGCATGTAAGGCATCTCTGACATTTTGGAAAAAATGTTTAAAAATTTGTGTCAATAATATGTTTGAAAATGTGTTATAATCCTTTATAAAGTGTTAAACAATCTTTTAAAATGAGTTGTACAAAGCAAATTATTTAAAATATTAAAATATTATATTAAATTATTAAACTTAATAGTTTAAAAAATTATTTGTATAAAAGAATAAGTCGAAACACGCAATTATTATTATTTTTTTTTTTTAATTTTTAGAGGTGCTTGTGAGCTATTTTGAGATTATTAAAGTAATATTAACAAAACTATTTAAAGTTGTAATTTTCACTCTATCTCCCCCCCAACCCCACACACACAGAAATATATATATACGTTTGTAACGACGCAACATAGCATTCCCACACCTTTTTATTTTACACTATACCACTGTTGTTGGTCACTTAAAAATTCAAGGACTTTCAAGGACCTTATCCTTTTTTCAAGGACTTTCAAGGACCAAATTTCATCAAAAAAAATTCAAGGACTTTCCAGGACTTTCAAGGACCGTGGGAACCCTGCTGTAGGAAACACCGAGTTGGTGTTCGGGTATCCGCTGGTCGGTGGACCTGACGTGAAGTGTACCGTACCGGAAAAGCTGTCACCGCCTTGGAATCGCTGCCGCAACCAGTCCCGGTAAGCGTAAGAAGTTCACTACTTTCCCCCCTCGGTGTGGCGGCCCGTTGCTTATGCTTGCAGTGTAAACAATAAACCCAATGCAATCTTTGAACTTGCCTCTGTTCTTTCTTGGTGACCAGAGTGCGTGACATTTGGAAATCGGGTGTCAGTGAAGACTCCCGAGATGTGTGGTCGACAAAAGCCTCCGTGATTGCTCCGTGACTACAACATCTGGTGTACCTTCTGGAGTTTAAACCATCATAGACTGTCTTTCTAGACTATGTTCAAAGACTGTGCTTTCAGGACTTGACAGAAATGTCGGAAGATGCCTTCTGATGTCGGAAGTTGCCGGTTGATCAAGAAGTGAAGGACACTGGGGTTTTCCTCCAAAGTTGATATTAATTTTTCTTGTGATAATGTTCATTATTTCCATTTGGCGTCCGAGAACTACTTATGTTTCATTTAACATAAGCGTATCTACTTACGGGTTTTGTTGGCACTGAGGTGTGGCAAACGGGTTACCTTGCCTCGTTTGGGGAGGGGAGGATAGAGCGAGCTGCTGCGAGCTGAAGAGTGAAATTGGTTCAATGGCAAACAGTGGGACTTGTTATGTGCAAACTTAAAGTCTGACACTTTTCTTTCCCCAATGCTGCAACTGCATGGTATTTTGTTTTAGTTTTATTGTTGTTCTATGTGAAGTTTGAGTATTTGCGGGGTGCTTGTGTTTGTATGATTGTGTTACTGGGATTTAAAAATTGGTTTTAATAGTAATTTTGATGTTTTTTGGATATTGAATTTTGTAAACATTGATATCATTTGTCATGGATTTGTTGTTAGGCATTGCAGTATGTGTTATGGTGGTTATTACTTTCATATTTTGGCCTGGTTTTGATATTGTTCCGGTGAATAAAATGCGTCGCATCCAAAGCAATGAGCGTCCCCATTTAGTATTTTCCGGTACCCCTGAAAACAATGTCTTGGAAGTTTATTGCTGATATTGAGGGTATTACGGGTTTGTTAACCGAGAAAGACCGAGTTGGTTTTGCCATTTCTCGGCTACGTGACAACGCTGTTCAATGGTTTAGTTTTCGTAATTTTTATGTTGAGTTTTTAAGTTGGGAAAAGCTCAAAAACGAATTGTTGAGGCAGTATGGTAGAATCTACAGTAGAGCGGATTTGGGAGATAAGTTAGTTGTGTGTTGTTCAGAGTGTGTGGAACAGTGTGGTTCGAAAGCTTATATTCAACTCTTGCTTTGCAGAAAATGGCAGTTAAGTCCATGGGAATTCTAAGAGGCGGTATGAAAGAAATCCATTCGTCAAAGGACGTGAGGGTCCGAGAGTGAAGGTTAGTTGGCTCGAACAATTCGAACTCTTGTAATAGACCTGAAGTTCCTGGTTCTGGTAGAGGACGAAGTGGTGGTCTAAATGCTCGACTAAACATTGGTAACAGACGTAGTGGCCCTGATGGTAGAAATACTCGAAACACTGAACATAGCATTCATCTGAGAGGTTTGCCTTTCAAAGCTGTGGAAAAGGATGTACTTGAATTCTTTGCGCCAGTGAAACCTATCGCAGTAAGGATCAAGTATGGGAGTAATGGTCGTTCTTCGGGTTGTGCTGATGCTGTTTTTGTTTCTTACGACGATGCAATGAGAGGAATGATAAAGGACAGGGGAAAGATTCAGCACCGCTATATTGAACTCATCTTGAAATCTTTTCCAGTTCCTAGAGTGGATTATCGGAAATTGGCATGTTTGTGTGATAAGAAGGTTAATAAATAATTGGGGTTTTGAGTTATTTTGTGTTGGGTTTCTTGGTATTTGTGGGATAGGGTATTTGTCGGGTTTTGGATTTCAAATAAATTTTTGTGATACTTAGGATTGGTGTTTGAGATTGTGGTATTAAAGATTGTTTAAGATTGGTGGATTTTGATGTTTTTTGGGAATGGTTTTCAAAGTGTGTAGGATTTTTGGGGATTGGGTTTTTCTTGGGGAGTGGTGAGTCAAATTTTTGTGGTTCACAGAAGAAAATTTTTGTGATTGTGTTTTATGGTTAAAGTGATTAGTTTTGTGATGTTTGGGTTGAATGTTGGTTATATTGTGGTCAGTGTTTCTTTTTTGATGCGTTTGATTTTGAGAGTATGGTGCATGGCTGTTGTCTGTGGGATTTTGTATGTCCAGTTCCTGTTGAATTGGGTCATACATCTGTGGGAATAGATATTTGTATTTCAATGCGTTTATGCGGTTTGTTTGGTTGTGTTGGGCTGAGCAGCATGGCTTGTTAAAGAGGGATTCGAGTCGAGCCAATTTTTCCCTTTGGGGCCGGCACAATTGATAGGTTGGTGGACAACTTGTTGCCCTGCTGTTAAGTTTTGTAGTAGGTTTTTTTTAGTTAATTTAGTATGGAAATGTGTATTTTTGTGCTCATGTGTCTGGTTATTGTTGTGTTAAGGTTGTCCTGATTTTTGTGATGTTTGTTTTGTGGGATGTTTTGGGCTACTCCGGCAGATGTGAGCGGAGGAGGGAAATCGGGTGTCAGTGAAGACTCCTGAGATGTGTGGTCGACAAAAGCCTCCGTGATTGCTCCGTGACAACAACATCTGGTGTACCTTCTGGAGTTTAAACCATCCTAGACTGTCTTTCTAGACTGTGTTCAAAGATTGTGCTTTCAAGACTTGACAGAAATGTCGGAAGATGTCTTCTGATGTCGGAAGTTGCCGGTTGATTAAGAAGTGAAGGACACTGGGGTTTTCCTCCAAAGTTGATATTAATTTTTCTTGTGATAATTAGTAATTTCTTGTTGTTATTTAGTAAATCTACATTTGAAAGATTGCACATTAACTAATTTTGTTGGCGAGTTTTTGCTAGCCTAAAGTTTTTGATATTTGAGTAAAATTTTGCAGGAATTTTTATAAGGTTTTTGATATTCGAGTAAATTTTGTAAAAGTTAAAAAGTTTGTAAAGTTTAAAAATCTATGTAACGAGTTGCAATAGGTACATTCTACAGAGTTTTAAAGTTGCTTGGTAGCCTTTGTGTATTGTGTTAATTATCCTAGGTTATACTATTTTTGCTATGTTTTTTTCTTTTCAGTTAGCTTTTGCGTAGTGTATGGCCTCCAGTGACAACGGAGCTCTGCTGTAGAGCACTTCTGTTAAGCACAGTGGTGCCATCTGTTAATTGATTGTGTAAAAATTTATTTTTGTTTCGCTACACCGAGCATTTACTGTAACCCCCATAGTTTAATTTTAGAGGGCGGAGGGGGAATGTGACGGTTCAACCTGGCATGCACGCCTCTTCTGCACATTTTCACCTTGATTGGTTAGCCACAACATCGGCGAGAGGGCATGCCCAGATGGCCTGGTAAATAAAAGCAGCTGGTTAGGGCTTTTTCGGGGCTTTTGCTTTTAGCTTGCTTGCTTGTTGTTTTAGTTATTGTTTTAGGCTCAGTTAGCCTGTAGGAAACACCGAGTTGGTGTTCGGGTTACCGCTGGTCCTGACGTGAAGTGTACCGTACCGGAAAAGCTGTCACCGCCTTGGAATCGCTGCCGCAACCAGTCCCGGTAAGCGTAAGAAGTTCACTACTTTCCCCCCTCAGTGTGGCGGCCCGTTGCTTATGCTTGCAGTGTAAACAATAAACCCAATGCAATCTTTGAACTTGCCTCTGTTCTTTCTTGGTGACCAGAGTGCGTGACAGTGTTGATGTTAATTACATAAAACCTGAAGCTAAGCAATGGTAGTAGAAGAAAGGGAGATTGCAAACGTGGCATTTCTCACAAAGGTTTAACACTGTCAATGTTTTAAGTTTACCAAACCTTTTGATTTATTATCTGAATGGGGCTAGTCTTGTTAGTAAATAGACAGAAAACACTGGAAAAGCTGATGAGGGGTTATTCTTGCTATTAGATAGCACATATCACTGAATATTGTTTTTATTTTGAAACCATTTGAAATTTCTAGGGTTGAATATTTTAAAAGAAGCCACTGTTTTGCGTAAAAATGCAAAATATGTGACAAATCATCTTAACCAAAACACAATTTTCTCTCATTGCCAATGACAGCAACTACAATAATAAACCTTATGCCTTAAAATGGACTTCAAATAGTATTGGTACTCTTTTGGATTCCTTTAACTTGTAACACTTTATACAAAAAATAGTTATACCTAATGGGTTAATAATGGGTCACATTCCAAAAGGATTTAGTTTAGATTTACTGTACGATGCCTGTTGGCGACTTTTTGAAAGTCGTCGATTCGGCACCGAATGTGGCAACTTGTCATCAAGATATTTCCAACAACCTTAGTGATCGTTTGGATTTGCGTTTTAACGCCAGTTTGGAATTGGCAACACAATCTTTTGACCAGAGATTAAACTGTGCGTGCTTTTTCAGCAAATTGAAGCTGAAGGGTGAAAAACATTTTTCCAGTTGGTATTTGGTATAAAATAGCTTTATATTTAAAGTTAATGATTTGATGCTAAAAAATTTCTTAATTGTGTTAAATTAAACATCACGGAATTCCTCATTATTATAGCATTTTAATAAATGAAAATTGCGATTTTACATTTTAACTTTTCTGCTAAAGAAATTTTGTGTCCCAGCTTAAACACTGCTTTTGTCAATTTGGTGATTTTTTGAAAAGTTGCTGAGAGGCATCATACAGTAAATCATAACCAAGGATGTATATGTTAAAATACTTACCAATGGTGGGATAATAGGTTTTCCAAAGCATTTTATGCAAGATGTATGACTTGAAAAATCCTCAAGGCGTTGAAAGCTCTCGGAAGCTCTGGATAAGGAATCTAGAACAAGTATATTTTTAAATGCACAAAATAAAAAGTTGCACTACTACTACAGACGCTGTTAACACTTTAAATCCCAACCCGCCCTATACCGCCTTGTGGAGAAATTCCCAGCTAGACGCCTTTCGGGCGGGTGCAGGGGTAAACATATATTTCCAAGTGAGGGGAATCTTGCCTGCAGTAGTTGTTTAAAGCGTGACGGTCCTCAACAATAGGCTATTGTGGGGCATGTAGAGGGGAGACATGGATTTAAAGAACTCAATGTCAAACTGCCCCACCCTTTGGACATGGAGTAAGATAGTCAGGGAGTTTTCTTTTATGCGAATCTTGTCATGTACTTAGCGGTGGCGTTTGTTTCATTGATAAGACGCCAACTAAATTCTCTGACATATCAAGCAGATGACCCAACGCACAACCCTATTGCAGGTTGTAGACATATAGTAATGATCTTTTAATGGTCGACAGTGACCCCCCACAGCAATCCCAGGAGTGGTAGACAGAAGAACGAGTCGGGCGAGTTCATTTCCAGTTTTTATGAATGGAAAGTCATCGGGGTTTTGTGAAACCCACAACGCTGACTCCATGGGATTTAAAGGGTTAATAAAAGGCTGCTTCTACATATATTTGTATTATTCAGGTCCAGAAACCAAGTAAATACAAGTTGACAACCTTTAACAGAAGAAATTTTGCCTTTTTCAAACTGTCAATTTTTAATAAAAAATAACCCTGACTTTTTCATAAAAAAAACATCTAAATTTTGACTTTTTATAAGCTAATTTATGCTTGAATAAGCTACAAAATATTTTATTGAATTTTTAATAGCATACCACATGTGTCGTCTAGTTATAAAATCGACCATCTCTTCAAGTTCTGGAAATACGGTTTTTCATTATTTTAAGTTCGACGTAAACTTTTCAACCAAGTCATGGTTCGTACACTTGAAGGAGAAAAAAATTCAAGGATTTTTTAAGCACTTTTCAAGGATGGCGTTATCAACACAAATACATTAAAAAAAAAATCCCATTTTTTAAAAATTTTATTATTGTCAAATGGTACCTGTACAAATCGAGTATATTGATTGTTTTTTAGATGTTTTGGAATGTTGGGGAACAAAATGATTTTAGATTTCACCTAAAAGAAAATTTTAAGGTTACAATAGAAAAAAAACCTTCCAATATATCAGAAGTAGTACAATGTTCCATAAAAACAGAAGTAAAGTAGCTAGTACTCACTTGGTAACTACGCCAATATCGTATGTGAACATCCATTTAATTGTCTCAAATAATAATACAAAAGTTGTATTGATTCAACTGTCTTCCAATCTACTCTGAAGGCTTGATAACAAATACTGTATAATACGCAATTTTTTTTCTCCACAAAAAAATTTAGAACTTAAATGCAATCACGCTATCAGCTAACATGCAATTACATAATTTATCAATATTTTTATTTAATTCATAAGAGCCGTGATTTTTTTAATAATTTTCAATGTCCATAGTATCTATTTCCGTATCTAAAACTTCGTTTTCAATTACATGCGCCTCCATCAAGCTGACGACGTTGATTGTTGTGAAATATATCCGCTTTGGGGTATTTAGAAATAGTTTGAATAATCTCCATCAAACTTCTTAAAGAAACTAAATCCATTTTTTACTCTTTGCATAGTTTTTTAAAGCACTTTCACCTATCATGAAATTTTTGACACACCAAGTACATGGCGCAAAGTGCGAATCTAACACATAGGCTTCAATATTATAGAAAATAAAATGAAATTCAAGCACTTTAAACGTATTTTTTCAAAATTCAAGGTTTTCAAGCACTTGAAAATGAATGATTTTTTTCAAGCACTTTTCAAGGTTTTTTAAAAACGTTTGAACCATGCAAGTGGAGACAAGAAACCATTTCAAATCTGTGTTTTATACGCATTTGAAAATCACAATGTGCTGCAAAACCGGCCAAATCCTCCACTTGGGGAATTTCAAAAGTGGTCATTTCCATATTAGGGATGACCATTGAAAGGTAAACATCAATGAGGACATCGAATAGTTGTTTTCGATGGCTGAAAAACATAGGATCGCTACACAAAATGCAAGCTTCAGCTTTTAATGCTCGTTTTGAGGAAAAGGAGGAATTACTTACATTGAGCTTCGACTGCTAAAAAAATGTTCTAACGCTGCTATAGAGTATGAAAAATTCTATCTGGAAGTGGAACAGTTTTCAAGCCGAGAAGAGATTACTCTGACCATGATTGGAAGAAGACCAGCAATGCCATCCTAAAACTACCTACACAGTGGCATTTCAAATTCGCTCCGAAGAAAAGATTTTTCATAATGAAAGATAAGAATAAAGTGTTGGTGCAAGGAGAGATCTTTTACAGATTTAAGATAGGAGTCAGAAAGCCAGTTGCGAAGAGTAAAGAGAAGTATTATGAACAGCAAGCTTGAGACAGTGGATCCGGAAACCGTAGTGAAGCCTCTAAAACTTCGAGATGTCCAAAACTTATCGACAAAACATTTCAGACTTCATTGGGACACTGACGAATGGTTAATTTTTTACAAAAATATCTTGGAATCAGCTTCTCAAGAAGGAGGGGTAAATTCCTAGTTCACGTTTATGGGTTGGCGCACTTTTGAAAATTTGACGACAAAGCCAAAATGTCGCCAATTCGGAATTCCAATATGAAAAATTGAAAAACGAACCAGCTCCATGATTTGTGGTATAGGAAGGTTGAAGCCAAAGCGCGTCAATAAAAAAAATGCGGTTGCCAAATTTAGAACTGTATCGCCTACAAAACCGCGCCAAATCGGCTTGGCGATATTTTAACGTCAACTAGGAATAGACAGCCAAGCAGATATGAACTAGGTATAAAATATTCTTACATAAGTATGGTACTACTTCTGTTTTGAAATTAGCAATGGTCTAATGCAAAATATTTTACGCAGAAAATTTTTCTTTTCAACGGAACCAAATATTCAAACTGTTTTGAAAATAATTACATTATTTTAGAGCTAAAACATATAGTGTACGTTCAAGGCCTGATCATGACAAGTTGGGGCCCAAGGCCCGAACACTTTTAGGGGCCCCTTCATCAAATGCGAAATTTATTGGAGATGATCTTGACTCGTTGTCAAATGAATTAACATTAAATATAGAAAAAGTTGATAAATTAATTCTATATATTGCCTTCTTAAAGTTTTTTTTTTTTTTTATCATACATAAAGAAACAAATTTCAAGTAATCCAATTTATAAATCAAAACAGGTAAAACTTTGTAATGTAGCATTGCATTTCACGATCACAATGTGTAGTAATATACGTGACAACAATATCTGTATCATTATTCACAGCTTCAAAGCCGACATTTGCTGATCTCGCAATTCATTTGTCAAGACTTCCGTTCAATATTTCTTCGAGAAATATTGTTTGAATAAATACACTCTGGGATACTAAAGACGGTTCAAGATCAATATAAAATTATTTTTATGTAAAAATTCTTTTATACAGATTGTAAAAGATATTCACAAAACGAAAGAAAAGTTATAGGTTTACAGCCAATTTCGGGGCCCCCTAAAATCATGGGCCCAAGGCCCGGGCCTTGTGGGTCTAGGCGATGATCAGGGCCTGTGTACGTTAACGCTGAAACTCGGGGATATTTCAAACTCAGCAGCATAAAATTCTTAGTAGACCCGTTATTCTCAATCCTCTTCGTCTACTAAACAAAAACTTTCAGAAAATGCAGCAGTAAAAAAAAAAGAATAAGATAATATATTTAAATTTTATGAAATTTACCTGTAGAAGACATCATGTATTTTGTATTGACAGAACATGCATGGTCGTGGTCGTCACCTTAGCAACAAAAATTTGAAAGCATACAAAACAAGAAAACGAGTACAAGTGTTTCCAACAAAATACTAAAAACTTTGCATTTGATTTTGTAATTTATTATTAGAAACGTCATAAGCAATTGACTAGTTTCATTAAAATATATTTGTATTCTAATTGGCTGATAGAATATAAAAATTCAAATTTACTTTTACAGGTGCATTTTGATTGGCTACAAGTATACCATAAGTGTTGCCATTTATTGGAACTCCTTTTAATATAGCTCCTTGCATAAGGTTAATTTCTTTTCAAATTTTTATTTTAAATATAATTTTAAGTATTCTCTAAGTTAATAAATGACTCTTAATAAATTGAATTTAAAAAAGTAAATATTAGCCGAAATAAATATTACCTCCCGCTTCATGTAACTGTACCTTTAATGAAAACCACCCCGTGTAACTTTGTTTACAAAATTACATTTCATAATTCTGCCTGTTATTGTTGAACAAAAGTTGTCTACAATGGTGAATATGGTGTTTTAATAGACTATCGAAAGCTTACTTCTAATTTTCGCAAACGTCATTTGTTAATGTACAGATTTGATATGATTGCGCCTAAGACACTTCGCATGTGCTTGCAAAGAGCATATTCCGCACAAGCTACTTTACCTGTTCCTGTGATCAAAATACCAAAATATGTGACTGAATATGTGGAAAAGGCAAAGAAAAGAGGAATTATTAAAGATTTCAGCAATCTAAACAGGAAGAAAACTGCATACAGGGGAGACACAAGTAAACCTGTTATTACTAGTACGAATGGCGATTACAATCATTATTTAGGTCAAACTTATCATGAAAATTACAATTTGCCAATACAATCAAAATTTTGGTTCAAGGAAAAGTCGGCTGGTCAAAAGTTTACCATTCAACCTGTTGAATCGAATCCTTCTTTGCCATCAAATGATCCCAATGAGTATATAGACGATGAATATTTTCCAAATGAATTCGAAAAATTAAATCTAAATGAAAACATTGTTAAGAGCCTTAAAAATGAATTCAAGTTTGAAAAGCCTGCTCGGATACAGACATTGGTAATCCCCAGGATTTTGTCAGGTCGCCACGTATTAATTGCTTCAGAAGCAGGGGGTGGAAAGACTATATCTTACTTGGCCCCTATCCTCCATAGTATTTCGAAACTGAAGAAAAAGGTCTCCCTTGACTATGATACCCCCTTGGCACTTGTTCTGGTGCCAGGACGAGAACTGGCTGAACAGATTGGAGAAGTGGCCTTCAGATTAGCTAAGGACTCCAACATTGATGTAAAAGTCCTAGTATCTCATGGCACTAAACAAAACCATTTAAAACTTTACCCCAAATCAAGCATCGATCTCCTTGTTGCATCTATTGGATGCTTCAAGAGACTTTTGGGTGTGGGGGAATTTAAGCTTTCGAATTTGCATCATGTTGTACTTGATGAAGCTGATACTCTCTTGGATTCCAGTTTTATTGATGATACCCACTTCCTTCTACAGAGAATGATGATCAAAACACAATGTACACCAACTCATGGAGCCCAGCTTATTTTGGCCAGCTCCATCTACCCTTCCGGTCTTTCTTCTATTTTGGACGACAAATTACCTGAAGAAAGCATCACCAAAGTCTGCTCCCCCTATTTGCATCGAGTGCCTTTGCATTTTCCGCAGAAGTTTCTCAGAGTAAACCAGGGTGGCAGGGCGGGAGAACTTCTCCAGTTGGTTAAATCGGATTATTCCAAGAAGAAGCCAGTTATGATCTTCTGCAACAAGTCACTAACTTGTGAGTGGCTGTCGCATTTCCTGAAAGATAATGGCATACCTAATGAATGTTTTCATGGATGGATAGGTCCCAAAGTACGCATGGATGTGTTCCGGCGGTTTCAAGAGGGACTGTTCAATGTTCTCGTCTGCACTGATCTTGCGTCCAGAGGCCTGGACACGCAAAGAGTGAAACATGTTATCAACTTTGATTTCCCAAATAACGTCTCGGACTACTTGCTTCGAATTGGTAGAGTGCGACGTGTCGGTACTAATCAAGGACATGTGACGAATCTTGTTGTTACAAAGTCGACTGTATACACAGTGCATGAAGTAGAAACAGCTGTTAGATCATGTAAACGCATAGCCAATGTTAATTCAAACACTAAAGAGAAGATTAGAAAACTCTTTTATCGGGAGTATATGGATCCAAATTCAATGCCTTGCTAGTTTAATTTTCTTATATAAATAAATACATCTAAAATAACCCGACGCTGATTACTTTAAAATTATTTTGAAAGAGTAATGACAAAAAATTCTGCAAACCACATTTTTGTTTTCAAATTGTATCTTCAATTGGTATACTTGTTTACTTATAAATGAAACAAAATATGTTTTGCAAAAAAGCAGGTATTGTAATCTTTCCAAATTAGTACTTTTACAGCTTTTCCAAACAAGATTTAGGACAAAGTTTTTGCTTTCTAATTCCTTAAACAGTTTCAACTTTATTAATAAAACATGGCTTATAGAGTAAAATATATTTTGACATAGTAAGCCTTATATGCATTGTTTGGTTATGGATATTTGGCAGAGAGAAAAGCACTGAGTGGATCAGTTGATATGAATAAAAAAGGTCGGAATTGTTGTAGCCCCAAATCAGCTAGAGCCAAACTATGCAGTGAAACAAAATTTTCTTGTTCCATCACTGTGATGCTGAAACTGACCTTTTAATGTAGAATTTCTATTTTAAATATAAAAACTGTAGATGCACAAGATTGTAGTTTAATATTTTATTGTTATGAAAAAATGGAAATTTCTAAAAAACAACTGAATTATGTTATTTTTAAAAGAAAAAAGTTTGTTACTTCATTTGTTTAGAAAGAAATTTAAGACAAATTCATTTCATGTATTTAGATTTCTTCTTGAATTTTAAGTTTTTTTTTTTTTTTTTTTGCTTTACAAGAAATTCAAACCAACTTTTTCAAGTTATTTCCATACTTTTGTTTGTTTAGAAATTTGTAATTTACTAATTTAAAATTGGGAAATAGTCATAGCTTTATGTAAATTAAGAATTTATATAATGCACTTGTACCTTTTTAAAAATTCCAAAACAAAGTTATTAAATACTTCAGAACAACGTAGAAAACTATTAGAATATCTTTGTGCAACAAGCATTTGTAATGTAATCTATATAAATAATTCTCTTGCATGCCGCCAAAATTTGGGTGTATATCTGTGAGCAGAATGGCAACGACTTTAAACATCCATTCACAAGACTAATGCATGAATTTCCAAATTCAGTAACCCAGCCAATCACAAAATATCTTTTTAATTTTGAGTAATATATCTGGCAACAGCCTGCAACTTAGATTCACTATATTTTGTTTTTCTTATTATACTGATACGAATTATTGCCTATTTAAAACGTATTGATTTAATATTTAAGATGATGCAAGAATAAATAGATCCAAGTTGTGTATATTTCTTTTGGATAAACCAGACTTTTTGGAAAAATTATCTGTTGGAGCATGTTCCGGAGGTTAGTTGAAAGTGTTTTACGATACCCACTTTTTTGTTAGCAATTTTGCCGCCAAGTTGAATCGACATCAAACTACAGAGTTTAAAAAAAATGGATTCCAACTTCGAATGGAGCCACATTGGCGCTAGGGTTTTATCGAGCAGGGGGCAGAGACCCCTAGTTTTATTCAATTCATTTCTACAACTTTGCACCATGCAACCAAATTTAATCTTTCAAAAAATTCTCGAAAAACAACTAATTACTTAAAAATAATCCTCCATAATAAACACCTCAGGGAATAACAAGTTAATCTTATTCAGATAATAATAACTTGCATTCATAAACAGATTTCTGAGAGATGATATTTAAATAAGGCATGATGATCATAACAATTTAAAAAAAGTTGAGTTACTCTTCTTCTGTTGGTAACAAAAAGATCACACTCATCAAGATAGAAATTTTTCTTCTCAAGAAAAAGCTGAAATGTAAAATTTACATGAAATACATAATACTCTATAAGCTAGATTTGTTAGTTTAAATATTTCATTTTCCCCCCGATTCCCTTAAGTTGAGTAAGAGCACTTGAGTTTGTAAGAGCATGCACTTGGCTTATTAAATAACAATCTTACTAAAATCTGCACCCACATTTTTTCTATAAACGATTATATTCACTTGGCACATCATTACATAGGGAAAGAACACATACAATTCCTATAATAACCATAATATCCCTAAATCAGTGTCATAATCTTCATTCTTTCGCATGAGTTAGACCACTTGATTGCTGACTTTCAAGATGCAATGTGAAAGAAAAAATAAAGAAACATAATGCAGTTCATAAGGTCTAGATACGAAACATTAACAATTTGACCACATTTAATAATTGCAACTTTCCACAGTTAAAGATGGTGACAAATAATAACAAATCCTCTGCCATTTTGCCGTTCTGGCCAATCCTGATGTGAACCGTTGTAGACTGACCATTGCTACAGACCTTGGCCAATCTCACCCAGTGCTGGGTAAAATATATTGGAAGTTTTGAAATGCTGGTGCAGAGTTTTAACATTGAAATATAGTGTAAGAAAGGACAGAGGGGTAAAAATATGTTTTGTGATGGTTTTCCACTTTTATTTAAAAAAAAATCTTGTATTTTGGAACAATGCCGGAGAATCGGCATGGATTGGCCAATCTTCCCACAAGCCTTTTTCAAACATTAACCAATACCGCTGTGCTACCTTATTATGTAACTTATAAAACTTGTTCTTTCCTAATGAACTTGTGAAAAAAAAAAATTTAAAAATGGGTCAATTGAGATGGCTTATGACACAATGTTTAATTTTGTAAAAGCTGTGGTCACAGACAAATTCTTAAGTACAGAAATGCATTATTATCCTTTTACTAGCAATAATATAAAACTTACCATAAAGACCCTGCATGACTTTCTTAACTAATTTTAAGGTGTCAAGAAGTCGAATAGTTCCAAACGAGGAATATCCCAATGGCACACTTCGATTGTAATCACAACTCTGAAATTTGCTAATGTCCTTCACAAGAGAAAGCATAGAAAAAGTAAGCTATTCCGATCTCAATTAACACATTTAAGTGGTCGAAACATTTATATAGTAAAGAGAATCGAATTTTTTTTTTTTTTTTTTTTTTTTTAATTTTATAACTTCTTACAAAAAGCAAATAGTCAATGTTTAAAAAAAAAAAGTCTTTGGGATTTCTGACATGTTTGTCCTCCACGAAAGAATCAATATCTGGCTAAACTGAATAGTTTTTGCCATGTTGAAATCCCTCATTATTCGTTCGTTAAACCATCAAAGAATACAATGAAATAATTCGATTGCTGCTAACAATCAAGTGACTTGATTGTTCACATATCTACCCCTGAAACTCTTATAATATATATCTTGGCTTAAACTCGACCAGTTTCCACGGTCCTGTACCACGTTGGTCGCGGCCCACAGGTTAGGAACCGCTGTGTCTGTGCGTTGGCTTCGATACTAGAATATTCTTTTAATAAGAAAAACACTTGTACAGAGAGCACTCCAACAACTGCTGTTATATAGATAATAATTTTTTGATTGAGCCGTTTGCATAAAGTATTTTTAATATTAAACTTCCTCTGTTTAGAGACGCTTAGAGCATGTAGTCTTCATAAGATTTCGCATATTTAGTACTGAGATAGATCCTGTTATATTTGAGGGGGGGGGGGGGGGTAATAGAAATATATCGGTTCAAATTTTCACCATCAGATGAAAATATGAAAGGACTTATGTGGAAGTTAACTTTATTGGCTAAAACTTTCCAGGAAAGTTTAAAAAAAAAAAAAAAAATGTAGACGGAAAGTTAAACAATCCAAGAAAAGTTTGAACATTTCTCCTATTAATCATTGTCTTTGAAGCGTTGTCGTTAATAGTTAGAGTAAATTGAAAATTGTTTAGTCGTAAAAGCAAAAGAAGTGACCCACAAAGCCTACAAAAATTAGAAAACAAGCTTTTTGTTTTTATTTGACTGCAAGAGTCAATGCAAATTTTCCATTGACACTAAATGTTCAAAAAGCATTAATCAAGATCTTTTCTGAAATCCAAGTAAGATAGGGCTATGTTCGCATATCTACATGAGCCAGGGTTTTGGTACAGGTAAAATAGACCAAAAATGGCCAGTTGAAAAACAAAATTCGTTCATTCATGAAATTGCAGTTACAGCATCGTTTTGGAATAGAATTCAATATCTGAAGAGTTGTGTGGGCATTTAGTTGACCTTCACTGGCGAGGGATTAGTAGGGTAAGAAACACCTTTACAGCTAGTGCTTGTTTAAGTGTGTTTTAAAAATGGATTTATTTTCTAAAAGACACATTTTTAAAAAGAATCTATAGCAAATGAAAAATGAAATGTAAAATAATTTTACGTTAATTTTAGATGAGTTCAATATATATATATATATTTTTTAATTTTTGAAAAGCACCTTCAGTTTTTCCCGTGATTTTTTGTGAAGTGTTACATATATTAGTGTAAAAGTTTACGGAGATCACGTTTGGCTATCCAACTTTTTATATGGTAAGAAAGGGGAAATATTTTTTTTTATAAATAGCTTTCATAAATTGCCGAAATTTGCCTATTTGACTGGAAACTTACAATATGTAAAATAAGATTTTTTTTTATCGTTTCACTAGCGGCAAGGGTGACTAACTAAGCGAGTTTTTAATAGTTCTTTATGCAACTAGTTGAGAAAATAATACATTGACAAACAAGGCAAATTGCTTCGATCAAAAACGATAAAAAAAGAAAAAGAAAGATCAAAACTGAGGGGGAAAAAAAAACCAGGAATATTCTAATATATAGTTCATCTGATTACAAAGTATTTCTTGCTTGAAGTGTACTTAAAACGTTCGATAATACAGACATGGGTGGCTCCAAGAAGGTGAAAGAGGGTGCACTTGTATCCCTCTGGATTTTGAAAAATAATGTGAGGAAAAGTGGCATAATTCAACCGCCTACAACCCCTTGGGTGCCATCTGCACCCCTCTGAGATTACTACTGTATTTATGTCGGAGCTCATAAATACAGATGTATGTTAATTAGAAAGTTCTTACAATAGCTACTCTTTCCTTCTTCTGTTAAATTACCATTATAAATTTATTCTGAATAAAAAAAAAAATATCGCCGAATCAATTTTAAAATCAAACTAAATACTAACTTCTAAAATAACACCACTTGCCAGCTTAAGTATTCACTTGTTGTATGATCTTATCTTCAAAGAAGAGTTTAAAATATTGTTTCATCTACTCTTTAGAAATTATCTACTTGAATTATAAAAAAAAAAATCAGCTTTCGAAAACAACTGCATGCAATAGTTTAAGTTTTTAAAAAATGTCTACGTAGTTTAAAGAGGCTAAATAACATTTTTAAATGTTTGCTCCTAAAAAAATCAAAGAAAAAAATACAGATACAGAAAACAATTTAGAAACAAAAGAGCTTTTATTCATAAGCCAAAAATTAATGTCAAAGGTATTAAAAATTTAATTTCTGAGGGTTTTTGAAAAACTGTTAACTTCTTACACCAAATATTATTGATTCAGATAAACGCAAGTTCATACGATTTAAAGTCGTTTCAAACTATTTAACCGTACCTATTCTAATTTTAGGCTTATAGTTTTACTTGTAAGTTTGATATACTCCCAATACTCATCCACGAATAATTAATTCATGAACTGGAAGTATTGAAGAAAAACTGTATTAATTCTCACCAGAATGTTTAGAAGAGTATCTAATTCATGCAGTTATATATTTTTAAACTATTTACCTATTAATTTTTCCATTGTACCTTAAAAGATCTTCTTGAACGTATCTCCTTTTACTCAGATCTTTATGAAACGATATTCTGGCGCAGTATAGCTTTCATACAAATCTCCAGAGAATCTCCAATGAGATGCTATGGTGAAATGAGTCTTCCTTTGACTTACCAATATTTGAATAATTATACCTAAATAATAAAGTTAATATCTAAAAGAATTATTAATTATTATTAAGACTTTTTGAGAATTATTAATTACTTTACAAATAACTATTAATTTCAATCTGTTAAACTTAAAAAAAATTGTAGTTCTGTGAATATATTTTTTATTTATGGAAATTTTCCTATGTTATATAAGTACATTCAGTTAAAAAATCATTGATTTAATAACAGCATTTTTAAACTTTGACCAGGTTTTCACCCTCTGTTACCCCACTGTGCGCTGATAAGAAAATTCTTAGATGTAGAAAGGATTTGTAATTGGGATCATCGTTTGAAGGTATCCGCATTTGATCAGCTTTTGATGAATTTGAAACTCATGGTTCCATACTTTATTGAGAGTGAACACGTTCACAGCGCTTTATTTGTCTGCAGCAATATTTCAGCTCAGTTTCAAAACCACATGTCTTAACCTGACTGTCAAAAGTTTACTACGAAATATTTCACTACCAGGAATACCAACACATTTTTTAGCGGTATTTCACAGGATATGGTCATTGACAAATTGTTAATTAAAAGTTCAAAGTAATAGGAGGTAGTGTTCAAAGAAGGTTCATTGAGGATGTCTTGAATTATTGCTTTAAGGAAACTGGCAATGTCATACAATATTTGAGATCTTGAACCTTTTTAGGCATTAAAATTTTTGCATCTAAACAACACGTAGATACTCGGGAGAATTGTGGAAAGAGATGTTTCAAGTGGTATTAAAAAATAAGAAACCGGTTGGAATTAAACTATCATTTTTTTAAGTGAGCTATGCCACTTATGGCTTGGCCTGTACGCATTAAATATTCCAAAAAAGTATTATTTTGCATTGCACACCATCTTTCCATGAAAAAAATACCAGTTTGACAATTTGTAACGATTGTTGTCTGAATACTTGGGATTTTATACACTCGTAACAAAGAACATAGTCACTTTTTTCAACATAATGTAGCCAAGGAAATTGTTTAAACCAATCTGATTGGCAGGATCTTCTGCCGTCTTTTGAAAATCATACGAAGGTGTTGAACGATTTTGTTCGAATATAAGGTGTGCCCAAGTGAAAGAGTGATCTTAGCTGTAGCAATGTTTTATAAAATCTTAAGTTAGTAAATGGGTTAGTCAATAGATAGTGTGGTGGTATTCCTAATCGTAGTGAACTGTTTTGTATCAATATCCTCATTGCTGGAGAGTTGTTTCTGCAGTTAGTTGCATGATGGATTCTACAGATCAGCGCAAAGAACAGTTATCTAATTTCTTCCGGATGTAGAGGAGAATGCTTTAGAAATTTATTGCAGGATGAAACAGGTTTACAGAGAGCAGTGTCTCGCACTATATTCCCGTATTTACCTTTAAAAAAATCATCTCTGAAATGTCAGAGTTTCACCTGTGGCAAGGAAATGCAGGACAGCGTGGAAAATTGGATCCATCAGCAACTCTGGAGTTTCTACACTGAAGCCATTCATTTCCTTTCTACGCGCTGGAATCAATGTTTCAATGTAAATTACTTACAGTTGTACTGCTCCACATGAGCTGTAATTACAATATTTTTATTAAAATTTATTTACATATAACTGTTGTCTCCTTTTCATTTGAGCACACCTTATAGATTAACATCAACATAAATGCCGCATTATTTCTGGTACTCAATTGAGATACAGTAATAACTTTTTTCTTCAAGCGTTTCTGACACTACGCCATCTACTGAGTGGTCTGGCTCAGAGAATTTTCTGGGTTAAGAGTTCACTACTCATGCCATAGGTTATTGGAACT
Source organism: Linyphia triangularis (assembly GCA_963978545.1). Lineage (NCBI taxonomy): Eukaryota > Metazoa > Arthropoda > Arachnida > Araneae > Linyphiidae > Linyphia > Linyphia triangularis. Next base: position 48,691,313 of record OZ021729.1, on the reverse strand, counting down.
TGTTTTGCAACTCTCACTTCATTACTTAAAATTTTTAGGGCTTCTACACTTTTTGCTTTGCACCAGTACATTATAATATGGAACTTTAATGCCCTGCTACTGAAATGAAACTGTGATTCTGCCGACGAATAATATAGTATTAGAATCGCGATTATTTTTTTACTCCTACCATTACTTTTAGTTTCAATCAATAATTAATTTTACATGTTGGTAAAGTTTGAATATACAATTAAAATTACCTAGAGGAATTATGATTGTTTTTATTAGTGGGAGAGTAAATTCAATAAAAAAGTCACCAATTAAATAATTACTCAAAACTATTAAGTACAATTTATTTAGTTTTGATAAAATCACATAACATCAAGTATATAAAATGCTGAACACAAATACTTTTATTTTAAAACACAATGATTGTTGAGTATTTAGTAAAGCTTTTTGTAACGCTTAGCAAAATACAACATCTCAAGAAAAAGTTCCGTAAAATGCAGTAAAATAGCTACAGTGATTATGTCACCCTTTTTATCACAACATGCAGAATAAAAAAAATATATATGGCAGTATTCAAAAAGGCACTTGAAGATTCACAGGGACTTCTACGCTTCACAAATCATTACTACGTAGCGTTTGGGAATGGCCACCTATAGAAAATAGGTAAAAAATAGTATAAATTATTCAATGATAACTACGGATAAAATAGAATACTTTAAACATTTACTCGTCCGATTTTTCTAATTAACCAGTAAACCGTATTATTGACACCTCTAGAATTGAAACAAACATAACGTGTTGCTCAAAGTTAATGCAAAAGAACTTTTGAGAAATGTATTTTGATATCAGAAGAATTCATAAAAATTACAGAATTTAAGATTATACATCTTAAACATATGAAAATTATCTAAATATATACCAGTATTCCACGTTCACCTGCTGTAAATGTTAAAAAAAAATCTGACAGGGAGATCGGGTTTGTCTTTAAATGAAGTTTACTAAATCAAACAGAATTAGAACTAGAATGAAAACATAAATATTAAAAACCTTTTACAAGTAATTTTATTTTTCCGATTGAAATAATTTTTAAAATTTTAATTTATTAAATTGGATAAATTTTTTTTAACCTATAAACTGTTTTATTCGCAAACCAAAAATACTTAGAGCAGTGGATATACGTATTAAAAAAGGAATTAATTATAAACCTTAGGATTAAACTTGCATACACCACAGTATGTATTATGTTTATTACAATTTCGAATACTCCATTGCAAACACAAAGGTTTTAAAATCTAAGTATTTAAGCAAGTACATTAAAACTATATTAATTTTATTGATTAACTAATCACTAAAACAATGCATTGTCGTTGTATTTAAAATCCTAGATACAAGAGTAATCATTCTTGTTCATCAATTACAATTAAGGTTACATAAAGTTTCTGTTTACAAACAAGTTATTTTTTCCGTTAAAGAAAATGGTAGCTAAAAAGATGTTTCTCTTTCATTATTTTCAAAATTAGGAATGATGACTGATAAGTGCATTATCCTTGTTAACTTTATTGTTTAAAATATTTAATGAAATAATTAGAGATGAGAAGGTGCTCTATTGTAAACTAACATGAAATTCTTTACAGCACCTTTTAAGTAACGTGTACAACTTTGACAATTAATTATTTATATGACTTTCAAGGGAATAATCGATTTCGAAGAAGCATTTTGTAGTACACTTGGAAATGTAATTCACTTTACTCAAGGAAAGGATTTTAGTAAGCAATTTTTCTTTTATATTAATGGGAGAAATAAAAAAAAAAAGTAACCGATTTCAAATTACACTAATAAGTTAAAAATAAACTCCTTCCTACAACAAATTGCATACATTTTACAGCATACAGAGCATGTTAAACATATCATATACATATAAAACCTATTATAATTTTTATAATAGATTATTACTATAGTCGGGAGTAAATTAATTTTCGCAGATTTTAAAATCGATTTAACTTTATTCGGTCTTATTATTGTGTACAGGTGTTAAGCATTAATTCAGAAATAGTAAGTTAATAAGAATAATGTATGAGTAACAGACCATTTTCGACAGTTAGAATGTTTTTTTTTTTTTTTTGTTTTTTTTTTGTAGAATTTAATAATGATTTTTTATTCTTGGTTTGATTGATAAATACTGTTTCTTAGAAGTAGACTGTCATGAGTGCAATTGGTTTAACATTATACTTACGATAGTTTACAACTAAGGTACAGATTAGTGATTCATTGTTTTTCCATTTTTATCAATGAAAATAAATTACAATGACAGCAATATATTTAGTTACAGCCTTTGAAAATAATTATTGCGCTCACTGCACGTCCGTCCGATACTCGTTTAAACGTGCAAATACCAAATGAAAATGCGATGATTAAGAAAAAAAATAGAATTTCAATAATTGTTTGTGGAAAATTAAATAGAATTTATGCATTTTAAACGCCGTCATCACAAAATGTCTATTTTTCATGCAAACTTACTTTCTTCTTAAAACCCTATAAAATACTTCGCTTTAAAAAATTTCAGATATATTTATAGTATAATTTACCGAAACAGACACACATTATGAAGAAATGTATATTTATATAATTTTTACTGATTCTAAATCCTACATTTTATATTATTTTTTACGAAACATATGTTCAAACGTTCTTTAATCCTCTGAGCGTCCAGGGAATGGTCGAAACTGTACAGTTGTTTTCTCTGAAATACTATTATTATTATTTACCATTAATTAGCGCACACAAGCACTATCTATGTTTTTTTAGATGTTAATTGATAACAATTGAAAATCTCTACCCGTCTCCTTATGCCTCCGCGGTTGAATGGAACTCATTCGCTAATATCTTTTACATTTTCCTTAATGCCAGACGCGTGTTTCCTAAATTTCAACCGATCGGAAAATATCCTAAATACTCTGACCGTACCTGTGTTGATGCAGTCACATGTTATATGTGCAAATGCACTCTGCATCTGAGTTTGCCGGCGCCTATGGCTCTATATCACAACTAAAAGCTTTTGCACAAATTTCCCCCAGAGTGGCTATGAAAGAACTCGTTCGGTCAAGATACCAGAATCCGATTTTTTTATAAACTCGACAATCTCGCTAAAACCTTAAAAACAAACGTTTTTAAAGTTGGATTGCATTTATAGATGCTGCAAGGATCGAAAATTAATTTTTGAATGGATTTTTGCGTAAGAAATCAACAAGACGTTTCATTCAACAAATCACTCGTGTTAATAGTTTCCGCTACAAATTCTAAACTTCTCTATATGGTATAACAGGGGCGTAGCCAGGCATTATTTTCGAGAGAGGATATGAAATTCTAATTCTACAAATCATAGCAAATATGATTGTTATTAATGTCGAATGTATTTAGTTATACCGATAACAGTTAATTTTTACGTATGTTAAGAATTTTAAAAACATTTAAATAAATTCATAATTTGAAACAAAAAGATATTTGGGTTTTTGCTTTTTAATAGCAATTAGAGAAATTTCGGGAGGAGATTTATCCCCATATCCCTCCCCCTCTGGCTACACGCCTGAGGTATAACAATGTAGCAAGGAAGATACATACTATTTCTTGATACATTTCTAAATCTCAAGAGTAGCGATGTTAATGCAGCCTTTTGTTTGTTTTTTCAGGTTTGGAGGAATTTGTGTTTCTTTGAACAGACTATACGCACCTTTCGACTCCAGAAGAATGATTCTTGCAGCTGCGGAAGATTCTCCCTCTTCGTTCTTGGCAATGCACCAGTAAGTGGCATCATCCTCTGGCTGGACTGTCTGAAGCTGAAGCCAGGAGGTGATTTCGTATTTGCTAGGGCCGCCGCGAGACTGCACTGCAACTTTGGGATCATCGCCTGCGAGCAAAAACAATGATACTCTATAGAGAATATTTTCGTTATAATGATATCTTATATGTTAAATAATACACACGCATTCCTGCCAATATTGGCATTTTCAAATTAGTACAATTTTTATGTAACACATAATTCCATTTCTATGACTCATAGAAAGTTAAATAGCGTCAACACACATGAATGCAATATAGAAATAATGCTAACTCACAAATGCAAAAAGAAGGAAGAAAAAAAAAGTATAACATTAAATTTTTCTCAAATATAATAAATTGTCACATTTTAGCAGAATAAAAATTATAAAATAATAACCTGGATTTAATAATAAACACAATTTAAACTTTACAATTAAATCCCTGATGAGGTTTATGATTTAGTCTACATTACACCCCATATAACATGCTTTATGACACATAGGTACTGTAGTGAGACATAAGGAGGTGGTATTCATTGAAAAAATATTTAACGGTTCACACACACAAATATTAATTACGCATGCTTTTGCATCGAATTCTTATTACTGCATTTAATGTTGTCATTGTATTTTTTAGAATTAATATGAACTTTGACATCAATAACTCCTCCATGAGAAATCTTTTTATCAGATAAACATTGGTTTCATTGGACTTGGAAAAAATATAAAATAAACGGTTTTCGGGTAAAAACGAAAAATACCGTAAAATCCATACGATTTTTTTTTTTTTTTTTTTTTAAGCTGTTCGTACAACGGTACAAAATAATAGAAATCCGTACATTGTACGGGTAATCTGTATAAGTTGGCAGCTATGCACACTTTAAATGTAATTGATTATGAATATAGTTTTGGCATATTATGTATCTTAAAAGGTTTATAAAGTCTGAATATTCAATAAATTCAATGCACTTCACAATTTACCCAAAATGTGTATTGTATAATAAGACACTCAATTCGTGGTTCCAATTGTCAAAAGAAATGTCCATCACAATAAAAAAATAAATTAAGAATAATTTTTCCTGTTGTTCTGCATGTTCTTAGAGAGTATGGAAAGTAATTTTTTGTTTCAAGGACAAAACCCTTTGGGATAGACATACTTATTTCTGCAACTGGATAAATACATTTTATGTCAAAGGAACGTTTCTTAAAGGTTATTTTCCATTGCTTTATACCCAAGATTTTTACCTCTTTTGTTACTAAACAGCCTATAAATAGATTTAAATGACAATTTGATTTATATCGCAGATAAACCTATACTAAACTCCACAACATCACTTAGACGGTAGATCTTCACCGTGCACATAGGCAATTCATCCATTTTGGCAACGTGAAGGCACTCTGGGAAGCTCAGTCCAGCAACCCTGTAGAGAACAAAAGGCTATAAGGCTTGGCGAGCATTATGCCTTCACGCTGCCAAAATGTATGAATTGCCTATGTGCACGGTGAAGTGATGTTAAGTTAAGGTGGAGTTTAGTATAGTACAAGCAACATATATCGTAAATGTACAATATCATTTCTAAACACCAAAAGTTTACATCATGTAGTAAGCTTATGCAATTAGTACCGAATTGGGCGATATTAATACCAAGTAATCATAGTCATTCGTGTATGCATTTGGTCTATTTCTGTCAGACTTTTAAGTCAGTTTATAACAGGCTAATATACAACTCGTAATTTTCAATTTTATCAGATGACGATGTCGACAACAGACTAAGCACCTCCTCTTCAAAGATTTTTTAAAAGCTTTTTTTTTAGTGTGGCGCTAAAGTTGTTCGATACTGAAGCGTTGGGAGGGAGGTAGGTTCAATTAATTCTAAAATACATCTGACATTCATTTAGTCATTCTACTCAATGAGTCTTACTTGGCAAGGGTATAGTGTCACCATCGCCTCTGTCCACCCTCCACTCGATGGAAGGTATGGGCCACCCCATGGCTTCGCAGGACATCGCTATGCTGCCCCCTGTCACGTTGGATACATCCTCGGGAGGAGTCACGATCTTGGGAGCTGAAATGGGGAAGTTTAATTAATGTTATCCTACATATTTGAAGAATTGTATTATATTGCTACGAATTTTTGTATATTTGTAAATATTTTGTAGTGTTAATTTTGTAAATAGGAAAACTTATGTACATTTCGCATAAGGCAGTGCAATAGTTCGTCGTAAGTTGGCTGAGTTGAGTCAGTTAGTTGACTGGAATTATTGAGTCTCAGTGAACATTCCGAGTAGTTCTAAAGCGAACTGTATTACATTGTCTTTTGCGGCGATTTAGCAGTTGTGTTGTCAAGTTTTTAACTGCTGTTTTGTGCTCTATCGTTGTGAAAAGAGCTGTATTGTGTCTACTAGAACGAGAAGTTTTGGAGTTGTAAAGGAATCTGTGAAGAGTGATATTGGAATAAATTTCTGCAAGTTTTGATCTGCTTTGGCTTCAAATCTTTCGAACCCGTCCACGCAACAATATCTACCTATAAATGAGCATAATTACAAAAACAATTTAAAGCTATATTAAAGAAAGAACTAAAAAAAATCTTCAACTTTTAAACCTAAACTTTAATTAATAAATTTAATTGTTAATTTTAGATTGACAAGCAATTTTACATTGAATTGCTTATCAAGCTAAAATATACAACAAACAATTTTACTTAAAATTGCCGATAAAATTACAATTTTAAACAAGGATTACACAGAAAATTAAAAAGAGATTTAAAACAATTCGTCGGCATAACGTGAAAATGTGTTAAATCCACTTTATTCTCAAGTAACATTTAGGTATATTTGGAAACAGAAGAGAAGATCCATCGATTACTAAAAGCTGCAACTTTATCACTAAAGTAAATTTGTGGTAAACAAGTGAAACGAAAATGTGGTAAAAGCTCATGTAAATTACATGGTTTAAAACAGTCAAAATGTAAAAAAGAGGAAAATATACGCAGCGTTATTTCAAACTACAAATATAGCTGAAAAAGAATACATTAGTGTATTAATGTGTGAACAGAACAGGGGTGGATTCAGGGGAGGGGGATACGGTGGGTGCAATGACACCTCGTTGTGAGGTCCTTTCACTTCTGATATTTTGATGGGGGAACACTCTCTTCTCCATGGGTACCAATTTACTGAAATTCTTATAAGGATTGGTCAACTTTGTGTACTGCACAAAAGTAGGACGGGGATCAGACATTGAGCTTGGAATGTCGCAAGAGATGGTGCAATTTGGAATAGCGCAAGTAAAAAGATAATAACAGTGAATTAAATTGAAAACGCCATAGAGAATATATAAAAAAAACTACAGGGGCACAGCCAAGACAGTCCAAAAGAAGGCACTTGCAACCTCCTGGGTTTTGAATATTACAAAAATGTAAAAGGGAAATAATTTTACAGACAAAAAAGAGGTCGTGTGCCTAGTAGAATATATTTTAAAATATTTATTTGAACAGAAAATTAATTTCATTTCATTAGCAATTAATTAAGAAATTGAATTTTTATTTTCGAAAGATTAAGTCTTGCACAAAGGCTTTAATCCCTTTTCACCACGCTGCAAATGTTAATGCGCATCTTTGAAAAACTACAATTATACATGGCGAGCGAGTGATAAATTTTAAACAAAAGGTCTCCGTAAGATTATTTAAATTTACACTTTATTTTCCAAATATTAGCGCTAAATTTTTTATCAATAAATAAGTTTCTAGACAGAATCGCAATTTTTCGAAATATTTTTTAAAACTTGCATTTTGTTTGGATGATCAGAAGTGATTCTTCCACTGCACACTGACTAATAGTATTGTGTTCAATAATCTTCGTTAATTTCATTGTAATATCAGCAATATATAGATTTCCATATAGATAATAAAATTTTTACTGTATTGAATAACGATTTATAATCAGGGACTGAAATAGTAACTGACTGTAGAAATATAAATGAATGAAACTGATCATTGAAATATTAAAAGCAATATCTGAAGATTATTTTTTTTAATACTAGCTGAATACCCGGGCTTTGCTACGAAATTTTAACATATGCAATATTTTAGTTAGCTGTAAGGACTCGCGGGTTGGAAATCCGTCATTGGTGTATAGGTCCCAGTTTTTGCCGCTTCGCTCGCAGGAAGGTTCATCGCTACGCAAAATCGAGCTCACTTTGTTCGCTGAAAAATTCATTGACACATAAGTACAGGCTTACTTCACTCGTTGAAAGGTTCATTACTATGCAAGAATAGGCTCGCTTCTCTCGTTGAAAGGTTCATTACTATGCAAGAATAGGCTCGCTTCTCTCGTTGAAAGGTTCATTGTTGCGTAAGAATAAGCTCGCTTCACTCACTAAAATCTAATTGCTACGTAAGGCCTTAATATTAGAATCCTCTCCCCTGTCGAGACACACACACACACAAAAAATCCCCGTTAATACAATAATACAACACGCCTTTAAGATTATTATAACATGTGTTTGTGGAAAGCAAAATTAGAAGGCCAAAACTACTTATGTTTAAACTTTCAGAGCTCTAGGCCTATTAGAAGTCGCTTTTTGTGAAAATATTAAAAAAATTAATTGAAAAACAAATTAAAATTTTAAGTATCTTTTTGTCAATAGTCCAATTAGAAAGGCAAAACTACTTGTGCTGAAAATTTCAGAACTATAGCCCAAGTAGAAATCGTTTCGTAAGATATTTGTTAATTAATTAAAAAAAGAACTAAATAAAAATTTAGAATTCTGTTTTTCAAAAGTTCAATTAGAAACCAAAACTATTTAAGTTGAAAATTTCAGAGCTGTAGCCCTATTAGAAATCATTCTGTAAAATTTTTATTAATTAAAAAAATTGTTAAAAAAGAACTAAATAAAATTTTAAAATTCTGTTTTTAAAAATCCAATTAGGTGGCCAAAACTACTTATGTTGAAAATTTCAGAGCTGTAGCCATATTAGATATGATCGTTTTGTTAAATCTATATTAATTAATTAAAAAAGAACTAAATAAAATTTTAAAATTCTGTTTTTCAGAAGTCCAATTAAAAAGCCAAAACAACTTATGTTGAAAATTTCAGAGCTGTAGCCCTATTAGAAACGTTTTGTAAAATATTTATTAATTAATTAAAAAAAATTAATTAATAAAAAACTAACAAAAATTTAAAATTCTGTTTTTCAAGAGTTCAATAAGAAAATTATTTACGTTGAAAATTTTGGAGCTGTAACCCTATTAGAAGTCGTTTTGTAATTTTTTTTTTAATTAATTAAGAAAATTAATTAAAAAATAACTAATTAAAATTTTAACATTCTGTTTTTCAAAAGTCCAATTAGAAGGCTGAAACTACTTACGTTGTAAATTTCAGAGCTGTATCTCTGTTTGAAGCCATTTTGTAAAAAAAAAATTAATTAAAATATTAATTGAAAAGAACTAATGAAAATTTTAACATTCTGTTTGACATACATAAAATTAGAAGGCCTGAACTTCTTATGTTGAAAATTTCAGAGCTCTACTCTAATTTTAAGAAGGTTTCTATAGATCCACAGACAGAAACATAGCTTGTTTTATTATTATAGATCTCTCTTTTCTTTCTTTCTCTCCCCCCCCCCCCTTCCCCTTTTTTTCTTCTTCTTCCAATTTCAATATTTTTTGTATGAGAGAAACTCAAAAGTATGTGGTTAAGCCTTACATAAGAAGCTACAATACTTCCCAATATGAAATAACACCCGTATTGAAAGAGCAGCCATTATTGTGATTAACATTATTTTCTTTCTTTTGACTTCACCAGCACGAAATAAAAAGTTATAGAAATGAAATATAATGTAAAATATAGTAGGTAGATCATGGAGAGTTGTATGCTAAAAAACTTTTTACTGGTACGCAAGCTTCCTGATCGTGGTGGTAACTCCAACTGTAGCTAGGATTTTTTTTTAATTATAAAATGCAAATTCACAATATTTTACATAATTTATCATACAAAAAAAAAAGAAACTAAATACTCTTAATTTTACGTATTTATTATTTTTCTTACTAATTTATATCACAATACATGCATAAAGATTTATGAGTAATTATTAATTATAGTTAAAAAAAAAAGTGGTGGCACTCCATACCAGCTCTCAACTTAAATGAACCAGAATGATATAAATGGGGATTTTTATTCCTACTACAGTGTTTTCTGAATTTGTTTAAAAATTATACTTCAATATTCTGTATTTACTATCCCTAAAATAATTTACGTTAAAAATATCGATACTATAGTTAAAGATATTACAAAGGGACATCATATTTATTCAACCTGGTGAGGCCCTTCGCATGGACGAGCTCAATTTATTATGGTGTTTTTTATAACATAAAAAATATAATTTTTCTTTTTAATTAATTTGATTTTAGAGGTGACAAATTATATGAATTATATGGAAGGCAAAATCAGGCTGTTGTCCACCCTCCCCCCTCTCCATTCGGCACCCAATTGCCGCTGTAACTAAACAATAATGGCCCCCTTGATAGACGTCTAAATCCGCCCCTGGCACGGAACAGTGGTGCAGCCAGAACTTTTTTCTGAGGAGGGTATTAGGCAAGTTTAATCCCATACAGTCCACTAAATATAATAAAATTGCAAAAAAGTAGAACTTCTCAAAAAGAAAAAAAAAAGCTGAAATCCGTGTAAAGGCGAAAGATCCCCCCCCCCCCCCCATTTCCACCTTGAAATTAGAACTTCGGTTGTTTTCCTCTTAAGTTGAAGAGCCAACAAAAACATTTTCGAAATTGTGGAACACAAACTCGAAAGTGCGATTTCGTGCCAAAAGTTATAACCCTTCCCATCTGCTTTCCTTGCGTGGGTTCAAAGGTTGGCCGCAACTGAATGAACACGTGATGGTTCAGAAAGAAAGAAGAAACTGTTTTCATGCATGCGAGCTGTGAGAACAGAGAATAAAAAAAAATTGTAATAAAATATTATTCATTTTAAATCCCAATCCCATCCTGAAAATATTTTGAGGAGATAATGTTGTGAACTTTTATCATTTTTTTGTACAAGAGGTAAGAGTTTTGGAATATGAGGGAATTTACTTTACAAAGCCTGTATAATTTTATACTTTATGGTAATATTGGATGATAATTATAAAATAGCTAGTTACGATTCCACAAATGGGGTTATTCTTCTAGGTGTAAATTCCTTATATTATATGCTTAGCAATCAGAAAGAATATTGTTGGATTGTTGCATATTTTCTTGAAAATTGAATTCGTATTTTCATACAAAATACAATTCTGTGTTTTAGGACAAGTTGTAGATCTCGACTAATTGGCCAGAAAAAAAATCGTCGTGTTAGCAGTTACCCGCACCTGCCATTTTGAGACAAACAAAAAAAATATTTTAATGTAAAATCCCTTTCATTATTTTTTAAACAGTTAACTAAAATGTGATGGTTTAAAAAAATATCAAATATACTATTACTTTAATAGAACTATATAAGAAATTTATACTTCCTAAAAGTTTGGAATGGAACACTTTTTTTCTAGTCTTTTAAACATTTGATTTGCATTAAATTTTGTTATAGTTCATAAGATTGTAAATGATAAATCTATTTTAGAATCGCCTTTTAAATTAATTTTTTCTTTCCCATTGCGTCTTCAATTTCTATTCCCTTTTTCGATTATTACTTTCATTCAATAACATTCCCACGTTTTGTCATTTCACGTCATCGCTTTCGCAAGCTGGAAAGCTACTAAATATCCATTATTACTCGCCATTGCATCATAATGATTTAGTTTCACACACTCTTTTATTACTTTCAATTACCCATATGTATACATAGGGTAATGAAGGTATAGCATTAGGTAAAAAAAAAATCGATTTTTTTTTTTTGCATTTCTCCAAGTTTTGGAACATCCTGATTTCAAAAAAGTGATCTGGAAAAAATGTCTGTCTGTGTGTGTGTGTAAACGGTCAGCATAACTCCAGAACAAATTGAACTACGATGTTCAAATTTGGTGTGCGGGTTGGTGGTAGCCATGGGACCTACTATTAAGGTTTTCGTCAAAATTGCGCAGGCGCGTATGGTAGCTGCCATTGAAAAAAATCATGTTTTTCAGTAATTGCTAAAAAACGGCCCTAACGATTTTGTTAAAAATCGCTGTGGTAATGCCGCTTAGGTCTCAGGCACGATACGAGCAGTGAAAGACTTGCGTTATAGACCCAGTGTGTAATATAACGGTGGGAGTTGTTCTGGTTACGATGAGAGTGAAGACATATTATACGTAAATTCTAAATGGGACGTCATCCAGCAAACTAGCTGAGAGCTTCATTTCGAGTGGTTATCACATACAAGATGAAGTATCTAAAACCAAAATTGTTTAATAGCGTTGAGATTATCACAAAACATCACTTAAACATACGTTCTTTAAAAAATAATAAAATAACATTTCAAATTATATTTCAAAAACCGCCATCACTCTCCGCGTAGACAGAACAACTCGCACCGTTCTATTACTCCTTCGATCTGCCGCAAGTCTTTCACCGCTCGCATCATGCTCGAGGCTTTAGAGTGAATATCCCCACCTCCGAAATTCCTGTAAAAATGTTTTAGTGGCGTAAAAAGTTGAAAAACGAATGCCTTCAACACAGAGTTCTCTTTCCTTGAACATACCTCAACAATGATCGTTTTTTCTCCTCTCCTTAGTTTCACTTTTAATAAAGGTAAATATAAGGATTATCGAAAAGTATATCGCCAAAATCACCATCTTAGCAAAGTTTTTTTTTCTTTCAGACCCATACAGGAATTATTGCAAAAAAACATCGCCAAACAGGCCATTTTTTTTCTAAATGAATGATAAAAATATAAAAATGGTAAATCACACCAGTATTATAGTGTAATTCAAAGTTGTACGATGTTCCACACCTTTAGTTAACAGTGTGTCTCATAATTAATACTTAATATTGCTCACCTTAAAGTGAGTAGTGCACGAAAACATCTTAACATCAGACTGTTTTCGTTCACACACTCATTTTCTGCGGATGCCGGACATCTCATCCCTCGGACAAGTCGCCACCGGACAACTCGACCCAGGACATCTCATCCCCCGGACATCTCACCACCGGACATCTCGCCACCGGACAAGTCACCACCAAGAAAGCGCGGATCGAGTGTGTTGTTAGGGGGAAAACGATTTTCTTACGAGGAACTGTCGAAGCTGAATGGTGGGACTTGCGTACGTATTCAAGAAGGCACAGCATTGAAGTTATCTTTTAACCCCTCCTCCCTGCTGAACATTGTTGGTGTTATTCAAATATTAACGAAATATTTTATTAGTCTTGATTAAATTAATGTTAGTTCAAGGTATTAATATTTTTAATAATATATGAGTTATTAAAATATGGAATTGTTATACTTCGGATTTTTTTTTTTTTTTTTTTCTTCTTCTTGTCGTAGAGATGTTTCTTTTTGACGAAAGAGATGTAGTAGTATCGAGAATATATAGACATTTCGTATATTTAATATGATGCAGGGTAAGACTGATGTGTCAGATGGTTGCAAGGCGCGGATCTAGAGATATATATTAGGAGAGACGGAGGTGCGTGTTACATAGGGAGAAAGTTTTTATTAATATCTTTAATAAGTTATAAGTTAATAAAGTATGGAATTTGTATATTCCGGATTTTTTTTTTCCCCTTTTGTTTTCTTGACTGAGATGAAAGGAGATTTAATAGTATCGAGAATATATAGACACATCATCAGATAGGATAAAGGGTAAGATTGATGTGTCACAGGTGACTGTCAGGAGCGGATCTAGAGAGGCGGGGGTGCGTGTTGCGTACATATGGTGAAAGTTTTTATTAATATCTTTAATAAGTTATTAAAATATGGAATTGTTATACTTCGGATTTTTTTTTTTCTTTTTGCTGATGTTATTGTTTCAAAAAAATATTTGAAAATACTTCGGATGTGCGCATTGCCCACCAAGTTAAACTATTTTGTAGATAACATTTCAAATATTGTGATGTGCTAAAAACTACAAAATGGGTTCCGAGAAAAAAAATTGCCTTCCGACCCCTCTTAACTTTTAATGTACGCTACATGTGATCAATTCGCATATTCCTTTTAATAAAACCTCCCTAGATTCTTGCCTGGTCATAGTGTGCACATAATCTTAAACATACATCAGTATTGTCTATATGAAATATTCGAAGTGGCATAACAAACTCATGTCCATATATTTTCGATACTATTAAATGTCTTTTCATCCACATAAAAAAAAGAAGGAAAAAACTCCGAAATACAAAAACTCCATATTTTAATAACTAATTACTTATAAAAGATATTAATAAAAAGTTTCCACACATGTACTCAACACGAACCCGCCTCTCCTAAAATATACCTCTAGATCCTCGCCTTACAATCATCTGACACATACATCAGTCTTATCTGGCATCATATCAAATATATACGAAGTGTTTATATATTCTCGATACTATTTTCTTTCATCTACGTCAAAAAGGGGAAAAAAATAAAATCGAAGTATAAAAACTCCATATTTTAATAACTCATTACTAATTAAAGATATTAATAAAAACTTTCCCCATATGTACACAACGCGCATCCCCGCGTCTCCTAATATATATCTCTAGATCCGCGCCTGACAATTATCTGACACATCAGTCTTACCCTGCATCATGTCTTATATTCGAAATGTCTATATATTCTCGATACTATTAAATCTCTTTCGTCAAAAAGAAATATATCTACTCCAAAAAAGAAAAAAGAAAAACATCCGAAATATAAAAATTCCATATTTTAATAACTTATTACTTATTAAAGATATTAATAAAAAGTTTGACCATATGTACGCAATACGAACACTCGCCTCTCTAGATCCACGCATGACAGTAATCTGACACATCACTCTTACCCTTTATCCTATCTAATATACGATGTGTCTATATATTCTCGATACTATAAAATGTCTTTTCATCTGCGTCAAAAAGGAAAATAAATTCGAAATATAAAAATTCCATAATTTAATTACTCATTAGTAATAAAAAATATTAATAAAAACTTACCCCATATGTACGCAATACGCACCCCTCACCTACTATATCTCTCTAGATCCGCGCCTGACAATCATCTTACACATACATCAACTTGCTTTGCATCATATCAGATTTACGAAAAGTTATAACTCACTCATGTCTATATATTCTCGATTCTATAAAATGTCTTCATCTACGTCAAAAAAAAAATAAAAAAATCCCCGAAATATAATAATTCCATATTTATTAGACCATACTCCATTAGTTATTAAAATTATTAATAAAAACCTTCCTCACATATAAGCAATACGCCCCCCCCCCCTTCCCCTAATATATATCTCTAGATCCGTGCCTGACATTCATCTTACACATGCATCAGTCTTCCCGTACCAAATGTACGAAGTGTCTATATATTTTCGACATCAACAGTGGTGGTGGGGAGTCGGGGCAAGGCATCTACTATGTTGTGGTTGTGCCTTCTTAAATATGTACGCAAGTTCCACTATTCAACTATGCACCTCCCTAACGTTCCCCCCCTTTCTTTGGTGGTGACTTGTCCGGTGGCGAGATGTCCTGTGGTGAGTTGTCCGGGGGATGAGATGACCGGGGTCGAGATGACCGGGGTCGAGTTGTCCGGGGGATGAGTTGTCCGGATCCCATTTTCTGCAGACCTCAGCACAATTCCCACGGTTACTTTCCAGTACGTTTCACGATACGATTCATTCATTCGACAGTCACTTACTAAATGTTTAAAGACGTGTGCAAAACCTTCTCTCTTTCTCTGACCATCCAACTTTTTTATTCAATACATGTTTAAACTTCATCTTAAAAGACGGTTTCCTGACTTGCCCCACTGATACCTAAATTTACAAAATCACGTGAATATAACAAATATGAAAATAATTTCCAGCACTGCAATTTACAAGATTTTTTCCTGCCATACACTGCTAACGATTTAAAATGATCTCAACATTTTATATATATTATTGAAGCAAAGAGCTAAGCATGTGTTTCAATTCGCCCTTAATTGAAATCATTGATAGTGTGTTTCCAACTCCAAAAACTCAATTATTAATTTAAACTTATTTATTAACATCAAGGCGGCACTCGAGGTTAAATACAACTATCGCCCTCTACATAGAGTTTCGTATCTAATATCAAGTTGTCATGTACTTTTAAGTGAAGTCAGAAACTTTGGATTCAAAAGGAGATAAATGTATAGCTTTAATAGTTCATGTAAAATAACAAGATTAAATATAAAAGGATTAATGTTTTGGTAAGGCAACTTTATAAAATATAGCATTTTCTTCGAGTTTAAAATGTTTTATAACTTCATTATCTATATTTTAATATGTCAAGAAACGTCGTATCATTGTTAATATTTAATTTAGTTTATCCAAATGTTTTCATATTGCAGAAACTATTGAAATACAAATGATTAATAATAAATAAGAGTGAATGCAAGAATTGTTTTTGGATTGATTATTTACTGGCGCAACAGCCAGTGCTATACCACACCGAAACATTAAATTAACATTTTTAAAGGGGAAACCGTCCGATAAGACTTTCATAAGAACCGTTGCAAATTTTTAATTTTGAATGGGAGAAACCCGGAAAACTCACATCAAACAGCCCAGCAACTGACACTAGACTATTTGCAATTATCTCCGCCGCGTCTACTATAATAATAGTTTAAAAACTAAAAAACACGCTTTAATAGAAAAGTGAACTAAAACGTAGAAAATAATTTTAAATAATTTTGAAATAAGAATAGAGTGATTAACAAGAAATATTTATTTTATCGTATAAAAGCGTGGGGTGCTTTTTAAGATATTTTCATAATGGCTCTACTTTTACCAATATCTGTCATTAAATATTTACAACAATTGACATCAAGCACCCCACGCTTTTTTACGATAAAATAAATATTTCTTGTTAATCTCTCTATTCTTATTTCAAACTTATTCAAAATTATTTTCTACTTTTTAGTTCACTTTTCTATTAAAGCGTGTTTTTTAGTTTTTTAAACTATTAATTATTTTCTACTTTTTAGTTTAGTTTTCTATTAAAGCGTGTTTTTTAAACTATTAATTATTTTTTGTCATCTATACATTTTTTTAGTTAAGTGTACAAAACTCTCCAGTTGTTCCTGCCAATAGTCACATGCTTGTCTCAAATTTAAGTCATGTGTATGCCTTAGTACACGCCGTATTACTTGGCACAAAACACTACCGTGTCTGAATATGAAAAATTACTAATCCTGAAGATCCTGGTAAGGATAATGCGACTAAAAAAACACGCTTTGTATAACTGTCGTGCCCACGACAAATCTGTCAAATGTCTGCCTTATCAATTGTCGATGATAGGTTCTGTGATTACTGGGATTGTAACGGGTAACGGCACACCAGGGTTCGATTCCGAAGAAGGTTAGTTGGTTGGAATTTAACGGCGCAAGGGCAACACGAGCTAATCCTTGTGATAAAGCGAAAAACTTATTGAATTATTGTATAGTCATCGGTCTTTGACAAGTGTGCAAAGTTTGAATCAAATCTGATCGCTCAAAGTAGGGCAAAATAGAGCTCTAAAGAGTCGATTACAAACATACAGGTGAAACTAATAAAAGCGTGTTAAAAAGAAAGACTGCAGAATGCTGACGGTGTTCGATCTTGAGACCATACTACAATCGCCATTGTGTTTACTCAATTATCAATTCTCTTTTTTGATGTTCAGGACCTGATTTTACGCAGGGCATTAGGGACACGTACCCAGGGTCTCTGAAGTTAGGGGACCCTAAAATAATTCAGGTCCGCAAACCAAAATTTTTGAAAATTTGATATTTTTTTTTAAAGTTTCTGTAAAGGAGAGACTCGTGGTACTCGTTGTGCCTATCGTTTTCAAACATATACGTTTTATTTGAATGCATTTGACTATTTATTATGAACTTAATTATGTTTATAGGGTTGTAGAGAGGGATTCTCCTTTTACTCAATTGTATATAATAATTTTCACAATTTGGCAGCTTTTAAGATTGTATACGTGTTCGATTTTTTTTTTTTTTTTTTTTTTAGAATATCCGTCATTTCCTGTGCAATTTATTCCGCGGAGTTTTTTGTTTATCTAAATTATTATTCAAACAATCTTTATTTTATTACAATTGGTTTATCAAGTCTCTTTTATTGGTTTTAATTTTCTTTCGAAAGTCGTTTATCAAGAGAAGGGGACCCCCATTAGAGTTTGTGCTCTGGGTCCCTGCATGTGCAAGTTGGGCCCTGTTGATGTGGAGAAAGGAATGTGATTATATTTCAAAAGCGTGGTTTAGTTAACTTGCTAACACGAACATCAAGGAAATCTGTCTGTTTCGACCAAAAGCATTTTGAGCAATTTTATGACACACCACAGATGGCGAGTATTCCCGAAATACTTAGAAAATAAACATAAAATATCCAGTCCGAGGTTTCTGTTGCTTCCCACGTCCCAGCCTAGACATTTGGCTTTCAGCCAAGAGACGATAAAGGCAGTTGGTAGATAATTACTATCCTGTGTTTTTATCTTCAATGTAATTCAGTTCGTTTCTCCTAACATGCTTTGGTTATCAGAATTCGTTAATAAAAACCATGAAAAAAAACATTTAAAAGAGTGATTCCTAAAGAGAAAAAAACAAACTCCATCATTAGTCGGTTACATTGCTTTTTGCCGTAGGAGCTCACATCAGGAGATTGTCTTCGAAGAGTTCCTTCAATAAAAAAATGCCCTGCATTTGTGTCTGAAACTTATCAAAATCAGAAAAACTACCTCCAGACAATCCCATACAATGTAGAAAAGGAGAATAACAGTCACAATCGTAATTCCGACTGCTCATTTTTTTTAATCTTCTGTTTTTTCAGACTCAACACGGTTGGTTGGTTGTTTTCAGATTATCTGGCGCCGTCAGCAACACGAGGGCTATAATGCGCCGAAACATTCGTCATTAGACAAGCCAACATACATTTACAAACACCCATGCCTAACACGGGACTCGAACCCGCAACCTCGCGGTCTAGAGGCTAGCACGCTAACCCCCATACGTTTGGTCGGCAGACTCAACACGGGTAATCGAACTTGAGTCAATTCGCATGCTGGGTGAGTATTTTGACATAAAGGCATGAGTTCGACTACTCCATTGTTGGAATCCATTCAGGGAGATTTGTGCTCAGGAATTTCGTTGGTAATGGGAAGGAATGGCATTATTGAAAGACCATAATCTCATCAAGGTCAACTTGATGGTGGGGTTCGGGAACTATGAAAGAAAAGGAAAGAGATAAAATAAGATTAGATTTTTTTTTCATGCAAATTTACGTCGAAAGTCACCAGTGTTTTTTCTTGTAAGTCAAAACAAATCTCTGCTAAATGTAATTACGGATACATCGCAATAGAAGGGAAAGATTCATTCCGAGGGTACCGAGCATGGCACCCAAATTTATAAGCAACATAAGCTTATGCACACGCTTCAACGTGTAAAGGGTGTTTGTTCCATAAAGTACGCAATGTACACAAATACTGATTAAACTCGACAAGGCAAGCATTTTTACATGTTACATTTCGTATGAAGCACGTAATGAGACACTGAATGACGTACTCCGAGATCATTTTTAAAACGAATTAAAATACTCCTCTTGACATGCTCAATCCAAGTCTGTTCAATTTAGACTTTTTGCACACTGTGACCCACCCTTTACATACATTAATAAGTAGGAAGCTGTTTGGAATTGTGACAAATAACCTCGCCTCGATTGTCAGACTGACTGATTTTAATTTTCATGAATTCCCAACGCAAAAAGGGAGATGTTATCCTTGAAATACCTCCCGGAAGATGCTCCCCCATTGAAACGGAGATTAGTTAGTTTCCCCAATGTTATGATGTTTCAAAGCGTTATAACCCTCCTTTAGCTCATATAAAGTATCCAATCCATCAACACTGCGTTTTAATAAATAAAAACAGCGTACTAAGTAGAGATGTAGTAAAGGACATTTCTTAGGCGCTATCTTATTTGGCGTTTTTTTTTTTTTTTTTTTTTTTTCCGGATAAATGCAGTTTCTGGCAACGGGTTTTATTTTATTTATTTTATTATAATTTGCATATTCAGTTTTAGTTTTAGTTTTCATTAAGAAGATACGGTACCAAAAATAAAAAACTTTATTTATAAATGCTTTTATTTCAAAAATTTATCTTGTGTCTAAGATACTTTTTATATGCCATTGAAATTTTTAAAAAAAATGTTTATTTCTTTTAAAAAAATTAAATGCAATTTTTTTATTTTTAAGGTGAACACTTTCTGTATTACATAATTGCAAAAAGAAAACATTCAGAATTTTGATGGCTGAATTAGAAAAAATTTAAAAAAGAGAAAATCTCAAAAGTATTGCGATTTTGGTCTATTCCTAGTTGACGTTAAAATATCGCCAAGCCGATTTGGCGCTGTTTTGTAGGCGATACAGTTCTAAATTTGGCAACCCCATTTTTTTTTATTGACTTGCTTTGGCTTCAACCTTTCTATACCACAAATCATGGAGCTGGTTTGTTTCTCAATTTTTCATATTGGAATTCCGAATTGGCGACATTCTGGCTTTGTCGCCAACTTTTCAAAAGTGCGCCAACCCATAAACGTGAACTAGGAATTTACCGCGATTTTTTCTTTTTTTCTTTCTTGTTATTCTTAACATTAAATGTTATATTTTAAAACAGAAATTAAAAAATAAAATTCTGCGAAGACAAAGTGTTAACAACCACTATTATATAAATTAAATGTTCCAAGTTGTTTTGAGCGGACTGCCTTTTAATGCATTAATGCTCCAAATGGATATCGATTTTTATTTTTCACGGAACTGTACACCCTTAAAATTTTATTTTAGCTACCGTGTTTTTGATTTTAGCGATTTTTCTAATTACCAAATGAAAAAAAATTCGCCAAATGTCTTAAACTACCATCTGTTCCCCGTACTAAACAACTCACCACTCTTGCAGGGACCCCTATGCACAGCCTGTAGCCCGTTCCTCAGCTTGTATCTCGCCTCCGTCAGCTCGCACTCGTTCCCGTACGTCTTCCCATCGCTCCCGCAGAAACTTTCATTTTTCACGCACATGCACATAGCCTCCGGTGGATCTCCCGGTGCCAAATCGGTCCGGAGGCGGCATTCCAGATGCTCCCCGCACGGCCCGTGTCCCCTGTTGCGGTAGGGTAACGGGAGGGCGTCGCCGTCGCACAGCTCCCCTTC
The DNA here is from genome assembly GCA_963978545.1 of Linyphia triangularis. Lineage (NCBI taxonomy): Eukaryota > Metazoa > Arthropoda > Arachnida > Araneae > Linyphiidae > Linyphia > Linyphia triangularis. The sequence goes on along the minus strand of OZ021729.1, from coordinate 48,670,212 downwards.
TCGCCGACCGCACACATAGCAACAGCCGCACAAGTCACGGACGAGTCCCGCCAGGCAGTCGTCGGATGGCGGAACGCACTGGTCCGGTTGGCAATCACCGCATTTGCGTATAGGGTCCGGCCGGACAGCAGATATCGCCATCAGAAGCAGGACGATAGGGATGGACCACATTGTGTTCCGGTGAATAGTGATGGAAACCCAGCCTTGTTTGGGACTGACGAATCTTTGGATTGACAGTGAGATGAGATGGGAATGAATGTCAATAGGGTTACAGAGATGTGTAGAGGCCGCGTTCGCCAAGAGGGGAATCGTTGTCGCCAAAGTTGTTTACAATAGCTGATTGTTGGATGGGGATTTTTTTCCTCTTTATTTTTGTTGTGCTTCCAAGGAGTGGAGATGGAATTTGATATTATTTTCGAGGCGAGATAGAGAACGGGATGAGAAATAAACTTCACGTAAATGAAACGAAATACTACAATATTCGTAGAAGGTCAATGGAAAATTAACACATGAAATTTTTTTAACATAAATCCGTTATCTGTATCGGCAAATCTTAGGTGCTGCTGCTACTTATTTAAGGGGTTGTCGAACTCAGATAGGCTTTTCATAGTGTTTAACCAACATCGATTCTGTGCCATGGACTAACTTTTTTTTTTTGCCCCAAAAATTTGATAGAATGCATTGACATGGACAGAGAGGTATCTGCTAAGTTTCAGATCGATTGGATAACGGCTAGAGGATTAATTAGTCCATCGCCGATTTGTCTGCCACGAACACACTATGAAACCCAACATCCTCAAACAAAAAATAAAGAAAGGATAGTAGTTAATAACCACATGTATATTGTTCTGTAGCCAAACTCTGGGTTTTTAGTTAAAAATGAAGCGGCACTACTTCAAGAAGAAAAATATAATACTAAAAATTTAAAATTTACTAATTGCTTTGGAGGTAACATAAAAATGGAGAATTGCCATAAATTTTCAGAAAAACATAAGTACTTTTTTTACAAAAAAGTGTAAAAAATTAAACTTTTTATAATAACGCCCAAAAAATTAAACTTTTCATAATCAGAAATCGTGGCGAAAATAGCACCTTATCGGGAGAAACTTTCCCGCACTAGTGGGACCTTCTTCACTCACGCCTTGTACTTTCACTAACGCCTCGTGCTCAAATATTATATAGTTTTGGAATTGAAATGACATATTTTCAGAAGAAATTCATTAAATTAAGTTGCTAACATTGATAAATATATGTATTAAAAATATGTTTTGCTCGTGATTATAAAATACTGTATGCATGACATAGGAAAATACTTTCCCAACTATTAGCATAAATAACTATTATTTAATCATTTTTAGTCATAAATTGTGGAGAAAGTAGCACTTTACCTCCAGCATTGTTCGAAAGTAACTTTTACGCACTAGTGTGAAAAAGTACTTTCCCACACGCCTCGGGCTCTAACTTTATATAGTTTTGGTATAGAAATTACATTTTTAGAAGAGATTCATTGACTGGAGTTGCCAACTTTAGTTTATATATGTATTAAAGACATTTTTGTACGTGATTATAAAAAATATTGTATGCAACAAGTGGGAAATCACTTATGCAAACTCAGCAAATTATTTTACCTGTGCTATCGCACTCGTCAAATAAGCATTTTGCCCCATTTGAAAAAATATTACTTTCCCAACTAGTGACATAAATAACTATTCTGTTGCCATTAAGGGTCATATACAAATATTTAAGCAGAATAAAAGACATTATAAAGTTCAATGGGATCACCATAAGGGTCTGTTCATAAATGACGCTACACCATTTCTCCATATTTTGTCCTCTCTCTCCCCCCCCCCCCCACCTTCTCCTATGTCACAATACTCACAATGTGTCACACTTCACTATACCCACCCCCACTCACTCCTTCTTTCATATGTCCTATTCTTCTTCCAATCATATCGAACGTTCCGAGTTAAAAAAAAAAGTGATCTAGAAATATGTGTGTCCGTCCGTGGTTCGCATAGCTCCCGAACATATTGATCTACGATATTCAAATTTTGTATACGAGTTAGTGGTAGCCATGGGACCATCATTAAATTTTTTGTCAAAATTGCGCATGCGCTTGAGGTAGCTGACATTGAAAAAATTATGTTTTTCAGCAATTGCCAAAAAATGGTTCGAACGATTTTAATCGAAATCGTTGTGCAATGCCTTTTAAGGTGTTCTAAACATCCCCATCTCCAAAATTTCAGTAAAAATTCTATAAAGGCGTAAAAAAATGAAAAACGAATATCTTTTAACACACAATTCTCTTGAGCATGTCCCCTCGTAAAATATTCTTCATCTGTTTCACTTGCACGAAAGGATAAAGTAATAATTATTGCAAAGCACATCGCTAATTTTTTTATTTTTTTTGTATATTATAATAAATACTCCCTAACTGGCCATTTTTTTTTTAAATGAATGTGTGTATCTGGTCGAAAGCTATGTTTACTCTATCAGAATTCGTTGATTTTCTAATGGTTTATTTCTCCACGTAAATGCAATATTTAATTGAAGTATGAGTCCATTGTTAGCCAACAGTTGACTTGATGAATTTAGGTGCATGCCTGCGCATCTGAAGCGATCATATCGAAAAAGCGAGAGAGCCGTACATGACTCTATGTGTGATCGAAGCGAAGTTAATTCCTTGAATAATGGTATTGCTAATAATTCAAATTAGAAAACGCTAAGTAGCGTCAACGAAATGAAAGAATGCCAATTTAGCGATTGATTTCATTTTCACTCCAGACACACAGGCTTAAACAGGATGAAAAAATGAAAACGGTAAATATAACACCAATCTACCTCAAATTAAAATACAGTGACCAGTAGTGAAGAATAATTGAAAGTTTTACGATGTTCTACATTTCTAATAGTTTTAATACTCTTTAAATGAAAGTATCTATATTTTTGAAACTGAAATGTTTAATGCATCAGAAAAAATAATAATTTAAAACTTACATTACTCAAATTTTGTACAACGTATAACAATCGTGGACGACCAAATTTCTGAAAATGGAAATGGCATTTCAATATTAAATGTGTGGTTTTCTAAAAGAGTATAATAAATAACAATAATAATAAACAATTATTGTGCATTTAATTTGTCTATTGAAAGATACTAAGTATTATCCGTCAAAATGTTTTATTATGGATTTTATAGACATGGGACAGCAATGTCTGAAGTTAGGCTGTTTTGCGTTTTGTTTTGGTCGGCTGATGCGTGTGGGCAGAACTTTGAATTTACATTCATTGCCAAGTTAATAAAAACAAACAATTATTATTAGAATTAAAGCAATTTAGCAAACAAGCTAGCTACTTCGTAAATTGAAAGAATTATTCAAGTACACCAAGATCAAAATGGCAGTTCTAAAAAAAAATTGACTGAAATTTTGTCGAAAGGAATAATGCAATATGATTTTTACACTGGCTACATTTAAAAAAAAAAAAAAAAAAAAAAAAAAAAAAAAAAAAAATTAAGATTTAGAAGCTTGGGTTTGGCAAATAATTTTCTTTTTAAATTTGTCAAACATTTATCAACCTGGCGTTAGAATATAAAAATTTCGAATTGGTAGCAATATTGGAGATATAATAGCCACTAATCTTCTCTAACTTTTTCCAAGCTTGATACCTTCAAACGATTCAATCTCAAAAACAGTACGAACCTATTATGACCTTTGATTACATTTTTAATTAACAACTTTAATGGATAAAATCCATCTTTCAGACCCTACAGATCCTACAACTTTTTTGAAAAAACCGAAGGATTAACGACTGTGAGAAAATAGCTGCTACTTTTGGTCGTGCACGTCTACTACCGTACGACATTTGTCGCAGCTGACACTGATCTGAAGACCCACTCAGTAGAATCCAGGCGCGGATTTAGGGGGGGGGGGGTGCGACCGCACCCCCCATGAAGTATCTCGTCTAAATTATTTTTAAATGGCAGTTTCACCGAGTTCAAAGTAAAAAAAAATAAAAAAAATTTCAATTTCATTAATATTTGTAAGATCTATTTTTTACTTAATATCATTATCGATGGAAATCAGCAAACAAAATTAAGCTTTTTATGACATTCTTCATGCCTCATTAATACAGATTTTTAAGCCACTTACCGAACTCCTTATTTCGTTACCCGTAGAAGGAATGGGCTTGAGAAGGGACGAGTAGATCGGGATTGTGTTGACCTGCAATGTACAGCTCAACGAATCTTCACCCCTTGTGTGATTCCCAAATTAAAAAATGAATTTTGAATGACCATTGAAAAATTTCTAAAATTTCAGCACGATTTTCTCCTTGATCAGAGGCTAATTAATTATAAAGGTTTAATATCGGGGTGCCATCGCACCCCCTAAACTTCATTCGATGTACAAAAAATCATGCACTAAAATAGCTTTGAAAACAAATCCTTTAATTGTAATTGGAAAATAAAATTCCTAATTCATAATTAAGAAAAAGCTTTGATCAAATCGGCACTATAGCATTATTGCAATTCTACAGAATATTGCAAGAACCTACAGTTCCGATCAAGACGCTATCGCTAAATTAGGACCAAGAAGTTTCTCTTCATTCTTTCCTAAAGATCTTAAGACAGCCCAGGGAAGGGAACAAAATGACCCCTTCTTTGTGTGACCTTGAATTTGAAGGACACAAACAAAGTAATAAAATTTGAGGGGTCATAGAGTCATGTGGGGCAAGTGTGCGCAGGTTTCTTTTTTATAAAACCGTTGACAGTAGAGTAGGGGAACTGACTGGATTGTCACTACGACGTTGGACAAAAGACTAGAGTCTTGTCTGACAAGGTCACGTAGTTTCAGTAATATTAGTAAGTAAAATTTTTGGTTATAATTCTTACGATTTTTCTTAATTTTCAATTAAAATACTTTTATATTCATGTTGCGGAAATTAACATTGATTGTATCCAAATATGCACAATTATGTATCTACTTTTATTAATTACATATTGAAACTTGGTAAAATGACGCAACAATACTTAATTTTAACCTAATTCTATTCAGGCAATTTGGGTTAAGTGTGCGCATAAGGTCGTGGGGTAAGAGTACGCATATTTCAATGCGTAATTTTACCCCGAAAGTGACAGTTCTTTGTGTATTGACAATTCGGGTTAGAATTGTACGGGAACAGATTTGGCTTTAGCTGTCGTAACTGCACCATTAGATTCTCCACCAGCTGTAGATGTACATTTTAATGCATTCACTCCATTCTCATCAATACATCCGTTTCTAAAAACAAAAGTACAAAATAGACGGAGAAAAGGTAAAAAATCAATGATTGCTACTGACACCCGTTTAAATTAGAGTTAGAAAAGAAGAGTCAGGAAGAAGAAGAAAAGATAGCCACAAAAAAGTTGCGTTTAGAATTAAAACAGGAAAAATCTTATAAAACTATTAAAAATTCTAAAAAAAAAGAAAAAAAAAAAAAAGAAAGATTGATACTACTAAAGATAAGACTGTTAAAAGTAAGATTAGTAAAAAAAAAAGAGTCTAAAGAAAATGATTATTTTTGCGCGTTGTGTGGCGAAGAATACGTTGATCCACCTATTGAAGATTGGATCCAATGTAGCTCATGTCATAGCTGGTGGCATGAACAGTGCACTCATTATCAAACAGGGAGTTTTATATGTGATATATGTACAACTGATAATTAAGATTTTATTATAATTCGATAAAAATGATCTCGTGTTAATTTACCTCGTTACAAAAATGTTAATTACTTTAAGCTTTATTCTCGATATAAATTGATATAGATAGTATTTGTGAAAGTATATATTTAATATATAAATATTAAAAATGAAGTAAATAATGGTAAATGTTGATAAAAAATTATATTTATATCATTAAATATAGTTTAACTATATTTAACAAGGTACCGTTTAAGTTATTATAAGTGCGTACACTTATCCGCAGTGCTGCGCACATATACCCCGATATTGGGGTAAGTGTACGCATTCTGACTAAGTTTTGTTTTAATTGTTTTCTAAAATTATCATTAAGTAAACTTTATTTCAAGTTATGTAATTGATAAATTAATAAAGTCTTTAAATAAATCAATTTTTTTCAATTTATTTCATACAAATATTATTATTTTATGATAATTAAAAAAAAAAATGCGCACTCTTGCCCCACATGACTCTACTATCCCCTCCCTTGCACTTGACATTGCCCCATATCCCATATCATATGTGAGTTGCAAAATTACTAACATGCCTCTACTCTGAGGTGAAAGTGAATGGAATGGTCATTCTTGCTTGAGTTGGAGGGTGTATGCGATGTCTCGATTGTTTGTTTCTTCAATTGATATGGCAGTGCAAGATAATTAACAGTAATATATAGCCATGATAAGATTTTTTTAATGTTACTATTTATTTTATAAAATGTAATATAACATTAACAATTTGTTTTAGTTTAGACATTTGCTTTTTTTTTTCTAAATATGTTTGAATATTTAATTTTTGACCGAATGATCAGAAGTAGCGATTTATCCTACAAACTCATATTTGATATTTTATGTAATTATCAACGAAACTCTCAATTCAATACCATCAGTATATGAATAGATTGTAATAAAATATTTAATTCTTATAAAAATGAACTGATTTTACTGGATTAACCCCTTGTATCTTCACCCTCTCATATGCAAAATCATTAAAGCCCTTTGATAAAATCAAACAAAATTACTTTTTTAAATTATAAAAATGTAATTTATCCTTAACAGTTTAAAGTGAGTTCTATATAGTTTTTAATTTCTTTTCAAAATATTGAGGATCATAGCCTAGCACGTTTTTAAATATTGCTATGCTCCAATTCCACTCACAATAGGTATACTCGCCTACCATACGAAAAGTCACCGGGTCGAGCAATATTTAGCTCTCTGTAGACTGTTTTCAAATTGAGTAAAGACTTTAAAAATTTTGACTAGTAATCTTGCATCGATTGTTGAGCTACTTCCTGATAGTTTTCCGAGGTTTCTCTTATTTAAGATGTATATGAAGTCCATTTTTCCCTTGAAAGACCATCTGGTAGATGTTCCCTGCTTGATAAATAAACTAATCATAATCTAACGTTGTCCCGGTGCAGTATCATGTAGCACTTGTGCCTGGAAATATCCCATATAACGACATTTATTGCTACTAGAAGAATATCAAGTAATTTAACATAATTGTAAAACTGGTCAGCTTAGATTGAAATTTGTAAATATTGCTCATTCGCAGCTTTTGGCAGTTTTCATTTGTTTTGTTAAATAAAAGTCAAAATTGTTTTGTATGAATTTATTATTTAAATATGAATGACTGGAATATTAGAAACAATACCGATGACTTACAAATAATTGAAATCAGTTAATGTTAAAATCTTTTTAAATGTTTTTTTTTTTTTTTTTTTTTTTTTTTTTAGGGGGGGGGGGTTATATATATATATATATATATATATATATATATATTTCTAATTTCAAATGTATTTTTGTAAGTGTGACTCAAACTTGATGGTAATATGACTGATAATATGTCCAATGTCCAATATGAGACACAATATGTAACCGATTTGAGATGCTACTTGTGATGAAAAAGCTAGTCCTATATGGTTATATGAACATTATTATTATTATTACAATTTTACTTGCTGTAACTAATTTGGTTTGGAATTTTATTTGAATATAATGCAGAAATTTAAACTAATTTTCAGATAATATAAAGCTGTTTGTTCCAAAAATCTTTTTTTTTTTTTTAAATATGAGGATTTGTGTGTTGACGGTTTAAAATGGTCTTTGAGTACATTTTCCTAATTTAAGTTCTCTTTAAATCATATTTATAAAAGAAGATAGAAAGTTATGTTAAAACAATCTCAAAATTTATATTAAAGTACAGATTGGATATAATTAAAATCTATCAATTTAGAGAATTTTTGCAAATAAAGGAAAATATAAAACTTTAAGAGAAAAAGGGCTTATATAGCTGTTAGTTTTACATGTTATCTCTATATATATAAGGCAAAGCCCTCACTCACTCACTCACTCACTCACTCACTCACTCACTGACTCACTCATCACTAATTCTCCCACTTCCCACATAGTCACAACTCTGAAAATCGGCACAAATATCAACAATGGTAAAAATAGAAAAAGTAAACTATTCCGATCTCGATTAACACACTTTAAGGGGTCGAAAAGGGGTCAAACGTTCCAAACGGGGGACATTCGAAAATCCTACTTCCCACATAGTCACAACTCTGAAAATCGGCACAAATATCAACAATGGTAAAAATAGAAAAAGTAAACTATTCCGATCTCGATTAACACACTTTAAGGGGTCGAAAAGGGGTCAAACGTTCCAAACGGGGGACATTCGAAAATCCTACTTCCCACATAGTCACAACTCTGAAAATCGGCACAAATATCAACAATGGTAAAAATAGAAAAAGTAAACTATTCCGATCTCGATTAACACACTTTAAGGGGTCGAAAAGGGGTCAAACGTTCCAAACGGGGGACATTCGAAAATCCTACTTCCCACATAGTCACAACTCTGAAAATCGGCACAAATATCAACAATGGTAAAAATAGAAAAAGTAAACTATTCCGATCTCGATTAACACACTTTAAGGGGTCGAAAAGGGGTCAAACGTTCCAAACGGGGGACATTCGAAAATCCTACTTCCCACATAGTCACAACTCTGAAAATCGGCACAAATATCAACAATGGTAAAAATAGAAAAAGTAAACTATTCCGATCTCGATTAACACACTTTAAGGGGTCGAAAAGGGGTCAAACGTTCCAAACGGGGGACATTCGAAAATCCTACTTCCCACATAGTCACAACTCTGAAAATCGGCACAAATATCAACAATGGTAAAAATAGAAAAAGTAAACTATTCCGATCTCGATTAACACACTTTAAGTGGTCGAAAAGGGGTTAAATGTTCCAAACGAGGGATATCCGAATGTTCCTCTTCCAATGTAGTCATTTTTCTGATATTTTTTTGCAAATGTTAAAAAAATAAGTCATTCCAATATCGATTAACGAATTTTTAAGGGATGAAAAGACGACGCAACATTGAAACTATACGAGGATTAACTTAATGTCTAATTAACTTAATTCCAATACAGCTACTACTTTGAAATTTAGAACTAAGAGCAAACATAAACACAATAAACTATTCCAGTTTACTATTCACAATTATAAATTTCGTTTAAAATGTCAACAAAGGAAAGTTCCTATTTTGATAAATCAATTTGTCGGGATCGAAAAGGGAGCAAACGTCTGAAGTGTAGAATACATGAATGTCTTTTGATCGCTAAAATGCTAATGGTAAAATTTCGTAGCGCAGCACGGGTATTCAGCTAGTTCCTTATAAATGAAATAATAAATCAAAATGAAATCAATCCATGAAGTCTTAAATATATTGTTGTTCTTGAAGAGTAATTAGCAAAAATCCAAACAGTTATTTCTTAAAGTTTTAATTTCAACATTTTTATGATAATGTTTAAACATCATTACCAGATTTTCCCAGCAGTACTAATACAAAATTTCAGAAAGATTTATTAATTTCTACTGACTCCGGACTGATCTAAACAACACCAGTTTAATTATGGCCCGCCTGCACCTTAAAAACTTTCGAGGATGTCAGAAATAAAGCATACGTACCGTTTAGTATTAGTAACCCCCTAATCAAATCAGAATTATATTAAAGTTTTAAAAGAAATTTACACTGGATTGATAAAGAAAATCTTTATAGAATTTGATACTAATATTGTTGATGCGTATTTATCCAATAAAAAGAAAAGAAAGTTTACGTAATAAATAAAAAAAAAAATTGAGAGAGCCATAGTAAAAACTATCTTATATTCGAAGATAATTTTTTTTTTTATTACAAAACTGTACACCCATGCACATTGAGGTCAACTCACTCACTCTTTTTTTACTATAAAGTTCGAATATATGATAATTTAGTTAGAGCAGTCTTAGTAGTGCATCAATATGTAGAGTTAAGGTTAAGGTGACTAAACATTGGTAATTTTTTTTTTAATTTTACTTATTTCACAAAATGTAATACTTTATTAACAATATTTGTTTAGATCTTTGTTTTTTCCGAAAAATGTTTAAATATTTCAATTTTGTCCGAATAATCCCTGTGACAATGACAAACGAAATTATTTTCTTAAATTATAAAAATGTAATTTATCCTTAACAGTTTAAAGTGAGTTCCATGTTGTTTTGTACTTCTTTTCAAAATATTGAGAATCATAGCCAAACACGTTTTTATCCATATGTTTACATAGGGCAATGAAAGTGTATAGCATTTAGTAAAAAAAATCGATATCTTTTTTCTTTTCCCCTGGTTTTAAAACATCCTGATTTCAAAAAACTGGTCTAGATAAGATGTATATCTGCACGTGGTCAGCATAACTCCTAAACTAATTGACGTACGATAGTCAAATTTGATGTGCGGGTTAGTGGTAGCCAGGGGACCTACGATTAAGGTTGCGCAATCATCCCCACCGAAATTCCCATAGAAATCTGATAAAAGCGGAAAAACGAGTGTCTTTAACATTCGCTTTTCAACCTTGAGCATCGCCCATCAACGATTGATATTTTTCTGTTTTTCGCCCAAGGAAGGACAGTGTAATATCTATTGAATATCATCACCAATTTCCGCATTTCGGCGTTTTTTCCCAGTTTTTTTTCTCTCTTCCCACCTAAAAATATCGCCAAACCCTAGATTTTCATTTAAATGAAGGAAAATATGGAAACAGTAAATAATGCCATATCAAATTTGAATGCCAGGATCACTATTATAGTGTATAGTCTCAAGTTTATGTAACTTATATTTTAATTTACTAATGTGATGTCAAACAGAGTTGAAAAGCATTGTTTAACTTTGGAAATTATTAAAACTTTATGAATATAGAGTTTAGCGTACCTGCAGTATTGTCTAAAGTTGTTAAAAGATCTGGCGCATTTTTTCTGCATTAAATGATTTATGATGTTGAATATATTGGTTAATTAACTTGAATAAAAAAAGTTGAATTTTCAGGGTTTTTGAACTTTTTACACTGCACCTGATCTGCATGAGATATTTTTTTGAACTCTTAAATATTCTTTATCTAATAAAAAATACTTAAATATTTATAATGTAAATTTTTATTACATTTTCGGGGTAATTTGTTATATGGGACGCAAAAGAGGATGGTCAAACCCTCTAATTTTTATTTTTCATGAACCCTGGTAGTATCATGCTAATTGATGATACCCCTCCCCCCCTCCTTCCAAGTTGAAAAATTATAACTGCTACTGTAACCACTCACCGTCATAATCGCACCCTCCTTGATTGACCTCTAAATCCGCCCCTGGTAGAATCTTACCTCACCAAATTAGAGTTCGAGTACATTTTCAAAAAGATGAAAGCCTCTAATCGCTTTTCCTGGCCATAAATCTACAAGTTTTACAAATGCACAGTTCTCGATTATAAGAATGAGGGTTGTGAGGTCCAGAAACGGTTTAAGAGCAAAATGCTGTGTGTGCAAGAATGAGTTTTGCTGCCCCTTATAATGAAAATGGGAATAGAAAAACCTCCGAAAATGGCTTGGATGCAATATAACTGATATTTACTAAAACTTAATACCTGAAGTTGGAATTTTAAAAGTAAAAACCAAAACTAATAAGTAGTAATAAATAGTAAATATTAAAGTAAACTATTTAGTACCTTTTCATTATTTTTATTTTTTAAAATAACTTCTTCTAATACTAATCCTTTAATTGACTTTTTCAAACAAAAAGTGTGCTGTACTGTTCTTGTGTAAAGAGTAAACTCCTAAATTCTTTAACTCAGTTTAATAGTTTTGTCAGATCAGGCCCGTGCTGGACCCCTTGTTAGGGCGGTGGACGGCCTTGACCAGAGGGCGCCAGCACTATGCAGGGGGGGGGGGGTATGGAATATAATAACTAAAGCTTTAATCGCACATAACGCTGGGTTCAATATGCTTTTCTGGCAACAGGTCACGGTACGAAGGGACCATCCACTTACACATATCGTACCGGTATTTGTCAAACAAAATGAACATGTATTGTTTGCTAAATTCTAATGTTCATTTGATCCATTTCAAATATTTGCAATCTCTTAGTGTGAAATAAAAGACAAAGTAGTAGTTGAAACATAATTAGTGTAATTTTGGTAAACTAACACACTTTCTTAAGGAAAGTAACAAAAACAAATATGTTCACAAATGTAATGTTCTTTGACTGAATTTACAAACTAAACCTGAAGAAGTTTTCTTAATTCGGAGCTGGAGTGGCAAAGACTAGGGATGGAACGGATGTGAGTTTTGCCAGATACCGGATTTCGGATATCCGGGGTACCATGTCTACCGGATACGGATATCCGAAACGGATTTCACCGGATATCCGGCCGGATATTCGGTCTATATACTAAAAACGATAGTTATACGATATGCTATACGAAAAAAATGGTCATGATATGAAGTATCAAGTAAATTATAATTAGTGGTTAACGCACCCAAGTGCATGCCACAGGTCCATGGTTTGATTCGCGGACTCGGCAAGGTTGACTTAGCTATTTATACCTGAAAGAAATAAACTGAGGAGGACCATGTATGCTTGAGAACTAAACACTGAGGTTTGGCGTCAGAATGACCATCTGACCGGAACATCTGCTATGTGACACACAAATGCCACAGTCAAGAAAGCTGAGCTGGGCCCAGCAGGCCTTGGTCCACACGGGCTGTCGCGCCACTGAGTTAATTTTTTTTTATTTAAACTTTAGTTGATGAAACGATGTTTTAGTGATGCCAATACCTACACTTGCTGAACAATTTTGAAACTTCATCACCATTCTGTTTGTGTGTTACTTAAAATTGTACCAAACATTCTGCAATGTGATGAAAATATTTCAGAAATACGTTTGTAAATTGATTCAATATCAATTTAGGTCTATTCCTAGTTGACGTTAAAATATTGCCAAGCCGATTTGGCGCTGTTTTGTAGGCGATACAGTTCTAAATTTGGCAACCCCATTTTTTTTATTGACGTTCTTTGGCTTCAACCTTTCTATACCACAAATCATGGAGCTGGTTCGTTTCTCAATTTTTCATATTGGAATTCCGAATTGGCGACATTCTGGCTTTGTCGCCAACTTTTCAAAAGTGGGCCAACCCATAAACGTGAACTAGGAATTTACCTCAATTTACTTCATGCATTGTTTATAATTGATAAATGATTACAAAATTATACCGGATGCATTTGTTAATAACAAAAGATTTATTTTAAATATTTTATGAAATTGAAGTCTATTTTTTTTTTTAATGCACCTAAAACATTACGGATTTAAAGAAATCTCATAGAAAACATAAATTGAATCTATCGGAATATCCCGTCTTTAAGTATAAACTTAAAAAATTTCGAACCCAAAATTCATCAACATTATGTTATACCATATTTAAAATATATATTTAATATAAACAAACAAAATTAGTACTTACATATTTTTGTGGTTAAGGCTTTTGCTTAGGATCATCTAAACTCCACAATTTTGGTACAAATAATGTCGATTCCAATGTTGTCTGCGTGCATTTCTTGTTTTGATGAATTGTTTTTTCATATTCATCAATATTTGATGCATTTACTGAGTCTTTTAAGCTTCGTAAATTTCCTTATGCACACTCATTAAATGGTTCCATAAGGGTTTTGTGGAAAAGGATTTTGGGCTTCTGCCGCGCACAATATATTTTTTAAACGATTCTGTGGAGCAAGTAACACATAGGGCTTAGCTTTCGTCACTTCCATTAATTTTAAAATACTTCTAAATGGGTGATTTTAAATGAGCCATTATTAAAAATTATAAATTGGATTATAATTGGAGAAAACTATGATTCAAGACATTCTAGAGAGCTAAATATAATTCCACATTGTGGCGCTACGTTAAAGACCTAAAAATTACAATACTTCATTTTACGTCAGAAAAAATATGCAAGCTTTCAACTTCTGCCAATGAAAAATCAGAAATTAGACCATACCATTCACAGCATAAAGGGGTAGGGTATTATCGTCGATAGAAAAAAAAAAAAAGCATAGAGGAGTGCGCATTGGCTATTTATTGCTTTTTACTTGCTAGCAAATGTCAGAAAAAAAGGAGGAAGTAAGAAGAACTAAAATTCTTAACAAATAACTTATGTTATGGAAAAAAAGTACTATTTATTAGTATTTCGTTCGTATTTTACGGAGAAGCATTCAAATATAACATCTGGAATTAATCAGATCATAAACTTGGAATGAAAAGAACATATTGCAAAACACGTATGAGGGATGTGTATGGAAAAAGATTGGAGGAATTGTTTATGCTTAGAAAGCATAGTTCTCACGAAGGAACTTTTTCGTTTTCTAACTTAACTGCAATTTATGTCCAAGAAAAAAAAAATTAAAAAAAAAAAAAAGTGTAGGATACGGTGTCCCCTTTGTCCGAAAAATATTATTTTTGCAAAAAATTATTTCTTGTAGATACCTGGTGGCCGGATATATAGCCGGATATCCGAATGAAATTATCGGATGTCCGGTATTTCAAATCGGATATCCGACGGGGTTTCGGATATTGAAAAATCAGCCGGATATGCCGGATATCGGATATTTGCCGGATATCCGTTCCATCCCTAGCAAAGACAATCAATAACGGTGTCTGGATCTATGGAGTTTAAAATATCAGCTTCTGAGTGCATTAACAGTAAAGATTCTAAATTTTCGTTTGTCAAAGACGATCTCAATCTGGTTTCAATTTATAAAATGCTCGTTCGCAAGAAACTTTAGTCAATGGAATGGTTATTAGAAGAAATTTATATACTTTTAGTGCGTCTGTGAGCGAGGTCAACAAAACGGAAGTGATTTGTGAATAATTATTACAAAAAGGTCAATTATGGCCAAAATATTGACGCACTAATTCTGGCAGTTTTGGATTCTGAAAGCACTAATTGAGCACTAATATTTGGCACCGGTCATACAATTCGTGCGTGATAATTTACATCGGTTTAAGGCTCGCGTACATTCGGCAATAAGCTAAAATTGGCGATTTTGGCCAAAATATTGACGCACTAATTTGGCAGTTGGGTATTCTGAAAGCACTAATTATGCCCACCATTTTAACATATAATGAATGATGATTGCTTTTGTGAGCGAGGCCAGCAGTTTGCCTGCCTACCCTCAATTAACCTTGAATTTTATGAAAAGTAAGGACGCACTAATTTTTTGGATGATGGATTCTGAAAGCACTAATTGAGCACTAAAATTTGGTACATATTGTTGCACAAATTGTCTGTATATAGTGTAAATAGTGACGTATTATTTTAAAATTCTATTGTAATTTATTTTATCTTATTTTATTTATTAACAACGATTATACAGGTTAGAAAAAGGTGGCAACACCTAAGGCAATCGAGAAATTTCGAGATGTTTCTTTTTCAACGAATTGGCTGGAAATTTCGGGAATGTTCTCTCGCGCCAAGTATAAATAAGACTGGAGATCGGGTAGAGATGTGATATTTACGTTCTTTTTGCTGAACAGGTGTTCTCTGCTCCTGTTCTTTTAAAATGAACTACTCATTAACCCGTTCTTTTGAAGAACCAGTTCTTTTTTTCCATTTACCGAAATCATTGCGAAGAAGTGCCGGTCGGTCTTTGGGGTAGATCACAAGGGTCAAGGACGAATCTTCCCGCACTCCGCTGCTCTGATGACGTTGCGTTTTAAAGAATGAGAGGGAAAGTTACTAAGTTTTTGTTTGATTTTCCTATGACTGCGTCAGAATAATATATACAAATTAGAAGACTTTTTGATATTTTCGAAAATATGATTGTGACAGTCACACTCCTTAAATTATAAGCTCTACATATAATTTTAGGCTGAATATTTGCATTTATAATGTAGTAATTTTAAGTGAATGGAGTTTTTAATATATAAAGTTTCCAAAACACTGGGACTCAAAGAATGTTCAAAACCTCAATGGACAAAAACAAATATTATTGCATTTTATTTAGTCTATAATTTATTAAAAGGGATAAATAAATAAATTAAAACTTTAAATTAGAAATTAATGGAGGTATACAAAATCACAAACGATGGTGAATATTGTATAATTTTTTTCCCGACACCCTAGAAATGATTTTTTTTTACTTTCATTTACCCCAAGGGCGTAGCCAGAAGAAAAAAATTTCGGGAGGGGATATGAAATCATATCAATAAATCATACAATCCTCTTTATCAATGCCGCATGTATTTAGTAATCAAGATAATAGCTATTTTGTCTGTATCCTTAGACATTCAAAAACATCTATAATAGTAAAATAAGCTGTGTGTCTGTCTGTCTATTTGTCTGTGGATCTATAATAGAAACCTACTTAAAATTGGAGTAGAGCTCTGAAATTTTCAGCATAAGTAGTTTTTTCCTTCTAATTGTATACATCACAAAACAGAAAGTTAAAATTTTAATTAGTTATTTTTTAATTAATTGTTTTAATTAATATATATGTTACAAAACGATATCTAATAGGGCTACAGCTCTGAAATTTTCAACATAAGTAGCTTTGGCGTTTTAATTGGATTTCTAAAAAACAGAATTTTAAATTTTTATTTTGTTCTTTTTTGATTAATTCTTTTTAGTTAATAAATAAACATTTTACAAAACGATTACTAATGGGGCTACAGCTCTGAAATTTTCAACATAATTAGTTTTGGCTTTCTAATTGAACTTTTGAAAAACAGAATTTTAAATTTTTATTTAGTTTCTTTTTAATTAATTAATTAATATTTTACAAAACGATTTCTAATAGGACTACAGCTCTAAATTTTTCAACATAAGTAGTTTTGACCTTCCAATTGGACTTTAGAAAAACAGAATTTTAAATTTTTATTCAGTTTCTTTTTAATTCATTAATTAATTAATATATATTTTACAAAACGCTTTCAAATAGGGCTACATTTCTGAAATTTTCAACACAAGTAGCAAAGTCCTTTTGTCAGTCCAATTAGAAAGCCACAACGGCTTTCTAATTGGACTGACAAAAGGAAGGTTAAAATTTTAATTTGTTTTTTAATTAATTTTTTCCTAAAAAGCGACTTCGAATAGGCCTAGAGTTCTGAAAGTTTCAACATAAGTAGTTTTGGTCTCTAATTTTGCTTTCCACAAACTCATGTTAAAATAATCTTAAAGGGGTGTTGTATTATTGTACTAAAGGGGAATTTTTTTTTCTCGACAAGGGAGAGGCTTCCAATATTAAGGCTTTACGTAGCAATTAGATTTTAGTGAGTGAAGTGAGCTTATGCTTACGCAGCAATGAAACTTTCAGCCAGCGAAGCCAGCCTATGCTTGCATAGCAATGAACCTTTCAACGAGTAAAGTAAGCCTATGTTTATGTGTCAATGAACTTTTCAGCAAACGAAGCGAGCTCGATTTTGCGTAGTGATGAACCTTCCTACTAGTGAAGCGCCAAAAACTGGTTCCTATACACGAATGACAGTTTTCCGCAACGCGAGGCCTCACAGGTAGCTGAAATATTGCACATGATAAAATTTCGTAGTGAAGCACGGGTATTCAGCTAGTTTTAAATAAATTTAATATTTTAAACAAAATATAAATTGATTTTTGTGTTTTAATGGCAAACCTAAAAATTTTGGGACTAAAAAAACGCTTGAATTACCCATATGTATACATAGGGTAATGAAAGTATAGCATTCGGTCAAAAAAAAAATCGATTTTGTATTTGCATTTCACCACGTTTTGAAACATTCGGCTTTCAAAAAAGTGATCTAGAAAAAATATACGTCTGTGGTCAGCATAACTCCCGAAAAAGTTGACCTACGATGTTCAAATTTAGTATGCGGGTATGTGGTGGCCATGGATACCATTTAGGTTTTCGTCAAAATTGCGCATGCGCACAAGGTAACTGCCATTGAAAAAATCATGTTTTTCAATTATTGCTAAAAAACGGCTCCAACGATTTTCATCAAAATCACTGTGGAAATGCTTCTTAAGGTGTTCTAGATATACCCACCTTCGAAATTCTTATAAAAATGCTTTAATGGCGTAAAAAGTTGAAAAATGAATGCCTTCTACAAAAGTTCTCTTTCCTTGAGCATACCTCATCAACGATTGTTTTTTTCTTCTCCCCTCAGATTCACTTATAATAAAGGATAATATATAAAAACGGTAAATGGCACAAGTTCACGTCAGTATGTAATTGAAAGTTGTGCGATGTTCCACACCCCTAGTTTTCATTTCAATGGTAAACTATGCTAAGAAAAACACGCATTTAATCGGCGCCATCTGAACAACGTTTTAGTTTTTTGTTTTTTTTTAATTTCTAGAAAGTTATAATTTTATATAAGTAACTCAAAAATTTAAATTATTTTTGAACATACTCGTTTCTGAAAACAAAATTCTTATAATATTATAACTATCTTGCTATATAACACTTATTATACTGGAGAAAATTAAAAAAAACAAATGTAACACCTTCACAACTAGTGAGAGATAATTTGTTACAATCACTGTCGTGTCTACTCGTTTCTGGATAGTAGAAATTGCATTGGCCCGATGGGGCGATAGAGTATGAGTAATTTGTGAAAGATTCCCACAGTGATAATGTAGTGTAGAAAAAATTAACTTGAAACAAAAATGTTAGAGATAGCCCAGGTCCTTTTACCAAAATAATATTTCACAATAGATTTACAATATAATGGGACACACTAGTTTTATTACACATTATATAAAAAATACAACCTTCATTACAGTGGATTTCGAAACACAACGAACAACTCAGCCTGCTATAAGGATTCGAACCTAGCACCTTAAGAGTATGACAAGCAACCTTTGGAATTGCGTTAAACAAAATACGACATTTCGTTTCTTTCTTAATTAATACAAATTAGAAGACCAAGAAGAGGCTTATGATCCAGGAGGGTTGGTCTAGACAAAATAAAATACTGAATTTATAAAATACACATTATAAAAAACCGAATATGCAGAATGCATAATAGAAAATACCGAAATTGCAGAATTCAACATTTTCAATTATGTATTCCTATTATGCATTGTGTATATATTTCGTAAGTAAAGAAAGTCAAACTGTTTGCAAGTCCTCACATGCCGAGAATTCTGTGAAAGAACATGTTCTTGACAAATTTATTATACACTCCGCAAATTTATTTTTTTAATTCTTTCAAAACTAGCTTTTATTTGTTACATACAAATCTAGTGAAAAAAAATTATAATAATTTCAATTTAAAACCAGAGTAAAAAAAAAAATTTTTGTTTTTTTGCCGGATGGGATTTACCGGACCAATGTAACATAGACCTAATACATTAAAAATTAAAAAAAAAAATTAAAAATTCCAAAGTTAAATATTCCACAACATTTTGTTATCATAAATTATGTTTCCTTTTTCCAAATTTACCAAAAATTAAGTTTACTTAATTTAAAAACACACTTGTAACACATTACAATATAAGAAAAACGCAGTTTCATTCAATGCATTGATAGTTTGAATATAAACGAGAAATGAAATAATTACCTTATTATTATTAAAACAATAAAAAACAACAACATATAAGCATTATACCTGCTGAAATTAATTGAAAAGATCTCCCCCCCCCCCCCCTCCTCCCCGCGAGCATTTCAACACAGTCCTAATAATGAAATCAACAGCATATCCGAGAAACACGGAACCAGTTCTGTAGAAGCTCCCGTTCCGACACAGAGCGGGAATGAGCAGAGAACAAGTGAACGGGATTAGTTCAAATGAACTAGCTCTTTACGGAGCAGTTCAAACTGAGCCGTTCGGAAAGAGCAACTCAGCTCAACTGTTCTGAACAGAGCTGGTTGAAAAGAACTGGCTCTTTGAAACAAACCTGCTCATCGATAGTACTCCATACCGATGTTGTTCATCTACTCTGCGCCTGCGCAACGCAGCCCTGCTGTTAGGAGAGAGATCACGGATGAGGAATGTGTGTGTGGAGGGAGAGGGGGAAACGAAACCTTCTTCCTCAAGTGCGACGTCAGAGGTGTGACGCATAGGATCGGAGCTGGAAGGATATCATCGAAGAATGTTAAGGAACAGGGTTTTGGTGAGATCAAAGAACAGGATGTTCTTGCTCTTTTTAAGGAACAGGCTCAAAATAGCAGACTGTTCTTTTATTTCTCATCCCTAAGATCGGGAAAGTTTTCAGATTGATTTCGGACTTCGATGAAAGCTGATCGCTTTGTTTACCTACTAGAGTGGACCTGTATAATCGCTGTATTCGAAGTTGTTCTTACTGAAGCTTGTATTGAAGCTTGTGAGTGATTACACTGTTGTCTTTGAATAAAATTTGTGTCTTTGAAGAGTGAATAAATAGTAGTTTTTATCTAAAAACTGTGCCATCATTGCCTCAGCGGAAAAATTCATAACAATATTAAAAAATTAGTGAGTTTGTTGGCGGGGCTAGCGTTTCGTCGGCCCCGTCCATGCATTTCTTTATATTTCTCGGTAAATATTGATGCACAAATTTTTTTAATGCTGGATTCTGAAAGCACTAATCGAGCACTAAATTTTGGTATACATTAAAAAATTAGTGTGTTTGTGGACAAAGGCGGCCCTAGGTTCATTTTTCAGGGGGGGCCATTTTAAACTTTAAGTTCGTAAAATGTATGCACTATGTAACCTAATTATAATAAACTAACTGCTGATTAAATGCTTGATTGCAATGATAAGTGTAGAATTTTCTAAATTAGTAATTTTCATTTGATGCAGAATTAAAAAAGTTAATTTAAGCTTGAATTGCTCTCCTGAAAAATAAGAAAAGAGTAAAACAAAGAAATTACAAAAAAATAAAAATAGTTAATAATTGTTTTACAATCACACTTCTTTACTCTTTGAAAGCCTAAAGAACAAAATCCAATTTCCTCTGCTTTGTTTTGGCAAATCTGCCTATGACACAGCTCACATCAATGTTTATGTCTCTGTGAGTATGCAACAAGCTAAGTCCTGCTAACCTTTCTTCCCCCATTCTAGATCTTAGCCACGTTTTCAAGCGTCGAAGGGCAGAGAAACTTCATCAGCAACTTCATCAAGCTTCTTCAGCAGAGGCAACGCTAACTGGTAGTGTTGCCAAAATTTTAAGTAACTCGTAAATAGTAGGATATACATATTTGTCACAAGCTCTCATTGTATCTATGGCAGAAGTGGGGAGCTATTCTTCTTTTTTCCATTTCTCTCTCCATAGAGCTAGCTCACTTTCAATCAGAATAACACTCATTTGTGTCAGTCCTAAAATTGGTATGAACTTCTTTAATAAGTTTTGAAGCTCGTTGCTTTCTGATTCTGTTGGCTTTTCCATATCGGAGGTTGGAATCAGTAATCGAAAGCCAAAACAATCCAAATTTTCTTTTGGAAATCTTCCTATTAGGTCTTCAATTATATTATCCAATAAAGGTATGTAAACCGAGATTCTAAAATACTCTTCTGGTATTTGAGTATTTCTTTTTAGAGAAGTATTTAAAAATGCTCTCATTTTTTTCTTTTTGAAGACATATTGTAGATATTCGTCACTAATTACTCGAGGTAAAATAATCACGAAATCTTTAAACAACGAATAAAAGTGTTGCTAGTTCAACAGATATTTTCACAATAAATGGCCTGTCTAAACTAGTTATAACAATAACACAGTACCGATTCCATGCCCAAGTGACAAAAGTCACACACTAGTCCAGACATCACGTGTTGAAATTACCCTCGGCGCCATGGTTGCTTAGAAGAGCATGGTTGTTCCAAAAAGGGGCAGAGGCCCCCGGGAAAAAGGAAATCGTCGTTTAGGAGGGGGATGGTCACTACCTGTGTACTTGTGTTGTGTACCGGGTATTGTGTCGTGTGTTGTGTACGTAAATACATTTAAAACCAGGGTTTTTTTCTGGGGGGGGGGGGGGCAATTCTATGTACTGTAAAGAAAAAATTTACGTTAATGAAATTGTGCTTAAAAATCTGTATTTTCACCGTTTTTTAAACTGGAAATTCTCAAAGAGTTTTGGGATATTTGAAAGGGCTAGGGAGGAAGAGGGAACCCTTCAAGGGGGGGGGGGGCATGGGGGCCATGCCCCCCCCCCCCCCTTGAAGCCGCCAATGTTTGTGGACGGGGCCAACGAAAAGCACCTGTCCATTCAGTAGTAGCCTCCAGTCCCGACACTCAACAATATCGACGATATAAGCCTCGTCGTAAAACTTGTCAGTTTCGGAACAGGAGGGCGCCAAAATTTCCAGGCTGGAGGGCGCACCGGGATACGTCCCGGTGGCTCAGCACGGGCCTGTGTCAGATAGAAAATATCATACACATTTTTTAACAACAACATTAAACGTTTTATTTGATTTAATATTCATGGAAAACTTTTAATCGAAAAAAATATTACAGAAAATTGATTAAAATAATATGTATTACAAGCTTAACAGTGGACCTTCATAGCTTTAGAAGCCTCTTATTAGTGCTTCATTATCTAATGAGGATAAAATATTTTAATGGACAAAATTGCAAGGCTGAGAAGTTTTTCTTGCGTAAGAGTTACCAGGTTAGATTTTGCTTTCAAAATTACATAAAAATTTAAATTTTTACCATTTTATTTTCTTAAATATTTTTCTCATCTCGGCGCCTCACTCATACACACGCATTAGACGGCCATGGTGAGGTCCTTCGACCAAGGTTACTGGCTGGCAGAAAACTACGCCGTGCTTCTTGACATGATTAGTCTGGAACTACCGAAGAAATTGGAAAGTTTTCTTAGACTTAAAATAATATTCAAAGGCAGTTGGTGCAGGGGCCTAGGAACCAGGCTCCATAACTTCTTTTTTTGAACCCTGGTGCTACTTATATGTATAATTGTACTAATATTGATTTGTTGTGGAATTTCTGTAAAATAATATTAAAAAAAAAAAAAAAAAAAAGCGTAAAACTTATTTGAGAAGTTATTGGCTTCACAATACTATTAAGTATTGTGGGTTGAGTAACATTTCTTTAAATGCAAACTCATAAAAATGTCAATCACAACAATTTTGTAACAAAAACAGTTTTTTCCAGGAATATAAAACAAATCCCAATAATTTTAAGGGATATGTTTCAAGGAAAGAAATTTATAATAAACATAAATTTAAAGTTGTTATCAACGACACTGTTTTCAAAACAATTAAGCATGCAGACATAGTTATTTTAAAAAACTAACAGTTGAAAGCATTTTAAAGTTTGCTATTGCATTGAGAATTTAGATTAGTATTAGCATCATAAAAAGCAAAATTATCATAATGATACTTTATGAATATGAGATAAATGCCACATTATTTGCAGTAACATAATTAAATTTTGCATTAACTTTCGTTAGTCCACCTGCTCAAATTTTAAGATTAATAAGTTTTTTTTTTGTTCTAGTAGGGCAGCTCAGACGTATAGCATAATTAAACCTTAAAAATAATTTTTAACTAAGCATTTTCTAATTTTAGTGTAATTACCCATTTTACTCCTTGGTGAGATTTATAAAATTCAATGAAAATTATTTATATTTTCATTACGATAATGACACTTTATGAATACGAGATAAATGTAAAGTTATTTGGAATAGTGCAATTAAATTTTGCATTAACTTTTGTTAGTCTTCATGCTCAAATGTCAAGGTTAATCAGTCCCCCCCCCCCCTCCAGTGTGGCAGCTCAGATGCATGCAATTCTTATCAAAGATAAATCTCTACATACCATAATGATAAATGAAACAACAGAATTCCAAAAATAACTATAAAGTGTACATTAGGAATGTATGTAAATCCATCAGCGTGCACTTTCCAGTTATGTTATACTGGAGTGCACTATGTTAAAAATCACATTAATCAAAGTGTTGATCTCTAATGAGAGATATGACGTCTCATATGAGATATTTACCTTGCACTGTATTTGAATATTTTATATGAGTTCTGATGGTCAAATTGCCCGTCTTACTTTTATAGTTGTTTTCAAGTAACAGGCAGTTCCCAAGGCATTGAATCTTCCCACAAGGCATCTTCTAGAAGCATCCCATACATGATTGATAAAGTTCAGATCAAATGACTGGTCATATTTTTAATCCTTTATCTATTGTACAATAAAATATGCTATATATGTACACAAATTCAAAACCAATATTCCATCATATATGAACTATAAACATAATTAAACATTATCGTTTCACTGTATAATGAAATATTGTGAAATGCTGTAATTCCTAGCTACTATCCCTAGGTTCATATAATGAAACATTACCATTTCCTAGCTTCATGCAAGTCTATAAGATGTCCATGGAGCTAGGAAATGGTGATCACAATAAAAATTTATAGTCAAAATATCTTTTACACAGAGGGTTCAGTATGATAATCCAACATATCGCAACTCAAGACCAAAACTCTTTTACCACCTTTACTTTATTATTAGAATATGTATGTAAAAATAGTAATCAGTAAACATACTTCCAAAGAATTCTGATCCAATCAGGGAGCTTTGTAAGCCTGTTTACAAATAAGAAATAATTTTCTAGCAAACTATTCACAATCATTAACTTTTTCCTAAATTTCTCTGTTAGGAATTAAAAGGGACGAAATGTATTTTCCAACTACTCGATAAGAAGTTATAATAAAAAAATTACAATGAGTCTCAAAGTAAAATATATTTATAAAATCCTTTCATCTGTATTTTTTATTTTGTACCCAACACAATGCTATTAAAAAAGCATTTTTTAAAAAACTAATTTAAGAAACTTTAAAGAATATACTTTTTACAAGATATATACTGTTACAATTAGTTAAAATTAGGTATATATAATCTAGATGTTTGCAAAATTTTATTAAAATTTTTAAATTAGTACCCACATTGTCAAACTTTTACTGTTTTGGATGGACAGACATATTATTTGGCTCTGGCTAGTTGATGGAGAAGAAAACACAGCTCAATGAGTTTGTACCCATTGCTGAGAGTAGTAAAAGGTTGGAATCATCATATACCCAAATCAGTCAAATAATCAGAACCAAACTATACATCAAAGTGATTCTATAAGTAATTTCTTTTGGACCCTAGGGCACATTATCTGTTATTCTATAGGATACATTATCTGATATCTAAAAATGTTCTCATTAAATTAACTGATAGAAAATAAAGTAAAACATGTTTATTTTGTTACATTTATAATTGTCTTGCTCTACATTTGTCGAGGAAAAAAAAAATGTGTTAGTAAAATAAAATAAATTACAGTATAGTTAAATAAAATAAGTATAATTGATTATAATAAGCTTATTTCTATAAGTAAAAGTTAAATTTATTAGACAATTTATATATACAAGTCCATGGAAAAAAGTTACAACTTCATTTGACAAAATGATCTATTACTTTACAAGTGAACATTACTTTTCTTGAATTACAAGGGATTGTTAGCCGCCATGAAGTGTAGATATAAAAATTATTGTGTCGTTTGGCTGAATTCCATATTCCAATTCCCCCTGGAAAAATACAAAGTAGTTTATTTAGTGTCTAATAACTTATTTATTAATTGTTGATTTAATTTTATATTTTGTTAACAAAATTGCTATGTATTACATGGTTTGTTTTATAATATGAAAATAAATCACATTTAAAATCTCTTACATTGATACTTCTAGGGCTTATACACTACATCAGATAATTTATATCCCACAATCTTTAATGATCATTAAATTATTAACATTACTGTGTGTTATTATTTTTAATATTATATTTAAATATAAACATTTTGCCAAAATTTGCAGCTTTACATCTCCTTTACTTGTTTAACAAAAAAGACCAAATTACAAAACACTCAGCTGGCACAATCCAGGGCCTATTCTAACGGGCAGTCGTGGCTCATTTGGGCAGTCATAAATTGAAAATGGGCAGTCGTAAATCTAAAATTGGGCAGTAGTAAAAAGGAAAGGAAAAAACACTGCAAGCCAATAATTTTTTCCTTTCTTCCCCTCCCTAAATTTTCCGTATTCTTTGTTTTCTTTTATCAACTTATTAAAGCTTTAGAGATGCCAGTTCAAAATGTGCAGCCGATTGCGATCTATGAGCATTATCTCCTTAATTCCTTATTATCAGAAGAAAAACATTGGGATGAAATTGTTTTCCCAATAATGGGAGTTACTCAAGAAACGCATTAAAAATATGACACAGTTGAAATTGGTTCAAAATATCTCAAATTATGGTCCTACCAACTTTCATTCCTATTCTTCGAACTCAAAGGATACATTAAATTAGGCAAATACACTCTTACTTATAAATATAGATTTGGTGACATTACATTATTAAGCCCAACATTCAAATATTTTTTTCAAACTTTTACTCTGAATGTGTTTTCTTTAAGTTCTTTTTCTTAAAAAGTGAAGAAAAATTCCTTTTGCGTGTGCGCATTTTATTTTAATTCAGAAAATTATTATTAATCTGCAAGTAATTCTTTTTCCAATTTGATGACAAATGCTTTTTATTATTATTTTAAAATAATATTCTTTTCTTGCTAATATGCATGAGGACTTTTTCATTCGATTTTATATTTCCTTTGTTTGTTCATTTAACGACGTTTTATTTCATTGGGATCTTTTTTAGCCTTGTAGCTTAGTAAGGCCATCATAGCATGCATATGTGTATAGTAAAGAGTTCAAAGATTCATAGTTCAGACCAATTTAACACACAAACTTCAAGATAAGATAGTTTTGGCACACAAAAAGAATTAATTTTAAGAAAATCTTGCGACAAGAAAAGAGTGTGACAAAATTGTTTGCATTACTACAGGACAAGGACAAGGTGGAGGTCTTTTACAGAACATTATCTTCCAATTTCCCCAATAAATCTAGTGTCCCTCGATCCTGCTCCCCATATTTCCGGTCAACACTCCACCCCCAGGAATGTGGTTTGAAGGGGACTTTTTTTTTCTTATCTTTACGCTATATTTTTAGAGGGCCAGTGATTTGACAACAGTTTATTCTAAGGAACGAAACAGTTTAATTATGTGCTTTCAGCAGCAATGGCGACTGGTAATCTTTTATAATGTTTTTTTTTCTTTTCATAATAAAATAATCTAATTACACAACTGCGTACGATTGACTCTTGAAACGTCACAATGAAAAGGTGTGTAACATTTTAAAATAAATATGAAAAATATAGCAGGATACGAGATTAAAGTATTAAAAATCAATTTATTGTTATATTCAAAGATAAATTATCAGTAGATATGGTATTTAGTTATTAAGCTGAAAGTTTGTTATTTAAGCCACAGCTGAATTAACAAATCTAATTCTACGAACTAGACCCACCTAATGGCTGTGAGGTTAGTACTCTGATATCGCATGCCAAAGGTACCGGGTTCGAATCCTGGATTATGAATGGATGAACGTTGTGGATCGGAAACTAGGTCACATCAGGATTAGCCGTTATTGTGCAAAAAATAGTTCATTGAGCGTACAAATTAACCAACTGTGAAACTAGAGATTTATTAATAGAAATGAAGCGTAATTTTTAGCATTTTAACACATCCATTTTAGTGGAGATACAAGTCCACAACATGGATATTTTGAGTTCTTTTTAAGAAAAATAATTGCATTTACTTAAAAAAATAGTTTTAAATTTTTTGCATTACTTAAAAAAATAGTTTTAAATTTGTAATAGCTTTTTTGAAATATAAAGCATATACTTGACATCTCGATGAGTAAATCTTTAACATTAATTAATTGTGGAATATTACTCTTTAAACTTGGGAATCAAGTATTGGGAAAAGCTTATAAGTAAGAAAATGCGTCAAGAATAAACTTTTTGGTCAATTTTTAATAAATCATACATAGGGACCTCTAATCCTAAGCAATCCAATTGGACTTCAAAAAATCAAAGTCTAGATTAATGAAGGTGATTTGATTCACAATACCTGAATGTAGTATGCATTTAGTTAATTTCACAGACACTTACTCTGGCTCTATAAAATACTTACCGACTGGTATTTTGACTGATTAAGGAGGTATGTTAAAAATTAGAAAGAAGAAGAAAAAAAAAAGAAGGAAAAAAAAAACGTAAATGCCTTTTCTCCTTCAACCAATAGCCCTTCTATTTTCTAACCGATAAAATGTTTTAGAGAGGATGACTCAATGTACTTATTCGTTAATTGTAAACCATTTAATATACATTTATGATATTTTTTAAACAAGTGTTTTGTCAATTGCCGGATAAGAAAAAATCTTTTACACTTTCGACGGATTATTACATTCTTAACACGAGAGAAACCTTTTCTGACAAGACAGGGGTTTAGTCACTTGGTGAATACTTCAATGGTTAGCTATTACTAAATTCAAAACATAACCTATTTATATCACTGGTGACTTTATTAGACTATTTATTTTTAAGGAAGAGGGGAGATGGGGGGGGGGGGGGGAAGAGGATGGAATTTCGTAATGGGCAGTCGTAAATTTTGCTTAGAATAGGCCTTGGCACAATCTTATAACTTGTCAGAAATTTTTTAAATTATTTAAATCAGGGAATTCCTTTTATTGATTTCGGATTGAAATATAAAAACATGCCTGTTTTAAACATTTAAATGTATCAAATAAAACAGAAGCTAGAATTAAAAAAAAAAAAAAAATTACCTGCTTTATTATTTCATAAAAAGAAAGAAATACCAAACACTAAATTTTAATTTCACTGTACCCTCTAGGCAGTAATACTACTCTATTAGGTCTGCTCATCAACGCACATGAATTGCTTCAAATTTTGTTAGAAGTTTTCTCTATTTTCTACAACATATTGGGGAGGGTAGCAATCCAATAGCTTTAATGATAGCTTTTAAACAACAGTTAACAATTAAACGACAATAGTTTGCAGGTATTTTTTTAAAATGATTCTCTTACGCTAAGGGCAGTAACCTTTCAGAGTCATTTATTAATGCTCAAATTGGGACCTTTATAATGTCAGTGTGTCTTTATAACACCCATTGTCAAAGTATTACATTATAAAAAAAAATATCTAGCAATAAAAAAAAAAAAAAAAAAAAAATCTAAAATAGCTTTAAACTAACTAATAAATAACAAACTAGTTTGGAGATAACTTATACCTTAAAAAAAATTAAAAATAAGATCATAGTTTGAAGCAAAACCAACTGCTTAAATTCAGCATTTGAACATTTTCATTAATCAATCAACAGTTTGCTTATATTAGAAGCAATTAGTATCTTAAGTGTTTTTTTTTATATAGAAACTACTAAACACCTATTTCAGAACTGTTCTAAATTATAAAGGAAGTTGTTTCCACTTTCTGAACTAGACCCATGACAGTGATATTGTTGTAATTTTGCAGTTCATAATTCTAATAAAAAGTTAAACCACATCACCAAAGTATTTATTTTATGAACATTCTAAAAAATAGTATGAAAATAGTTTCTTTTATATTTGTAAGATTATATATAAATATTTGTCTAGTTTAGTAAATGACATAGCATTATCCCCTTTTAATTTTTTTTAAGATTTACTATTCTCTTCCTTTAATTTCTTTGTAAGACAATCTAATCTATCTCTTTGCACACACTGTCAGAATACCCACTACTAAATCTAACCCATTGCAATCTTACATCTAGCATACCTGACAGGCTCACAAGGACTGAAATGAGGGAAACCAGTGATTATAAGGGGTTTGACGATGCGAGGAATAAAATCTACTACAAGAAATTTTTTGAAACTGGCATAACTCTAGACAACAAATGTCAAATTGCATTCTACAATTTGTTATTCAAATGGAAATTGTAAAAATACTTTAAAATATGATAAATAAAAAAATGTAGACTCTCTCAGTATTTCTTTCGGAAACAGGTTGAGTCAATAAAATGTCACAAAAATTTCAATCCTCTGCTGACAGCTAATTATTCTTTGGTGGATAGGTATAAAAAAATAATTCACACTTTGCAACCAAGGATTTGATCACTTGTTTAAGTGATTCCCTATTATAGAATATGGTTTGAATTTTGCTCATACATACTTTAGTAGTTTTGTTATTGTTCGAAATGCCTGTAAAAAAAAAAGAAAAAAAAAAAAAAGGAAAAAAAAAAGAAAAGAAAAAAAAAGAATGTTTTTCAAAGAATATCAATGTGGAATAATAGACAATATAAATTCTGATTAAAATGAATACTTTTAGGTGAATATTTATCACTAGTGTGTTCCATAAAATAGTAATTCCTAATAATTGAACAATATATAAAAGTTTTTTGTGTGCTCATAATGGATACAATTTTCTACTGTTCAAATATTTTACAAAACCCATTGGAAGTCATAACACTTCAAAATTTTGTAACAATATGAATTTCTATAGTAACAAGTAGAAAAAGGGTAAAATAATAATTAGCATGAAATAAAATAAAAAAATGCTTACTAAGAGTTCCCAGTCAGAATCATTTACGAGGACAAGTATTCCTGGGCGTCTGTAAAAAAAAAAAAGAATTTAAATAAATAAAAAAAAAGTAATAACTTTAAAAAAAAAAAAAAAAAAAAAAAAAACAGCAATATTACTTACACTGTATCTCCTTGTGTAAACAATTCTGGCCTTTCTTGTAGCAAATTATCTTTCAACCATGCTATGAGTGATTTAATGTTCCCTACGAGTAAAAATATATGTTTTATCGATTTTACTTCAACTGAATAATATATAATAATTAAGACAAAAGTATTCAATAATTTTGCGTATTATAAAAAATTATTTACACTTCACTTAAAGCTATATTTTAGCTTATTCTCTTGGGTTTAGTAAATTTATTGGGTAGCAAATATTTGCGTCCATATCAGTGGTAGAAGTGGGAAAAAAAAGGTGTGTGGGGGGGGGGGGGGACGGCTAAAAGTTGGTGACAAGTGCACCCCCTCAACGATAAATTTTATAATTTCGTTTCTAATAACAATTAAATAAATAACAATTAACTAGTAAAAAGGAAACAATTTTCAACACGAACAAGGGTCCAAAATTTATTGTTATTTTAATGAATATTCTGAGACTTAGTTTTTTTACTAGGAAGTAAGAGATGAAGTGAAGTAATAATTTAACATTATATACATAACTGTTTATTTAGATTTAAATATTGCCTCTAAATAAGCATACTTTCATAAAATTAAATTAATAAGGAATTCTAATTTAATTTTTTTAAAATACTTTGGAGGAACTAGAAAAAAATATAAAGACAAAGTTAAAATTTGACCAAGTGAAAATACCTATATCTTTATACAAAGTAGTATAATACATTTTTATAATACTATGACATAAATAGTGTTTTTTTTTCAGTAACTTAACACTTTTTCTCAGTGTCATTACATTTCGCGTTTCCCTACATACTTGGTACATTTTTTAAGAAGAAAATCTATGCTTAATTAATTTTAGTACTATCAAATATTCCATGCCCAGTATTGCTTAGTATGCCCAGTATTGCTTAGTATGCCCAGTATTGCTTAATGTGCAAAGAAATTTATGAACAAAATTAGTGATAAAATCTGAAAAATATAGTCAGGAATAAATAAAAAAAATTATACAATTTTGAATTACATACCTCGGAAGACAGTGATAGGATGAATTTGTTTCAACAATTTTGGCATTGATAGTATATGCAATCGTGCATTCAAAAATTGAATGTAAAAAAATTGCAAAATGATATTTTACCTTCTTAAAGGAAATGTTTGCATTTTTCAGCTTTCTCGTTTGGCTTCATGGATAATTTTTCCTGCACATTTATGAGTTTTATGTTTAAAAATCTGCTTTCTTAAGGATTCTCGTTAGTAAATTCCTTGTCTCCATGTGGCAAAATATTACACCCTACCCATTCGTTAGAACGTATCAAACCTTGGTTTCTTCTGGTTCCAAGCTTTTTAGCAGCCTTTTGTATGTGTTGCATCCAAGTTTTTGTTCTTCACAAGTAAGCCACAGATACTCGTTGTATTTCTGAAGGTGCATATCATTTTGTGCTTAATACTTTGGATAATCATTACTGTAGTGCGTTTTAGCTTACTGTTGCTGCCACGTGCTAGATTCTCTCTCCAATTGGTCTTTTCAACTTGATGTACTTGCACATTTTCCACTGCTCCTTCCTCAACGTTCTGTAGTGTATCGGAGTCATTTTTCTTACAGTTTTGAAGCCAAATATATCAATCGCATCTTGTTTTGTACTAGATGGATTACGAATACAAATGCCATTTTAAATCAGAAGTAAGAGCTAATGGTTAAGTTGGAGGAATACACGGTTTTCTACTAATAATCAACAAAACGCAAAACATTTTAAAGTAAATGGTCGAGGACAAAACAGGAAATGATAGTGCAATAAATATGTCTTTTTCTATCCACTCCTCAATAATCCCAGACAACGGGCGCCGAAACTCGCTGCGCATTTCCAAGAAAAATTGACTGAATCTGCTTTAAACAAAACAAAAATGAAAATATAAAAAATAGCAAACAGCCAGAAAAAGCAGAAGTAATGAAAATGGTTAATTCTATTTTTTCCCCCTCCTCTTTTAGTTTTTAGACGGATTGAATGTTTTTTAAAATTGGGGGAATAGATTTCGGTAGTTATAGAAGTGGGAGGATGGATTTCAGTGGTTTTAGAAGTGGGGGGATGGATTTCAGTGTTTTTAGAAGTGGGGAGACGCATGGTTATTTTCTGGACAAGTGGGGGGACGCGTCACCCTGCGTCTACCCACACTTCTAGCACTGGTCCATATGTATTCCAAACCACAAAAGTGTGTGCTCTACAAAGTTTAATATAAAATTTAAACATTATGCTTCAATTGAATGATGATTTGTAACACGTATTGTAGTTTAATATCTAATCTAAGAAAAAAAATATTTCAAAGAATTAAATGTAAAATTTATTACAAATGCAGAAATTATAAATTCCATCCCATCTATAGATAAAAAATGTCATAGAGCTAAATAACAATATCTGATCATTAAATGATGCTAATGAGGTGTCTTGATAACACAAAAGTAAGGTTTTGATAAATGTCATGTTTTAAGTATTAAAGAAAAATGAACAAATAAAAACTTTGTAACACTTTCAAATTCAATATTTACATTTGTCATCTTTTTCAGGCAAAGTAACTTTATAATTCTTCTGATTTTTGAATAGAAGTTCAAGTCCGCCACTAAAACATAAATAAAATATTTAATATAGAAGTTGTTTTTGTAGATGAGAAAACAAAATATTGTAAAAGGATTATTGCTGCAAAGAGAACAACAATTGAATGTTAATTTTCACACTAAAGATGTACTTTGAGCATTTGACAGTTTTTTCTAATGATGATTGGTTTAATGTGGAAGATGGATAATTCAATGTTTTAACCTTTCAATTCTAATTGTTGGTAGTTTTACAAACACTTTATACAATTTTATTTTTCTTGTTAAAAAAAAAAAAGGTTAGCAAAAATCACATTGAGCCTATATTGCCATTCTAAGCACTTGGGTGATACCAGCATTTTTTGTCCAAAATGAGTTGTTACCAGGTGGCTTTCTGTAGTTTGTTCTATGCATAAGGTTGAAGTGGTATTTGAAAGGGAAATATTAGAAAAGTTAGTATCAATTACATGAGGTTGTTAAAGTTTAAACCGAAATTTTTCATTTTAAGCTCAGTTGTAGATATCACTTCTGTACTTAGCACGGCAGTATAGTGCATCTGCACTTCATAATTTAATCACAAGAGAGAAAAGCACAATTTCCAGATGAAAAAATGGTACATCTAACCTGAATTGGATATTTATTTCCATTTTTAATGTTTAAAAAAAGGGGGAAAGAAAAGTTTTATTTATCAGATTTCGACTAGAAAGATTGCAAATTTCGGGCACACTCAGAAAATAGATATAAACAAAAAAAATATAACACGTTGCTACAAACCAGTAAATACTTTCAAATATCCGGTACAAATACAGTTAAGAAATGTGTTTTAAATCTCCATGCAGCGCTAGTAGCGGCTTGTGGATTAACTACGATAAAAATATAACGTGCTTCGGTAAGTTGAATTTTGGAGCTCTATGATATACAAACAAATAATCTGTCAACTGTTTAGTTTCTTTTGGGATATGGCGCTCTAACAGTGATTTTTATGTTTAGCCTTTAATTTCTAACTGTAATAATTAAATTAATAAAATTTTCAAACAAATTATGTGCCTTTTTGCAAGCACACTACAGGTAAACAATAAATGTTAAGTTTTTGGTAGATCCATCTTTAATTATCTTCTGATGAGAGATGGTTAGCGGAAATCTTGGCGCACAGCATCCTTGGATTCGTTTAATTCGCGCCGCCAAAAACAACCTGTTTACTAACGATTTCTCTTAAATTTCTGCTTGGTATTTTAATTGTTTTTTTTTCTTTCAACCATTAATAATATTCATTATTGTGAATGCCTGTACTTTGTTTTGCTTTGTATTTCGCAACTTTTTGTAGATTATTTCTACTCTTGACATTTTAGTGTTTCGAAATACTGTCTGCTCATTTGAATATGATGAATTTACTTTACCTTGTAATTTTGCTAATGGGCTTTGATAGTTTTATGGCTTTGTAAGTTTTTAATTTATCACGAATGTGTGTTCCAGGTTGGTTAAAGTACAAAGATTTAAACGATTTCTTTGGTATTTTATCTTCTTCAACATATCGGATGAATTGGTGGCATATTGTGCAATCTTACAAGAATCAATTCATAAAAATTAATATGAATAATTTACCAAACAAACAGCTTAGTGCTAATATGTTATTTTCTTTCAATCAGTTAGTCTTTTCAATTTTTTTTTATAATTATCCCAAGGATGATTTTACAAGTCTAGTTTGTTTTTGAAATATATCTCAAATTTATACCTACTAGTTAAATATTTAATGTAAACTTATTGTATTCTTTTTTCTAAAATTTTTAAGACCTGATATTTGTGTTTAATAGACATTAAGAGAACTTATTTGATTAAATTTCAGATGCAATAGCGCTTACAGATCAGGAACTTATCATTTATTGTAAATCAGTTACACAAACTGGTGTTTAATACAAAGAGTATGCTAATTAAAATACTTTGTTAGATATAAACAACCTTAGAGTCACAGATATAATTAATTGCAATAAAATATGTTATTTATTACTAAAATTTTACTCCCAAACAGGGAAATGTAGCATGTGTTGAACGTCACCACTTACTATTTTTACTTTTACCAGGGTAATATTTTATTAATTAAAAAAACTTAAAATTCTGTAGGCTACTTTTTAGACTAAGAACACATTTCTAACACTTATAAGTTAAGTTTAAGTTTTATGTTAATTTTATTTCAAGTTTTATGCCTGTAGCCAAGGCAGTAACTCTTGCATCCGTGGACACCCAAAAAAGTATAATGAAATCCTTGAAATTGGTAGTACTGTTTTGATAAAGAAATCAGATGTTTTGCTTAGATGCAAATAAAAAGCTACAGACCAAGTTATTTATGAATAGTTTTATCATATTATTAGACTTGATAGAGAAAAGGTTGAGATGAAATGTCACATCTGTGAAACTCATTAGAATTTAATTATTTTTAAAATCAAAGTGGCCACAGAACCGGGAAAACATGGAAATGTCGGGGAGCTTTCTGATTCTGGAAAAAATCAGGGAAATGTCAGGGAACTTTTTAAAATTTCATTAAAATCAGGGAAATTTTGTATTGTTTAAGGCACGTTCATCCATATTTTGGCGCTATTTACATGAAGATTTGTAGTGGTAAGCCATTGGAAGTTTATGTTGCGAAATAATTTAAATTTTTCATTACAAGCAAAATTATTTTTAAAAAAATTGCATATTGTCCCTTTAGAATACATGTTCTATTTGATCAGGGTGTCTAGACACCTGGAAAAACTAAGAAAATTGGGGAAATTTGAAAAAAAGTTTGCCCTAAAATCAGGGATTTTTTAAAAAATCTGTCGGGGATATCAAGGAACTTTTTTTCCTAAATTTAGTGGCCACCCTGAAAATAATTGTTGAAATCTGTAATGTATGATGAAATAACTTTGATTTGCAAATATGAAATAAAATTGAATGGAGAATTCATCACATGCAAAAAACTATTTTGTCACATTTGTGGAACTAGTTGTCCATGGGTGAAAGAGAATGGTACATTAATTTTATTATGTATGTTCCTGAACTTGTTAAACTGTCTAATATAGTTTTATAAAAGCACCATAAATCAATAAGCAACATAAATTATAGGCACTTTAATTTTAAAATTTAAATTTAGAAAAATTGGTTTTTTAAATAAATGATTCTATGCAAATATTTCAAAACTAGATTCCCCTCCTCGCTCCCTCAATTTAAATTTTTTTTTTTTTAAAGTGACTGTTGTTCAACCAACTTTTTTCCTTATTACAAATTTTTATTAAAGTCAATTAAGAGGTGAAATAAGATAACTTTCTCCTTCAAAATATCTTTTTTTGCTATTATTATTTAAGGAATCAAAATTTAAATTTAGTTATTTATAATATTAGAACTGAAAATAATAAGAAAATTTGTTCTGCATCAAATGACACACCACACATTTAATATTCTTTCTTATTTAGGTTATTTTTTGGAAATAAACAGTCAAAATATTGTTTTCAAAAATCAAAAATATGCGCTGAAATTATTTTATTTGGTCTCTTTTTAAGTTGTGCTGTATTTAACCAGTTGTAAAAGAAATGTTACTTATATTTTATAACTTTTTATTTTAAATTTAATTTCATGAAGTAATTCTCAGCAGGGTTTTATTATCCATTGGCACTACTTTTTATAAATTAATATATATATATTTCTTATTTTAACCACTATAATAGTATTATTACTCTTGATTATATCTTTCTTTATAGTAAGTATCAAGACTTTTGTAGAATATTAAAAAAAAATAAAAAATGATCAAATTTCTGATTTTTCATAGAATGATCCATATAACACCCATTTCATGTTATAATTAGTAGTAATCGGTTAATCTAAATTTAGAATGCAAAACTAGGGATACTAACTGTTTTTGTCTTGTGGCTAGTAATTTTAAATTGTGTTGTTAATAATGTTTCCAAATGAAATGGAGTTTAGTTGGTTGATTTTTTTTGTAATTTATTTGAAACATGAAAGTTTTATCTTTTTAACAAATTTGTTAAATTTCTGAAAAATATCATCAAGCATGTATTGCATTTATGCATAATGGTATGAAAATGATTATGTCTCCTATGTTATCATTTACATGTGTTATAAATCCTTCTTTTTTTTTCTAG
This sequence comes from Linyphia triangularis, assembly GCA_963978545.1. Taxonomy (NCBI): domain Eukaryota; kingdom Metazoa; phylum Arthropoda; class Arachnida; order Araneae; family Linyphiidae; genus Linyphia; species Linyphia triangularis. The sequence goes on along the minus strand of OZ021729.1, from coordinate 48,632,875 downwards.
AGTCTTGATGAAATAATTTATTTCCTGTGAATAAGACATCTAGATGTTCCTATTATCTATATGAATATATTGAAATGAATAGCCCCTTAAAAGAGTTCAGGCCGGAAAGCGTCTGTCTTTTAAAAGAAACACAAGAAGATTATTGGCGTTATGCCAGAAAAGGGCCACATGATTTTTCTGTGTATACTGAGAAATCCTCCATTTACGAAGCACCTACCAAAGAGAAGTTTCGTGAATCAACAGATGTATTAGTCCGGTGGACAGATGGATTGCTTTACCTAGCAACTATTATTCAGGTACTGTATTCAGAGTCGTTCTACAAAACTCTTTTAACAGTTCAACAAGTCATAAGTGTTTTAAAATGTCTGATAAAAAAGACATAATAAGAACAATTTCAGTGGTATTTTTAAATAGTTCTGAGTGATTAATAATTCCAGAGTGCTTCTCTGAAAAATCATATCTTTAAAAGTTTTGCTTTGCATTAAAAATATGTTAGTAACTTTAATTATATTTTAGGTAAATAATATCTGTCTTTTGAGTCTTGTTAGTGAAATGTGCAAAACCTTTTTTATGCAATCTTTTGTGTTGTTTTGAAAATGTTCTACTTTTATCTAGTTTTCTAGAGCCTCATTACAGTTATTGATTGTTTGTAGTATAATTATAAATCTTTAAAACAATTATATCTTGAGAGAGTACACTAAGACCTAAATGCAGCGGTTAAAGCTGAACATGTGTGCGTGTGAACTCTTGATATTGTTGCAGTTAATTAACAGTATGTCAAAATAACTATTGGTATTTTACAGCCAAACTTTCGGAGTTACAACTCATAAACATGTTAATCGGACAGTTACATTGAAAAACTAAAACAGACAGAAATTAACTCTTTGGAAGCAGAGACTAGATAAAACTTAACAAATAGTATTCAAAAAGAGAACTACAGTTCAATATATTGTATTAAATTTTTATTTCTTTCCAATCTTGGAATATTCATGCAATTTAATTTTTTTAAATAACTCCATAAATAGTGAAATGCCTATGTCTGCTTTACACATTATATAAAAACTGCCACAATGGGCATGGGATCGATAGCTCAAACACAATTGAATACACAATCGTGGTATCTTAATATAAAGTTAATTTTATGTTAATGAAAAATAACTACATTAAATTTATATCATTAGTGTTTCAGAATTTTTTAAGATAATAAACATAACTTCAATACAGTTTTGGATTGATGATTAAAAATTTTTCTATAGAAACATAGTTATGGGTTTACTTAAAATTGGAAAAAAAAAATTATGAGCTTAAAGGAAATTAAATATATATTTCATTAAGACTTAATCATGGTTCGTATGTTTTTAAAAACCTTAAAAAGTGCTTGAAAAAAACAACTTTCATTTTCAAGTGCTTGAAAACCTTAAATTTTTTAAAAATGTGTTTAAAGTGCTTGAATTTAATTTTTTTTTTCAAAATGTAGTTTTTTTGAAAATTTTTGGTTAACATGATGAGTAAAATCCTTCAAATTTACTTAAGCCAATCAATGACTAGGAAACAAGAACATACGAGATTGTATAATTCTTTCCGCTTTCACATGGTCTGTGGTTTGTTTTTACACACTGTTTACAAATGGCTGGAAAATGCATTTTCAGTTCAAACTGATTAGAAAAACTGAAACATAATGGAATGAATGAACAACATGATTCTTGAGTGTTGGATCCTCATTTTGCTTGATGTTTACTGTGTTTTGTCAAAAATTGTAGTACTGAATCAATGGGAAAGGAAGTGCTCTAATAAGCCATGCGAAGAGCAAATATTACGTAGATTAGGCTGTATAAGAAGTTCGATGAGAATTGTTACAACTATTTGTAATGATAAAAAAATATCATAAAAGCAGATATTGTCCGCAACAATCAAGTCGTCATAAATATCTCCCGCGAGCACGATGGAGGTACATCATCAATATCATCTCACGTGAACACGATGGAGGTACGTTGTAGTTTAAAACAAAGTTTTAGATGCTGAAATACTATGGACATTGAAAATCATAAATAATCATGGCTTTTATAAATCAAATAAAAACACTGAAAAATTATTTCGTCGCATTTTTGCTGATAGCGCGATTCAATCTAAATTTTCATTTGTTGAAGAAAAAAAATGCTGTATTTGAAATCAAGCATTACCTTCATAGTGTATTAAAAGACAGTTTAATCACTGAGAATTTTGTACTCTTATTTGACGAATGTTTTAATATGATGAAAAAAAAAGGATATTCACTTCCAAAATTGGTGTGATAGGTAACCAAGCAAGGTAACCCTCGATCTATCATTCTTGTCAGAAGACAAGCTAAACGCGATATATCGGGCGAATTGATAAAATGTAAAAATGGGAGACAAAGCAAAAGTATGTTATAATGAGGGTTATTGTACTGCTTCTGACACACTTGGAAGATTTTTTTCTTCTATTGTAATCTTAAAATTTTCTTCTATTAAAACCTAAAAAATATTTTTTGTATTTACTCGATTTGAACATGCACCTTTTGCTGATAAAAAAAATTGAGAATTTGTTTTAATGGATATCTGTGTTGATGTGATCTGTGTGTCCTTGAAAAGACCTTGAATTTTTTTCTTCAAGTGTATGAATCATGCTTAGTGAAATGAAATATTTTATAATTGTAGGTTGAAGACGAGTATAGCAGATGTGCTGTAAAATTCGAAGATGGCTCTCAATTTTGGGCATTGTATAAAGATATTTACAAAGGTAAGAATATTATATAGTCGAGATTTGATGTAATTTTTTGGCGTTAATTAAAGGATCTATACTCAGTAGCTTGTTACTAGTAAAGAAATACTTTGAAAAGTAAATTGTTTTACCCGTAGCTTCTGACAGAGTGCAAGAAAACATCCTTAGAGAGAGTGTGCTCCAAACTTCTGACGATATTGTCATCAGCAATAACTTATAGTTATAAAATAGCAACTATCCCTTCTGTCCTCCTTTAATAATTACTACTGTTCTTTGAAATTTAAATTGCCACTTACATTGAGCAATTAAATGTTTGTTTGAGAGAAATATACTTTGTATTTGGGGGTCTTTTTACACAATTTCATTCAATTAAATGATAAAAAGTTTACAAATAAATGTAGTGTTATAATATTTTAACTGAATCTTGTAGTAAGTTTGAATTATAATGATTGTTTTCATCAGGATTGGGAAAAAAACAAACATTTTTTATTTAAACCATGGGTTTTCTTAAAAATCCTATTCTAATTATATGTATACATATTTATAAATAAAATTTGACATTACCTAGAATAATTAATGTTCAAATAACAATTAATATTCCTTCTGGAAATAACTTTAAACTAAATCAATAAACAATAGACAGTTCTTGCATTTTTTAAAAACGAGTGAAATTAATTTATATTTATGAAGAATTTCTTTCTGATTCCATATATTCAAAAGAAATTTCTTTTAAAAAACTAGTTATTTAAATATTAAGAAAAGAAAAATTGTGCAAAAACCCCTCAAATTACGATCCCGCCAAAACGACCGGCTACGTCAGAACATCTTTTCATTAACCTGTAATTATAAGATTTATTTTAAAATACATTAGAAATTATAATATCTATAGTATTTGTATAATTTTTCATTTACAAAAACACCACTCTCAGTCATGTTATATCAAGACTGTAAGTATTTTATTTAGTGAGTTATTTTCTTAAGAAATAAATAAATATACAATTTGAAATTATTCCTTAAAAAAAAGCAATTAAAAAAAAAAAAATATTTGGTTTAAACCATGCCGACCCTGGTTTTCATAGTTAAGCTTTATATGAATTTCTTTAATGAGAAAAAGTACTACATTAGTTTACTGTTTGTCTAGAAATATATTTCCTAAGAATTTAATCCAAATTTTTGTTTAATCAGATTGGTGTACTTTGCTGACTATATTTACTGTTTACCTTATTTTAGTTCAAAAAATAAAAAATTATTCAAATTAATTTTTAAAAATGATATTACTATGTTTTGCATCATATAGAGTTGTGTAACATTTGGTGACACTGAGATGTTTGTAAATTTAATCGTTAGGTTTTTAGTCAAGTAAATTCTCAATCAAAATTTTTTGCAATGATGGTCCATATAAAAGTTGGTTTAAAAAATATTGTTTTCTGTGATCGATGTCTTCGGTCATAATTTCTACAATGAAAAGAAAATGTATCAATACAATACATTTTACATAGGTTTATATATCAATTCTTAAAACAACTAGGCATTTCTAATTTGTTTTGTCTATAAAATGTTAAGTGTAAAAAGGGCCTTGTCTCATTTTTTGTGTGTTTTGATGGATTTGTGCAAGACAGTTAATTACAGTTACACATTGTTTTTACTTAAAAAGAGTGGGCTTGTAGAGGCTGAATTTTTTTTTTTTTTAAATAGTCATAAAGGGTCTAGTCCAGGACCCTTTTTACATTTAGTTCTAGACAGCGTTAACAAGTGGCATCTTTATGAGTTTGTTTTCATCATTTATATGGACTTTGTTGTTTATTAGCCATGGATTGTGGACATTCAAAGTTATTAATAAGTCATCGCTGTTAGTGAATCATGGAAGTAACATCAGACCATTCAGAATTTGTTTTCATCTCAGCCAGATAGAAAGAAATTCTTAAGCCTAGAAAGTAGAGAAAAGATTGCTTCAAAAGAGTAAAAGATATCTTTCTCTATTACCAAATACTATAAATTTTCTGTGCACAAGTTATCATCCCATACAATGAAACATACACAATATATCGATGGTATTGGTTCACAAACTTCCCACTATGAAAACCTGGTGTACCAGTGATCATATGCAAAGCAAAACTTATTCAATGGCAAAACTTCCAATAACCAAAGAAAAAATAGACAATGAATTTTTACCGTATTAATGCACCTTTTTAATGAATTAATGGTTAGCCATTAATTCATTAAAAAGGTGCATTAATACGGTTTGTTTCCCTGCATATATTTGCATTTTGTAGGTTTTTTTTATTGGGAAGTCCTATGTCTGTATAAGGCTTGACTCGCTTAATGGTTATTCTTAATAAAGTATAATTTGAAATCCTGCTTATGTCATACTAGCTGCGTGGACCTGCGTTGCTGGGTACTCATTGGGGCATATATTTCTTTGAATAATATAGGGTGGCCAGCATAGGAAGAAGTATCAGATTATTTTCAAAACAGAAGTTTGGAATTGAAATTACGTTCAACAATCTGAAGCGCTAGTACTCTTTAAGTCTGGAATCTCTTTTATGCTGGTCACCCTGAATAATTATTAAAAAATAAACGCCATAAAAACAAAAAACAATACTTGTGACTGTTCTGTAAATGAATTCAGTATGATTAAAAAAATATTACTTATTAAGAGGTTTGGATCATTTAGGAGTTGTTTCCACTTGTTGTAATTCCGCTCAAAAGATTTAAAATATTTAATATGGCTTCATGTTTTAATGCAATAATTGTTAAATAATGTATATTAATTTTAACGCTTAAATAAAACAGTTTCAATTCCAAACATTTTTTTAATAAAAACTTGGTACTGTCTAAGAATTAATGTTTTCAATTCCTTCTGTTTTGTAGGACCATTGCCTGATAATGAGTTTGCATGTACAGTTTGTGACAGTAGTTCTTCTCAACCTCCAGATGAAATTGTCATTTGTGACAAGTGTTCAGTGGGTAAGTTTTTTTTTAATCTTTTTACTTATTCTTATTGACAAACACGTTTTGTTCAGTTATTTAATAAAACCAGAGTTGTTAAGATTTTATAATTCAAACCTCCATTAGTGCTGGTTTGGGTTAAACTTTCATCTATTTAAGTTTCCGTTTCAATTAATCTTTGTCACTTTTTGGTTAAACAATTTAAATTTGCATTGATATTTGTTGTATTGTATTTAAATTTTAAGTTATTGTACTTGCACAGGTTTGCAGAAACAGAATTGAACTATTTGATATGATATCAGGACTACTTAATTTTAATTAAGAAACAATTTTTTTTATTCTTTTTGGGCAGGATATCATCAGCTATGCCACATTCCTAAAATTGCCACAACTGACCTAAATCCTGATATACCATGGAGTTGCAGAAAATGTGTATTTGCCTCTACTGCTAAGGTATTAGAAAAAGTTTCTTTTTCTTCTGGATTGATAACAAAAATTATTAATATTTATTTAGAAGGGTAATTTTTCTTGTATTTAGTTTATTATTTTTTTCTTCTTAAATTAGTCAAAAGCACTTTGTCATCTTGGTGTTAAGTTTCAAAATTAACAATTTTTAACTTTTTTAACTCGTGCTGTCTTTTTTATTTATTACAGAAAGGTGGTGCTACTAAGAAAGGTTCTAATGGTATGCTTTTTTAAGTTAGCTATTTTGAAAGAAAATTGTTTCTTGTTCCTTTTAATTTTATACATTATTTACATAAATTTGTTTAAGTTCAGTCCTTATTACTAGAATTGCAAGTGTAATACTGATGGGTATATGTTTTTGTTGCTAATTTAATACAGAGTGACCACAGAACCTGGAAATCAGGGAAATGTGTGGGAGTTTTCAGATTCTGAAAAAAATCATTGAAATCTCGGGGAATTTTTTAAAATTCATCAAGGAAATGCTCTATTGTTTTGAAAATACGTTCCCCGATCTTCCGTATTTTGGCACCATTTACCTGAAGAATTGTGGTGGTTATCATCAGAAGTGTAATGCTACGGAATTATTTAAATATTTCATTACCACTAAAATTGTTTTTAAAAAATTGGCGTGTTATCTCTTAGCATGCATTTTCTATTTGATAAGAGTGTCTACACGTCTGGAAAAGTTGGGGAAATTTGAAAAAAAGTTTGCCATAAAATCAGGAAACTCTTTCCTGAATTTTGTGGTCATCCTGTTATACTTTTTTTGAATTATTTTAATTACAAAATGAGTATCCTAATTAATTTACATGAATAGAATTTTTTTAATTAATCATTTACTTATGCAGCTCAAGCAATGTTGTTGATGAAGGAAACGTTACCATATAATGTAAGTTTCTTTTTTTTTTTAACCTCACATAAATGCAATATCTGAAATCTTTAGTGAAAACTTAATTCTATTATATTTTTATAGCTTGAATCATTGTCCTGGGATACATCACATAGATCAAATTTACAACAAACTTATTGTTATTGTGGAGGCCCTGGCGAGTAAGTTTTGACTATTTAATCATATCTAGTTTTACATTTAAACTTAATTGAATTGTGATTAAAATATATTATTTTTTTCAGGTGGTATTCCAAGATGCTCCAGTGCTTAAGATGTAAACAGTGGTTTCATGAAGGTAACATTCACAAATTATTAGTCTCATATAAAAAAAAAAAAAAAAAAAAGTATACTTTTGTAGAGAAAATTGTATCCCAAACCAAAAAATTAAACTTCTCCCAAAATTAGTTATATAGTTACAATTGTCAAAAAAAAATAAAAAAATCAGGAAGTCATGAAAATGTAGTGAAGCTAATATTCAATACTTTCCTAACTTCTTACTCATAATAGTACCTGAATTAATTTATTTACAAATTATTTGTACTAGTTTATTTTTTTAGTTTTTGTTAGTTTTTTTTAGACCTTGATCCTATTCTGTTTTAGAACTTAATAGGGAAATTTATGAAGAGAAATATCTTTGTAAAATATTGGTGTAACTTATGTCTTGTGTATATTTATATTTTTGCAGCTTGTCTACAATGTTTAGATGATCCTCTATTGTATGGTGATAGGTTTTATGTATTTGTCTGTACTGTGTGCAATAAAGGACCTGAATTCCTTAGACGCCTGCCTTTAAGATGGTATGTTTATTTAAAATTTTAATTAGTTTAGATGGATTTTTAAATTGTGTGTTCTTTTAAAGTTATTTACTTGTCACAACAACAGAGGCTTTCAAGTTGCCTGGTTTGTAGTTTTTTTTTTCTTGTTAGAAATTTACATCATGCTATAATCTATCAACTAAAATCTCTCTTAATTTTTACCTATCAAGCTTCTTTTGTACAAGTTTTCTATCAACTACTTTCTAAATATTTCTTTTTAATATTTGCTAGTTTAATGTAAGAAAATTTCTTAATTTTTTTTTATCAGTTTTGAATTATTCTTCGAATAATTTGGATTTTGAATTTCTTACTTGGACTATAAAGTTTTAAAAATCGTTTTCTTTATCAAAATGTGTTGTATGTTTTCCAATACAAGTAATGTTTAGTTCTTTACTTAAATTTAAATAGTTCTCACCTTTTCTCTTCCTATTTTTATCGGAAAAAATTTAATTACACACAAATAAGTTATCTGTCAATTTTTAAAAGCATACTCACAGTTTAGTTTTTTGGGATAATATCCATATTTATTACGTTAAGAAATTAAAATTATGTGGAAAAATTGCATTATGTTTTCTGGTTTTAAAAAATATATAATTTCTTCTTCAGGCCAGACATTGCTCATCTAGTCCTTTTCAACCTGTCTGTAATGCATGGAAAAAAGTTCTTTGAGTTTGATACTACTATCATGACATTTTTAAAGGATAACTGGTCGCAATTTCAAATAAAAGGAGAAGTAAGTATTTGATTAATCTATTCACTTCTGCTTGCATTCTGTGGCCAGCTCTACCGGCCTTGTCTATAATTTCATGGGTTGCATTCGCCCTTAAAATTCCTTACATTTTTGTTTCTTCCGAAAATTGTACTTAAATTTTTCAATAATCCTTAAAAGAATTTAAAAATCCTTAAAATTCCCTGATTGTCCTCCAAAACCCACAAAAAATAAAAAGAAAGAAAGAAAACCACGCAATATTCCTCCAGATGAGAAAAGTGTATTTAATTAAGTTCACTTGTTTGCCAAAATAGTATAGTTCTTTAATTAAATAACTTATTTTGTTCAAAAATCGTTTGACTTTAAATTTTTGGAAAATTGGCATAATTTTGCCGGTATTGAAACAAGCTTTGGAAAAGAATGTATCTGTGTTAGAAGCCTATGTTAGTGTCAGAAGAAATATCCCTAAATGTCTTTGAATTATCCCAAAAATTTAAAAATTATTCGTAAAATATTCCTGAAATTTTTGGAATTATCCCTATAATTCCTACCTAAATTTTAAAAAAAATTCTGCACCCTACGGTGGATCTAAAAGCCATTAATTTTTTTATTTTTGCAAGTTTCACCCTCTAATTGTTCCTTTTGATATAAAAATACAGTACAACAAGTTCGAGCAATAAATTTAAATATTTAGGGGTCAAAGTTCATAAAAATTAGAAAAAATTAAGGTTATTAGCTTTACCTGTACCTTAACATACATATTTATTTACACTGTAATTAATGCATTCATTTTAAACAATTTGTTTAATTTGTTGTAAATATTATCAGATTTTTATTTACTGTTATCATTTTATTGTCTTTGCAAAGAGACAATCTTTTTCATTCTATCAGGGTGCATTTCGCGATGATCGTCAACAACTTATAACAAGAATTGTAGCTGCATTTCATCATGAGTTTCCAATCCACTGTATTCCTGAATATGTGCAACTGTATGCTTCGCATTGTCATTTACTACTTGTAAATATTTTATTATCCCCTTAGCCTGTTTGTAGTCCTCTCAACTCCCACATGTCTGAACCAATTGCAAGATATCCAACTGGAAGTTCCAACAATTGAAATAATAACAACAACTTTGCCGTGGCAAAATCTTCTAAGTTTTGTTGAACAAATGAAGGGCAACACTGATTCGATTAGAGTAGTTTTGGTCTTATTTTCCATCATGAGCTTCATTCAGCATAGCACACACCATCTGTTTTTTGGTTGATATACTGACACGACTATCAAACAAAGCTAAACCTAAGAGTCCTTGTGACAAATACCACAAGTGATTAGTAAATTTATGTGATGTTGACTTAGAAATGGCTGAATGTATTGATGATTATTCAAGTAACTTCTTCAGCAACAACAGATCATTGTAAGAGCACTTGAAGCTTGTGGTGTAGCGATCCAAGCCTTCAAGTATGTACAGACTATGAAAACACACCTCACGTACTCCTTTTTCTTCTTTCAAAGTCAAATTAAATTAAACTTTTAATATCCAGATCTTGAGACAATATATGACTTTGGATATCCAACTGGCATGGTGTAATACTTCTGGTGACAGAAATCGGACTCCCCTTGCTGGGACATCACCAAGAAAGATAATTACGTGCTCCAAGAATTCTTTATAATCCCTTCTTAGTTTTGATTCTTTTTGTGTTCCAGGTACTTCTTTGCATAGTCGATCGTCTCTTGCTTTATATCTTTTACTAGATTTGAACAACATCAAATAAAATTCCTGGCTCATACTTATCTGTAATAATGAATCCCTACTATTCTTGAAAGCATTTAAATGTTTAAATAGTGCAACTTCATGAGAAGAATTGACTTCCATACATACTTCAAACACTGTACTGATTATGAGCTCCATGATGTGATGCCTGCAAACAAGTGATAAAAGCATGCTGTCATCTACGAGTCTAAATATAAAGCTTGAAGGAATTTTAAATATACTTAAATGTAATGGTATTTAATTTAATTTTCCATGACATTGCGTGCATTCATCCTGTTCATTAAAAACTTCACCATCATTAGGCTACCTCTAAATAATGTTCAATTTTGCTAATATTTTACCCGAATTTTTTTTTTGTAAAAAGGAACAAAATTAGACAGTGAGAAAACCACATATTCATACTTTGAAAATAAGATCCATTCTTCTGCGCCCCGTGTAAATTTTTAAACGATTTAATGACGTAAATGTTGTATCGACATGCATGACTCTTTTAAAGCGAACTTTTTTATTTGCTACGACAATGTTGGAAATGAAACTTAATTCAATGTAGATAAACTAATTATTCTGTGTAATATTATTAAAAATTTTTGAAACTCGTATACTCACAACATTGTTTCGTATTTCAGTCTATATCTCGTATGCTCGGTGATGAAAAGAAGAAAAAGTTACTGGAGCATCTCAAAAACACCAAAAGCAGGTATGCCAAATTTTAAAGTCACTTCACATTCCTCACTAATGACACTTGGCTGACACTGCATTGCTATTTCATCGCAGGTTCACTTCTGGCAAAGAGATCAAGAGAAAGACTGCGGTTTGGGGACTACGTTCTCGTGTTCCTCCTCCTGTGCCTGTCATCTCACTGCCTAAGTCTGGTGTCATTACAAATGATATCCTAGATTCTTTTCATGCTTCGTCTCGTAAATCAAAGTCAGTTATCAAGTCAAACAGGTAACCAATAAAGTGGTTTTAGATATACGTCACTTGTTTTGCTTTGGCTTTTCTATCTAATTTAGTAATGAATTGGGTTTCTAGAGTGAAAGAATAAATTGCAGAGCCTAATTGCGTATCCTAATCCTATGCATATTAATATTTATTTATCATGTTTATGTTTTTAACGTTTGGCTATTTGGTTTATATTAGAAAAATTATACATTTTGTAAATTATCATTTTTGCTACAAAACACTTATTTTTGCTGAATTGCTTCAAAATTGTTCCATTTTAACAATTTTGCCATTGAAATAAAAGAATATGTAAACTTTTTGCTAATTGTTTGACATTTTATGACTTTACTATTAATTAATTTTTAATCACTTGACAAATTAGAAGTAATGAATATAATTGCTGTTCTGAAAAAAATAAACCATTTTGTTCTGAAATTGTTAATTATTGCTTGGATTTGGTTAATTGACTGTTCCAAAACCTATTGCTTTTAAATTGCCTTTTTTTCTGTTTCAAAAAGGCTTTATATTGCTGTACTTTTCAATTTTTGCTGCTCCAAAGCCATCTACCACCAACACCTTGGATTTTATAGTTTAACTTTGAATAAAATTGTAATTTTCAAATTGACATATTAAGTAAAAAGTTGTCGCTTTCTCTGTCTTGACAATCAAAGGGTTTATTGAGTTTGTTTATATATCGGACTTTCAACAACTAAGCTTGTTTGCTAGTTTAGGTTTAATTACTGATTATTTTCATTTTATGCTTTATATGGATATCTAGTTTTAACCTATAACATGTCTTGAGTTTAATGTTTTTTCTTTTTTTGCAGTACTCCTATACCAGTGAAAAGGCCTCGTAAACCATCTGCTCGTGAATCGATTGAAGCTGTCAGAAGTGAGACTTCCTCTAAAACAAGTACAAAAATCGATAAACTTATTCAGCTGCCAAACGAAGAGAAACCTAAAAGAGCTTTACAACAACCAAAAAAAGTAATTTATCTTTTTTTCACTCAACCTATTGGTGTATTTTAAGAAATGCACTACCTCCTTGTTGAAAACTTGGGTAAAAATATCATGGGCACGAAACATTTATTTTCATTGAAAGTTAAACCACACCCCTAGTTTTCTATGAAAATGTTAAATTCATCGTTTAATTCTCTTTATCACAAACTATAATTTGATTGCAATACTCACATATTGGTTTCTACATTTTTCTCGCAGGAGCCCAGAAAACTCCCCCATAGACTCGCCAAGCGGCCGAAACCTAACGGAACAAAAAGCCGAAAAGCTCCTCGCATCTCCAATCTCATCATAGATCTAACAGAGAGTGACGACACGTCCTCCTCCCACGGAACCCTTAACTCAATTATACCCTACCCTATTAACTTCGAAGGGCTCAACAACCCATTCTTGAGCAACTGTCTACAAAGCTACTCAGAGTCCACTCCCCCCGAGTCCGAAACCGACAATGGCCGACCACAGAGAAAGCACAGCATGAAACAAAGCTATTGCGAGGCCACCCCTATTGAATCTGAAGCTGAAAATAGCAGGCCACAGAGAAAGCACAGTATTAAACAAACCTACTGTGAGACCACGCCTACCGAGTCAGAAACTGATAATAGTAGGCCACAAAGAAAGAGCATCAAACAGAACTACTCTGACGCAACCCCTACCGAGTCAGAGACTGACAATGGCAGGCCACAGAGAAAGCACAGTAAACACAACTACTCGGAGTCCTCAACCCCTATCGAGTCTGACACAGACAACAAGCCACAAAGCAAGCACAGCATTCAACTGAGAGTCCGCCCATCACGAAAGTACACGACTACGAAGCCATCAGAGTCGGTGATCAATCACCTTTTGAATGATTCGTCAGACTTTAAGGTGGCTTCTGACAAGTCCAGCGGTGCAGGTGTGCCCGATGCTTTAGACTTAAGTTCCTCTGTCAGTAATTATTTTGGCATGGCAGATAGAATTGAAAATGGTGAAAAGTTTGCTGTCCTGGCGAAACGGACTGCCCCCAATGGCAAAGTTCAGTATTTGGTTGAGTGGGATTGCCTCAATGCTTCCTGAACAACCCAGACAGCTTTTGTATGGGATTCTGCATTTATTCCTCCAAAGTGTTCACTTATACTCGAAATGCTCGGATGCAAAATCAGCTTTGTCCACAAAACATACAAACTTGATTTTAGACCATATGCATTTTTTTTTTTATTCTCCCCTACTGAGCATCAAGAGACTTTCAAAACAAAAAGTTTACTCAAAAGGTAAGAAAGAACTTTAGTTTTCTGTAAAATCACTTGACTTGAGATGGACATTGCAGTTTTTGCACTTGGGCTATTTACTTGCTTTCTGCATATCTTTTTTGTCCTGGTGTTGTTTTCTAATTTGTTTTTATAGCAGTAGCATGGCCTTTTATTCCGATTGATAGTTAATTAGTTGATTTTTGCTATGCCGAATAGCAGAAAAGGGGCAGTACATACAAGTAATTTTTAATCAATTATCCATAGTCAATACTTTCGGAATGAAATTGCTTTCCGAATACAACTGTTCAATGTTTTACAATTTGAAACACGCTGTAAACATCAATACTTCCTTTACCAAGGTTTCAAGTTCCATATTACTAAGAATTCTGGTATTTTTTATATTTTGTTTACCATTTCAGTGGTACAATACCAGTGTTTATAGCATCAGAATATCTAAGTACCTGAAGATTGTAACTTTTTTGTATTAGTATTTAACTTAATAACTATCAAACATATTAGTTCTTTGATTAGAAACTACAAGTAGAAATTTGCCAGGTTTCAATTAACTAACAAATTTTAGGTTTTTGTATTTTGTGCAATTAGTCCAAATACCTTTATTTGGCGATATATATTAAAAATGGGGAATAGACTTTTTTAACTGATGAAGACTTGTGCCTCATTTATTAGCAGCCAAGTTAAACTTGTTTTGCTCTAAATATTCTACGATGCTGATGCTGCACCAAAGCATGGGAAATACTTTTTTGTATGGTTAATTATAGCATTACCAGAATGAAAGTGTGAAAATGGCCATGCTAAAGCAAACTTTCCTTTTATGACCAAATATTGTTTCAATTTGTGTGTTTGTTAATGTTTTATGTATCCATTTTATCTTTAGTTAGGAATATTACACGTGATTAGATTTATTTTTTAAAAGTATTCTTACATAAATCTTTTTACTAAAATATTCTAATTACTTTATTATAAAAAAAAATTATTGAACTGCTCAAAGTATGATGTTCATAAAAATTGTTAGTGTTTTGAATATTTAATATCCTGTGTTGTAAATTTGGTTTTAAATCTATGAAATACATTTGCAATATTAAAATATGAATACTTTTTAATATGTACGTAGAAAGTTTTATGGGAATGAAACTAGTTTGTTTCTGACTAGTTTTTCCCTTTGGAAAATTTCTTTTAACTAAATTTCTTTGTTTATATTTACTTCAATATGTGATTTATTTTATGACTTATTTCTTTTATTTAAAAAATACTTATTTTTGTTCTGGATTTAATTTATTTCTTGTATGTAAAAACTATTTAAAAATTTGGTCCAATTCTGGACGACCTAAATTTTTTCATTTTTATACGGCAAAAATGTGTATTTATAATATTACATTGCATACAAAACTTTAGAATTCTGTGCTTTTAAAAGTGATGAATATTTATCAATTAAAATCAAACGGAACTCATTTTTTCCAAAATAAGATGACTATCATTTTATAAAAAAGTAAAATAAATATTGTCAAACTTTTCATTTGTGTTTACTTTTCTTTGATTAAAGCACTCATCTGTATAATAAAAAACATCATTAAAATTTTATTGACAGACACAAACATGTTAAATTAAAACATTTATATTAAGTAACATGATGAATATGACACTCAGTAACACTTGGAGCACGTTGGAACTCTTTATCAAGCTTACTATCAATGACTTTGAAACTTGGGGAAATAGTGGCACCACATGGACATAACTGACCTAGAAGAAGATAATATACTAATTGAATTCAAGAATAAAATCTGTAGCTAAGAGTTGATAAAACTACTCAAATACAAGCTTTCCAACAATTGCTCCATTCTTGAAAATATCCTATAAGATCTTTCTTTTTTAACTAAGTAAACCGCCTTGGACATTAGTTCAAATTTTAGTCATAAACAGTCTAATGTTTTGGCTCTAAAGCCTACTTAGATGCACATTTGTTAATAAATATTAATTTTATAAAGAAACCAAATAACATCTCATATTATAAGAACAAACCATTTACTTGCTTCTCAATAAAATAGTAATTAAAACATTTGAAGTATGTAACATTTAAATGGTAAACATTAATAGAAATTTTAAATATTTGGCATTATTGATACTGAAAGGATGAAACATGTTTCAATTAACCATTTTAATCTTGACTAATTTAATAAGTAAATCACGGAAACTTGTCTTGGTCTTCTTGATATATTCTTGAAATTATTTTTTTAGTATTGTTCTGAACGGAGGAGGAAGTTTTTTAAAACAGTTAATTGTCATCCTAAACAAAATCACAAGTATACTTAGTATTTCTGAAATTCCTTTACTGATAGCTTTTGTTTCAAATCCAGCACATAGAGACCAACAGACATCTCCAGGTTCTCTCGCTTAGCAGAGGTACTACTATGGGGTGTTGGACTGTGCTTTTCCCACGGGGAGGGGGGTTAACGGGAAAACAAAAGGTTAGAATTTTTTTCAAAACGACGACTTTTAAAAAAACGACTTTTTTCACTTAATACGTTTCAGAAATTATTATTATTATTTTTTTTCCAAAACACCCTAATTTACATTGATCTTTACAACAGAGGGTTACACATCTAGTTTCAAAATAAAATTAAAGAATCAGAGTAAAAAAGTTAATTCCACTTACCTTTCCAACAGAATGATCCGATTTTAGAGTCACATTCAGGGCAATGTATCTGATAAAAAAAAGGAAGACATTTTTAATCTAACATGAAGAGAATTTTGCTTTTCTTATTCCTGGTTATAAACAATTGAGTTTTTTTTAAAGGGGTTATAATTTATAGCTTATTTTATGGACATTTTATATTTATAAAGAATCATAAGTACAGTCAGTTATAAAAACTTTAATTTAAGAAAGAGAAAAAAAAATTGCATTTTCAAAGCGCAACCTATTTAATTGAAACGACATACCTCACTATATTGTATAGAATACATGAAATGTGATCATTAGGGGTAGATAACAAAATGTTTTAGGAGTTTTATCAATATAATGCAGAAATTACTTTTAACACGTCAAAATTAACTGCAAATTGTCAGAAACCATAATGAAAGGGTGATAAAAAAAGTTCCCAATCTTGTTTGATTAATCAAGTAATTTTGTACATTAAGTGATGGTAAATATGAGGCATGAAATTTTGTCTTTAAATTAACTTTTAAAAAACAAAAGTCCTAAATACAATACTTGCAAGTTTGTGTGAAAAATATCATTTTAAAATATAATGCATTTCAAAAATGATCTAGTGAAGAGGAATTGGGTAGTAACTTTTTTGTTGTCTTGCTAAAGTAAAATGTTTAGTTCAGACACAAAATTTAATACAACAGGGTTTCTACTGAAATCATAGAATGAAAATCAGTGACTTTTCAAGGACTATTAAGGACCTAAATAATATTTTTGAGGACTTTTGAAAATTTGTTTTTATTCATCGGAATCTTAATGTGTGACTTTACAGCACACATTTAATCCAGAGCGTTAATATAAAAATCTTTTATGTACAGTCAAACCCAGTTACTGTGAAATCACTTAACATGAAATCCCGTTTAACGTGAAGTAAAAGCAGGTCTTCAAAGCCCAATAAAATTGTAATGCAGATCTGTATCAATCTCGGGAATTGTCAAAATTTTAGAAAAAAAAAGCTGAAATCCGTGTTTCAGTTTATGTATACCATGTCTGACACGTGTGAATCTTTGCACAAACATCGGCGACTATTATATCGGCGTAACATAAAAAAAAATTACTATCACACAACAATGTAATTCTCTGCGATAGTGTCTGCAATAGAAAAATATTCTCTCTTCCGAAGTCAGGGGATTTGATAATTCCATGTGTTTTCTGGCGATGATTTGAGAATTTTATACATTTCCCCCGGCGAGGAGGATGAATCAACTGGTTTCCTCGCCATTAAGAGCTACGCTGGGGGGGGGGGGGGGCAGCATATTTTTCAAGAATTTTCTTTTGAATATTCATTTAACATG
Organism: Linyphia triangularis; assembly: GCA_963978545.1. Classification (NCBI taxonomy): domain Eukaryota; kingdom Metazoa; phylum Arthropoda; class Arachnida; order Araneae; family Linyphiidae; genus Linyphia; species Linyphia triangularis. Next base: position 48,615,336 of record OZ021729.1, on the reverse strand, counting down.
AAATTTGGTTAACGTGAATTATTTCAGCGCCCCCGTCGACTTCGCATTAACAAGGTTTGACTGCACAATAATGCTTTTTGCCTTACAAACAGACTTTGATCTTTTGGCTTGCAAAACGTAAACACTAATCTTACATGTTAGAATCACAGAGTACTACAACCATTCAATCTCTATTTCACCAATCAGCCAAACGATGTACAAGTTGATCAGGGTGCGTACACTTTATTGGAAGTGAAATTCAAGGACTTTCAAGGCCTTTTTCAAGGATATTACAAAAAAAATCAAAGCCCTATTTTATCATCGCAAAGTCGGTACAAAAATTGCAATTTTTAACTTCCTTTTTTTTTAATTAATGAATTTGTCTGAAGTTTAAAATATAAAATGTTACTAAACAGCAAAGATGCAACCATAAATATTTATTGCGGGATGAAGATTGGATAAATATTTTCCAATCCATTTTTTATAGTTTGAGTTTTGAAGTGATGTAAGTACCAAAATGTGATTTTGGAGCACTGTCGAAGCAGTAAAAATACGATTTTGGAGCATCAAAATGTGGTTTTGGAGCAGTAAATTATTACATTAAAATTAGTGATGCCCCAAATATTCTTGTATATTTCAACCTTGATATTTTAAATTAATTTAAAGTAAAAAAAAAAAAATGTAACTTGTTCATTATATAAATATGTTTGCATTCTAAATTTACATTAATTAATTTGATAACAATACTCAAAAAATAAATTAAAAAGCATGACATTCATTTACAAACAAGGCACTAATGGGTTTTTTTTTTTTTTTTGGTCATCAATAATTGGGTAACAAAAAAAAAAATTATTAACCTCTTTGCCAACAATTAAAATATAAGGAAGTTTTCAATGACATCATGAGGTTTGGTTCATCACTGAAAGTTTTTCGAAATAATCTCAGTTAGAGCAACTTTTAACAACTGATTAAATAAGATTTAAAAAGACTCTTGCCTGCCCAATACCAAAATTACCTATAAAAGTTCTTCCCAATAATCCAAAATAATTTAATTCTATACAAAGTACTCCTCCCCCCCATGCAAAAAAAGTTAAACAAGGCTGCTTAGCAGCAAGCATTAGATTTCATAACTTGTTTGGACTGATAGTTTCACTTAGAAGGTTTTATTAGGGCTATTTGTTTATTGGAAGATAATTTTTTTTAACTAAAAAAAATTAAAATCTCTAACTGAAATTTGACAATTATACTAGCATTTAATTTATATAAAAAAATAACTTATAATGTACTTAATTAATAAATTACAACAAGGCAAGTTGAAAAATAGTAATTTTTGTAATGGTTTTTTTCTAGCATTCTCCATTGTCAAAATGGATTATAGAGTTCCCATGTGAAATCTCAAGGTCAATGGAAACAAAAATGATCTTAAGTCTGTGCTTTGTGTAATCCATCCAAAAAAAAGATATTTGGTTAGTTTTTTTTTTATATATGCTAAAAAATAATCAATTACTCTTAAAGTACTAAGAAAATATTTATTATCTTTAGTTACAACCAGGCACGAAAAAAAAAAATCCAAATTGGATGCATAAAGATTGATTTCATGCTTTCTACAGTTTGAATACAAAGCGCGAATTCCTGGTTGGTTGGTTGAAGTTTGACGGCACAAGGGCCATACTGCCGCGAATCCTTGATCTTGCCTAAAGCTAATTTAAAGGAACAAATATTTGTAAATACAAGAAATCCTTACTTTTTTTTAAATAAAGACATAGCTTAAATCCCCCCATTCAAGTTCTTCGTAAAATTTCTAGTCTACGGTACGACTTGGCGCTTTTTCTGGGAATTGGCTACAATAAAAGAATGACGTAATATGCGTTTTCCTGTTTGTGGCCAAGTCAAAATCATGATCCAACATCGAGGGTTGCCAAAAAATCATTTACTAATACTCACCAATCCTTCCACCTAATCACCACAAGTTCAAATCCCGTTTTACCGATGACTTAGAAATTAAGCCCGGAAGTGTGTGGGGAGGGGAGGGGGAGGGGGAGGGGGGAGGCAGTCAATTGGATTAAGTTTAGAAATTAAAAAAAATATTCGAGTTTTCTTTAAGCCTTAAGAAAGCTATGTATTTCTTAATTATTGAAACTAGGCAAGAGAGCAAATCTAAACCAGATGCACTACGATTTCTTGTGTGAAAAATACAATACTTGTATTCTATTATTTTTAGCACGGAGCCTCAGTAAAAAAAAATCTAAAAATAATCATGTATTCTATAAGTATAAAAAAATATTTATTTTCTATAACTAAAATCAGCCAAGAAAACAGATTTAAATCAGATGCACACAGATTCATTTACTACTTCTTAACAGTTTGAAAAAACTACAACAAAACTGAGAGATTGTAATTTCTATTTTCAAGGCACGTTAACTGACGAAAAATGCTCTTAAAGTGCAAAATACTCTCTATCGCTTTGTTGGCGACATTCGATGATAATTTTGAAAAATTTCGTACAAAAATTCTCGCAAAGTAGTTTTTAAGCCAAAAAATGATCTTTTGGAGCAGTTCGGCATAATCTTGAACGAAAAGAGGTTTTTGTAATGGAAAAAAACAACAGCCGTAAACTCTGTTTAGAGTCGAAATTTTCACGATGAAAACAAACTTTCTTGAATGGACAATTTAAATTCAAAGAATAACGACAGAGGGCAGAACTAAACAGGATATCAGACATGCGACAAGCTAAAGCAGGCACCGTTCAAAACGCAAACCATGTAACGAACGGTCACTATTCGCCGAAAGCAAGAAATGGGAGGGAACTGATTCAACTGTGATTGACAGATCCACAGAAAGTGAACAAGCCGGAGACGGGAACGTGACGTAAAAGCGTGACGTCAGAGTTCTGGTAGGACGGAAATTTTGCGGTTTCAGAATTGAAAATTCAAGGACTTTCAAGGTTTTTTGGGAAATAATCCTATTTTTCCAGGCTATTCAAGGCCTTGAAAAAAAAATGAAATTCAAGGACTTTCCAGGTTTTCCAGGCCCCGTACGCACCCTGAAGTTGATACATGCGTAATACAATATACCAATTTTTTTTATGCGACCAAGATAAGCAACAAAAATTAAGGATTTCAAGGACTTCCAAGCATTTTCAAGTACTTTTAAGGCCTGGAAAACAATTAAAAAAACATTGAACACTTTTAATGACCGTGGGAACCCTGAATAATAATAGAAAGAATGACAGAATTATGTTTAAAAAAACATAAGTAAAAGTATTTAAAATCTTTCAAAAATAACCTTAGAAAGATAAATAACATCAATATAAAATTACCTTTCCTGATATGGATTGATGTGCTTCAATCATCCATGGCAAAAATTCAATGAAAAATGAGTTTTTACAAATTACTTGTGATTGTTCTGAAATGAGTTGCTGGGCAAAATTATTCCAATAGAGATCTTGCCCCTGTATATGAGGTATGACATTGCTTTGTGTAAACAAGCATTTCCTAAAAAGATAAAAATTAAATAGTAAAATCCGAAATAACAATAGTTAACAGATATTTAAGATTTAAAATACCTCTTTGATAACTTATGCAAAAGGTTACATTAGAGATTTAAGTGTCAAGAGAAACAGTAATAGAAGGATTGAACACAAAACAAAAAATGTGCAGCATTCTATTGATTTTAATTTTTGCCAAACAATTTTATGATTAAAAGTTTGATCAAAATTATAAATTCACTAATATGTTGAGATGATTTTTTTTTGATCAGCAGAAATAACTTTTAAAAAGAACGTAAAAAAAATCTAATTGAAAAAAAAAAAGAGAAGTTTTTAGTATATATGCAGGGTATCCAAGCATATGGAAAGTCAGAATATATATTGTTGCACAAATTGTCTGTATATAGTGTAAATAGTGACGTATTATTTAAAAATTCTATTGTAATTTATTTTTATCTTATTTTATTTATTAACAGCGATTATACAGGTTAGAAAAAGGTGGCAACACCTAAAGCAATCGAGCAATTTCGAGATGTTTCTTTTTCGATGAATTGGCTGGAAATTTCGGGAATGTTCTCACGCGCCTGCTATATAAAGACCGAAGATCGGGAAAGTTCTCAGATTGACTTCGAACTTCGATGAAAGCTGTTCGCTTTGTTTACCTATTGGAGTGAGCTTGTATAATCGCTGTATTCGAAGTTATTTTTGTTGAAGCTTGAGAGTAATTGAGCTGTTGCATTTGAATAAATTTTGTGAGCTCTTAAAGAGAGAATAAATATTTTTATACTGTGAAAACTGTGCCATCTTTGCCTCAGTGGAAAAATTCTTAACAATATGAATTTGGACAATAGGTAAATTTTATAAAAGAAAGTCATGATTTTGAGCAAAAAGCAATCATAAGTCATGGCAAAGCAGTGATCATGGATTCCTAAGTATTTAAGTAAAATTATATGACTTTGACGTCATCAACACCAAGATCAGCTATGTCTTTATTTATAATTTGATAGAAACAACCGTCATAGTTAAAAACTGTGGCCAATGAAAACTTTTCTGAACTTCAAACTTGTGACATCACATGAGTAAGGTCTCGTAGATGAAAAAATTTATAATATAAGAATGATAATGAACTAATTTGGTGAGCTTGCGTTGAACTTTTTTTCTTTCTGAACGCTGTGCGCTACCGTTTCTTATTGTTGATACCAAAACATTTGATATTATAAAATTTATTTTTATTGGCTTATTCCTTCAGATTGATTAGCTTATTTTAAAACTAAAATGTCAAAAGAATTAAAAATTGTTTCTCTCTTTTTTTAATTTTGAAGTATCTTTGTTACTGAAACAAGGATTTTTTACTCAGTATAAAACTTTATAGAAATCGCTTTTACATGAACATAGTAAGTACAATGATTTACTTACTATGTTTGTGTAGGTAAAACACGTATAGGATATTTTATTCGATTTTTTTGAGTTATGGTAAATTATTTGCTACAGTATAGGAAAGTCATGGGTTCGTGACATTTTATTTTGGCATAAACCCTGTAAATGCACACAAAAGAAAAAATAATTTAAACACAAAACATAATTTGCTCTCTTTAACTAATTTTAACTTATTAAGTTTAAAAGTGTAGAGCATTCATATAAATGATGTCAAATTATTAAGACTGCCTTTACGTTTTTATTTTAAATCAATTAAAAGTAGTTACAAAGAAAAATTATTTTTTACCTTTTGGGTCATTTTTCCAAAACAGGCAACTTTTCAATATTAAAACATTTTTTAAAAAAAGGATGCCGTAAATGTATGCTATATATTTTTTAATATTATTTAGGCTTTGTACAACAAGGGGGGAAAAAAAATACCAACAGCCAAAAAAATTGTTAATTGTGAGTAGGAAAATATATTTTTAAAAATCTCTATGTTAAGACATTGGTGCTCATAATATGACTATTTTTTTAATGAGGAGATTGAAATACATGCTAATTGAAATAACAAAACAATTTTTTTTAAAAATTTAATTACAATAGTAGTGGGGTTCTGTTAAACTTATATCAATTTTAATTATATTTTTTAATAAAAAGCGTCATTATCCTGGTTTGCTATTATTGTCTTCTTTATATGGCAGGACAATGATGAAATTGATGTACTAATTAGAAGCTGACACATTCTATTAAAAAATTTTATGTATATATTTTTTAAAAGGTGACTTTATTATGTATTCTATATAGCAATATAATTTTTTTTCCTACACATTTAGTATTTTTTTTGTAGATGCCAGAAAAATGATGCAAATTAAAACAGGGTTCGTACAGATTTTTTGAAAACAAATTCAAGAACTTTTTAAGGACTTTTCAAGACCTTCCAAACAAAAAAATAAGGACCTTAGTATTAAATTAAAAAAAATCCTAAAAAAAATAATAGTAATGTTCGACGACGGAAATATAGCATATAATTTGTGAAAAATATTGCATTTTATTTCTTATTCAAGATACTAGACAAAAAGTTCATTAGAACTTTAAATTTTTAAGAAAATAGAAAACATTTGATTGGAGCATTCAGTATCATTTAAATTCGAAGATGTTATTTTCATTAAAATTTAATCATTTTGTCAGTTACATCAAATATAACAACTTTAGTTACTGTATGTTATACAATGATAATTTTATTGAATTGTGTCACAGGACGGTTTCAGTTCCTGCATTTTTTTAAATATGCAAAATGGGTTGCATCCAAGATGCGTAAATCGCATCTAAATAATTTGTTAATCACTGATTAACTGAGATGCATCCAGTAACCACGGAGCTGATCGGGTTAAAAGTGCAAATTTGGACATAATAGTCTTTATAACGATAATTCTTTTTAGGTTCTAACCTTGCTTGACAATAAGGGTTCGAGAGTAGAACTTATATAGTAGGATATACGACCCTAATTACTACAAAAACTTTTCAATAAATACAATTGCTTAGATTGAATAGTTAACTTCTCATCATATGATGTACATCTTACCAATGTTAAAAAAAAAAAAATCTTCTCTAAAGCCAACCTCATCTGATCCAGACGGTATAAAGTTGGAATCCTCACATTGAACCTTCCGTTAGTCGAGCGCACTTCACAGAGGTGCATCCCTACACTTTTTCCTCCTCTGCCTTTATTTTTATTGAATTACTTGTGATACGATTTTTTAATAAATTTTACTATTTAAATAGATTGTTTAATACTTCATCTCTCCAATGAATCTTAAATCTGTAACAATCAACTATTTAAACTAAAATAAATTTCATTTGGCTTTCAAAAAACCGGAAACACCTCATAGGTGCAACGTGACTAACAGAAGGTTAAAATCATGCAAACATTAATGTGACGTATCACGTCATTGCTAAATAAGAAAACATCCTGAAATGAAAATACTTCTAGTATATCGTAAAAATTATTGTATTTGGATGTAGTTTCCACATTTCTTTTTAATCACTCTGTACCTTGAAGCAAGAGCTACCAATGTTTAGAAGGAAAAAAAAAAAGAAAAAAAAAAGAAGAAAGAAAAAACTTATTAAAATGTTAAGTATATAAGTAGAGATATCTTTCTTTACATTATTAACGGTTAGAAAACAGCTAAGTTAAGTGTATTTTAAATAGATACATCACTTTATGATATTATGTGAGCTATTAAGCAATAACGATAAAGTGGCTGGGCTAAGAAGGAATTGAATGATTGAGCGTACAAACAAACAAACCTTAACGGCAAAGAAATATATAAGAGATAATAATAATCTCCAAATCACAATGGCAAGTGATTCAAAACTTAATTTCATCTCAAGTAATTTGAGGCGATCCCTCATACAGAAGGTCTGTAAAAGCTGCGCCAAAATCACTATCTCGAGGGTTTTCTGCTACGAGGAATCATTAAGCATTGAAAACAATTACAAATAAAAAAAATATTTCCCAATCTTGCAGAAAGATGCGTTGCTAGTAAAAACAAATATATCATGAACTTTTACAATATTTAACTTGAACGACTTCGTTACTTTACTAAACGACGACCTTAGCACAATAACGACAACTAGGGCGGTTCCATGGCAGGGGGGGGATAAACCTTAACACTTTTAACGTGCGAAACCATCACAGCGCAAGCCTAACAACCTTCAAATAGGCAGCTTATCCACAAATTCCAAAAAATTGCAGTAGTGTATGGTTAGCTTGAAATTAATACCCTTCATAACCACTGGATTAAACAAGATCGTAATGAATCTCATTTTGTAATTGAAATATGGGAAACACGGTTTGGTTGGTTGGTACGCTGAACTACATCTTTATGCACAATAATGGTTTATCAGGACGGATCTACAACTTAGGTGGATTCCAAACCACAACGAACATAAGTGCCTAACCCAGGATTCGAATCAGCCGCCTTTGTCATGCAAGGTCAGAGGGCTAACCAAACAGCCATCAGATGGGCGAAATACTATTTGGACACGCTATATAGTTCGGTTGAGTTACTATACTATGGTATGGTGTATTCTTGTCACCTGAAATGTTAAAAAATATCGTTACTATTAAAAATTGTAGAACCAAGTTGCATTATGCATTGTAATTGTGAGACAACTTTCCATTTAAAAGACAGTCTTTATCTTGCTATTAAGGTACAAACTTTGGGTTAAATCCTTAATTTTCAATCATTCCCCTGTGCATTTGACTTGACTCTCCGTCAAACTCACCCGATCATACAATTTGGCGCAGTATGGCCCTCGTGTTGCCCTTGCGCCGTTAAACTTAAACCAACCCGATCATACAATATTCCCAGCCTATATCAACTCTTTTAAGTGCCATGAATATTTGGATGCAGGTTAGTTTATCAACGATTATTTCATAAATAAAACATTAAATAATACCTCGATAAAAAAAAAAGGATTTTGCTGACAACTAACCCTAATACTAAGTTTCATCAACGATAAGAGAATACTAGCAACTGTAGAATTTAGTGTAATTTTAGGTCAAAAGCAGAAATACCAATACGATCAAATGACTTCACATTAGTTAAGACCAGCAACAAACACCTTACTTCTCCAATTCAGTTTTCAAACCATATTTGAAGTTTAAAATAAGATGGCAATAAAATAACTTATAAAAACAAAGTTTGCATTATAAATCCTTTATATGCACTGCCAATTTTTATATTCATTAACACAGGCGCCGATTCTGTAAACAGCGTGTGCTTGGTATTTGCATCTAATTTTAAATATCAAAAGCACTTCTATCAGCAAAATGTGCAGCAAACTAAGTTTCAAAATTTATTTATGAAAATGTGCATTTATGTTCTTGTATCCATATATCACTTATTCATTCTTATTAAAGTAATTTTTTATTTACTAAAAAAAATCGGCAACAGGAAAGAGTTTCAACAATGGTCGGTTCAATGCTTTTTTTAATACGATTGGATGATGACAAGTTGGTTTATTAGTATTCCGTAAAAGCAACCTTTTAATAACAGTAACAACCGCAAAATTTAATAGAATGCATCGTCATCGACATCATCTGCTAAGTATCAGACCGATTGGATGACAGCAAAGGGGTTAATTAGGCATCCACAGATTTGCCCTCCCATCGACAAACCCACAAAATCGAAGTTAACATAAAGGATTCAAAAATAAAAATAAAAAGTCGTAAATTTGGATGCATTTGGCAGCAAGAGTTCTGATATGGTTAGTAGCGCAAAAAAATATAAATAGACTAAAAAATACAAAATCAGTGAGTACTTACAAAAAAAAAGATCCAAATGCAATTGTTTTAACGCTTCACCTTTTATAATTCGTATTGTCCGAACAACCGCATTGGAACGGTGTTACTGTTTCATGTTGCAGAAATATTTTGAATTATTAGTTTTTTGTTTTAATTTTGACAGATTATATTTTTGTACAATGTAGGTTGCAACAAGAAAAAAAAGTTTCAACAAATCGAAATTTAAGTTGACAATGGTAACCTTAACTTGCCAGTCATGAAATCCTTTACAAGGGCAGAAGGCTCATACATTTTAATATTCAAAATAGACTTGCCCAGGAAAAAGCAGTTTAATAGATGCTCATTTCATCATGAATAATTTATTACTATGATGATCCTCACAATTCAGAATTACATTATTTATTATAGATACTTTTCAACTACGGAAAGATAAATAAAATATGAAAGGTGGTTTTTTTTTTTTTTTTTTTTTTTAAATTAGGAGATCAGGATTTTTTTTCTATGGGAGTTTCTGAAATACACACACAAAGAAGAAGAAAAAAAGAAAAAGGAATAACAAATGTCAGTTATTTTCAGAACTTTTCAAGAGCCCTCAAACTTTAAAAAACTTTCAAGGACCTTCAGGTTAAAAATAAGGAGTTTTCAAGAACTTTTCAAGGGCCCTTGGAGACATTAAGTAAAAATAAGGAGTTCTTAAGGACTTTCAAGAACTGTATGAACCCTGTAAAAATAACTCTAATTGAATAGAACTTCAAAACTCCATAAAAAATGGTGCCAATTGAGAATAATTATTCATACAGCTTACTAAAGAAATAAAAGTTCTTGAAATAAGCACAAAAGAATAGAATGCAGTTAACTTCTGTAGTTAAAATATTGAGTGTAATGCAATATGCCAGGACATTGATGCGTTGTATAGTGACTATTATTTAAAATTACTTTCTTTTGTATAAAACACTTTATTATAAATGTGTTAAATTAATTGTTGTTGGAAAATTAGTTTTATTATTAATTTATTTAACATCTATAACAGCATAGATGGCTTTAGTGACAAACCAGGATAATGACTTTAGAACGTTTGATATATTTTTAAACACATTTATATAACAAAAATTCAATATGTTATTGATGAGAAAGTTAGCCTGGAACATGGAAAAGTTACTAAAAGGCAATTCCATTATTTTCGTACTTGTTTTTAAAGTGATATAATGTTGCGACATGAGTTTTTCCTGCTTCGGGAGAATGGCCTATTCATTGAAAGCATATTTGATAAAAAAGTTTCTTTTATATATTTTTATTTTTTACTTTTCAATCTCCAATGTTTTAACTCAATAACAGCCTTTGCTACAATTTTTTTGGATTATATAAGGAGCCCCACTCGAATAATTTTGTAATTAACACAATTATTCGATTGGAGTTCCAGTGTGTGCACAGTAACAACGTATCTTTAAAAAGGAATTTAAATGTTTGGCTAATCACAAATGAATATATATCCCTCACCCTCCCTGAGTAGCTACTGTCAAATTCAAAACATTGCTATGCATAAGTTCCATACTATTTTATATTTATTAATTATATACTGCCTCTTCTAGAAGTGATATGCCTAGCCTGGGATGAATGCCCCAATTCATAAGTCAAACTTTCAGAAAGGTCATCTATTGGAAAGCCAACACGTTTGTAATTGCCATTGCAAATTACTTCTTTTATTAAGAACAATAATTTAAAAAATACACAATTACTAGTCACAGGGCTCCCACTCACTCAGAAAGATTTGGAGCAGTTTTTGGAGCAGGAAAAATCAAGTTTTGGATCAGGAAAAATGTCTTTCGGAGCAGGTAAAAATAAGTTTAGTAGCAGCAAAAATGCTATTTGTAGCATGTAAAAGAAACTTTTATGGGGGGGGGGGGGGGGGGGGCAAAAAAACCCCCACAAAGTTTGAAGTAGAATTACCCGAGACGAATGTCACTAAATAGGCGTCGCAAATCTCGGCAATAGCTGCTGCTATTACATTACCATAGGCCTTGGCGAAAACGAATATAACACCAACGTAAATATTGGGATAGCACCCACCATACTATCGCAATCTCGGTAATATCGGCGCAAAATCCCAGTGATATCGTATTTTTTTTAGTCACCAAACAGCGTCGTAAATTTCGACAATATCTGCTATTACATTATCATAGATGTCGTCGAAAACAAATATAACACCAGTATAAATCGCGGATATAACACCCACAATACCATCGCAATCTCGGTAATATTGGTGCAAAATCCCAGTAATATCGTATTTTTTTTAAGTCACTAAATAGCGTCAAAAATCTCGGCAATAGCTGCTATTACATTACCATAGATCTTGGCGAAAACGAATATACGTACAACATAAATATTGGGGATAGCACCCACCATACTACTGCAATGTCGGTAATATCGGCGCAAAATCTCAGTAATATCGTATTTTTTTAAGTCACCAAACAGCGTCACAAATCTCGGCAATAGCTGCTATTACAACAGTGTAAACTTCAGCGAAAATGGATACTACACTTGCGTAAATATTAGCGAAAACGTTTACAATACAGTCAAAAATCAAGACAAAGGATATTACGTAAGTTGAAGACTCAGCAGAAATGACCATCGCTAAAATGTACAAAAGCGCAGCACTCTTCGAAAATGACCGTCACACCAACGAATATATCAGCAATAGCGCCGAATAAACCAGAGTAATTCTCAAGAACAGCACTAATATATCGGTGAAAGACTCGATGAAAATGACCATCACAATAATTTACAAAAATATCTGCATTAGCGTCGCAAATCATAGCAGTAACATCGACATTTTCTCAGTAATATTGGGGCAAATTTCGGATATTGCAATATCCCAGTACTCGTCAATAATTACTATCATACCAACGAAAATATCAGCAATAGCGTTGAAACAACTGGAGCAATTCTCAATACTATAGAGTTATTATATCGATGAAAGAATCGACGAAAATGACCATCATAACAATGTAAAACTTGACAATAATGTCAGCATTAGTGTCGCAAATCATCATAGCACTTGGAGAAAATGAACTTCGCACCATCATAAATATCAGCGTTAGAGCCGAATATACAGGAATATTTCTCAACAATAGCAATATTACAACAACGAACAGTATAAAATTTCAGCCCGGAAAAAAATAAAAAAAATTGCATTCTGGCGCAAATACGGCTAAAATAAAGCATTTGGAGCAGATTTTTGTATTTGGCGCAGTTAGGTGCAATTGGCACAGGTCTGACTGCAATTGGCACAGTCAGGGTGAGATGGAAAAAAGTGGGTAAAAATATAATTTAACTTACTAGTTTGAGTTGTTCATATTTAGTCTAAATAAAAGTAGTCTCCCAACAAAACAAATTGACACTTCCAGTAGCTAATACAATCAAGTATAATTATTACTGCCAGTTTTTAAGGTTTCTATACTGCATAACTACTATGATTATCTAAATTGTAATTTCACGGCAATGTACAGTATTATTAAAAATATATCCTGTGATCCATATGCTACAACTTGAAATATCTTTGATGTTAGTATGCAGATAAAAAATTTAATATAGGTACATTAAAAAAAAAAAAAAAATTACTTAATACACTTACCTGCATTGCCTGCACTTGAATTTGTCACCACTAGATACTTTTTCTTTGAATTTAGTTAAATATGTTTGAATTGCATTAAAATCATTACCTGAAATTATTTAAACAAGATATAAAAATTCCAGTGAAAATGAACAAGCAAGAATATAATTTCAAATTAAAAAATATATATCAAACTTTATAGACAATCAGTGCCTTCTGCAGACAGAAGAGAAATACAATATCAATAAAACTTCCAAAATTTTAATTGCTTTCCTCCTTATTAATATTTAACAATGTAATTTTTTCTTTTAACATGTAGTAAACCCCCCTTAATGCCAAATTGAAGAGAGGTAAAAAGTTAGGAATTTTGTTATAATTATCCCCTGTAAATGGGTGATTATGTCATTACAAACTACCATTTATTAAGTATTGCATTTATTAAAAGACGTTAGCAACTACCTTGTTATTTTACCTTTAATTAGTAAGATTGAATGTAAAAATATCACTCTTTAGAAAACTTATATGAATTTAAATTTTGACGGCATTAGTCCTCGACAGGGTTGTGGAGTATTGTGATTTAAAATAACAGCAGGTTAATAAACACATAAAAATATATCACCAGAAGAAACCTGTCTTCCCAGATGATACAATGAAAAAATTTTGTAGTCAATATTTTCTTCATCTAACCTATTCTTCATTGTTTCATACAACCTCAATTGTGACAGAAATCCAGCATTGGGACTGCAAAACAAAATTTTGATATAACCAATAGTATATATGATTCAGTCAAATATAAAAAATATTAGCACAAACATGCTAATAAAAATAAAACTAAGCAAAAAAAAAACAGAAAAATTGCAACAACACAATTTGAATAAATATTGCTATGCAAGACCTATTAAAACAATTTTATCATCATTTTTAGTACTGTTATATTGAATTTTCATGAGGCAAGGGCTACATGAGGGTCATACTGCACTGATACACCAAAGCAATATCTGGACACCATATACAATACAACTTCTTTATTTATACTAAGTCGTTGCATCATTATTACCATTGCATAACCATGCATCGACAATGAATACAGTATATTCACAAGAGATCAAATCAGTATCTAAAATCATTAAAGACCTGGTCAAAAATAAAACAATGTTTAAGACAGTGGCGGCTCATACACTACAGCAAGTACAGCCGGGCTGCTTCTAAATTTATTAGTTTAAAACTAAAATTAGATATTTTAGAATTTTCTAAAATGAAGATCCATTTTCTACAGTAAGTGAAAAAAAAAATCCGATTAACTGCAATCTTCTTGCCTGAATAATTCACGAGAACAAAAACCGCTTCCAATCAAAATGATATTTCTCCGAAAAGCAGCTGTGTGTTGAAATGTGTTTCGAGCTGCGAGGTTGCCATAGTAACCAATGGAAAGCAATAGAGCCTACCCTCCACGTAATGTGTAGCGGGACTGCCGATCAGGAGTTTATTCTAACTTCGGCTGCCCTTGAGAATTCGATGAACCGATTGGTTCTGCTTGAAAATCAGCTTGAGTGAAAGAGGTAGGGGAAAGTAAACAGTCTCTAAAAATCGACTGTCCTTTTGAAACATTGAGTAGCGTAGACACCTTATTTCAACCCACATAAAAGCAAGGTATGAACTTTTCAGTGTTTATTTACATTGTTTTGTTGGTCATGTTTGATTATGCTGGATATAGTGGATTAAACAAAAAGATAGCTCACTGATCAGACACTTCATGCAATTACTCATCAAAGCAGTATTGTTTTTAAGTAAATAAGAACTTACATATAGAGGCCAAAACGAGGGATATGCTTTTTTTTAATCAAAACTATGCAAAATTATTTGATTAATTGTTCTTATTTTATAATTTATATTATAAATGTTAGTATTATTAGTTATTTGTTAGTTAGTATTTATATTATAAATGTTAGTATTTTGTACAAATTGAAAGAAAACTTCGATTTGAGTATTAAAGAATTTGCATTCATTTTTTGTGATGTACACACTTCAAATATCACAAAAATAGGTCAAATGTGTTTATAGTTTTTCTGCTTTAAAATAATCTCTAGATGGAATTTTTAAAAGGTAATGGTATCATCTGAAGGCTAGAGAGTTATTTTATTAGTTTCAAGAACTATTTTGTCCTGAAAATAAATTGGAATAATTTAAAAGCAATATCTAAAACATCATGTTTTTGGCACTTGAAATTTCATTTAAACTGTGATAACTGAAGTTTGACAAAATCTTTTTGAAAAATGATTTGAGAATTAAAATTTGCATAACTATAAGATGTTTTGAACCAGCGTTGGAACAAAACCCCCCCAAAAACAGTTTTTTTTGTTGTTTGAACCAGTTTTTTTGGTTTAAACTGAGTTTTTTTTTTAAATCTTTTTTGAATTACATATATTACAACTTATGTGAGCATTCAAATCATATTAAATTTTAATATTTTATTTAGAGATACTATTTTTGAAATTCAATGTATACAGTACAATGTAATGGCAATTTTTACGACGTAATGCATGGAATATTGCTCTTAGATTCATCAGTAATGGTGATGAATTGTTCAAAATGATATTTTTAAAATTTAGAAATAAGTTGTTAAAACACAAAACCTCTATTTTTTAAACGAATTGTAAATGCAGCCTACAATTTGAGTTTAATTAATAATGTTGAATAACTATAAAATATTAATATATCTATTAGAATAATATAAAAACTTACTGTTCAATAGACTTTAATTAGAAGATTTATCTTAAAATAGATTGTATCTTATTCTACCTATAGTATTCATATAATTTTTCATTTAGTAAATTATTTTTTAAAAAAAATTAATAGATAGAAAATTAGATGCTTATTTTGTTATTCCCATTTAAAAACAAATTTAGGATTTAACATTTTGAAAAAAAAAAAAAGTTTTGCAGTTTTTTCTAAACCCAGTCTGTTACGAAACAATTGTACAACTCCAAAAGAGAAAAAAATTCTCTCAACATTTGCTGTAGTTTTTTTTGCAGTAAGAATAACTTTAACTTCTTTCAACAGATCGGCATTAAACTTTTTTATATCATTTTCTTACATTCGCTATCTATGTTACATGTTCAATAAATTCCATGTCTTTGAAACTGAAAATTTTTGATTAAAAGTAGAAGTTATTAACAACATCAAATAATTTTAAAAGTCTAATGATAAATAAATAAAAATACAATTTTAAATTATTCTTTTAAAAACCCAATTATTATTATTATTATTATTATTTTTTTTTTTTTTTTTGAGAAAAAACCCACTTGGTTTAGACCATGCCAACCCTGTTTTGAACCTCAATCAAATTGACTGGAAAAGAAATTGAATTTTGGAATTGTGTTTCTGCCTTATAAAAGTCTTAAGCAATACCTATTTTTAACTTGAAAAATTTCTAGATAATACTTAATTGCTACAATGATTTGATGACAACATACGTTTGAATACTGTACAAATGCATGCTAGCTAGAACATACTCGGTTAGAGGACAAGTATTGGCTAGATGAGTACCTTTAAAAAAATTGCAAAAAAAAAAAAAGCAATAAAAAAACTTTCGAGTGGAACATTAAACATTTTGAAATAGTAGATATATTAATTTTGGTAAAGTTCAGATCTCTTCACGACATCTACCACAGTTAAAAAATAATAAATAGGTGTATTATAGTACTGCAATGCATTACCATGCACAATATCGTTTGTCTTTCACTTTTTGAAGAGCTTCTTCTACACCAATTGAGTATTTCTTCATTAAGTATGCTACAACTAATGTGGCACTGCGGGACACTCCACCATAGCTAAAATGTAAAATATCCTTATACAACTTCATTTCATAAAAGAAATATTCAGTCATTAGTCAGTTTTTATGTTTTACAATAATCTAATTTCAATTAGTCATGCAGCTAAATTTGTACAATAGAATGAATGCAAAGATCGTATAAAGTTTCACTGTTACATTTTCAATATCTATTTTGTAAAACTGCTACTTTGAACAGAAAATTTTGACAACAATGCAATTAATCAGCTATGCAACTAACCTATTCCCCAATCATAAGCTTTCAAAGACATTTTCCAAAAGTGGTAATTTGTTGATATTAAATGTATAATATTAACATATAACAAATCCTGAAGGTTTGTGACATGTTAGTATAATAGAGATGATCATGTTAGTATAATAGATATTAGTAGTATAAACAGGGGCGACTCAAGGTAAGTTTTGCACCAGTGCAAAAAAAATTATGGCTCCCTTGATTCCTCCACCACTACAAAAAAAAAAAAAAAAAAAAAAAAAAAAAAAAAAAAGATAAAATCCCGCAAATTTTAAATACATTAGCCACAGATCACTTTTGATTCCTTTGTAAATTGCAATAAAATTTAGTGTACCTTTTTTTCTAAGAGTTAATTAAACTTGCATAGTAAATTAAATTTACTAGAAAATGCGTTACATTGACATTCCTGGATATAAAAACCGCATTGACTTACTTTTTTTTTTTTTTAGTAGTTTCATGTGATACTTAATTCTATAACTATAATAAGAATAATATCAAAAATATGAAAAACCACAAATATTTCCTTCCCCTATTTTAAAGATCTCTCCATCCCCATTCCAATTCCTTTCGAGAAGGAGTCTTCTTCCAATGTTCCTTGTTTGACCACAGCTACGGAAATGTGGGGGTGGAAAAAAAAAGCACTTAGGGGCGACAGTCATACATTTTAAGAGAACCAGAGCTAAATCGTCATTAAAGCCTCCCCACTCAGACGTTTTTTTTCTTCTTTTCTCTCCCCATCTTCCACTATCTTCGAAAGTCAAGTCCAGCCAAGAATTTTCCCTCTGTTAATTGACTGTGTGATTTTTGTAGCTCTCATGACACTGCAGCTGCACTCCTCTTGATTCCAAGAAGTAGAAAGGGTGCGAGCAATATCCCCTTTCCCCCCCCAAACTCCATCCCCCCCCCCCATTCTCCCCACCTTCCAACGTGGATGTCTTGCGTCTCTCTCTTGGTGGGTCCGACCCAAGTCATTGCGATTTACGACTTAAAAACACGCTCATTACAGAAGCTACAGTGAGTCACTTTTGGAAGTAGGGGTTAGAAATTCTTTCCTCTTTTCTTGGGAGAGGGGGGGGGGTTGTGTCAAAACCATATTTAAACCGACGAAAGAGGAATCGACTCTAAAATGAGACTTTTTGTTTGGTTCAGTGCATGAGCGTCGATTTTACTCTTACCCTTCAATTCACATTCATTTACATGCTAGATGTATTAGCATCATCCGTTTTTGTGTGTGGCATTATATTAGACACGGCCGCCTTTAGAAACTACTGGCCAAGTGATATTGTAACATCTACGCAAACTTTGTAAGTTAGATATTTTTTCAAGCAGTTCTAAATATTCGATTTGGCTATATTTTATTTATATTTTGCATAGAATATGTTATAGAAATTTTTATTGCATATAATTTTGTATTTTATCACATAAAAACTATTTATAGTATCATTAGCAAATATTTTCAATATTTGTCAAAATACACATCCAAAATAAAATACAAGATGAAGTTGAGAGTAAAAGAAAGTTAATTATTAAAAAACTATCTAAAAAGGATAAGAGAACCATACAAAATTAATTTTATAGTTAAATTTGTGTGCATTTTTCTCCGATAAGCGTGGCCGTATGGTCCTGTGCAAATGCAATGGCAGTTACACTTACACGTAAAAAGGGACATATATCACTCACTCATTAATCGAAATTTGAGTAAATGAAATTCCAACATCAAGAATTATGTTAATGATACTTATAGTTTCAGTCAAGTGAAAAACTGTGAAAATCCAGCAGCGAAATAATCGAAGAACTCTAGTTTAAAAAAACAATCAAAATTGGTAAAAAAACAATCAAAATTTGCCAAAAAGCAAAAAAAAAAAAAAATACAGTTTGCACAGTCTTTAAGCCGCCCTGAGGATAAAGATCTTTTTCTTTATTTTCCTTTTATACCAATGACACTTCATGATATTTTGTGACTCAGATACACATACTTTAGGTACTTAATTATTATTCCAATTTTATAAAAATCTAAACTGGTACCATAAGGCAGTTTTGACGTTAATAATAATGGTGATATTGCAACACTCGGTGGAAACCTAAGCAATTGAAGGCCTTCTATCTTTTTTGCTTTGATAAATACCCACTAAAGCTACCTTTTGCTGACAGTCTTGTTTTAACAAAAAATAATCAAAAGGAGTATGTAAGTACTATAATTATAATTTTAAATAAAATAAATTTAGAATGTACTATTCTCTTCCCCTTACACAATTTTGATCACCAAAATACCTGTTACTGTACATTGCCAGAGGTGAATGTGGAACTCATCCAAATACTTTGTAGTATATGCATGGGTAAATTCCTAGTTTACGTGGATGTGTTGATATATTTTCGAATAGTTGGCATCAATGCCAAAACGTCGCCAATTCAACATGGCAGCTGATTCATAATTTACAAGATAACGGCTAATTCAAAGTGGCCGTTATTAATAAATGATAGCTTAAAACAAAGAATATACAAATAATCAATTAGAAATTATAAAAATTAAGCAATTAAAAAACGGTAATACAGTATAGAGTATCTCAAATCCGGAATCGCTGGGACTTTGGAGATTCTGGATTTTGGCAATTTCCGGATATTAGAACATGTAATTTTTATACACAAAATCAATGAAATAATACATATAAATGGAATAAACTAAAAAAAAACCTGATATAACTTGATGTGGTTTTGAAAACATTTGGATTAAGGTTAGATGGTTTACCCCACTGACGGTCATGCACGTATATGCGTCATTTGATCCCCAGTTTTTCCAGCAATACACAAACAACATTTTTAAATTTATAAATAAAATTTTAAAATAAAATATTTTTTAAATGGTTTTGTTAGGATGATAGTTTATAACCTATCTAAAACCAAATAAATAAAAAATAATTCTAAGAAACTATATATTTGAATAAGAAATATAATTTAAAAATTATTGCAGGGAAAAAAATTGTAGAATTTCGACCATTCTTTAACCGTCAGTGGGTTAAAAGTTGTGACTTTTGGGAAAACTTCAATAAACATTTTTTTTTAAGACAGCAGTGATGGAAAAGGTCCGGATCGTAGATATTTCCGGATTTTGGAGTCCCGATTTCGTATATTTTACAGTACTTCACAAGAAATAGGGTTGCTAAACATGAAACTTTATAGCCTAACAAATGGCATTAGATTTGCTTGGTGATTTTTTCATGTCAACTAATAATAGACCTATGCACGCGTTAAATATTTTGATCTTTAATTTTGAGAGAGTTAAGTAAAGCATAACATTAACTAAACCTTCATGATTTCGAAAAAAGTTAACAATTAAATTGCATAAGGTTTTCTTTTGGATACAAAATAAAATTAAAAAAAAAAAATGCCAAATTTAATTTGTTTTACTGTAATAAATTCATTTTGTATCAAGGAAATAATTTATAAAAGTTTATACATATGAAATCCTTAATTATCAGTCAATAGTTTCACACATTTTTTTCCGAGATTTTATAATTTTAAATACATATTTTATATTTAAATATTATGATATTGTGACCATGGATATATAAATCGATTAATGGAATATTTGCATGCGTTACAAAGCAATCACATCATCAGCAACAAAGTAAAACAATACCAATGAACGAGGCACCCTCCTTTTTCTTGTCCCTCTTTAATAAAAGCATTGGATTTTTCAAAACTAGATAAAATATCACAATCAGGAGAGTCTTCCAAATCTATAAACAAAGTTTCGATTTCAAAGCTTTCGGGTTTGGTGATAGGAAACATGTACACAGTCAGCACATGAGTTATCCCATAACATTTTAAAGTTTCTTCGCTTTCTGCTGCATCGAGGTTCCCGAGAAATAATTTTGGTTCGATCTCATCGCACTCTACCATAGAAGACCTCTCGAAAATTTCAAAAGAACACATAAAATTTATTGTTTACAAAACACAGCGCAAAAGTAAAAGCGGCCGATGAATTTTATGTGAAATAGTGGATGCCAACATGACTTTGCAAATGTTTCATTACATTTAAAAATTTTTTTAAAAAAATGTCTCTGTCTTTTTAAAAAACAAATATTTATGTCTTTTGGATGCATCAATTGAATGATAAAATTTTCATGATGATTTTTTCATTATCTGGCTTTAATTTTAGAGGCAAATTAAATGATTTTAAATACTGAAAATCGGAAGCAGACGCGCGTCCCGGCACACGGCCGTTTTCTCTCCATCATCACATGCATAGAGATCGCAGATCACAAGCAGCTATAAACCTTGAAGAATAAAGGGGCTTTTAGAAGAGTTGATCGATCGATCATCCAAGTTTCAGCGAATGTTAGAAAAGAGTATGGAAAATGGGGGGAAAAAATTAAATGAGTGAAATTGAAAGTAGAGTATAAAGATAAAAGGCAATGTGACAATGACGAACCAGAAGATTTTTATCTTCCGACAACAGATGAACATATTAGGAAGCACGTTTTAATTCTTATTTTACATAAATATTCTTGCCTTCAGCAATCAAATATCTTAAAAAGAAAAAAGTGGGCATAGTGTGTGGTTAACTTAATTTATTATTATCAGCCTAACGGTAGAAAGACCAGAGGGTATTTCTCTTGAATAATTCCTAGGTCGATTATAGATCTTAGTTAAGAATACATATATTTATTCGTACTTCTCAGCTAGATATTAATTTCTTGGAGACCATATGTTTGAATGGTTTCCTTTTTTAGAATATGTTTGAATTTTGATCATGTAGATAGCCTTGTTACTATTTAAGAGTCACACTACCCTATCAACAAAAACTGAAAGAAAAATTTCTCTAAAGAAGTAAAGTGAAACAAGCCTAGTTCTGGAATAACAGAACATGATGTGAGTGCTGATTAAATTGAAAAATATAGTGTTGAATATTTGGAGGGCGAATGTTTCATAACTTAATTGTTCCTAATATTTTAACAAAATGGAAGTATTATTATTTTGTGTTCATATGGAATCTGTAAATTGAAAAAGTGACGTTTGCTAAAAATTTAGAGACCGCCATATATTGACATATTTCTAAGGCGTTATAATTTTTTTTCCTCACAACCATATTGGGCAGAAAAATTTAACTCTTCGTTTAAATAACAATACTCAATTTTGAAACAAAAATTGGAAGGCCTTTTTTTTTTTTTTTTGCGGTGGAGCTTTAACCTATATCATTGTGCCACTGGTTGCAACATACTCTATTCAAAATATTCGTTCTTTTTTCCTTTATTAAGTCATTTAAAAATCGAAAAGACTCAACCTTCTAAGTTCTTTAACGGCCAAAACTGAACTCTTTCTCCATCCTTCTCCTAAAAACACTGAATTTTTACTGGTATTGCTTTGAAAGGGAATGCCAACAACCCATGATTAGGTTCCAAGCCATCTAACAATAACCGTGCAACATGTTGCATGACTGTATCAAAATCGGTTTAGTAGCGTGTACAACTTGTTGATCAAATAAAGTCAGCGCTGTTGATTTTTTATTATAGCACTTCTATTTCAAGTTTTAGAATTAAACCGACATATTTATCACAATCCTTATGATTGCTCTATTATGAGGAAGAAGGAAATCTGCTGAAAATAAAACACTGAACAATATTTTTATTTGAATTTGTATTTTCCCAATACTAAGTCAGACAGACCAATGTTTGATCAAATGTTGAACATCATTATCGATCGATGGACGATGGACCCTCTGTGTTGCTTTAGTTTGTCAGTAAGTTCTTGCTTCAGTTTTATTATTTTTTATTTTAAAGCTGCTCATTCGTTTCCCTTTTCTGAATTATTTCTTTTGGTATTCTCCCCATCCCACCTTCTCCTACCTTTTTTTTACGTTATCTTTTGTCTTCATTTTTTTTTTTTTTATATATATTTTTTAATTTTTTTTTTTTTAGGTAAGAGTAGTTACTCTGGCGATCATCTCATCATATTTTTTAAAGCAAGTCCATTTCTCTTGAAGGATTCCCCCCCCCCCTGGTGATGGAGTTTCATCTGTACGGTTTGTGCGATTTGGCATGAGCTCAATGCATTTTTTCCTCATTTTCTTTATAAACTTTAACAAATTCAAGTGTAGGTCATTCTTCATAAAACGAGTAAAAACTTGTCACAGCAATTTTTTCATCACTAAATAAGTTGGATATTTCTGGTAACTATGGAATATATTTTAATGCTATCGAAACTCTTCAAACCAAGTAAAATAAATTTTAAAATATTTTTATGTTTAAAAAAATTACGCTTACGAATGTAATATGTCCTGTCTGTGGACTGTCGCAACCTCTGGTTGCTTGATTTATCAATATTTCATTTCGCTTCTTATTTCCTTGATGTTTCTATTTATTTATAGCTATGAGATATGATAAACAATCTCAAGCCTGTGTATAAAACTTTTACGTGTAGTAATTTCATTACAATTAATGTAATAGTTTTTGTTAATAGTTGTTTAATAGCCCATCAAGTGAGATAAAAGTCAACTGTGATATTGGAAAGAAGTATAATATAGCCATTTTGGTTCCAATTCACGCATTGTGTATTGTGTATTCCATTTTTAAATAAAACAACCATGTTTTAATATTTGCATCTGAAATAGGAGCAACTTTAAAGATCATATCTGTGGTCAACATAAAATCAGTTAAGAATAATAAAATACTTAATATGAATTACTTTTTTGATAGTATTATTGTGTATATTTCAATTTAGTTATCTCATGTCCATAAACTTAAAGTTCCATTTTGAACAATATAATAACAAAGAAATCATCACGTCCGTGGACATTAGGGTGTATCGACAAAAACTTTTTTTAGAAATTCAATATTTCAAGTTCATAAAAAGTTGCCACTAAGCTCACATATTTACCAGACATTTTTTTAGTTCAATTGAAAAATATTTAGGTCTCCCGGAATGGACCTGAAGTTATATTTTTTTATTTTTTGACATAAGCGAAGATTTGTAATTTTTTTTTCTTCAAAACTTAAATATAAAGCAAATTTTTATTTTAAAGTTTAAAAATGTCAAGTTTAGAATATTAATTAACAGTAATGAAAAAAAATTATATCTGCCATTTAACATTTAGGTCTCCCGGAATCTAGAGGAAAATCTTAATTTTTTTTACAAAATGCGGAAATTTTTCAATTTTCAACCCATTTCTTTGGTAAGTTTCAATTATTTTATTTATAGTATAGGTATAGTAGTACAGCATTTTGAAATATCGGGAATATTTTATGAAATGGCGTATACAAAACTCAAATGTTAACTCATGTCATTTCTGCACGACCTTGAACAAAGGCTCTAGGTTTGAGACATGAAGATAACGTAATTGAAAATGTTTCAATGTCACAGAGTTTTAGCGATGAAAGTGTATTTTATAATAAAATTTCTTTACCAGGAGAAAATCCAGAAAGTTAAATTATTTCAGTGAAACAAGGTCTGTCAGAAAATTTACTCTCTTTTTCTAGAGCATGGGCCGAAGAGCAATTGCCATTAGAGCAGAAGCTCAATTAACAAGTGCTTTTTTGCGGGATTTAAAAGTTGTAAACCTAAAAAATCAAGCAGTATAATAGATAAATCGAAGATTTTTTTGTGAAAGGGTAAACTACCATCAAATTTGAACTATTTTTTACACTAATTATATAAATAAAAGGATGAAGCAATAAGTATAGAAGTTGTGAGAAGTAAATATGGTCGCAATCGACATACATATCATCAATATAATACTCAGTGCTAGAAGTGTGGGTAGACGCGGGGTGACGCGTCCCCCCACTTTTCAAAAAAAAAAAAAAAAAAAAAAAAAAAAAAAAAAACCTGTGCGTCCCCTCACTTCTAAAATGGAATCCACCCCGCCACTTTTAAAAACACTCAATCCGTCTGAAAACTACTAAAGAAAACAACATTAACCTTTAAAAGTAGTGGCACTGAGAAAAAGGGACTTAAAGTTTTCAAAAAATAACTATTTATGTATGTATGTAGATATCAACATATACTATTATAAAAATGTATTATACTGCTTTGTACAGAGATATATAACATTATTTGTTAATGAGTATTTTTATTAATAAATACTGTTGCACTTGGTTAACTTTTAACTTTGGGGGAATTTTCTTGTAAGTTAAATAAACCAAGTTTAAAGCCAAATAATAAACCAATGTTTCATATAAACCAAGCTATTTAAAAAAAAAAAAAAAAAAAAAAAAAAATTAAAAAAATTGAGTTCTCCATTAATTTAATTTCATGAACGTACTCACATTTAAAAGCACTATTTAAACCTAAATAAACAGTTATGTATATAATATTGAATTATTACTTCACTTTATCTCTTACTTTCAAGTAAAAACAAGTAAAAAACTGCCGCAGAATATTAATTAAAATAACAATAAATTTCAGACTCTTATTCAATGTTAGTATTAAGAAGAATAAACTATTTTGTTACTAGTTAATATTTTTATTATAAGATACGAAATTATAAAATGTAACTTTTTTTTTGGGTAGGGGGAAGGGAGGTGCACTTGTCACCAACATTTTGGCATCCCCCCACTTTTTTTCTCCCACTTCTACCACTGATAATACTTGCATTGTATTAAATGCACTATAAAATAAATAATACTCATACTATAAAGATAAGACTAATAGTATAAATATTATATTAAATGAGTAATTAACTAGAATTCTGAGAAACTTTGCACCTCATGAAATTGACATTCGGGATTAGTTTTATTCTTCAGAAATTTCCATGTTATCAAAATTTTTTTTGTATAAGGGGCTAACCAACAGTAATATATATTAAAATACACTATAATTATTTAAAATTTAAATTTTATAATAAAATATATTTTCAATTTGCTAGAAAACGCTTGTTTTAAGAGTATGACCATATCAGAAGTGAAAAAATATTAAAGCTCTAAGAAACGTTAGTATTTTAAACTAAAAGTTCATTTTAATATTTTAAAATTTCAAAATATTTTCCATTTTCCCAAAGAGGAAATCCTAAAATTGAACAAAATTGTTTAGAACTTTTTCGTTACTGAAATAAATGTCCAGTCTTTTTTTTCTTCTCTGGAATGCCGAAAGAAATTACTGCAAGTTGTCTTTTCTGTACTAAATATCATACAACGGAAAAACAGTTTTTACAGATTTTATGGTGACTTTATTTCGGTGATTATTTCAGTTTAACATATTTGTTTAATCTGTAATATTGTATCAAAAACACCTTAAATTCCTCTTTTATCTTAAAAAATAAGTTGATAACTAAATGAAAAAATAAAAAGCAGCATTAGTGTTCATAGTTTATCAATAAAGATTTTGAATAAAAAACATAATTTAGCTATTTTTTGTTCGAAGTTTTTAAAATTAATTTTTTATTATTGTAACCACAGAATATAAGCTTTCATCTTATGTATAAATGAGGATAAATTGGTTTCCGAGTAACTTACATAATGATGTATTGCTAAAATTTTAAATTGATGCCTTTACAAATTTGTTTGTTGTTTGAACGGACAATTCCCGCTTTTTATTTTTAATTTTTTTTATTTAATTGTTAATGTTTCGAAAAGGCCAAAAACACAAACATTTCTGCTCACTGCACATTTTCTTTCTTTTTCTTTTTTAATTTTCAACCTAAGTTCGTTGGTTTATTTAAGCTGAGAGAACGACTCATTCGGCTCGAAACTAATGTGAGGTCACTTGTTCCAAACTTGGCTTGAAATGCAGAAGCGGGAACCAGTTTTGCAAGTTTCTCGCAAATCGCGCCAACCTTCACGGGGTATGGTAATTGTCTAAAAAACTCACACCAACTATTTGGCAGAAACCGTTTGATAACCATCATAAACGGAAGGAAGTTTTGACGTCACAGCTAAAATGTAGCGTTTTGATCGGACTGCAATAGCACGAGGTTTTCGGGCATTTTCTTTTCTTAATATTTAAATAACTTATTTTTTTAAAGATCTTTTTTTTGAATAATTTGAAGAATATTTTGAAATTCTTCATTAATATAAACTAATTTCACACTTTTTAAAAAAATGTGGGAATTGTTCATTATGAGTAGATTATCTAATTAACCGGCGTTCAAAGTTATTTTTAAAATGTATTTAAAGTTATATATATATATATATATATATATATATATATATATATATATATATATATATATAT
This sequence comes from Linyphia triangularis, assembly GCA_963978545.1. Classification (NCBI taxonomy): domain Eukaryota; kingdom Metazoa; phylum Arthropoda; class Arachnida; order Araneae; family Linyphiidae; genus Linyphia; species Linyphia triangularis. The sequence goes on along the minus strand of OZ021729.1, from coordinate 48,588,286 downwards.
ATATATATATATATATATATATATATATATATATATATATATATATATATATATATATATATATATATATATATATATATATATATATATATATATATATATATATATATATATATATATATATATATATATATATATATATATATATATATATATATATATATATATATATATATATATATATATATATATATATATATATATATATATATATGATTTTTTAAGAATAAACTCAACAAAATTGAAAAAATAAAGCCCTTTACTTTACTTCAGAGCTGTTTTGTCAAAAATATTATAATTCTATTGTCAAATTTTTTTAATCGTAACAATCTCAAAGCATAAATGTGAAGTAGAATAAAAGGAAAATTCTTCAAATAGAAAATATTAACCATGAGTGTTCTTTCATTAATGAAATAAAACGAAATCAAAATTAAAAAAACCCTCATATTTTTTTTAATTCTTTTACGTCGATTCATTAGGGTATTGCTTTTACAAAATTGATTTATATAGTCGACGGTCAAGAACTTTTTATTATTAAAAGCACTGCTGGAAAAAAAATATTTACTTGCATCCTTCTTAATAAACGCGTGATATGTTGTTTCCGAAATTAGTTTTAAAATCTTGTATAATTTCGATTTGAATTCTTTCAAGTAGTGATCATAATCTCTTAATTAACTAATTTCTCTATTCTTATTAATTTCATAAACCTGATTGTTTTAACCGTCCTTCCCTGAGAATATATCTCAATACTTTAAAATTAACAAACGTGAGGGATCCAGCTTATTAAAAAAAAAGTTAAAATGGACCAACCTAGATGAGATTTCTGCCTGTAGTCCGCCGTCATTTTTGTATTTTTTGCAATTCTTGATTCTCATAATTTTAAAATACACTGGTAAAAAAAATCTGAGACATTTATTCTGCAGTTCATTAATTATTTAGCTGTTAACTGTAATAAGGATAACACATCTACGACAATGTTTGGTTAGGAACTAGTTTTAAACATCGATATAGATAAACAACTGGATAGACTGTTCCAATGTCAATGCAAAGAGAAAAACGCGCCGGGGATTGCGAAGCTGGTGGGATGATTAACCAATCACAGTTCACTTTTATAGTTGGATGGCAATGCGATAAACCATGTTAAGTGTTAGAGCATATATTTGTTTGCACATTATTACTAATTAAGGGCTACTATTGATATTTCTACTGCGTACAACCCACAATTTTATTTTCAATCCTCGGCAATCCGTATTTTTTATCCCACCAAAGTCATCTGGCAACGGCTTCATTTTCCCAGCATTAAGGAGTCTCACCAGTTGTTTAGCTATATCGGTGGTTTTAAGTAAAAATGTCATATTATTTCTAAGTTTTGTTTATTAGATGGGATTCAAAGGTACTAGGATATTTAAAATAATATTTTAAGCTAGGATATTTAAGTATTATTTCTAAAAGTAGCACATGTAATTTTAGACCAAGTATTTAAATGCTCGTCCATGATCAAGTTTAGTTGAATAATTTAATAAAACGTTGAAATCTTTTATCAACATTAAGATTGTCTAATAGAATCTTGCTTTTTTGAACATTTTGTTCACTAGTTTTATAAATACGTGGGAAAAGTTGGTATAAAAATCTTCACACAGTTGAAATGCCCTGGCTTTGAAGGTTAAACATATGAATATAATAAAACGAAACTACACACACATTTTTGTATAAATCTTTATTTACACCAAACAAAATGTAAACCATTTACATTCACTTATCATCACAGTTCTTTTCCTTGTTAAAAGAAATCAAACTTTGGACATCTTGACTTGTGACGTCACACAGAAAAGCATACAATTGTAAATGAAGACATAAATTGTTTTTTTATTTTCCAAGATCCTGATTTAAACCTTTGTCAGGTCATCAATGATCTTATAAGATACAAAAATAATAATAATAAGCTAGCGTTGGCACGTTTTAAAATCTGCGCAGTGGCATAGTTGAAAATTCAGGGTGCAGAATCACAAAAAGGGAATAAGTAATTTTTGTAAGATTGAAAGGATTGTAAAACGCAAGCCATATTTTAAAAATAATTTGTTAGCAAGCTCTACTTGCTCTGCAGCTGTAAACAAATTACTTGATTATTGCTTACCAATAATTTTAGTATTAGTTTTAGAATTTTTGGTGGAACGAATTGGAAGAAGGAGTTGCAGTTTTAAAATAATATTTCCTGATTTATTTTTGATGAAGGGTGTGTTGTTTTGTTTGAATGGAATGTACAGAAGATGAATAGAAAAGCGGAAGATCTTTGACTTGAAGGCATGTTTTAGGATTGCCCAATTCCAAACAATCTACTGCATTCAACCTTGGGCTTTCTTTAGTGCTTTGACATCAAGTTCTCCGTAATAGCTCTCACTGAAAAATTAAACATACTTTTATGAGACTTTTACCGCACACATAGACTATTGTTTTTAGTAAAAATTAAATAAGATAAAAATTAGAAAATATAATATCTATAAGTAAATGATTAAAATTATTTTTATGTCAAAATAAGATTAAATTAAGTTTGTTTTTCCTATGAAGCCCCGACTTTATTAAGATGATTAAAAGTATAATTGAAATGAAAATAATAGTTTTACTTTAATAATGAAGTCAGGTAAAAAAATAATTATAAGAAATGAAATATAGAAAATATAGTTAGCAAACATTAATTTCTAAGTAACCTAATTTATAAAATAAAAACTTAGTTGTCTATAAAGTTATTTTAATTGGTTGGGTGTCTTTCATTCTTTAAAATAATTAAAAGTAATTACTGAATTATCAAATTATTTTGAGTGGATATGAAGTGGTAGATTTTTTTAAGCATGTGCATAGAACTTGATGTAAATTTTGATGTATCTAGCTCTAAGTGCGAATAATAAAAACTGTCACACTTGAGCTTATTTTGTTTGGTTTGAAGTCTTTTATTACTTGAAACAATTTTAAAAAAGTGATTGAGCAGTCAAATTGTATTGCGAGCAAACTTACCAGCCGGGTACATTTTCGGGCTCGTCGCATTGCAGACTGTCCACGTTGAATACTGTTCCAAGACTGCATCCGTAAGGTCTGGCTGTTCCCTCAATGCACACATAGAACTTCCTGCAGTCTGTGGGATGAGCATGTCGGCTGTAAAGGCCTGGTTGGTCAACGTCGGATGGGTCGGGGCACACGAAACCTTCGGCCACTTCTGCAAGGGTAAAATTATTTTATAGTATTTATAATATCACTATTTCAAGGAGAAGGAGTAACAATTTCAATATACTCAGGAGAGTTGATGATGAATGATATACGAAATTCACGAAGAGGATGGCATTTTTATCAATTAAAAATAATTTGCTTGTTTAATAATATTTTTAATTAATGAAGGAATGATGTATTGAATGTATTATTTGGTATAAAAATTATAACAAATTAATTTCGAAGAGAGTGGAACGAACATTTTAGAAAGTGAATGGTTTTCGCAACCAATATTTAAATAATGGATTTACAGGATGCAGAAACTATGTCAAAACTGAAATTTATCATGTCATAACAACAATTGAAGGAAATTATCAAACTGCAGGTTCATTTTGGGAATGAAAGAATTGGATAGAACAAAAAACCGTGATGTATACTGGCTACATTGCTGTGTACAGGGAAAGAATGTGTTTTGCCAGAACACTGGGCAGTACATGTTTGTGTGAGGCCCCTTCTTCTTATTCATGTGTTTTCAAACATTATTTTGAACATTATTATTTGTTCTGTAAACAGTAATTTCTAATAATTAGTGTCCTGTGTGAAATTGATGTGGCCTAATATTATTTGATCACTGTTTATTCATAACATTTCTTAGACTAAAACATCAAGCACACGGTAAAGACTATTTGTTTTATCATTTTCAAAATGTAATGCACTAAATAATATATAGATTAACCATAATTTATTCGCAAAAGATCTAACACATTTTCGAGTTTCGGCATGAAGGGTTTCATGACACTCTTTAAAAATATCATTGAGGAATTTTGAAATGAGAAGGCTTGATCTAGTGTCAACATTCCTAAAAACGAATGCAGACCTCCAATAAGAACTCCACATCTGTTCAATGACAATGGCTGACATCATTCCCTTTATTTTAGTTGAAGAGGCGTCGTTTATTTTTGTTAAAATCACACAAAACCACTAATGAAAGTAAAAGTGAACAGAAAAACAACCATTATTGTTCACTTCCAGAAAGCAACCACCTTAGAACATGGGCGTTTAGCGGAAGCGTCAAGGTGGTAACCAAAGCGCGGAATTTTTCATGACAGCCACAAGAGGGTTGCAATGAAAACCGAATCTCAGAAGTTGCCGCCTAAAAGTATTCTTACGCCCCCAGTGTGTACCCAGCCTGAGTGAGCAAACTTATTGTATCTTACCGAACTGGTCACACCTCTCCACGAGATCGGCCCAGACGCAGACGCGTTGTTCTGAGTCGTAGGCAAGGCCTGGTGGGCACTCGTATCGGGATGCCTCGCCATTCCAGCATGAGTAGAAGACACGGCAGTTGTCCTTGTTGGAGTAGATGCCATAGAGACGGGGGCAGTTGGGTGTGCTTATCGGAGGCTCTGGAAAAGAAAAAGTGTAACGATAAGTGTGTTTCTGGAACATTTTTTCACTTTGTCCATCTACTTTTGTATTGATGAGAATAAATACAACTGAAAAAGTAGCTAATAGCATTGTAATTTTTTTTTATGGTTTATTAAAAAATTGTATATGTATGAGCTTTCAAATTGAAGTGGCGAAAAACAGTTCTGATATCATACAGGCTTATCGCTTGCTCTTCTTCAACAGATACAAAAGAATACTGAAATGCATCGTGTTATTGTAGACGTTATTATTTGTTATAAATACCGTAATGGGGATGAATTATATTGAACAAGAAGCTTCCAATTTTTAAAGCTCGTGTCTTTGGTGATACTAAGTGTTCTTATTTTTTTTTTTAAATATCTCAAGAGGTTTGCATATAGCCTAATCCATTTCTCACAGCAAAAAATTACATTGTCAACCACTAATTTATTGAATCATGTAAAATTATATTTTGGTATAGATAAACAATTATCAAGTTCAAACTATATCATATTATAGATTATTCACTTATAAATGTCTCTATTCCATGAACCTATACAATTTCTCAATGAGATCTCCATGATAGAAAAGGAATTTTTATATTTGTAAAAAAAATTTATAAAAATCTGAAAGATTGTTTTACGGGTTACTCGCAAATAGATGCACCTTCAAGCGTTATACATAATATAACATTAACTATAGCGAATTTATATGACTAGTTAAAAATTTATATTGGTAATAACCTTTTTAAGGTTAAACATATTCTAGCAAAAGCACAGCTAAGTTAATGCGTAGGTATTTAGCATTTCTTAAAAATAAATACTGAGGTTCTGTATAATATCTTACCAAGGTCCGTCCTATCTCCACAGTTGACGCTGAAGGGATATGCGCAGTTCTCTCTGAGTGGGTCGACGTCATCGAATACCAGTCCGTTACCGCATACTTTCAGAGTAGCAGTTCCATTCTCGCAGGCCCAGTACTTGTCGCAACTGCGAAAGTGGGGGTAGAAGCCGAAATTGTCGGGGCAGTCAAAGTCCTCTCCTCTTTGGGCAGAGACTGAGGGAAAAAAGAAAGAAATATGAGTATAAAATAGAACATAAATATTTTACTTTATATAAATGAGACGATCAATTTCACAAAGTCAACTGCACATAAAAAAAAAGAAGAAATCAAAATTGAATTGAGGGCATCATTTTGTTCTATATTTTCTTCTCTACAACTAATTTCAATAAAAAAGATTTGCTTTAAGTTATGAAACCTATGGTCATGCTTAAGAACACAAATGGAAAAGGAGAAAGTTTCTCATATATCTGGAAAGTTCTATAAAGGGAATATAGGTAATTTTATAATTTTTCTACTCAACTATGCCCTTACTAAATATATTAAAATGAATTGTTAAAAGGAAATCCATGGCAAGGATTGTATTTCGAAAACCCAATATAACTGTTAAAACATACTTATTCTGAATACGGTTCATTCAAGTGGTATGAAATTGGATGGTTTTTCTACACGAGTACACTCAATGACAACGAGTAAACGTTTTGACATTTGAATTGTTATTGTTTAAAAAAAAGACATCAGTTGCAAAGACTGAAGTTTTGGAGACCTAAATAACTATAAAAATATTCTCGTTCCAAATATGTCTTATTCTAATGGTACTCAATTGTGAGTATTTTCTACACGAGTAAGATTCAGTGACCACGAGGGTATGTTTGACAGGTGAATTATTATAATGGCATCAGTTCCAAGGAGTGAATTTTTGGAAACCTAAAAGAACTTTTTAAATATATTTATTTTAGATATAATTCGTTCTTATGTGAAGAAATTGGGACAATTGTCAACTAGACCAACTGTTCAACAAGTTCAACTCCTTCCAATATCTCCCAAAGATAGGCAATTTTCCTGATAACTTTCTAGGTAGTACAGCGGTATTGGTCAATGTCGAAAATAGGGTTCTGTGAAGATTGGCTATTGAATGCCGAATCTCGAGCTTCGTTCCAAAAGACACAATTTAAAAAAAAAAAAAAAAAAAAAAAAATGTTATAATTATCACAAAACATATTTTGTAATCCCTTCGCCCTTTCTTATAAAAATATATTTCAATTTTAAAACTCTGCATCAACAATTGAAAACTTCCAATATATTTAATCCAGCACTGGGCGTGATTGTCCAAGATCTGTAGCAACGGCCAGTCTTCAACGTCCATATCGGGATTGGCCAGTGTTGATATTGGCCAACCGACTTGTGCTACTGGGATTCTCAGATTTTGGCAGCAAATAATATAATGGTCAGCATTTGAATGATTTTTACCTTTGCATTTGGGAAATAAAATTATGACAATCAATTTTATCCCATTAAAATAAATGAACTTCCATTTTACGTTTGTGATAGTAAAGCAATTCAAATACTGATACAATATCTAAAAATCCTTCTCATTTTAATTTTTGAAATTTTTACAGACGAAAATTTTCTTTGATATTAGTTTTAAGATAATCAGTCAGGGTATTACTTGAATTCAATAGCGTGGATTTCCATCATGCAAAGAAAACACATGTTACCCATTTCCAAAATACGGAGTAATTTCATTAACCCACTGACGGTCATGGGAATGGGCGAAATTCCCCAGTAATAATTTTTAAATTATATTTCTAATTCAAATACATAATTTTTTTAATTATATTATTATTTATTTATTTTGTTTTAGATAGGTTATATAATATCATCCTAACAAAAATATCTAAAAAATATTTTATTTTAAATTTTATTTATAAATTTAAAAAAGTTGTGTATTGCTGGAAAAACTGAGGATCCTATGACGTATATATACGTGCATGACCGTCAATGGGTTCTTTAGGTTTATTTTCAATACCAAAGAACTAGTTTATGTAATGAAATGGATTAGATTATACGGAATCAGAATAGCATGGAAGAAAGAAGAGTTTAACCTGATAAGAAATTATGTCAAGATGTTCTTCAATGAAACGAGGAGTGTTACGTTAACATATTTGAAAAATCCCTCAAGGCGAGATTCATTCAAGGATGAGTGGACAGATAGAACATTTGAAGCACATTCGAAAAACTGTCTGAGCAAAAGAAACGTGTTCTTAAAATAGAAAACTAGAGAAAAACAAATACGAAATAAAAAGGAATTGATGTAAGAAGATAAAAAGTTATCTCAGAACCATACTTTTATTTGCTCTACTGACTTTATAACGTGTGGATTATGCCTTAAATAAAATATGTATTTATTAGATGTTTATGATATGAAAAGAAAACTGTAACACTTCATTACTTCTTTTTTGAAATTATCAACTTATACTTTATTTTATTTATAAGAAAGAGTAAAGAGTAGAAAATGTGTTATGATGGTTTTGACATATTTATTTTTAACAATTTTTTGTATTTTGGAACGAAGTTCGAGTTTCAACCAGGATTGGCCAATCTCCCAGAGTTTCTGTTACCCACTTTGGCTAATACTGAGTATGGCATTCCATTTTCTGTAGCATTTTCAAATAGTTTTGCTGCATAGTGTAAATACAGTAATTTTTTTTACTAGCGTTTGCGGTATCGTCAATTTAGTAGACAATTTATGTCGGATCTACCTTTTCATTGGCTTATTTTAGTATTAAAAAAAAAGTAACTGATATTAGATAACATTAAAAATGTCGGAATACTGTTTAATTTTTGCTCCAACAATCCAGACACAGAAATTTTCCTTATTATATATTTAGTTTTAGAATATTTTTTTTTTTTTTTACATTTGCATACATGTTCTTTGTTTACCATGCTTGTAAATTTCTTTTTCAATGTTTAGTTTTCTTAAAATACCTTATTTATCTAAGAATGATTTATCTTCCTCCCAAAGGCTTAACAGTATCAATTAAGGCCATTGCCTAAAAGCACTTTCAAACAAAAATAGATTTTTCTTTATTCAATACATTCTAATGATATTTATTTTGGCTAACGGAACTAACGGAATGAATAAATGAATGGACTTCCTTACATAGCAAAGTTGAAGTTAATCATTTAACATAATGCTCACGTTGTTTTCACTTCCGAAATTTGTATTGCTTACTATTCCTGACTGTGTATTTTTTACACTTTAAAGAAATTCTAAGCAATCTTTTAATAGCAAATCGATTTTCCTAGTGCTTTTGACTTATATACTCCCCGAATGATAATGATAATGTTACGGTTGAAAAACCTTGATAACAAATAAAATATTATGCCTTGCGACTTCATAGAAAACTTCTCTTCACAATGTCTGACGGGGAAAATTAAATACTCATTTGTGATTCGCTTTCGGAAAATTCGAATTTATTTTTATATGATGTTGTGAATGATTGTAAATTTTGGAAGACTAAAAAAGAAATAACGACTTAAGCTTATAGTTGTTAAGTAGTTAAGTTACCAAATATAATTGAAGTAGAATACAATACAAATAAGAACATATAAAATATATTTATAAAATAATAATATAAAATTAAAAAATGAGATATTAATGTGAAGATATATTCAAAACCATTTATTAAAATGTGGTCTATCATTTATAGTTTTATAAATTAAGAATTTATTTATCGTTCGTAAATATTTAAGTAGGTTAGAATATTTTATCTCTCAAATTAATAAACTGTTCAACGTATTTCAGTAATTTAATATCGTCCAATATTTTAAAATATCGGTATTTAACAGGATGGCACACTGCTGATTTTTATTTATAGCAAATTTAAGGGAGCTATTTAGTTTAGTTTATTGAGGAAGATGGTGTGGAATTTAGATGAATTCTTAAAAAAGTTAGAATTTTTATTGACTTAAAATATGGTTTTTATATGTTTAAATGAGATAAATATGTCTGAATTAAAATTTATTTATTGTTATTTTGCATTGTTTGATAATTAGTTTTGAAAGAAAATATTTGAAATAAATGCTCAAAACTAATTTGTTTACTATAAATATAATTTTTTAACTATAAAAAGTACTGGTATGGTAAACGTATGGTTTATTCAAAAACTGTCCATAAAATTATGCTACCACTAAACAAAAACCAAACTGTCGAAATGACTGTAATAGTAATGGGAATTTGAAACAAATATTCAGCTGATATTTAAATTAAATGTAAGTCAAAATTCGGAATAAAACCATAACTTTTGAAGAAATTTACCTAAATTAAAATAACATAGGTAAAGTGGTGAAGTTATTGCTTTTTTAGCCGTAGGGCGTGATTGTTCGAAACACTTTAAATAACAATTCCATATTGCATTCATGTTTTTGTTCAATTATAAATATAATAGATACTATATAGCTTTTAAATAAAAACACACTTAAATAAATAAAAAAAAAAGTTATTTATAAAAACTATATTTATTTAATAATAAGTGTGAGAAATAAAAGGATTGTATGATCAAAAATATTCAAAATATTTATTAAATTCTGTGATAAACTTAAATAAACTTTCATGTGAAATAAATTTGATTGTTGTGAAATTTAAATTCGATTGACAAATATAATTATTTTATACATAATCAAATGCCGTATTTTTATATGTGGATTGGGAATATCAGCCATTTGTTTACATATCAAAATCAACAGTTGCTGAACCGTTGAATTGAAATACATATTTGTCGTTTTCCGCAACTTTTAAAAAAATACGAGAAAATGTAGAAAATGCGAACGCAGAAGAAAGTTTGAAATGCGAAATGCTGAAAGATGCAGAAACAGCCTAGCTTGCATTGGAAGTGTTGTAGTTTAAGAAAAATATGCAGTTTCTATGGGTGATAAGTTTGTTCTTTCTGTGTAGCCCATTCTGAGGGGGGGGGGGGGATCTTTTGGGATATATGCGAAATGTTTGAAAGAATACGATTTTGTGCTTTCCTATTAGTTATGACACGAAAACAACCTCAGGGATTGGAGAGCGTCAGAGAGCAGGTCGTGAACCTTTTATTTCATCACCTGATGGTAAATGCTAATGAATGGATGTGAGTACTTTGTAAAGAAAGTTGGTTAGATAAATGTTGTTAGAAATCATTTCAGGGGGAACATAAATGTGTATTTTTAAACTACTAATATAGAACAAATAATTCCTACTTCACCAAAAAAGACTTGTTAAAAATCCATACTAATGGACTTTAATTATAATCCACACACATATACATTAATTATTAACACATACATTGAAGAAATTTATGAAAATGATACAATTGGTCGAAAAATTTTGTTTGCAATATTTTCGCGGGAAGCATATTTCTTGTAAAAAACTGTCTTTATTTAGTTTTTGTTTAAACAAGGGAAACGTATTTTATTTATTATAAACCAGAATTTTAATTGATTTTTATGCGCTAGAATTTGTAACAGAACCAAATCATTCGTATTATTTTATAAAAATAAAATCATAATAAAAGGTGAAGTAATTATTCAACCCAAATACCGGCGTTTCAATCTGAAAATGATTTATTTCTGAGAAACATGATTTTTTGTTTCCCAAACACGTGCAAGACTAGTTATTTACATTCTAGATTATGTGGGTCAGAGATTATGGACACCGGTTTACATTTGTCGCTTTTTTAACTACGGTACATGGAATTGTGCAATTATATAGCAATTTTAATTGCAATTATGTATATTATAAAATGTTTTTTTGAAAACCTTTTCCTTTCAGTTAAACAATACAAACAAATCACGTTTTTTTTAATGTATTTGTAAATTAAAAATGTTCAAAGGTTACACTGTCAGCTATGTTTTTATATACAGCTCCCTGTTCTTTCTTTTTAACTATTGTATAATGTTAATAAAATATTAAAAAAAATAATTTTGTGAATATTGAAAGAAAGGAACTATGATATAAATAAAAGAGCTCACACAATATTCGTAGAATTTTTGTCAAATTAATCAAACAATTAGGTTATTGCAAGTTGACAGTTTAATTGCAAATGTATACTTATTTTGAATAGAGACTCAAAATAATCAGTTAACGAATCCATGTTTATTTTACACATTGTTTTGTATCAAAACCTATATCATGTTCTTAGGTATAATAATAATAATAATAATAATAATAATAATATCTCGTCTTACAATCGACAAAATAATTTTAACAATAAGTAATATTCATAGTTTTGAACTGCAATAAAAACATTACATCCGGTAATTATATTAAGAATAATAGGTTCACTCCTCAAAGACGCCTACGGATTTCATATATGTCACTAGTGACACCTATTTTCTTTAACCAATTTTTGAGGCCTTAACTCCACCCTTTCTGGACCTACTTTCACCAGCAACTTTCATTTTGACGGATGATACCTGACTTCTCCCAAACAACTTTCTGACGATGTCTTGAGCAACTTCAGCGAGCATTCACCCTGTACATTTGGCGTTTTTTTTTTTTTTTTTCTTTTTCTTTTTTGAAGGTGAAAGGGGAATGTTTTCAGTTTTATTTTCTGAAGGGGGAATTACCTTTCACCTACTCTAGTTTTTAAGTGGATAAAAACGTTTGGTTTGTGTTATTTCTCCGCAAAGATGTTTCGAAGTTTCGTCACTCACAGATAATTGTGATTTAAAAGTTGTCGACTTTTTAACTTCAGATGTTCAGATGACATACTTAATGACACAAATGACGCGGATGACATACTTGTGGTACCGTGGTTTCAATATGATCGTTTGTACAGAATATTCTGGTGCTAGCTTTATATCGTTTGAAAGAATTTGTGTCATGATTCAAAGTTTGCGTTTCTAGGTTGGAGATAGTGAAAAGTACACATAGTTTTTTGATAAACATAATTTTGATTGATTGCTTTAAAAAACTTATTGCATTTGTTGTAAAATTGGGAATTTTGCTTTCGACAGTATTCTGCCAAGTGAACGATGATTTGAAACACCAATATTTACACTGTCATCATACTTGAAACAATAACTTTATACACATTTTCAAAAAACTTATTGAATTTTTGTATGAAACTGTAAAATTAGATGTTTCCTATATTTAAAGATTTGGGTTCAATTATCCGGTCGGAAATGTTCGACGAGTCAATAAGAAAAAGATTCCAACAACCATTTAATAACATACTCTTAGGTGAGGGATGTTACAGATGAAGACTTCCCTTTTTGTGCTCTTAAGTTATAGTTTATTGATAGCGGTTTCAAAATTAAAATTTTAAAGATACAAGTTGGATTTTAAAAAGGTACATGTATTTCTTGACATTTGTCACTTTATTCCTTATATATTTAAATGTCAAACATTATTATTCGCCTCTTTTGAATACAAATCATCCATAGACATTATAAAAAAATTTCCAATACTTCTCAGAAATAAAGTCAATGCACAAAAAACACTTCAACTGCGCAAACAGCATTCTAAATTAGACTGCAAATGTTTGACTTTGTTATGTCTTTCTCTTTTTTAAGTGTCCCTTCCCCCACAAAGTCATCCCACGTCTCAGCCTTCAAAATTATGCCCAAGGGACCGACCGATCAGCAGGACACGTGTCTCATTATTCTTTTCGTGACAGTTGGAATATTTATATAAACCTTTCAGATTCGCTATGAGACTAGCCTTGTTGCACAGGATCCGCCCATTTTAATCAGCGTTACACAATAATTTCGAGTGTAACGTTCTTATGACCGCTGTGATTCGACCTTTTGAACAGTGAATGATATTTAAATGCCCTTCTAAAGTCAAGGTGAAATTCTTTTCCCCCTTACCCTTCAAAGTGAAAACCGCAGACATTACCCCTTTCTTTTTTTGAATACACGATCACCCCGCCTTTAATTTGGATAGGTTGTCAAAACGTGGAAGATGAATTTGCTGGCTTATGTTCTCAACTCATATTAAGATAAAGTATTTTGAGTTCAAATTTTTGTTGTATGATGTCCAATGATTTAAGTATTCGTTTAAACCCACATTTATTATTATTTATTATTTTTTTTTATTTTAGATGCCCACATCATTATATATTCTAATTGTTTTTAAAATAAAAGTTAAAACTATTTATTAATTTAATTTCTATTATAGACACACAAAAATTTTTTTTTAAAAAATAGAGATTTTTTTAACTTATGTAACAAATGTAATTTTTAAGGCATTGTAGATCATTAAGAGTTTATTGACTTCGCTATAAATTTTATAAAGTTCCATAACACTTCACTATTAAAATAGGTTTATCAAATCATGAAATACGGGATTAAGAAAAACTCTGTTAATGAATATTTATTTCTATGACTTTAAATCGAGATTAAATAAAATAAAATTCAATTGTTAGCAAATTGGAAAGAAGTATTCAACTCAATCCAAAACATATGGATTTATTTATCGACTATAAGTTGCAATCTTATTGTTTCTGTATAGAGACAACTTTTCATGTAATCACTGAAACCTAGAACCTTTTGTTTTCAGACACTGAAGTCTGATAATTCGCTAAAAGATCGAATCAGTTATAATCCCTAACACAATAGGGAAATCAATAACTCTATATGGTAGCGGTAATCACTTCGTTCGAAGAAAAAACGTGGAACCATCCATTAAGGTAAGCCTTTAAGAACCAAAAGACTGAACTACTTGAAGAAACTAGGCAGAATAATTTGCAATGCAAGGTTAACCATGACTTTCGGAATGGTTGACTGAGCATACAAGGGTGTTTCTCCCTTGTTGTCGCTATTTTACTTTTTTAATGCTTCATATCGGTGTTTTGAGGATAATTGTCACGTATCACATCCTCATGGGCACGGAATCAGATGCACTTGAGTAGTTATCAAGTATCAAAACCTAGTTTTACACTGATATGGTTCTAAAATGGTACCGATTGTTACACGATGGAGTTTTAGAATAGATTGACATAGAAAGTTTTTTTTTTTTTTATTGTAGCCAAATAGAAATTAATTTTATTTTAATCTTTTTAAAGAAGAGTAGTGGAAATTAAATTTGACAAAGAGCTTGGTTTTAACGGTTTTTTTTTGCTTTTGAATAAAATTCTTTTACTTTAGTCTCAATGAACTACATTGTTGCTTCGACGGTTAAATGCACTCTCCTACACATTCCCCACAATGAAGATTTATGAAGTGACTTATAAATTCTTTCTGGATGTACTTCCTTTTCCATGTCATTAGCTAAAAACAAGTTACATGATAAGTTTATATTAACAGTCTGCTAATGTAATTGTTCCAATAACGTTATTGAAAAAGTGTCTTCAGTAATACAGTGAAATTTTTAGTACAAAGAGTTTTGTTTAGCACCACTTATAAATTTTGGGGGTCTATATCAACCATAAATTTGCCATTGACTTTAATAGAATACCTCCCATAGTCCACATCGGTGGCAAAATTTAATTTGTTGGCTTCAATGTCATGGAAACAATTATCTTTAACGATTTAACTAAAATATCGAACACTAAACATTAACTTTTAAAAAATTTTTACAAATTTAATGGGTTTTAATTTTTTTTTTTTTTTTGTAGGCTTTAAATTTTCTACTAAACTAAATATTCATTCGCTTATAGCGGACAGAATTGTGGCTAAAACTCCAAGGAATTGCAGTGGTTCTTTAAAAAACCACAACTATTTCGAATTAAAGAAAAGAATAACATTCGTTTTTATATTATAATGATTCGATAAAACCATCCTTTTTAATCTTGTACCAAATTTTTTATTTAAATTCAATATTATGATATTAAAACAAAATACACTCGAGTCTTTATAGCAATAGAAGCCGAAAATTAATTCTTTCCCAATCTCTCGGCCTTTAATTATAGTTCACTGAAATTGGTAATGACCACTTGTGCAAATTTTGGAGTAAACAGTGATAATAAAAATGTGTCGTTGCACGAAAGACCCGAAATAAAAGTTTTTTACAAAAAAAAATTACTGAATTTGTGAAATACTAAGGTTTTGAATAATCTTATATACGAAGTTCTTTTAGAACTCTTATCACTATTTGGAATACGAAATTAGCCCTAGTAGAATAAGATGCTGAAATATTTAAATCTTCATTGTTTTAAAAACAGCAACTTTTTTTTTTATGTATTTCAGTAGCTAAACCTTAACATCTTTACAAAAAAGGTTTCGTAAGAGTCGAAAAAAATTGATAGCATCTTTTGGCATTTGCTATAACGTCATTACAAAATAAACATAAATGTCTTTTGATTTTCATTAATATCAAAAAGTCACACATGAAGGCAAAATTATCACATTTTGGAACTAGAACAACTTATTCGTTAACTTAAAATCAGATCCTACAGCTTCTTAGGAAATATTTTGTAATAATTGTTTGTTAATAATATACCAAAAGCAATAAGTCATGATGCTTAAGGAATATATTATCAAAAGAAGACTGCATATTTTGGCAATTTTCGGAACTCTTCAGTAAGTGACGTTTTGTTCGTATGTGCAGAATATAATTAGCAGTCACTCAATTCAATATTTCAATAAGATATTCAAGCTGGTAATTTCTATGAAGGTGAAATCGAAGAACAAAAGTTCTTTCCAAAAAAGAGTTCTCCAGGTGCGATCTGTAAAGCAATTTCCATTTAGCAAGACCATCACGGGACAAAAGCAGGAAAAGTTCGATTTAGGTCAAGAAAACAAGAAAGAAAAAGCAACTTCAAGATATAAAACCAGAATAAACTAGAACTTTTAAAGGAAAGGGAAGGAGCCGGACGGAAAAAATGTGACATATTTAGAAGCAAAAAAATGCACGCGTTTACAACTAACCTCACTTTAACATTTTTTTTCAACAATTTAATTCGTATTCTTGAGCCGTATCCGAGTAAATTTTATGTCCAACTCACAAGGTCGACACCATGCCGGTTGGTTTGTTATTGAGAATTCCTATGTTATCCCTAACCACCGGTATTCAAGGAACAGGTTAGGTGACCCAAATCTTGACTGCCGCTTCTAGCTTGTTCTTACTTTTTTTTCTTTTCTTATATCTCTCTTTCCTTCACGTTGTGATTGTAACCTTATTAATAAGAAATCAAGAACGTAATCGAAAGTACTGTAATGGATTCGATTTCTCTATGGAAATAGAATGTGATAAATTCCCAAATACAAAATTGCTTACGATGAACTTTTGTTTTGAACTTTAGTTTTTAATTTTTTTAATTTTGTCGTAACGCACTCGTAAAAACGTGATAAATATTTTGTGCATCTAACGATGTTCTGTATCTTAAGTGTTGAAGTTAATTGAAATGTATTATTTGGATTGAAAGTATAAAATAGTTAATATATATTATTTGGGGATAAAACTACAGAGATATTAATGAAACATTAGATCAATTAAATTAACACAAATGAATCAATTTTTTTTTAATCCCTAACGTTTCATGAATAAAATTAAGAATAAGTTGGGTTTTTTTCGTAATTTTGAAGCATTAATTTATTTTACATTTACTTAATTAAATAGTCATGGCTATTGATTGCAGGTCTTATAACATTCTATATTTTCAATAAAATTAAATATTTGAATGTATTATCAATATCATCAATGAGTAATAATAAGAAAGGTATTCAAATTAGGCTTAATAGAATTTGTTTGAGATTAAACAATATTTTTTAATGAAACACATTGTGATAACTTTTTAAATTTGAAATAAAACTTTCTTTTTCATTACAATGTGTGTATTAAAAAAGATAAAATGTCTTATATTTACAAGTCAAGCTTTGTTCAGTACTTTTACTTAATATTTGTAAATTTTAATGTATCACAAATACTTTCAATGTGAGTAACATCGGTTTCAATTTTTTAATCTAAAATATAATCATGCTCTAAGTACTGTAGTCTTAAACTGATATTACGTGGCGAAGATCAATTGAAAACATATGATCCTAATTTTCCTATGTGTGATAAATGTAACAGCTTATGAATTGCAAATACAAAGGTAACTCAAACGGAAACTTGAAATTTTTCTTCTTTTAATTTAATATAAGGGACATAATAATTTAATATAATAAAACAATAAATATCGAAAATATAAATTTTTTTGTATGCAGGGATGGAGATGGAATATTTATTTTTAAGCTGTCCAAAGTCAGTTATTATCTCCTGTCCTATGGTAAAGATTTCTATTCTCGATTGCCTCAATTTTAGTTTCAGTTTTCGATCTCTGAACTGTTGTACTTTGCCCAAATATCTGTTAATAACTTTTTTTAAATTTCATGTTGGTATTATTAAATTTAAAAGTGTCAAAAATATTCTTGATTTCAATATTAGATGTATTCAAACTCGGAAAAATATATTTCACTGTAAAAATTATATTCGAAAACATTGGCTGGTACACCATTTGTCATACATTTCTGCTTCAAATGAATTATCTAAACATTATATCAGAAAAAAAAAAAATGAAAAAAAAAATGTGAAAACTAATAAAAACTTCAATTAAAATAATAAACGGAAATAAACATTTATAAAACATAAAAAGAAAACAATACAAAATTTATAAAATTAATTTTAAAAAAATCTATAAAATTATAAAGAATGGAATATACTTGCAAAGCATTATGAAAAACGTCAGTTTTCAAGTTATTCTATTGAAATGAATGTCTTAAATAAAATTAAATATAACATGCCTATTTTATACTGAACTTGTAAAACAATTTCAAATGATATTTGAAATACAATATATTAGATACAATTGAAATTATTCTAAAAAAGAACACATTTCAAGTAAATTATTGCAGATGTCCAAGATAGAAATTATAGGTTAAATATTAAAATGAAGTACATTGAAATTATGTTCAAGCTCTTTAAAACTACAAGAATAAGATTTTGAACAATCACTTACCAACTCCAGCCAGTGCAACCAGAAATAAGATGGTATACATTTTAAAAAAATTTAATTTCCCTTTTAATAGAAGCGTGTGTCGAAGCGAAGCTAAAGAGAACGTCTTTCCTTTCGGAGCGTTCGTTGCGAAAATGTGGAGGATAACCGGGAGCAGACAGTTTTTGTAGCAGCTCAACTTTAACTATCCACTGCGACCGTGACCTAGCCTCGCACCAGCGATCGCCAAATTGTGGCCTCAAAGCGCACAAGAAATGTCATTTAGCGCTCTTTCTTAGAATTCAACTCCAGCCAACCCTTCCAATATTGAATTATTTAAATTCCTTATTTTTCCGGATGTCGAGGATGCAGAATAGTTGAATACGCGATGCTTTTTTACTTTTCGTGGAGTTTAGAGGTATTTTCCGCCCAGACGATAAACAGTTCAATGGAGACGTTTTTTTTTTTTTTTTTTTTTTTTTTTTCCCCCCTTTCTCTCTCTTGTTTTGGAATATCCCCATCTGCAAGGAAAGGGTGGAGTGAAGTGAATGAAATGGCATTTCGATGTAAATTTGCTCATACCATGAATAGTTTTGTGCTGAGTTTTCGAAGGGTGATTTATGAAATTTTTTTATGTTTCGATTGGTTTCTGACATTGGAATTGCAGTATAGTTACAGTATAATTAGTTTTAGAATTAGTGTGCTTGAATAATATTTAGGCATGGGAGCCGGCTGGAATAGTCAAAGATCTGTAGGTCAACCTGTAACCGGTGGCTTTTGAAAATTAAAAATAAAGTAGAGCAAAATGGTAAAATTCTCAAGGAAATCAAATATAATATGGGTTTTAAATTTTATATTTAATTGGAACAGAATATTAATACATAATGCTTAATAAACATTTCAGTAGGAAATCCAATCTTCATTTTGGGAAATCAAAGTTTGAATACAATTTTTTTTCCCACTTTGTACCCCTCCCCTCCCCTCCCTCTGCATGCGATTTGCCTCTCTCTTCAAGTAATCCTGCCATCCCCCATTTAGTTAGGATATAAATATAATTTGAAAATATCTTTTCTACGAATATCGTTAAATTTAAAACAAACACATTCATACATTTTAAAAAAATAAAAAAAAAAAATTAAAGCAATATAATTAGTTTGGGAAAATACAATAATAATTGCTTGCATTTTTGGATTAGAAAACGCTTGAATTAATATATACTTCTAAACGACGCAGTTTCATAATTTTATATCTAACTCTAGACGGTTAAATGAGAGAAGTTTAAAATCGAAAACAATGCAATACAATGGGGATTGACATTCTTTAATCTCCTTTCCGTCAAATTGGAGATTTTCGTATTTTTCAAGCGAAAGAAATTATTATATTTTAATTCTAAAAAAAAAAAACTCTGACGAACTTACAATTCTACGCAATTCAATGCAATACTTTTGTAACAATTTCATACACATAGAGTAACAAAATAATGGTCATCTAAAGATTAATGGATAATCTACGTTTGTCCAGCTAAATAACTCTTTATTCTCAATGCATATCAAGCTGTCATTTTACGCTACCTTTCCTATTTACTCTCACAGAATGTACGATACTATTATTAATGTGTTTATTAATGTGTGTCCACCTACTATATCGTTAAATTTTCCAAGCATTATATTATAAAAGTTGCATTTGAGTCATTCTTCCGAAACAGGTAACTTTTTAGAGTAAAAAAATTTAAAAAAAAAAGAAGAAAAAAAAAAAAAAAAAAGGGATGCCATAAATGTATGTTATGCATTTTTTTGTTATTATTTAGACTTTATACAACAAGAAAAAATACCAGCAACACAAAAATTTGTAAATTGTGAATTAGAAAAAATATTTAAAAAAATTCTCTATGCCTTGATAATTGTGCTCATAATACGAATTTTTTTTTAATTAGGTGATTTAAAAAAATGCTAATTAAAATAACAAAATCAAATGAAATTTTAAAATTTAATTACAATAGTAGTGGGGTACTCTTTAACTTATATCTATTTTAATAACATTTTGAACAAATAACAAGCATCTTTATCCTGGTTTGATGCGATTGTGTTCTTTATTTGTTAGAGGACAATGATGGAACTTACATAATTAAAAGCTGGCCCATTATGTTTAAAATATTTTAAATATATGAATATATTCTCTAGAAGTTAACTTCTACTGGTCTAAGTATTTTCTGTAGATACCAGGAAAACTATTCTAATTAAACATAACTCTGATGGCAAAGAACTTCACAATTCCACAAAAAAGGAAATGGTGCCGGTTAAGAAGAAAAAAAGCTTGCTAAAAAATAAAAGTTATTGGAATAGGCACGAAAAATAGAATGCTTCTACATCTGTAGTTAAAATATTAAGTGTGCCAGAACAATAATGCTCTTTTCAGTGACACACGTTTTGTAATTTTCTAATTATAAAAAAATAATGCAATTACTTTAAGTAATTTTCCATTGTATGAAACATTTTATTATAAATGTATTAAATTAATTATTGTTGGAAAATTAGTTTTATTATTAACTTATTTTACTTTTATAGCAGCATAGATATCTCTAGTGACAAGCCAGTATAAAGACTTTTGGAGACATTTACGTTTAATATTCTTTTAAATGCCTTTATAAAAGAAAAAAATCAATATGTTATTGATGAGAAGGTTAGCTTGGAACATGAAAAAGTTATTAAAAGGCTATTAAGCATTTTCATATTTGTTTTTAAAATGATATAATGTTGTGACACATATTTTTCGGTTTCGGTAGAATGACCCGTTTGCTCATTTAAAATGCAATTCATATAAATGTACTTATATAGTTCTTATTATTACCAATCTTCGTCCAATTACCAATCTTAATTTGCTATCTTTAACATCACAAAGTTTCAAATTTAAATAAAAGAACAAAATCGTCTCTGCAATCTTCAATCCCAAAATCATCGCTCCTAATGGTATAGTGCAAGTGTATGTAATGCATACCCTATAGGGTAAGTGTATTAGAGTAGTTCAAAAACATTTTTCAACTAAAGACAAACTTCCCTATAGTTACCTAAAAACACACAAAATGTGAAAGTTGGCAGCCAATTGATCCCCACCTCTTTGTTGGAATAAGAGTGGGAAATTTTTCTAGAATATAAGTGAGAGGATAGATGTAAATAAATGAAGGGGTACTCTTCACATTTATTTAGATCCAGGATACGAAATTTACGGAAAAAAGGATAATGTGATAAAACATTTCGGTTGTCCTTTGGGCAACCAGAAATTTAATTTTCACTTCATGAGTGCTTTTTTTGTTTTGATAGTTAAGATAAAACTAATCAATTGGATTTCAAGTACTTATTTTATGTGCACGTTGACCAATTTAATTTATCCAAGCTGAGAAACAGGAAATGAATCCCTCAATCATGTCTCTTTCCTTGCAGTTTTATTTTCTTACTGTTGACTACGTAAGTAAATATTTAAACTATTTCATTAAACCTTTATTAAATCATTCTAAAAACAGTAAAAGGAATTTCTGTTTTATATATTCTGTAATATTGAAAAAGTTAAGGGTAACCAAGGTCAATTCATTGGTTGAGTTTTGAATAATATAAATACAAAACCTTTTAATGTTGATAAAAAAGGACGCAGTTATTCGCAGTCGAATTGGGGATTTTTTCGCTAACCAGGAAAATTCCTTCGTAATCAAATTGCTTGCTACGTAACACTTGCCAAACCCCAAGATCGCTATGCTTGTGGATTAGCATTATAAATACAATATAACTGAATATAGAGTCCATCAGTGAGCTTTCTTACTTAATCCTATAAATCAATCAAGTTTGAATTACTTTACTCAAAATATTAAGCACATGGTCTTTGCTGCAAACAATGGCATTGAAATTAAAATAAAATCTAACTCAATTCTCAAAACCAAAGAGGGCTTCAACGAAGAGAAAGTTGCTGATCACTGACATTGCAAAGGTGATAGGTGAGTCGGTTTCTTTTTTAATGCTATTTTTAATTAATTTAAATAACTATATAATATAAAAGATAAGATAACTATATAATATATATATTCTATGTGCATTCGTATTTTAATTTTCAAAAATAGTTAAATTACATACAGAGTATTTCTGTGTTTGTAAAGTATTCAAAAATAGTCAAGGCAACAAGTATTGGTTTCAAATTTAAGAATTTCTGAATACATAATGTTGTGAAATGCATTCGTGCATTCGAATATAATTAAAATATATATAGATTGTATCTATATAGATTAGGTCTAGTAAATAATATTCAAAAATAGCTTAAAAATTTTATATATTAAATAATGACTTCTAGAATAATGGATGCCAAAGCTAAAAATGGAAATAATACGATGTTCGTTTACATTCGTGTATTTAAAAAATTCAAATTTTGTTGAAATACTTATTGTAGGAACTCATAAAGTATTTTTTTTTATATAGCATAATAATAGTATTAGAGAGGTTTTTCTTGAAATCGTGTATTGTTAAATGTGTGAAATTATGTTTAATGTATTGTACATTTTTCAGTAATAAATTTACTTTGAGTTAGTTCACAAAACATTATAGATAATCCGTGCACTTCTTCTAATCAGAAAACTTTTTAGATGTGTTTACTTTGTTTAGGAATTAGGATAATAATTTAAATATTCGTTTATATGGCAGGTTTCCATTGAGCCGTCCAAAAATTCTTAAAAAGTGCATTCAAAACGTGAAAATTGTTCATTGAAAGTCTTCACCTAGAAGTGTTATATACATTGATCATCTGTACCTACATTATTCAATTTTCCGAATCATTTGTTAACTATTGCCTTTCGTTTTTCTCCCGAAAGCATGTTGAGTGCATGACATTAATTTTCTATTAAATGGCTCTCAAAAACATGCATACTAG
The DNA here is from genome assembly GCA_963978545.1 of Linyphia triangularis. Classification (NCBI taxonomy): domain Eukaryota; kingdom Metazoa; phylum Arthropoda; class Arachnida; order Araneae; family Linyphiidae; genus Linyphia; species Linyphia triangularis. Next base: position 48,565,034 of record OZ021729.1, on the reverse strand, counting down.
TTTTCTTCATGTATTCAGGGAAGAAAATTTTCATACAATCAACCATTTCAAATTCTGTAAAGCAGTACATCTCGTTTTACAGGTTGCACTGTTTTTGCAAAATTTGAAAATGTAAATTGTATTGGAAATGTTTTTCAATGAGTACATGAAGAAAACTAGTATGTAATTAAAGAACGTTTCTTTATTGTCATTTAATGGAAAGTTAATACTATCAATAGCAAACGTTTTTTAAGTCTAATTCAAGGATAAGGGATACTCTTATAAAGACATTCTTTAAAAATAATGCCAAGAAAGTTGAAATTTTCTTCTAAGTTGTGACAGAAAACTACCAAGCAGAAGCAATATCCTGTTTATATCAGCAGTTACACCTAATATTTTTTTTTTTTTTTTTTTTTTTTAAACGATCGCAATTATAATACAACATTTTACCACTAAAGTGGAAAGTTAGAGAAAATTTAACAGTTTTATAAAAAATTGTTGCAGCAAAATATAAGACAAATGAAAAACTGTTTGAAAAGTTGACTAAAATTGTTAAAGATTTAAGGAAACATAACTCTATTTGTGAAAATTCTGCTGAAAGGCTCTAGAAATAATTTTCAAGTGTACCTTTGAAATTGTTAAAAAGAATGCTGACGAAAAAGAAAAGATGTTTAACAGGAACAAGTTGAGTCGAGATTTTGAGACTTTTTCAATTTTATTATAAAAATAAAACCTCACTATCAAATTTATTCGTCTGATTTATTCACTGGAGTTATTTCATTTATATTAAAAGAAGGTTAAGCAGTATTCAAGAACAATTCATGAATGAAGTATAAAATTTATTTAATGAAAAAATAAATCCAGAAAAGTTATATAAAAATTCTTCAACCAAAAGATGAAGTATTAGAAAAACCTTAACAAATGCATTAAAAAGATTATGTAAACATCAGAAATGCTAATCCTCAACGGTCGTACCAGTGTTTCAAATTAATAGTCATACCAAGTAACAAAGACCTGAAATAGGAATATTATTGACTATTAGATTTTGTGTTACTGATTAAATACTAGCATTTTCACAAACATACACTAACATTTACCGATTCATATGTTTTTACTTAAATTTCTTTTAGTTCCATATAAACCTTTTTTTTTTTTTTTTTTTTTTTTTTTTTTTTTTTTTTTTTTTTTTTTTGTAGAGTGTTTTGCACAACGGATAATATGAAAACATTTTTCCTGAATACATCTTGCAAATCTGCAGAGTAAGATTATGTAGACAAATGGAATATGAGACTTCAGAATGCATTTACTAAATGTACATAAAGCATTAGAATAACTTTTCTAATTCAAAATATTTTTAAGTCTCTTTTAAAAAGGCTCATAAACGCAATATTGTGCAATTATCAAAAGTTAAGAACTTATTAACTGAAACAACAGATTTATATATTTTATAAAAGGTAAATTAATTAGGGTTACTTACTAAGGAAATGCAAAAGATGTATTAGTTTAATACAGGATACGAATTAAACCATTTCCCCATTAATGAGTTATTTCTTAACTTGCCCCAAGAAGAAACTGCCCTTACATATATTTTTGGTTCTGCTTAAAAAAGCTATTTATTCCAGTAGATTTTATAATGTTTGTTCTATTTAACTTTACTTTGTAGTAAAATAATTTTTTCTGAGCTCAGTTAAAACTGGTATGATCTTTTTGTCTTATTAAGTATACTATTTACCTTTTAAATCACCCTTCTGTGAAAGCATTTTAAATGAAGACATAATAAAAATTTTATTCGGAAATCTTTTTCACTGATAATGTTCTGTTTCCTTACTTATTTGCTTTCAGAATGTATTGAATTGTATTTGGATAATTTTCTAAGAAAAGTCACGTATGAAAACTTTAAAAAAAATTCTAATTAAATTATGTAAGTGCTGATAGTGCACAGTATCTTTTCCTAGCACATAAAATTACGCAAATTGTAAACTAATGATCCCCTGGAAAATATCAGAGGATTAATAGTACAAGGAAATAATATAATTTCTTAAATTCGAAATATGCCGGAATTTTTAGGGAAAAATTAAATTTTTCCTAACTTTTTCAGAAATTGGTGTTGTAAACTTCCTCCACATTGATTAATTTTATGGACAATAACATAACCCTTAAACCAGGGAAATGCAGAACAGGCACCTGCCAATGTTACTCCACTTTTTCGTACGAGTATTGAGAGTGTTTTAATTTTATACCATTATTATTTAAAACTACGGTAACCATAATTATATATCGTAAATTGTGCGATGAAGATGACTTTGCGACTTCAAATGACTAATTTTATTTCAATGATGCCATTAAAAAGAAATATAAAAGATTATTTTGCTACATGAAGCAAGCTCGTTAAGATTAGCATATATTTAAAAAAGGAAAACTGTTACAACACAATCTATTCAAACAAATTTTTTTATTATTCTTACAATCATTTCAAATTAATTAGCAAGACATAATGTAGAAATTATTTACATCTTTTAAGACATGTGTGCTTGGAATGTGGATAAGGGTATGGATTAACGAAAGCTAGACTGAAACGTGCAAAATATAGTAATAAGTCAAAAAGGGAAAATCTTTGGTACTTCGAACGTGAAAAAAAACTTTAACCAGGTTGTTCGTCAATTAATTTGAGCTCATCAGTGATAATATCTATCTACTCAAATTTTTAAAGAGAATTTTCAAGCTGTCCCGTTGCATATGGACAAAATTTGGTTAGTCTGGGCAGGAAAACTAATTGTTATTGCATAAAAAGTTTGCAAGAAAGAACTTTCATTTCGAACAACATAGAGGTAACATTTTAACATTTTACAACTTTTGTAATTACTTCCTACAACCAATTAAAATTTTTTTACAAACAATCTAGTTTTCAAACGCAATGCCATGTAATATTTATTTCTTACCTTTGAATACATAGATCTATCCTATATTTAAAAAAAAAAAAAAAAATAAAAAAATATATATATATATATATCCTCTAACAATTTCACAAATATTTTTTTTAATTAACACATTGAAATAAAATATTTTCACAATCAGTTTAATATTAAATTAACAAAAGAATTAATATTGGAAGCTCTCATAATTCTTTACAAATGTGCAAATGCACGGTTTTGTTCAAGAAATGGCTAAAAATTATCATGAACTGTAATGATGACTATGAATAAAAAATTGTGGCCCACTAAAAGTAGAAAGATACAGAGATTTATCAAATTCAACATTTTCTTCCAAAAAACATATCCATAACGGTAGTTATCTAGTAAATTATAAATCATAATATGAGTGTTCCAGCTGTATTTGACACACATTGTCAAGTATATATTAAAATAAATAAGTATATGAGAATTTAAAAAATTAAACCGAACTTATTATTATTATTATTTTTAAAAATCACACAAAGTCTTAATTTAGAGCATAAAAGTGTATCTTGTATACAAATAAAACGAACCATTTTAAACTAGTCTGGACTATAATCGTATGGTGGTAATAAATCTCTAAATATGGCTTCATAATGAATAGGTGCTCGTAAACTAAGAAAAATCAATTAAATACATGCAAATACAGATACGCGGAATCGTTTTACCTTTGAGCTCTTGTAAAAAATTTTAATAATAAAAAATACCATAAGTATACAACATTTGTGAAAAATAATACTTAAATTACTGCACCCAAACATTTATGTGAAAATGAGGGATTTGCATGGCTACGTCACTGGCAACCTGTGAAGAATTTTGGCCATTTAAAGCACACCTTTAAAAACATCTTGGAACTTAGTGATTCGTCACAAGTCCTAATGAAATGCCAGTGACATACCCATTACCCATGCATAATTGTCATGCTACTGTAGTAATCAAAATAATACAGCTTACAATACTTCGTTTACTTTTTTGAACAAGGGAAGGGGGGGGGGGGTGGAAACACACACACACACACACACACACACACACACACACACACACACACACACACACACACACACACACACACACACACACACACACACACACACACACACACACACACACACACACACACACACACACACACACACACACACACACACACACACACACACACACACCGCTCAATTAAATTAAATTAAATTAAATTAAATTAAATTACTCATACCCGCATCGCTATTTTAACAATCTGAGTTCTGATTCTTTTTTAATCAAATTCTGATTTATCTGGTCTATATCGTGGGATAATTTATCAAAATAAATAATATTTATAAAAATCAAATCAAAATAATAAATAAAATAAATAATATCAAAATAAATAAATAATAGTTTAATAAGACATACCTCAGCGCCTGCAACAAATTAGACTTCTATAGTGGCTAGTTTTGCCAAGAGAAAACGACGCATACAAATAAAAAATAAAAATATTTCACTTTATCACGTAATTATTCACAAACTAAAGTTTGCATCGTCAAACTTTTCTTATCATCAAAATTTTAAAGCATTACTCTACACATGTCTATAATTCTAATAGTTTTTGAAATAGGAATGAGATGTTTTAGCGGTGAAAAACTTCTGAAACAACGGAGACTCTTTTTAACCATTATTATTATTATTATTATTCTTTTTTTTTTCTTTTCAATATAGCACATTTCTTACTTTTCAGTATAAATAAAAACATTTTAACTAGTTTTTCATTTGTAGCAATCTAGTGAGAACGCTCGCGCAAAGATGTAATTAAAGTAATTTGCTTTTAGAAAAATGTGTAAACAGTTTTAATTTTGGATAAAATTTTGATACTTCATAATTTTAAGAATGCTCCTCTTCAAAATAACATTTTTATATTCTTTATATGTATACAAGATACTTTTTTAAGCAAAACATACATTATGCAACTTTATAAAAATAAAATCTGTAATATATAGTATCAAACAAGAAACATTGAAAAGTTAAATTAAAAGTTATAATGGTCTTCATAGTGTGATACACACACAAAAAATGTAGTATTGAAGGTATTTTCTTTTCACGCTATGTTGTATTATTTCTTTTAAAAATAATATAAATGTCCATTATTATTATTTTATAAAATATTGAAAGCTATTGCAATAATTGAATTGGTATTTGTGATAGCTAAATAACTATTGAAAGCTGTTTATCAAAAACTGTTCGAAACAATTATCGACTTTATAATTTAAAGTGGTATATCTGGCTTGTAAAATTAGAAGAAAGAAAGAAAAAAAAAAAAAAAAAAAGAAGAAGAAAAAAAAGAATGTTGCTAAGTTATTCCGCTTAATGAAAAAAATAATTAACTCAGATTTACAAATATGTAAATTTTAAGAACACAGTACCAAAAAATACTTAATTCAAGCAATTTTAAAACTATAAGAACAATAACAATTTAACAATATTTTGACTTCGTAAATTGGAATAAACGCTTTAATAAACTTCCAAAATATAAATCGAGAAAACATCAAAAATATTTTGACATAAAATCTAATAAAAATTAATTTATTTTCGTTATACTTGTAGATTTATTATGGATATTTGTACATCTATTAAAATACATATACTTTAGGTAAAAAATAATCGTTCCGCATAATTAAGTACTTTACCTAAAATATTGTATTCTAATTGAATCTTTCCTCACATGAATTTATTTTCTCTGGCACCGTTTTTTTTTAAGTAAAAACTCTTTTTTAAATTGTGAATATTTAATACACCATTTAAATTAGTATATACTTTATTTGCCTGTTTTAAACAATTTGAACCAGTGTTTGATTTGTATCTACACATTAAAATAAACTAAAGTTGAGGTTTTATTTGTCTAAAAATATCATATTATCAAATATACCCAATAAGTGAATATCAAATATAATCTTTTGAATATCAAATATAATCTTTTGAATATCAAATATAATCTTTTGAATATCAAATATAATCTTTTGAATATCAAATATAATCTTTTGAATATCAAATATAATCTTTTGAATATCAAATATAATCTTTTGAATATCAAATATAATCTTTTGAATATCAAATATAATCTTTTGAATATCAAATATAATCTTTTGAATATCAAATATAATAATATTTTGAACCTAAAATATAATATATTTTGAATATAAAATATTCAAACATTCAATAAGTGAATGATTCGATATACAATGAGAATGAACCGAGTCCTGATTTTCATATGCGCATATTAATGCGATTGGAATCACTGAATTTGAGATTTATTTAAGAGATATTTTGATTTGTTTTGTTACTTTATTTGAGTTTATTGTTTAAGAAAGATTAAACTGTAAACGTCTATGAGTTTCCACTACTTTCTCTAAACCAATGAAACCAATTTTCGTCTATTGATGTGTTTTTTTTTTTCTTTCTTTTCTTCAAACTGACAATTTAATCAGACGTGTTTCACTTTATAACGATGATATAATAAGAGGATTACATATGGAACCATATAAAAAACTATTTATTATTAACCGATATTATTCAAAGTTCATTTAAATATCTTATTAATGATGTTCGGAAAATGAACGTCTGTAAATTGCATGAAATTTAAAATGGGGCATTGAAAACTTTATAGAAAACACATTACTGCCTTTGAGGAGGTTTAAATTGTAGTCTATATCTCTGAGTTTCACACATCGAGTGTCTGAATATCTTAAAATTATTGAACGCAGAAAACTTTAAAGAAGTAGGGAATATTATTACCCTTCAATATTAATCTATATTTCTTACAACTATATTTTCACTCGATATTCTTCGGGTCTTCTCATTATTAAACAATACAAAACTGAAAAGAAATGAGCTCCAACCATAACTACCATCAGTTTTTATCCGATGTGTGGTAATAGGTAACAAGTCAACTCATATAAGTCCAAACATAAAAAAGTCTGAAGAAACACTCTCAACTTTAATAAAGTCTACGAAACACTTTAAAGAACATCAAACCTTTAAAGAACATCAAACCTTTAAAGAACATCAAACCTTTAAAGAACATCAAACCTTTAAAGAACATCAAATTTATTGTAGAGCAATTTAAAAATATTAATTTTTGTCATAAAATAACGCAATCTAGTTAACAGAAAATACTTTTCATCTTTAATGTAATTTTTTTTTCTTATATTGGACATGCAATCTTCTTGTTCAAGTTTCTTCGTCTAGAAACCATCTCGTATTCTCATACATCTATGGCAAGTACCAAAACGAACTCACAAAAGAAAAGTGAGCCAATTATGAGACCTTCAAGTGAAAATTCTGTTCTTGAAGCAGTCAGGTTTATTTGTTGAAAGTTCTTACATTATGGATGAAACTATCAACGACATCTGGTATCTGCACGAACTAGAAATTGAAGGCCAAGAGTCGATATTCTCTCAAGGAATATCATTGACCTTTGCAGCAATCGAATTCATTCGATAGTTTTTGCGATCGGCAAGGAAATTTCACTATATTTCTGCTTAAAACGCGACTATCAAACAGGCCTAGGGCAAGATTGATTCGACAACCACGCGAATATGAAGTTTCGAGCCTTGTTTCGATAAGGCATAATAATTGAGGGAATTTGATTCGGATTTGAAGGAAGAAAAATACAATTTAGCAATTTTGATTTGCATAAGTCTGGAGGACATCGTTACAAATACAAATACAAAAACGACGAGCAGTTATTGGCTCAAGGCGCTGAAGGTCTGAGTATAATTTTGTTAGAAAGTGTTTCTTACAGTTCAGTGACTGAAAAGATCTTGGGAGTTTTGTTTGTTTTAAGATTTTTATTAGATTTGAATATTGCTATGTTTTTAGAAACAATGTCGTGACGGTGTGAAAACTTAAGGTAATTGAACTATAGTGATCACGCTTGTTTAGAAGGGAAACTGGAGTAGAGAGACTGTTAAAAAATAAAAATTTAGTGACTTAATTCTATTTTTTTATCAGTTCAATTCATAAGGCGAATAAGTTAAGCAGTAAATTGTCGACCTTTCCTGAATTTTTTTATAGTATAAAAGCATAAGGTCATTTATTTTTAATTTTGAAGTTAGAAACAAACATATTCTAAAGTAATATGCAAGGGGGTTGCAAAGTGTAAAATCTTTGTTGAAACCTTGATTTTTCAAAATTGTGAATTAGAATTCCTAATAAAGCCTTAATTATGCATTAATTTTTTAGTTCAAATAAAAAATTTAAAACTCACAATTGACTTATTCTATCCTGCGAATTTTGCCACATTTTTCAATTTTGTCTTAAATATTAAAAAAAAAAGGTAAATTTTCATCGATCTTTTCTTTAAAAGTCACACAAAAGTATAAAACATAATTTTATTTGATACTTTAGTTAAAAATAAAATTAATTAAACAGATGAACCACATTTCAATTTTAAATAACTACGTAAATAACCCTAGAAATAAGCTTTTATTATGTAAGCAAAATTTTGTTAAGAAAAAAAAGATGTTTTCCCTCAGGTGAGTTTATTTACAAATTATTCTAACACATAGTACAATTTTAATTTGTTTATTGTTATTTAGTTGAAAGATCTAGTTTAAAACTCTTTAAACAATCAGAAAACTTTTTCCAACCCAAACAGCGTGTTGCAAAATACAGAATATCTTACAATAAAACAATACCTTCCACTAATGTAGTGTGAAGATAATGTAGTAAAAAAAACAAACAATACATAATAAAAGAATATTGCAAATGTTTTTGCTTTAATATTTTAAGTAGCATGTAACACATTCTTTATACATCTAAACTCTAAACTCAGTTGGAAAAGCTAATTTTTCAAGGTTTTTATCTTTCTATAGAAGACAACTTCCCTAGGCTTTTTCCTCTGCCTTACAAATAGCAATAATCCAGTGAAAGAAACGAAATTTCTTCTTTCGTATTTATTTACAATCAATGATTCAGTTTGCAACTAAGATTACGTTTTAAATTTTCTATAGTTGTAGCTCATAAGATTAAATTTTAAATTTTCGATAGTAGCATTGTTCTAGATTGTGATATTTCATTATTTTAGACATCGTAAATAAATTAATTTTGGAAACTGCTACATCATTTTTCTCCAATAATACTAATACATTTAGTATTGAAGAACAATGTTAGGAGAAAGAAGTGACTAAAGTTATAGGCCATAGTTTAGTATTTTTTTTCTTTCTATTTTTAGTATAAAGACCTTTTATCAAAAACTTTAACCCGCATTTTATTTGTCAATAATGTCAAAAGTATAAAAGATTGCATGAATGCAAATATTTCTAATTAAACAAACAATTCATCTTTTGGAGCCTTGAATATATATTAAGAAAAAGTTAGATTATGAAGTTCACTCTCACTAAAGTCACTGTCACTACAATAAATGACTGTTTAACCTAAATAATAAAAATATAGTTTTGAGAAAAAAACTAATTGGCTAACCTCCATATTTTTCAAAACTTACTGTTTTCTTAGTACCAATGTAGCAAAGAGTACATCTCCTATCGTTATTTTTACTATTCATATTTAAAAATTTAAAAGAGACCAGTAACTTATTGGACACCATGTAGATACTTTTGCACTGAAGTTAACAAGGTTCGGATACCAGTTATAAGGTACACCCAATTTAATGACATTTAATGACTGAAATTTCCTAGTGTTAAGGTTGATAATAAGTGATAACAAAAACTTTGCCAAATTATGTTTTTTTATGTATAGAAATGCCTCCGTCAAGTTGGCGTTTTTGTCGAGAAAACTTGTCACTAAATATTCAACTGCTAATCTGATATCTCTATTTTTAGCCAATATGTGAATTTTCCAAAGAGGTATTATGGTGAAATTTTTAAGCAGTTCAGATGGAGTTTAAATTTATATCTTTCGATTAGAAATTTCAGTAAAACTAACGAAACTGACGCGTCTGTAGAGTTTGCAGTTAAGGTTTATAGAATTTTAATTTGATATCTCATTACTATTTTCGGAACTTCCGTTTGCATTCTTGTCACGGAAACTCATCTCGACTAAACGTTTCATTTTTAAAGTCACACGTGTCTGTGACATTTGTAGTTTTGGAAAGTAGATCTCGGACAGAGCCATTGTCTTCACACTGCATTAGTGTAGTGTAGAATTTAAAACGAAAAAACTTAATATCGTGTATGTTAAAGTTGAGTCGAAACTTTGTAAATTTTTTTTTCTGCAAACTTTGAAAGCTCAAGAGGTGAACCATTTTATTCTTAAGATTCTATAATTCTATGAGGATAGAAAAAACGTTTTTCAAAGCTTGTGAAAAAGTAAAAGTTTAATAAAAGAGCAACTGTGTGAAAGGGTCAAATGTGAAAGAATCATTGACCGCCAAGTCGGTCTAGAAGTATATTCGTGACTAACATAAATAAATTTTTGAAAATAGGGTGCTTTTGAAGCTAAACAAGACAATAGCAAAACGGATGTTGCTTTCATTTATTAATGAAATCACGCAAGTCAATTAAGTTGTTTTGCATGGAAAGTATTATAGTACTTTTCAACTCACAAAGCACTAACAGTTTATTTGGCAAACACGGTTTTCATAATCTATGTATAACTGGATATTGGTAAATGATATTGTAATAAATAATTTTTTCGAACCGGAAGAAATTTTAGGTAACTCCCTACTTAAATTTCACCCTTGAAAGATTTTATTGGGTGTTCCTTAATCTAGTTTACATGCGCTTATAAATGACCACTTAAATTTTACCTTTGAAAGATTTTATTGGGATGTTCCTAAATCTAGTTTACATGGTTATAAATGGTCACTTAAATTTCACCCTTGAAAGATTTTATTGGGATGTTCCTAAATTTAGTTTACATGGTTATAAATGATCACTTAAATTTCCCACTTGAAAGATTTTATTGCGATGTACCTAAATCTAGTTTACATGGTTATAAATGGCTAGCGCTAAGCATAGGGGAGACTTGAACAGCATATGAATTTTCCACCTAACATTTTGATTTTCTTTTGACACTTAACAAGTTATACTAGGAAGGTAACTATGCTGTCATAAAATAAGAAGAAAAAGCTAACAATTGTCATTAAGCTATGAAGAATTTCTTCTCGTTTTTTTCCTGTAAGTATTGACTTGGACATTTTAGTTGGTTATAAATGGCTTAGTTGTTGTCATTTTATTTTAACTTACAGCATTGACATAAAAGGTTACTTAAATTTCTAAGAAATGATACAAGTTTATTTGGTTAATTTCAACTTGTTAAGCTCTACATGAAAAAACAAAAAACAAAAATGAGCATTGAGGAAGCTAATACCCACTCGCCTTAAGGGAAGTTTAACCATATTATTAAATTTCACTTATTGCGTTTTTAACCAAGTTTATTTAAGGTAATATATTAACAAAAATTAATGCTTAAACTTGGATTTTTTTATATAAAACTAAGTTCATTTCATAGTAGATGTTATATATTAATTTTTTTGCAAAGTGCTGTTCTTCGGAAAGTCATTCGAAATAGTAAAGGATACAAACATACTACAAAACATATTGAAGAAGCAGTCATAAGCACAACGTAAAAAAGTGAAAAAGAAAAAAAAGAGTATTTTTTTAAAACAAATACAGTCGCATTGACGTTAAATTATAACTGTGAAAACCTGTTAATAGAGTTGATATAAACATGCTATAGTTGCTAAGTTATCAGTTCCTATGTCTAGTTATGGCACCAAAAGAATGGACCATAGCATAAATTTTGATTTTGAATTGTCTAACGAAGTTAAAGTTTTATGAATTTACCATTTAACTGTTAGTATTTTATAAATACACTAATGGATGTATGAGTATAGTTGAGAGTACATGCTCAGTTTAGAGCCATTTCACATGGACGGGTTTTTTACAGTAGGCTCGACCACAGTTACAGTACATTTTTTTTTTCAATGTGGAATAAATATGGTCATTCCATGTCAAATCAAGACAAAAAAGTGGCAATTTCAACCCGACCCCTTCGGAATTTAATAAAATTTTGCTCACTTGTTGGATTCATAGTGCAAAGAAAAAATGACCAATATTAGGTTTGAATATCGTTTTGGTTTCTGAAATACGGCGTATCAAAAGTGGGTCAAAATTTCACATTTCTTGCTTTACAAATTTACACGTAATTTTGTCCCTAATTATCATAGAACATTGCTTTTGTGTAAAAAAAAGTTGAATATTATGACCTTTCTTATGATGCATCACTTGCACTTATTTAAAAAAAATTTCATCTTAAAGTCAAACAATTTGACCTTTGACCTTCAATAACTCAAAAAGGGGTATTTTTATTAAAAAAAAATCAAAATCATTCATGCATTAATCCTCTACAAAAATCTGTTGGTTTCATTTTGGGACTGCAATGGGATGGTTAGCTGTAAATTTAAATGCAATTTCTTATCCTTAACTTCGTACGATAATCACCAATGCAAAAGGTTCACCTGATGGTTGTGGGATTAGAGCTCTGTCCTTGTATTCCAAAGGTGCAAGGTTCGAATCCTGGGTTAAGCATTGATGTTAATTGTGGTCTGGAATCCACGTTAAGCTGTAAGTTCTGGCCTGATTACCCGTTATTGTGCAAAAACGGTCGAAATTAGTTTAACAGATACATATCATTTCATAATATTCGCTTTCTCTTTCCATTTTACGTCTTTTTTTTTTTTTATTTGTTGAAATAGATTATAGACTTGAACTGCATCTTGAATAATAAAGAAGTAATATTCTACAAAATCTTAACAATCTGATTTTCTGATTTTAAATTTTTACCAGCACTAAAAAAAATATGAGTATTCTATAACATTAAAGCCGATAAAATGTTGCAAGTTTCTCCAGAGATTAATTAATAAGTCATTACAAAAGGTCTACAAAGTTTTAAGATAAACTTGTAAAAATTATTATCCTTCTTGTGTTTTACTCTCATAATTCCATTTTTATCAAAAAGTTTTTCTATGCACTTCCTAAATTTCTCGAATTTCGGACAATTGTTACAATCTCACAGTTAACATATTGTTTGAAGATGATTTCTAACAATTGCAGGATATGCAGGTTTAACAGGAATTTAATGGAGTTTCAATTAATTTACTTAATTCGTTTGAATGAAACTCTATCAGAATTAATTTCACATTTTTATGAATATGACAAACACAAATTGTAAGTGTTCCACTTCCTCCTGTAACGGCACTTATTTGGTCGTATATCAGCATACTTGGAAAACCTAATTATAAACTATGGTAACTCTTCCATACATTCAACAAAAGATCCAAGAACTAAATTTTCCTTATTTATTAATACTTTAAAAAAAAAACCTAGAAAATTCTCATTAAGTTCCTTGTGCATTCTTTTACAATAAATATCGCTAATATGGGAATTTTTACTTCGCACCCAAAGGCGAAGTTAAGGATAATTGTTCGCATTTAAATTTATAACTTGCCATCCGATTGTGGTCCCAAAATGAAACCATTAGTTTATTTTAGAGAAGTAAAGTATGAAGAAAATAGGTTTCTCTTAAAAAACAAAAAAAAAACACACCTCTTTTTGAAATATCGCAGGTTCAACCTGTTTGACCTTAAAATCAAAATTTAAAAAATAGGTGCAAATAATACATCTTAAGAAAGTTCAAATATTCATTTGTCTTTTTACACCAAAAGCAATGTTTTATGATAATTAGGGACAAAATAATGTGCAAATTTGTAAAGTAAGAAATCCAATATTTTGACCTTTTGGCCCATTTTAGAAGCGCCATATTTCAGAAACCAAACGATATTCAAACCTAATATTGGCAATTTTTTTCTTTTTTCTGTGAATCCAACAAGTGAGCAAAATTTTATTTAATTCTGAAGGGGTCGGGTTGGGAGCCGTGTTGATTTGCCATGGAATGACCCTAAAATTAACTATTTTATAACATCAATTGCTTCCAGACGAAAGTGAATGTAATTCTAAACACTTCGTTTCTTCATTAGAATTTGTATGCAAAATATTAAAAAAATTAAGTCTCTAAACAATAAAGCTTCATCTGTCTCTCTCCCTTATATAATAGAAAAAATCACTATAAATAACGGAATCCCAGTTTTTATTTGCCATGATTTTACATTCCTTCAATGATACCTTTTCTCTTTGTTAGCAAATTCTTTAAAAAAAGCAGATAATTGATAAGAAAACCAAAACCTGAGAACTTCAGTTTACATTGTTTCCTTACATCTGAAATGTTATTTGATAACATAAGAAAAAACATTTTTAAATATTAAAAAAAAATCATTTTATTTTTATTCATAATATATTACAAATATAACCTAACTTTAATTTGCATTAATTTATTAGTTATTGAAAAATCTGACTACAGCCTGTATGGCGAGTTAGAATTGAAGCTAGCAAAAAAGTGTTTCACCCAGAAAATACTTTTTATAAACGTATTTAATTTTAAAGTGTTCAATGTTCCCTATAATTTTATTTATATTGAATCCAGAAGTCAAACAAATGGCAGAAGGCCAACTTGCATTTATTTCCCCCGAGGGGCTAATGAATTATTGATTGCAAGGAAATGACAGACTAATGTTAGAACTAGTTTCAAATGATAGCTCATTAAAAGCCAAAATTAATATTATGTTTAGATCCAATCTTTTTTAAATATTGAATATTAATTAAAAAGAGTTTTATTAATTCTAAATTAGAATTAATTTGTATTTAAATTAAAATCAGAATGTTAAAAACTCCAAATTACATTTTTTTTCCCATTCCGATGTTTTGTGGTCAAAATTTAAAGAAAATATATTCATTTCTATGTTGCAGAGAGTATAGTATATATGTTTTAAACAATAAATATAGAAACAATTAAAGAATATCTTTCAGTTATGTACAAGTTAAACTTCATATGGAAGTATACAAAATATGGATTTCGTTGAATTTTCAAAGCTGTTGTAGAAATTATCTTGAGAATTACCTAAAGAATATTGGTTATATCAAGACCATAGAAAATTAACAAATACATAGAGGTAACTATTTTATTCTGATATTTTTGAACTGAAAATATAGCTAATATACACATTCTTTTTCCTACAGTATTTTCTAAAAATATTAGGAAGATTCAAATTTTAAAAATATTTTACTATTTTCTCATTTACCAATTGGGTTCCTTTAAAGTTAATTAAGGCGTTAAACTATTTAACAGGGATCAAAATAGTAACTCAAGGAAATAAATGCATTTTTTTTACTTCCAAATATAATTGGCATGTTAAATTTCTCCATATATAAAAAAAGACATAATAAATAGTTTTGTGACACGCTATTCTTCTTCCTTTAATAAATAAATCAAATAGAAGGTAATGGGGATGTATTAGCCGTTTTTTGGTTTTAATTCTTAAATAAAATAATAATATAATTACAAATCAAACTTAAAAAATTTATTTAAATAACTGATATACAAAATACACATTTGTACACATACCACCATTTTATCGGAGTAATATGTTACAAAAAAATATTTATAAACCAATAAATACCTCCATCTAACTCTTTGTTAATGTTGAAGTGAGACTACATTTACATTAAAAATTAAGCCACTCATGGAGTTGACCTTTAGTGTGAGATATGTCAGTGCTTACTTGGCACTGCATCCTCATATTTAACATGAGTTTCTTAATGAATTATAGTAGCTAAATTGTTCGTCCCACCTTTTGAACTGTTTGCAAGTGATGGGAAGTTCCCAATACCTTAAATCTTTACACAATGCATATCGTAGAAGCGTCCCACACATGCTTGATGAAATTTGGATTAGCGAAGTGATCTGGCTTACTTATAAGCGCGATATTCATATTTTTTAATCGCTTATCCAATTCAAAAGTGGAATAAAATTTGCCATAAATATCAATAAACACGATTTAGAAACCGATATTTCACTATTAAAGACTTGTCCAGATCAAATTAACATAACTACAAGGAAAAAGTCAAATTTAATTATCTTTTGCTCTCTTGGGAAGCTTATTAAACCAATTCACGATATGCTGCTCTGTTTGTGCTGCTCCACTAAGAAGTTATTAGGGAAAAACTGAATTATCCCCAATTCATGGACACGAGTGTATTTAGTCTAAGCAGTATCTTACACATTTTGGGTGCAGATATAATTCTATCAAATAGCATATAATAAAATCTTCGATATTGCAAAGTGATTATTTGTAATTTGGTAATTAAATCAAGCATGTAAATTTAAAATACGTATTAGTTTTTTTTATGATTACTTATGAGATGTTCTTCAACCATGAAAACCCACTCTATATATATTTGTTGTGTTTCATTATAACTGTAGGGTAATTTTGGAAGAAGAAAAAAACCTAAATGTTTTTTTTCTTTAAATACTTCACTGGAATAATTAGGGACATTTATAATCATAAAATTTATTTATACCTAGAAAATTGGTTTCTAAACAAAGAATCTCTCGGTATATATACATAGAGTGGCTATGAATGATCAACTTGTACTCGGCAAATAAACGAACTCAGACTTTGTATAAGCTTATTACTAAATTAGTTTTGAGTCTGAAACCAAGAAAAAAGTAAATTCAAATTAATTAAAACTAGGGTTGTTGAACATCGTACAACATTCAATTATATTTTAATGCTGGTCACTGTATTTAGTTTGACATGGATTGGTGTCATTTACGTTTTAAAAAAAAACACCTCCAAAATGGCAAAATTAGCCGTATATTTTTCGATAAGTATTACATTGTCCTTTCTTGTAAGTGAAACAACGGAGAAACTGTTGTTGATAGACCATACTGAAGGAAAGAAAAAGCTGTGTACAATACATTCGTTTTTCAAATTTTTACACCTGCAAGATGGGGATGTTTAGAGCACTTTAAAATGCCAGAGATTTTGATCAAAATCTTTAAAGTCGTTTTTTGGCAATTACTGAAAAAAAAATTCAGACACAGCTTTCTTTTGTGCATGAGCAATTTTGATAAAAATATTAGTGACATCCTATGGTCACCACTAATACGTTTACAAAAGTTGGATATCGTAGGTAAATCTATTCGGAAGTTATGCTGACCACAGTCAGACAAACATACATTGACAAAAAAAAATTTCTGAATGTAAAACTTTCATTAACCTATGGGCCTATGTTGTCATATGGATAATTAAAAAAAAATCGATTTTTTTTTAAAACCAAATGCAATACTTCAATTTTCCTATGTTAACCTACGGGTAATTGAAAATAAAAAAATAATATAAATGTAACATAAAATCAAAATTCAAACAAATATATTTATCGTTTAAAATCAAACGTTTTGCATTGTTTCCACCAATCACTGCCATACCAACCATTCTTCATTGTTCCAATGTGGAAAGGTAGAAAAATCTCGATTTTTAACTTTCCAAACAATTTCACAAACTTAATTTTTCCAATGATTGTCAACTGAACTTACCTTTCGAATTTCATTAAAAAGGATTAAGTATTTTTAGATTTATGGAAGGTACAATTTCAAAAGGGACAAAAAGACGGTAGGGCAGACACTATCGAGATTTTTGCCTTTTTATTATCAGCGTGTCATGGTGGGCCGATATATATAATAAAAACGAGGTTGATTGTTAATGCGATTACAACACTTTCAAAGTTTGAGGGATGAAAAAGTAAAAATATCTGGTTAAGAGTCGGTAAAAGTAATTTTTTTTTAAAGATAATTTGAATGAAAGTTCAAGGAATTATGCTAAAAAGTTTCATTTATTTGAAAAGACAAAAACAAAAAAACCTATTATTTATGTTCAGAAAGTGCAATTGTGTATTAAATTTCACTATCATAACGATAAAGTGATGTTTTTGTGGCACAGTTTGGAAAGATTAGTTTCAGTATGTTTACCAAACTTCCAACGATCCGTAATCTTAAAACAGCATTTGTATATTATTGTTTGACTTAAAACTTTTCCTGGCAAGATTTAAATTACTAGTTGCAATAAAAATAAGGATGAAACAAATTTTAGTTTTAAGAGCATTGAATCTATCAGAATTTTACAATTAGTTATTTTTAATAACAATCACTTATAATGATTAAACATAATAGTTTATCGCAAATTGCATGAAACTACTTAACTAAATTGTATAGGAGGTTAAACAAAATTACATATACCTAGACTAATTTTTCATTTGTTTATTGCTGATACAGATAAACACAATCATAGTTGTTGAAGATGCCTGGTTCGTTCAATTATCAAAAACTTCTATACATCCATTAAAATAATAAAACATTAAAACAATCTAATTTAAAATTTTAAATTGGGAATAAAAGTAATCTTCTTCCTTAATATATTATTTTTGTAGCGATATATATTTATATATTTATTTATGATAAATACGTTTCTAAAACACATAACGGTAATTTATAATATATAACATTTTATTTGTTTAATTGCAGAAACGATTATTAATTAAAATTTCGAATTACTAAATAACGTACAGTTTACTGTTCGTCGGTAATATTCGTCGGTTAGGTACTATTAAAACTAGGGCTGTGGAACATAGCACGATCTTCAATTAAACTTTAATACTGGCTCCAGCAATGAAATTTTATATGAATTTTGTTGTAATCTACCCATTTTCGTTTTCCTATTTGAGATTAAAGCAAAGAAGGAGAAAAAGAAGCAGTTTTTTTATTGAACAGCATAGAAAATCTCCGTGTACCACTAGGTATCACACAGAGCTTGCAGAAGTAAGTAGAATACATAATTTACAAAAAATACAAAAACAATATCCGCGTGACAATACAATGTACTTACAAATATCAAAATGTGTCTTTAATTATTGTCCTCTGTAAGAATCTTCAATCATTGGAAAATTAAGTACGTTTATAGGTATTTTCAATATATTTAATAAAAAGAGCAAATGAACTTTTATTAAAAATTAAGCTGTTAAGAGCTGGAGGTCAGTTAATGTTTATTTTCGTCAAGGCTAATTTAAGGACATTCCTTTGTGAGGCAAATTTTGAACATAGAAAGTGCTCGACGTCCTCATCACCTCCAAAACTGCATTCATAAATCGCATTCGAACTTAAATTGAATCTGTTGAGATATTTTTTAAAATTATCGGGACTTGTAAGAAGTTGCGTAATTTTAAAATTAGCAAAAAAGCAACGGCAAGACAGTCTTTTATTAATGTTTGAGAAAAAATCTTTTCTTGATTCTTGCTGTATCTAAGTTAATATATATTTCGTTCCATGATTTCAGGAATGAAATATACATTAACGATAAGCAATTTGGTGATATTTTTGAAGATAATTATTACATTGACCAAATAATAATAACATGCCAGAGGAGCAGCGGAGCAACTAAAGATGTTCATTTTTAAACTTTTTATGCTTTTATCGAATATATAAGAAAATTTCAGAGGTGCAAATATTTATATTACCTTATAAGGCCTACAACATTTTGATCAAAATCATTAGAGCCGTTTTATGGCAATTGCGGAAAAATCTATATTTTTCAATGGCAGTTACTTTGCGCAAATTTGATTAAAGCATTAATGCTCACACCTTTCTTTAATTTCTACGGAAATTTCGGAGGCAGAATTGTTTGAAACACTTTGAAAGGTTTTGCTATAAAGATTTTGATCACAATCGTTAGAGCCGTTTTTTTGGCAAATTCAGAAAAAAAAGAAGAAAAAAAAAAAAAAAAAAGAAGAAAAAAAACCGTAAAATTTTAATGACAGCTTCCTATGACCATGCGCAATTTTAACGAAATCCTTGATGGTAGGTCCCATTGCCACCACTATCCCTTATGCAAAAGTTGAACAGCATAGATCAATTCGTTCGGAAATTATGCTGAACAAAGACAGAGTCACATAGACGGACAAACACTTTGTTTAGACTACTTATAAAAACTTAAGAAGTTCCAAAACCTTCAGAAATGTAAATTTTTTGCCCGAATGCCGAAACTTCAATAGTTACATTTTGAAAAATTAAAAGTAAAAAGGATTTTAAACTGTATATTTGTTTGTATTATAAATTTTGATAGAAATAGCTGTTTATATAGGATTTTAAGATAAACGTTTGTATCCGTATACATTTAACACTTCAAGGATTAATCAGAGTATTTTTTAAGTACATTTAATTGTTAAATTCAATTTTTAAATCATTTGAATATCAAAATCATTAAAAACAATAAATTTTTTATTGAAAATTTTAATATAAAATAAATTATAAACATAATCAGTTTTTGTTCAGTTAAGTAGTTTGCATAAACTTTTATAAAATTACGTGGGACCCATTATAAAAAGGTAAATCTTCTTTCCTCCCCTTCCGCGTTCTGGATATCCTAATTTTAAAGTTATAGTTCTAAATGATATTTATTTGCTTTTGGCTGCAAATTATATTTCGTTAATTAGATTGGTAACTCGATTTTGACATGGAAAATAAATTTGTTCTAATTAAAACATAAATTAAAGAAATAAGTTAAAAAGAAAAAACAATTGGCATCGAATCTTGGAATTACATGAGAAGGAATAAATACTATTTTTATTTACACATTTAAAATTAAACATTAAATAGAAACATTAATTGGCCACAAACAACAAAAATTAACAATTCTCCAAATACTATATATATATATATATATATATATATATATATATATATATATATATATATATATATATATATATATATATATATATATATATATATATATATATATATATATATATATATATATATATATATATATATATATATATATATATATATATATATATATATATATATATATGCAGATTCCTGAAATAAGAATGTGACAATATCTTGTCTAATATGCAATAAAATGTAAAGCTATCATACGTAGAAATGTGGTATGTAACTTTAAACGTTAAGATATATTTAGTGCTGATAACATCAATTGATCTACAAATTAACTGTGTATATGGTTCAGTGCGTATAGCACTAATTAATGCGATTCGGATTCGCATTAATGGAGTTAATTTTGAAACTGATGTATCTACACCTACTTTATTCTGCACAATCAAACTATCACTTTTTAAGCTATTTGTTTTAAAATACCTTAATTATATCTTGAAATATTTGAAGTTAAACAAAAATACAGTAAAGCATCGTTTATCCTATCAACGGACATATCGATTAACATTCAGTCAGCAAATTCAGATTAATGGACCTTTTTTAATTGTATTACTTTATGCAAGGTTATTTGTAAGACGTTGTGATACAAAATTTTTACAGTTTTACGTCTAATATCACTGTTTTTTGTTTCATATTGCTTCTATGACACTAGTTCAATATTTTTCGTAAATGATTGGTTATCAGTTATTTTCGAGCCCTTCCCCACTTCAGCCTCCAATTGTTTCAAATAAACGACACTCTACTGTATTTAAGTACTTTTTTATAATTTTTTTTTTAATAATTACAGAAAACTAAAAAAGTAAAACTGAAACTGATGGGAAACTAAATTTGTAAGATATATGTGAATATATATATACCTATAATAACTTGTTTGCTTTCAAGGGGCTGATTTTACAGAAAGCAAATGGACTCTGCTATCTATGCCTCGATTCATTCTGTGCCAATAACTGTCCTTTTTTTGCCTCTCAAAATTTTATTGAATTCTGTCAGACAAGTTTTAGTTCGATTAGATGACGGCCATCTGAAGATTTTTCCCTTTTAACCTTAACAGAGGAAGGTATCAATTAAAAAAATACCACTAAATTGCACCCGCTTAAATATGGCTTAGTATCTGGATCTGACCTAATAGATACGTGTGTAAAAGCAGGCTTTCAGTGACAGACCCAAAACTAGATGGAAAGCATTATCATCGACAACGAGTCTATCTTCCAAGTTTTAGATTCGATTGTAAGATAGGAAATAGTTTAATTAATCCTCTAAAGCTATACATAATACAAATAAACACACAAAATCGAAGTTTATAAAAAAAAAAAAAAAATTATAAAAAGACAGCTTCACAAATCAAAGTAGGCATCTGATCGGTAATAACTTAAATATCTGTTTTTGATTAAACAAATGTTCAAATAAAGGACATTTTACCTCCTCTGAGATCGATATAATTATATTTTGTGATCGAGTAAATGGAAAAGTTATTCTTGTTTGGTTTTAGTTCTCAAAGATAAAAAACTCATTCTTCTATTCATACCAACTTAAGTTGACGAAATAGGTTTTCCTTTTCATAACGAAATGGGGTTGTCATATCAGCAAAGGATTTTGTTACGACTGAATATGAGCCAACATTCAATTTTTAAAAACCACTTCAATTAAAAAGTTGAAGAATAAGTGAAGGCGTAGGAAGTCAAAGTTTAAGATTTGAAAAAGAGGCGTAAACTACTGACCTGTCGTCATTTTGATTGCATTTATTCTTTTATGCTCCCGAAAATGGTTCAGAGGTATAGTACGCGGTAAATGTATCAGCCATTTACGAATGGGGTTCGTATTCCAGATATGATTTGCACCTTACCCTGCTTTAAGAGGTCACTGCAAGTTTAAATACCTCATCGAACATAATTCTGACATTTTATAGAATGTAGAAAAATATCACTAGGTCTGCCGATGCAAAAATGATCGAAACTGTACAAAAATTGCCTTCGAAGGGGTTGAAATAAATTCGATTGCTAAATATATGTCATGATTTGTCAAATAATGAGCATTCTTTTTTTATTTGGTAACTCACCGCTCTATTATTTTGAATGAAGAAGTGTGCAGACGATTTCACGTGACTGACCAAAAACATTCTCATTTTTTAAAAGTGAGCAGAGTTTACAGCAAATATTTCGTAAGTAATGATGTAATATTTATCACCAACTTGGCTCACTTTAAAAGTACAAAGTATTTGGAGCCAGCATCGTCTGCACCCTTCCTCATTGAAAATTGAAGAATGGTGGATTACTAAATATAAAAGAATGCTAACTTTTTGGCAAGTTATGACATATTTGGCAATCGGATTTAGTTAACTCATTAAAAGTCAATTTTTGTACAGTTTCGGTCATTTTTGTTCCGGTAGACCAGTCAATTCATAATCTACTAACATTTCTCTACATTCCATAAAAATTTAGAATGGTATTAGATAGAGTACCTAAACTAACAGTCGCCTCTCAGATTATAACGTATTAAAATATCCAATACCATTCGACGTAACACTTCATATAAGCAATGACATTAATTATAATTTAGTTTTATTTCTCGCTATGAAAAGATACTATTGTCTTAGCTTCTATAAAGTAGGAAAGGGTAGACTTTCAAAAGCCCATGTTGTCCAGTGAAAAATCCTTAATGTTTTATATACTAATTGAAAAAAATTACGTTAGTTTCTAAAGATAACATTTGTCAATTTTGTACAGTACTTGAAACTTTCATTTGTAAAGGCATAAAAAACAAGATAGTATTTAAAGCAGCTTCATGAAAGTTGGTTTCCATAGAAATAACAATGGGTGGATTTATGGTAAAATGTCCACTTTTACCTTGAATTCATCCATTGTTTCCTTCTCTTACTATTTTATTTTTGAAAGGAAAAGCCATCTGCAGCTACAGTTGAACGTTGGTCAATAGCGGAGCGAAAATTTAAGAAATGCAATTGAAAATAAAAATAAATTTTCAAAAAATTACATTTTAAATTGCATTAACAAGAAAAATTATCATTATCATTATTATTTTAAAATTTTTTTTTGCAGTTAATTTTTATTTTTGGAATCAGAAATTGAGAATTTCTTTATTTTTAACATGTTATCAAGGGCATAATACAAAAGTTTATCACAATTAGAATAATTTTAATTATATTATAATTAGTAAGGTCAGTATATTAATTATGTAATAATCACTTAACGCTGTAAGAAAATATGTTATTGTAATATATACAGTGATGCAATATTAATGAACATCTTTTTTGTCATATTAGACGATTTGAAAACTTACTTTTTACTTATCTTAGAATAATATATAGCATTGTGGTTCATCGACAAGAAATGCATAATTAGCAAAAAGTATTTTCAACAATAAAGTGAAAAATCTATCTCCAGAAACTATCTTTTAAATTCAAAATAAGCAAATGATCCTTTTGAACTGTTATTTTTAGCATAGATTAATAATTAACATAAAAGTCAATATTATCTTAGTTTTTAGTCCCAACATTTTCTGTCTTTTGTATTTGTATTACCCATCTCATTTTAATCTCATCACTTTGTTATCCAATCAGAGAGCAATAACGACGGGGACATCATCTCAAAAAATATTTTTTCTTTAAAAATATACCATGTTATTTTAGAAAGATAGTTTTACACAATACTACATTTACATTAGATTTCGAATTTTAACCTTTAAAAATAAAGAAGACAATAGTATTTCACTATGAACAGGCGGAACAGTTATCGTGTTTGCAAAGCAGAGCATGAAACTCAAGTGGCAAATCTTTCGAAAAGACGCTTTTGTACTTCCATTTGAACATCTAGGAAGGCTCAAGCGTTCCAACAGAGTTTTTCTTTTTCTTTCGAAATTCGAATATAAGATGGTGATGTTTTGAATACCTTCCAATTCGTTGACGAGCTGCATTGTTTGAAATCAAAAGGAGGTTGTTTGTGACTGTTATCTCTGACTTGCCAGCAGTAATTCTGACAAGGAAGTGTTTCGCAGCTGCAAAAGTGTAACTTTGTACAACTAAAATTCATAATTTACCTCATAAAAAAAATTCAGTGTTTATATTCGATTATAAATTATTCGTATGTTAGTAATAGACTCAGAGCCCACTGCAAGTTTAGGCACCACATCGAAAATCATTCTGAATATTTTGTACAATGTAGAGAAATGTTTGATGACGATCATGAATCCACTGGTCTGCTGGGCAAAAATGACCGAAATATTTAAAAATCGACTTTGAATGAGTTGAACTAAATCCTATTGCAAATATATCATAACTTGCCAAAAAATTAACTTTCTCTTTTACCTGGTAACCCACTACACTTTAATTTTTCATTAAGAAGGTTGCAGACGATTTGCCTATCCTGGCGCCAAGACTGTCTTTTAAAAGTTAGCCAAGTTGGCAATAAATATTACGTCATTAGTGACGTAATGTTTATCTCCAACTTGGCTCACATTTAACTGTTGTAAGTATTTTTCGCCAGAGAATAAATATCGTCTG
Source organism: Linyphia triangularis (assembly GCA_963978545.1). NCBI lineage: Eukaryota > Metazoa > Arthropoda > Arachnida > Araneae > Linyphiidae > Linyphia > Linyphia triangularis. Next base: position 48,539,978 of record OZ021729.1, on the reverse strand, counting down.
CACTCTTTCTCACTGAAAATTAAAGAGCAGTGGATTACTTCATAAAAAAGAATGCTCATTATTTGGCAAGTTATGGCACATTTGGCAATCGGATTTTGTTCAACTCATTCAAAGTCGATGATTTGTTTAATACTTTCGACCATTTTTGCCCTGGCAGACCAGTGGATTCACGATTTAGTAACATTTCTTTACATTCTATACAAATTCAGAACGATGTTCGACAGGGTACTTAAACTTTTAGTCTCCTCTCGTACTATAAAGTTTTATGCAAATCATTGAAAAATATAAGTTTTCGAAAATTTTCAAGTTTCGTACAATTCAGTATAGTATTGAGAAACATCATTTATATACAGGGTGATTTTGTTTAAAGTTCCACTTTTAAAAAGATGTAAGAAAAGAAACACTGATCAGAATAACCTGGAATTCGATCTTAATATACACGAAGAAAGAAAAAATGGTATGGCATAAGAAAAAACTATTTCTTGTGTCATACCATTTCCCTCTTCGTATACAATCAGGTAAAATTTCTTGTCCTTTAAACCAGTGTTTTTTTTTTTTTTTTTTTTTTTTTTTTAATAATAATCATCCCTTATATTACTTAACTGAATAACTCGTCAAATCATCAGTCGGAATACTTAAGAATTTAGCACGTTAAATTGAATTCCAAAATTTCAATATGGTAAAGTAAACAGTTTTGGTAACAACTTTGAAAAAAAATTTCACGAAATCAAGATAGAAATAATTCAAACAAATTTTTAGCTCGAAAGAATTCCAATACGGACTCCTTTTTCTTTATCATCCATGTCTAAGGGTTCAGTGTCAACAAAACATTTACTGTTTACCACCATGCGATCTATTGTGAAATATAGTGAAGTGCGTAATGTCTTAAATTTTTTCTTGGGTATTTTCTGCATTGGTAATATTTGAAGGTTTTTTTTTTTATGTCAAGAAATCAAGGAGTTTAATTCGATATATAATAGAGAGAAGAATCAATTGCGACATATAATAGAGAGAAAAGATGATTTTCTTCTGTGAGGAGACAATAAATAAAATCATAATTAATCATAGGTAATGTTAATTATAGAAATGAATTCTTTCAACCGTTAAAATGGATTTATATTTTAGAGCTCAAAAAAGGCAAAAGGTTATTCATGCCATAAACACATTCAATAATAAACTTTTCTGTTTGTTATTATTTATCTTAAAATTAAAATATTTATTATGCTATAGGTAGTTTTGTGCTACCATTGATAAAAAAATTCAAGTGATAACTAGGCGGGAGATGAAGAAGGGAGGGTGGAGTAAAACAACTGCCTTTTAATTTCAATAACAGTTTAGTCTCTTTTCCACTCAAAAGAGTGATTTTTTTAAAAATATTATTTAATTTAACATCAACATAACTTTTAAGTATGAATTTTTTATCGTTGCTTTAGTCTGTAATTTTTTTAAGAAGAACTTATTCCTTAAATTAAGAAGACAAAATAACACTCTGGAAATAAATTGCTATGGTCTACTGGCCATAAATTAAAAAAAAATTATATTTAGTCCATAGTGACTTCAAATTAAATTTTTAAATTAATCTAAAAAGTATTTGATTTATTTCTATTTTAATACAAAAAATATTACAGAAATCTGATTGCTTCAAAATGGTAATTCTTATGAGAAACATGTGGCTTGCCATGATTTTATTTTCGAATTTCTTAAATATTAGGCAAACACTTTAGAAACGGATAAACGTGACCCACTTTCCATATGCTTCAGATTACAATACAGTCATTCAGGGTAACTTTGAGCCATAGGGTATAACTTTGCGCCACTTCCTAGTTTTCAGTATTTTTGGTTTTAAAGAGCTGTTAATGATCTACTGCTGCAAAATGCTGGCAAGATTGTGAAATTAGATTTTTGCTCTATAGTTTAGAATATGAATTGGCAAAATAGTACATAATTTATTTGGCCATTCAGTTGCTTTTCTGAAGTACTGTTTGCAAGTTCCATTTAAATGCTTATTTGAAGTTGATGTAAATCAATTAATTTATGCAAGTAAGCATCAACTTACCACTTTATCAGTTATATAATTTTCTGGAAATAGTGAAATTGTTAGTAGCTGATGGTTATTTATTTACTAACACTTGATAAAAAGCAAAAAACTAAGGCACTACCATTTTACCACGTATTCAGTGTAACTTTGAGCCGGTTCAAAGTTAGGCTGATGACAGTGTGTAATGCATACACTGCTAATATAATTCATATTTTATACCGATTTATTTTTGGTTTTGCTTTTAAATACATTTATATACATACAAATGCAATTTACTTTATGCAATCTTCCCTTGTATGCGAAATCCGATAAAATGAAAATATTGAGAGTGAATTCAAGAAGTACCTAAAAATATTAGAAATAATGATCTAGCAGTCATTCCCAGAACTAAAAAAAAAAATCTGCCTACCTGTGATGGCTTTTTAAAAGCTTTTCATTTGAGGAAGTGAAAAATTTCCATGCAAAAAAATAAATGGTAAAGGAATATGGACATGAAGGGATCGTCCAAAGTCCTCTACTATATGAACTCTTGGTAGACAGCAAGAGTATAAGTCCTAAACCAGATGATCCACCTGATGGCTGTGTGGCTAGAGCTCAGGCCCCGCATGCCAAAGGTGCCGGGTTCAAATCCCGGGTTAGTCATGGAAGTTCGTTGTAGTTCGGAATCCACGTTAAGCTGTAGGTCGTTGAGCGTATAAACCAACCAACCTGAACTAGATGGTGCAGATGACAGTGTATATGCAACACTATCATTTTCGGAGAAGGTGAAAGTTGGACAATAAGGACATGATAGAGTTTTATGCTGCTGAAATTGTTATGGAGAATGTTACTGAAAAATCAGAGATTGTTCAAGTGGTGGCTGTTGAACACATCAATGAGAAAGGAATTTTATACACAAAGCATGCAAGTGTTTTAGATTTTGGTTATGGCATATGCAAAGTTTACGACCACATAATTATTCAATACGATGGAGAAATGTACCCAGATCAAATTGACTTAAAAGACAACGTGATATTTGGTCTTTCATGAAGAAATATGGTGCATATTGGAGATGGCCCAATATCATTGGGGATCTGTGGTATGAAAAATTATGAGTATTTAAAAAAATTATCTCCAGAAATTATTATTCCAGCTAGAAGACGAGATGTTTTCCAGATCAATAATTCTTTCTTTGATGCAAAACTATTAAACTGAAGAATGCCAAAGTGGAATTTTATGAAGTTTAAACTTTATTTTTATACTGTCATACTATTTCTAACATTAAGAATATAATATTCGTATTTGTGCCACATTGTGACTTGCAAACACCATAGTACTTAACTAATTACATAAGGGCGGCCTATCAGTTTTATTATTTTCTATTTTATCTTTTCAATTTTTAATTGATAAAATGAGTTTATATTTAAGTTAATGAACTGAATATTGTTTTTTCACTATATTTGTATGTTTAAACTGAACAATAAATAAGTTTTTTTTGCAATATATTCATGTGATTCATCATCCATTGTTCCGACCTAATATATTCTTTGTAGTATTATTTAAAATATACAAACTTTAGGATGTTGAAAACTGCAGCTGATGATGTTTCAAATATTTAGAAACTTAATTTTACTAGTTCAAATATTGAATAGTCCTAGACTGAATAAAAAAAAGGTATTTTATATGAAACTTCTGATAGTGGTTCAAAGTTACCCTAAATGCCAGGGTAACTTTGCACCGGGTTATTTTCCTATTATTTGGTGCTTTCATCATCAACATTTACTAATTTATGTAAATTAAAATATAATTTAGGGTTTATTCTTCCATTTTATGTCATTAAGTTTGAAAATTCAATAAAAACATAAGTAGGGAAGAAGAAAATACTGAAAATGTGGTTCAATGTTACCCTGAATGACTGTACATCAATTAAGTGCTTTTTTATTTCAAATTCTATCTAACTGTTAAGCTGTTTGAGTCTTCTAATTGGCCCTCATTTTCTTATACAATTCTATCCAATAACAGGATTTTATATCACCTAATAAATGCACGGTCTTGGAAATTTTTAATACAACTTTACATTTAACTCAAATACAGTAACCAGAGAAAACACTTTTTAAGACGTGGCATTATAAATTTAAGTTAACATACGATTTTATCATACTTGAATAAACATTTAAAAGGTTATTTACTTGAAAAATATTTAGCAATACCGTAAACCTTCATTACGAGAAACCAAATTTGTATTAAAATATTTTTGAAATTTTGAATGTTTAGCTATTTTTAAAATATGGTTTATTAGCTTTTTAAATTTTATATTTTTCTTGAAACTTTTCAAGTACTCGAAGTATTATAAAGTCTCTTGTGAAAACAAACATTGCTTCAGGAAAATCCTTCTTGAAATGTTACAGCCACTAAAAGTAATTTAAATTGTTTTGTAAAAAAAAAAAAAAAAAAACTATTTCAGGACAATTTTATTTCCTCTTCCACTTTAAACCAGTTTATCGTGGATTTTTTTTTTAAGTCCCGAAATATTTTCCTCAGTACCTATCAAAGCTTACAATCTGATTTTTTTCATATATATATGAAATGTTCGCCCAAAAATAAACATTGAGAATTAAAGAATATATTAATTTGAATAAAATTTTAAAATAAAATTTTGGCTTTTTTAAAAAAAAAAGTAATGAAGCAAAACTTTTCTTCTTAGAATAAAATTTGTTTAAAAAAATTTAAACTTGAATAAGTGTATGATAAAAAAAACTGATGAAACGTTTCTCAAAAAAAAAAAAAAATGGTTATTAGGTTTAGAGATAAATGTATCAAAAAATGCCTTTTTAACATAAATAGCCATTAATGGAATGCCACGATCCACTTTAAATGAATAAAAAAGGCGCAATTAACAAAATATGTTTATTGCTTATATTAGTCTTCATTAAAAGAAGAAACTCTTGCATGTTTTTCTGAATTTCTGACAGAATTGGTTAGTTTAGGGTTATATTTTAATTGATGGCTAGATAGATGATTTTAAATGTTCAAAATCATCTACTTTCAGAATCATGTCTGAGGATAAAACAATTGTTTTCATTTGAACTTAAGAGAGACAGATACGAGTGATTTATTAAAATTTCTTTCCTCTTCCAACTACAAACACCACAGTTCCGCTATTTAACATTATAAATGATAACAGACTTCTTTAACTGTTAATTTAACATAATCTCAATGGAAGACACTATGTTCTTAATAATAAAATTATATAAGTTTATGGTGCCAGGTTGAAAGATTTTCCATTTTACATCACTGAATATTTTAAATTAAATAAACTTACACATAAATTAAGATTTTACAAACAACAAATATTTACTAAAAAGAAACTAGGAATGCTTTAGTAAAAAAACAGTTTCGTACGTAAAATCTCTTTAAGCCATAAGCTGTATTTTTAAAACCATAAAAAAAGTACAGTTTTTTCAAAGAAGCATTGCTTTCTGAAAATACTAAAAGCGAAATCAAATTCAATTAGAAGAAAGTTGAACTTTCAGTTTTCAAACGTTGCGTTGTCAATTCTGAATCTCAGCAATCAAGACAAAGAAGAGATCCCAAGATTTTCATTTCATTTTCTGGAGTAACAGGGAGCCGAAACCGGTCATTGGAAAAGTCATCCACTATTTCAAAAATTAGCCCAACCACCAGTCAGACGTTGTTTAAAACAGGTCTCCAAAGATGTGGGTCACTTGATGAGCCAGTGTTTATGGCAGGTTCGGGACCTTTCCTCTTGCGCTTTAGATGAGTTCAAACCACAAAAAAAAAAGTTACAACTCCCACTAAGCATAAGACAACCAGCTTCTATAGAATAACCCAGCGGTAAATTGTCATGATATGCACGAAGTCTGTGTTTAGTGTACGATAATCTGCAGGGTTTTTGTTGCTGCTCAAGCCTCGGTGTTTAGTAAACAGTCTTATTGTGTTGTGTATGTATTTATGTAACCCGAATTGCACGACTTGGCAGACTTTGAACTCGGTAAAGTCCAATGACACAGCTCTACGAACCTGAGACGTCAAGCTTTATAGATGAGGGGTTGAATTGCAAGAGATTTATGGCAGCAAAATTTTATTTATTTTTACAAAAGAGAAATTCATGATTCTAAAGATTTTTGTTTTGTTGCTATATAAGTTCGTTCTGTGAATAGAATTAAAGAAAAAATAAAAAATATTCGAAATAGAAAGGGGGTATATTTTAACCTAGAAAGATATTTCTAATTTTCTTTTAAAAAACGGTTACTTTTTTAATTAATTTTTAAAAATTGATTTCTTTTAATGTTTGTCTGTTATGATTTTGTTTTATTTAATATTTTTTTATTCATTTTAAAATTTAAAAAGACACAATTTTTAATAAAATGGTATCGTTATTTAATAAAGAGATAATCTAACAGAAATGAATACATTGTGTAGTAAATTCGACAGTTTTTTAAAAAAAGTTATAAAGCTACAAAATATATTAAAATAAGTTATGGATTGTAATTGTTGACGTCACTAAAAAGAAAAAACTCTTCAACACCTTTTTATTTTTAGGTTAATTACCAAACTCCAATCATGTATGATTTGGCTGATTTAACAACTATTAAAAATTTTTATTAAAATTGTAACATACATTTTTAAAAGTGTATCGCAGTTTAGAAAAAATAAATAATTACTTTTTATTTAATAATTTTTAATTTTAAAATTTCTATTGGTTATTTTTGTAAAAATATTTCAAACACTATTCAATTTCAAGTTAATATAAGGATCCTGTTCTGAAATATAAACATAACTGATCAATTTTTGTATTTTATTTTGTATCAGAGCGGTCATTAAGACTTGAACCCTAACCCAAAATTTGATTTTTGTACAATCTTAAGGAAAGGTAAAAACTTTAATACGTTTTTGTACTTCTTTACTTTAATACGTTTTGTATGTTTTGTTATTTCTGTGACATAAGAAAAAGGGGTACCATAAATAAGTAAGCAACAGTCAAAAGTTAGGGGGTTTAACTAAAAAATTGACCCAATTTTACCGACAAACCTATCAAAAAGGGAAGAGAAAACTGGTTGTTTAACCCTCCCCTTCTCCTTCTCTCAAATCTCCACCTCTATATGAAAACGAATAAAAAAATTAATTGTTCTATATTAAGAAATGCGTTTCGGTCGTGCACGTATGTATGTGTCATTTGATCCCCAGTTTTTCCAGCAATACGCAACATTTTTAAATTTATAAATAAAATTAAAATAAAATATTTTTTAAATATTTTTATTAGAATGATAATTTATAATCTATCTAAAACAAAATAAATAAAAAATATTAAAATATATATTTATATATATTTGAATTAGAAATATAATTTAAAAATCATTGCAGGAAAAACAACTGTAGAACTTCGCCCATTCCCTGGACCGTCAGAGGGTTAAACAGTACACATTTCAGAAGTCACTCTTAATCATTTATATGATTAAACCACCAAAAACAAAAGCAATTCACTTTAAGCTCATTTTCTTGAGTGATTTGTAATGGACTGAAATGGAAACCCTATCACCCATGCTTCAATGCATGAATGGAATGCAGGAAGAGAAAAAATAAAATCAGTCCGCCTTCAACAAACGAAAACTAAATGGCTCTTTTATTCTCAAAGAATGAAACCCGTGACCTGTAGAACTAAATGGCAAATCGCTGAACCGGGCGCGAAAATACTACTCCCCTACTGATGAATATCAAAAGGAAAACGCCGGGGAGTGTCTCGTCCAGATAGAGATCTGAACAGACTTATACAAAGCTAATCGGGGATTCGAATACGGAACTCGGATTAAAACGGTTTCAAACGATTGGTTCGAAGTGGTAGTTTCTTTTTTATCTTTTAGGATAGTCTTAACTTTTCAGAAGGAGAGTAATCGTATCTTATGGAGTTGATTCAAGGTGCGTTTGGCGTAATTAGGAGACATTGTGTTCAAAATTCAAGTCCAGACCAGACCAAGTTGGATGAGTTTAATTTAATGGATTGGATATGAAGATTATAAATCTTGGATTGCAACTAGATGTCATTTTAATAAATCAGAAAACAATTGTAAATGTGTTTTAAAAATCAGATGACAGAAATCTAGAAATAAAAGACGCAAATTAAGTCACATTAATAAGAATACACGGATATACAAAAAAAAAGCCTACCTTAATTTCATATTTATTATGTTGGACGATAAAATAGTTTTCATTAATAGCAAAAGTTGATATTAGAAACTTTCTTTGTATAAGTAAGAATCGAGGTAAATGAACGTGGTTGAAGAATAGTTAATGTGTGCTTTTGATTTCTTTTGTTCTTCAAATGTATGTGTAGAGAAAAATCGTATTATTTGTCAATAGTAAAAAATATTGTATTATTGGGAATTTATAAAATAATTCAATCCGGAATTTATTTGGTAAAAAAATCGAAAACTTTATAAATAGCAAAAGTTTTAACAACCGAAAGGCAGTTAACGAAATTAGTATATTGATGCAAATTTCACAAACTATTGTCGGAATCCTTATTAGGGCACGTGACCTCGCTAATAGCATTGAAGTAATAGAATTTGTCCACCAAACTGAATTGGTTTCTATACTGAACTAAATAACAAAAGTAATTATTTCCTCAAGAAAATAATTACGATTGCCAAGAACCGGAAGTGCTAATTCTAGAAGGAAGTTAGTATTGTAACTTAAATACTTCGGGCGATACTCGATGCATATATAGTTTCCAAATTCCTAATCTTTGCTTTTCGTTGAAGGACGGAACAATTATCGCTTTTAGTAAACCAATGTCAACCAAAACAAAGTCAAATGCAGAAGAATTCCCTGACATATTCAGAGGTCATTCACCACAACTAAGGTTTGTCATTTAATACGAATGAACAAACAATCTTCTAGCAGAAGAATAGTATAATCATTTAACATAAATATATCCATATAATATATAGTTGTCGAAAATATTCTGTGGTGAAAATGATTAAAATCTAACGGATGAGAAATAAATTAGGAATATGCAAACTGGATGCTTTTCTTACCTTTTATTTTACAATTCTATTTAACATTTAACAATTATTATTATTATTATTGTTATTGTTATTGTTATTGTTATTGTTATTATTATTATTATTATTATTATTATTATTATTATTATTATTATTATTATTATTATTATTATTATTATTATTATTATTATTATTATTATTATTATTATTATTATTATTATTATTATTATTATTATTATTATTGTTATTGTTATTGTTATTGTTATTGTTGTTGTTGTTGTTGTTGTTGTTGTTGTTGTTGTTATTGTTATTGTTATTATTATTATTATTATTATTATTATTATTATTATTATTATTATTATTATTATTATTATTATTATTATTATTATTATTATTATTATTATTATTATTATTATTATTATTATTGTTATTATTGTTATTATTGTTATTATTGTTATTATTGTTATTATTATTATTATTATTATTATTATTATTATTATTATTATTATTATTATTATTATTATTATTATTATTATTATTATTATTATTATTATTATTATTATTATTATTATTATTATTATTATTATTATTATTATTATTATTGATTGGTGCATTACGGTGGAAGGCGTTGCACAAATTCATTTACTGTGAGATAATATGAGTTCGTTCAATCTTTGTGTAAATTTTATTTGTATTTTATTTGTTAAAATAAAGTCTTGTAAAACGCGTTACGGATATCTGAGCAAGCGCATGGAAATGACTGTTGTTTTTTAAACTTGAAACTAGCTCAATTTTGTAGAAAATATAAAGTGTTGTTATTTTCTGACAAGTGGAATGATAATTGTCTACTAATATGCATAATTTATTTATTTTTAAAAAGTTATCTAATAAATATTTTGTGTTGCTGGATACAGTGAAAATTTAAGTCGACAGATAGCTTTTATTAAAATTTCCCAAGAAATTCTGACGTATTATGCAACAATAGCTAAGCAATTCTTTAAGTAATACTTTAATTGAATTCAGAACCACAACATAACACTTTAAAATGGAATTTTCATCGCCACAAAAGTTACCTATTTGTTAAACAAGGGTGCCGATCCCCTCCAAGGACCATGGCGCAGAAGACTCACTTAAGAGGGAAAGTATTATTTACAGGGGAGTTGGGGAGTGTACACACACACACACACACACACACACACACACACACACACACACACACACACACACACACACACACACACACACACACACACACACACACACACACACACACACACACACACACACACACACACACACACACACACACACACACACACACACACACACACACACACACACACACACACACACACACACACACACACACACCAGGCAACAATAGTTTTCGTTCAAACCTTTGATTTTCAAAATATTATTTTCTGTTCGCACAATATATAAATAAGGAATACTATTTCCTAAATGCTGCAACATAATCCATAATCGATAAAATGAAAGTAGTAAGAAATTTTAAGCAATTTTGTAAAATAAAAACTATGTTTCTCAAAGCTAAGTATAATAGATTTATAATATTTATTAGTAAGGGACTGATTGTTACTTTAATGCATAAGGCTATTTAAAAAAGTTAAGGAAGGCAACTACTTATATTAAAAAGAAAAAAGAAAAGAAATTAAAAACTAAAAATTAAAATTTCTCTACCAGCCCAACATATTTTCACAGATGAGGGGATTGCGTGATTCTATGTAAATGTATAAGGGAGACATCCCTTCCCCGGCTCGGTGATTACACCGGACATCCCTATATGCTTCTTCCCCCCTCCTCCGTAGATCTTAAAGATACCATTGTAGAATAAACACTACTCCCCTCCTCCCACCCCAATTTAGAGAACCTTAAAGATACTGCTACATACCCGCCCACCCCTCAATTTTCAAAAGTATTATTATATAATAAGGACATGATTCCCCCATCCCCCACAGGTTTTATAGTGTTGTATAATAAATAGTAACTCCTCCCACCCTCCCGTTTCCTCAATAAATGGTAGACCTCTTTAACCCCACCCTCCCACACACAAAATATTGACGGTTTTATTTCATTTATCCTATTTTCTTAACATATATCCTAGAATTTTCCATTTTCTTATCACCTCCCCCACCCCTCCCCCCTTCCCTTAAAGAAAAAAAAATCGGTGACGCAGTTCGTGTCGAGAAACCCCCTTTTAGGAATCCTTCTTTAAAACTTTTTGGTTTTGTTTGGGCGCTCAACGACCTATACTTCGGCCCAATAACGGCTAATCAGGCCAGGACCTACAGCTTAACATGGACTCCGAACCACAACGAACATCCATGCCTAACCCGGGATTCGAACCCGGCACCTTTGGCATGCGAAGCCAGAGTGCTAACCATACAGCCATCAAGTGAACCCTTCTCTTAAAGAAAATATCTATTGTTTAGAAGGTTAAAACAATTTTTGAAGTATTCTATTGCGCACTTTTATGCAGCGTTTGCATATTCTCTGTGCCTGAGCACCTGCAAAAAGTTAGAACTTATTTTATAATCGTTATTTTAAAGGGATCAATTAGTGTAGTTTTGTTTTCATAATTAGCATATATCTTTAAAAAAAATATTTTTTGTTAAATAATCGTAGACTACAGCTATTTCTCACTTTCATGCGAAAGGGGAAATAAACTTTAAAGTGAAGATTGAGGTGAGGTCTTCCAAGGTCAGATGTCTGACCTAGTTACGGTCACTCACACCCTTTGTCAGGATAAATCTTCCAAGAAACGTTCCTGGTTCGTTTGCCTCCTTAGACTATTTCAAAATCCCCATTTGTTAGATTACCCAAACATAATTTTTTTTTTATTCCATGAAAGAAAAATATAAAACACTTTTAATAGTCAAGGAAGATTCTTGGCCATTTTCTTTTTTTCATGTAAACCTTGAGGAAGCCCTAAGAGTTTCCAGACTAGTCTCAAAAGAGTGATCACAGCCTATATTTGAAAGATATTTCGAGTTTTAAGACAAACGTTGCGGGTGTTTCTATTTATTGTAAAATATAAGCAATTTTACGTGCAGAATATCAGTATCAAAAATAGCAGTAAAGATAGACTGATATATCTTCATTAAGAAATTTGGAGGTATGTACTAAAACCCAGGATATTATCTGTAATTTTCGGAAACAAATAACAATCTCGATTTCCTGTTAGTAACTGAAATTCTATACATTTAGAATATTATAATTTTTGTCAGTTTATGGTAAAGAAATCACGACAAAAATTTTTCAACCGATTAAATCCTGTATTTTCTATTTGAAAGTAGCACCTTGGGTCACATTTTAATTTTTAACTTGCTTATTTTGTAAACACAGTGAGTAATGTGTTAACAAACAAAAAAAAAACCCAAATTTATTTTTTTGCATAATTTTGCGTTTTGGAACGTGCTGAGTTTAATTAAGGGTGTGGAACATTGCATAACTTTCAATTACACTATAATACTGATCACTACATTTAAATTTGACGTATAAATTTGACATATAAATAGTGTTATTACATTTTTTCTATTTTCATTCATTTGAAAAAAATTTCCACTTTTGTGATATTTTTGATGATAATAGTTCCATAAAAAAGAAAAAGAAAAAAAGGTAGTGTATTTGGCGGTATACTTTTCGATAATTCTTACATTAAATTCGATAATTATATTAAATTGAAAGTAGAAAAGCAGTTATGAAAAGAAATGTAGGGATAAACCTATTGCTTGGTATTACATTTTTAAGAACTTGATTACTCACCCATTCGCCAAATAAATATGATTGACATTGGAGACAGATTAAAATTGTTCAAATGTGCATTTAAAAAAAAAAAAATTTAATTAATCTCCACTTCCCTACACTATGTTCCAAGTACATCAATCTCTTAATATTTCAACTTAACTTTTTCTCTAATAGCATCTGCTATAGAGCTGTTGCAATCACGTGGTTTCTTTAATTTTTTCAAAGTAACCAGCGTCCTCATTTCTCTTGCTGGTAGAAAATATGACATTTATTTAAAGGATCAGTCCACTAAGAACATTTCCAAAAGAGGGGAAAACACGGGAAGGGGCTCTATAGTTTTGAATCAGATGAAAAAATAGTAAGTTGTTTTAATTTTAAAGAGCGCAAACTTCAAAGCATTGATAACGAAAATGTATTTATAATTATTTTAATTTTCAGAATATGCCGCTTATGCATACGTTGCTACTTAATGAACTATTTTTAAGTAATAGTTAACCAGCTTCTTATGGGTGAAGGTGAAAGGTGAGTTCTGTTCAACAAAAAACTTAAGATTTTTTACCATAATATGTTGCTGAATTATAAAAGTGTGTCTTGATACCTTTATGAGTGGCGAGCTTTGAATTGAATCACTGTGGTGGATACATGCACTGTAATATTTTTTTAGAAACATTTATAAATAACTGCCGTATCAGATCTCTACTTTGCTCATGACCTAAGTGTAAATCATTTTATTCCTCCATAACATCCTGCTATCGCATTTGAATCGGTATTTCATGCTGCAACGATTTAACGCATAACGTAATAAAAAAAAACTTGTTGTGATGAAGTAAGACAAGATTTATAAAGGTTCTTTTTAATTATTTTCTTTTCAACTCATTAAAAATGAAGTGCTGTAAAAAAAATACTTTGAGAATGTTGGTGAGAAAGGAAGAGGGGGAGGGGGAAGTATTTTCCTAAAAATATTTGTACTCCTGTACGAAAAGTAACGTTAATTTAAAAAATAAGAAAAAAATGTTTGTAGCACTGCATTTCCAATAAAATTGAATACTCCTACCAATAGCATTTTTATTTCTATGACGATTCTTGAAAAATTTTGTTAAAAAATATTAATTATGAATTTCTTTTACTTAGATTCGACAAATTTTTGAGAAAACATGAGAAGTGAGACAGATTCCTTATTTCTGTTTACATGCGCCATACACATATAGCTATCCTCTAAAATAACCGAAGAACAGACGATAAATGTCTTATGAAACATAAAAAGTTCCAAGTGCCAATTTTTGTCACCAAAACTTTTAATCCCCTTACGAATTCGGTGATGTGTGACGTCATACCAAACCGGCAACAATTCCCTTTCAAATACACTACATCGATTTCCCACGATCTGCAGCTTGTTTTTCGATATCCCAAAATCACTTGCAACGTGAATTGCCCCGTTCTCTGTTGTAGGGCGGTTCTAAGTGTGTCAACCACAGAGCGTCCCATATCCAGTCCCTTATTGAAAGCTAGAACCGTACCCAGATCACGTTTGAAGGAAGAAAAAGAGAAACGAAATTGGCTTTCTTTTGCAGATAGAGACATAAATTCCAAGCCAAGAAATGAGGAAAAGTAAGAAAGTGAAACTTCCACGCAATGAGGCGTTGTAAATATGGAACCCGTGATCTCTGGAGGTGACTCTGTGATGAATGGGCAGCCTGTCAAAGAAGGTGCTGGTAATAATTGGTAGGAGGGTGGTTGAAATAAAATGTGTGCAAAAATGCAGGACGTTTGTAAATATCCCTCTATTTTTTATTTTTTTTCCCCCTTCTTTTTTATTTTTCAGTTGATCTTGTTTGAAAATAGCAGTCTTTCGAAATATTCTATTTCTGATATCAGATCTGGATGATTTATTCGTTTTATTCCTTTTGTTTCTTTTATTTCAAAATCAAAATAATAAGCTTCACCTCTTCAGGATAATGTTGGTAAAAATGTGCGGTAATGTTCAACTTTGTTAACAAAAATACTTGAATGGCATTTGAAACACATAAAATATAATTGTTCCGAACAATTTCTTATACAGCTTGTATAAAGTGTAAATTATTCAACTAAATTTTATTCCTCAATTTTCAACTCTATCATCACGAACGTAAATTGACTTTAATAATTACTTCTTCTACATTACCTGAAAATAGTACGTATGCACTATTCAACTTAACAAATTGCCATGTTTTTATAATAAAATAATATTGTATTTTATTTGAATAGCCTGCACTGAACTTGGTTGTTAACTTAATGTCAGCGTTACAGTCTTAAAAAAACTATTTTTGGATGATAAATACGAATGATTTGAACAACATATTTTTGTAGGCACGGCATTCATTTTATAACAAGACAAACAACATCGCCTCGTAAGAATAATACTACCCTGTTAAAAATTTCGATCCACATTGTACCAAAAATTGGTTCCCATTTACTGAAACCAACAATTGGTGCTTAGTTTCACGATTTAATAGTGCTACCTCGGACCGTAAGCACCATTGAATCGTGAAACTAAGCACCAAATGTTGGTTGCAGCTAAGTTGGAACCAATTTTTGGTACAAGGTGAATCAAAATTTTAAACAGTATAATGCTGTAAAGTTTAAAATAATGTTCTAAATTAATAGTAACATGAAAATAACTGAATAACATAATTTAATGTTAAATATTTAAATATATATATTTATATATTTCTCTAATTTTCTCAAAATGAGCGAGATCATTCTTTTGCATTTTTTAATATTTTTGTATACAACTTTTGGCTTCGAATAGGTTTTGAAAAGGAATCCTTTGCGTCAATAAGTTTATTAGATTTTCTTTTGGGTTTCATAGAGTATTTAGCTTGCAAAATGTAGAGCATTTTAGTATAGAGTTATTAACTTTCAATGAATAGCCGTGGATATTAGAAATCCTTGTAATTTTTACAATCAGGCCAACTATTGTAAATACATTTGTTTGAGCATTGTTTTAAAACGCGAGAGTACTTGTAACACTTTAAGATGGCTTCTTTAATTGTGAATTGAAAGCATACATTAAACGAAAGTATCACATAACAATGAAACAAAACTAGGGATGTGGAGCATCGCATAACTTTCAATTACACTATAATATTGATCGTTGCATTAAAATTTGATATGGTGTTATTTACCGTTTTTATATTTTCACTCATTTAAATAAAAATGGCCAGTTTGACGATATTTTTAGCAATGATTTTTACATGGAAAACAAACACCGCCAAAATGATGAAATTGACATAGTCCTTTCTTGTTCGTGAAACGGAAAATGTTGATGGGTGATGCTCAAGGGCAGAGAGCTCTGTGTTAAAGGCACTCATTTTTCAACTTTTTACTCTTTATCACATTTATACGAGAATTTCGGGGGTGGGCACGATTAGAACACCAAGAGGCATTAATTATCACAGAGATTTTAATAAAAATCGTTAGAGCCGTTTTTTAGCAATTGCTGAAAAAACATGATTTTTTATGATTTCAACCTTATGCGCATACGCGATTTTGGAGAAAACCCTAATAGTAGTCTTATGGCCACCACCAAATTTGAACATTGTAGATTAATTTGATCAGAAGTTATGCTGACCACGAGCAAAAAAAATTTCTAGATCACATTTTTGCAATCAGGATGTTCCAAAACGTGAAGAAATGCGCACAAAAAAAAATTTATTACTCTATGTAGTAATTGACAGTAAAAAACAACAACGAAGAAGGGATATTCAATCAACTTAAAATCGTTTTCAGTGTTCGTGGCAAATGCAGCTCCATCAAATTCTTAACACACATTCCTTTGTTAAACTAGATAGCTCGACATGTTTCTCAACATTTATGGTGTTATAAATAATGCTTTTTCAGTTATAAATTACTTCAATTCGTGGGTGTTTTCTCAGATTTAAGCCTCTAATCTGAGATCTCAACCCCTAAGTTAAAAATCGGCGGCCATTTACAGCATTTGCTGTTAAGCACTGATTTTGTACTTCATTTTACTTCAGAAATTTATTATTATTTCATTATTGTTATTTGAATAGGTAATGCAGTGCGTCTCCCATACAGTTCGCTCCGCAAATAAAGTTGTAATCCTCCAACGGGATTTTCAATGGTGGCCATTAAGTAGAGCTTCAACTAATTAGACTTGCATACTGACCACGAGCGCTCGAATTCAAAGAATTCCAGTGATACTCATTGAAACTGATAAACCAACATGAAGACGATGTGCGTCTAGGGAAAAAATGGTTTTTAGGATGCGAAGATGCATTAGAACGTGACCAAACACACACCTCATCTATAGTTGGGAAAATGCCTCGTCTGTCAAACTAGGTTTTTCATTTTCAACCTTTTCCCATCAAAATTAGAACCCAATTACTTCTTTTGCAACACAAAGTGTCTATTTTATTATTTCTTCGACGAACCATCAAGGGCATCAGCCGGATCTTCCAAGTAGCCCACCTCTCCCCTTACGAAGCTCACCCGAGCAGAACTGGAGTAGCATTTAGGTGAGTTAGCGACGAGTAACCGTCTGAAAGTGGGTCAAATTGGAAGATTGGGTAAGATTGGAAGAAAACAGTGAAAACTCGATTTCACTTTTGGGGGGTTGATTGAAACAATGAACTGCTGCTAAAACCACGGAAGTTGCTGGTCGAAATACTGATTGCACTTGCTAAGAAAAGACTGTCAATCAAGAAATGGTTGTGGTCATTTGCTACCGCAACATTTCCCAGGTGCATTACAAATACTAATACAAAAGAAGTTACCCAACTACAAGCATTAGACGCAGCAAGGTTGATCCAGCTAAAAGTAATCAATAGCCTACTATTCCCCAATAAATATCCAAATTTCTCTCAAGACCACCCACCCCAATAGAATTCCACAAGCCAACAATTCCATTGATCAATCACCTTATTGCTGAAATAATATTTTTTCCTTTCTTTATTAAATCACATTTTAAACAATTTAAAACCATGAACCCTCGTTCTATTATCTGCAATAAATTCCAAATCCTCAATATCATTTTATTTAATAATTTTGAATAAATGAATTAAATCCTCTCGAGTTCTTTTCTCCTGAACCTTGTATAAATTCAATTTCCTAATCTATCATAATATTCGAATATTACTTGACCCTGAAACGTCTTGCATTATTCGAACAGTCCTTTGTAGTCCTGTGTCGAAGGCTCTCCAGCAAGTCAATGTTCTCTTTAAGATATGATGATCAATATGAGTACATTTGCATACTCAAAATGCACACTTCAATAACTAGCATTATTCCAGAAAAGTAAATATTTTCTAATTAGGAAACTCCATGCAAAAATCTACAGTAATTTCCGAGATAATGTTTCGTGGAATATATTACATGAACGTGACGCAATATGGAGCTATAAATACAACTACAGGCATATGACCCATATAGATTGACCACACTATGGGGTATACATGCAAACAATGCCTAATACATCGAATCGTATTCTATTTCTGAAGCTAAGATGTTTTGGTTAACCAAGATAACTTTCCATGAAATAAATAAAGATCTTCCGTAATCCATATTGTTTAATTTTTAAGCTTGAAAGTTATAGAAGAAGAACGGATAATCTTTTAATGAGTATGTTTAGATATCTTGCAAGACAAAGTTGCAACATTCTCATATGTGATTAAGTTTTTTAATTCGCATATATTTAATTTTCATTCATATACATGGCCGCAGGCAGAATTATTTTCAGGAAATGCAAATGGCACCCAATAGGGTTCATCGCGGTTAATTTTTTGTTATAACTTTGATTTTTCAATTGGCTATCTTTACGAAATTTTAATTTATAGTTCTGCTTTAAATTTCTTATTCATTAAACATTACAAATATACAACATACTGGTATTACCAGTGAATCACAGCACTTTTCTTCATATTATTTATTATTAGTAATTTTAAAAATCCAGGGGGGGGGGGGAGTGCAATTGCACCCCTTTGCATCTTCCTGGCGAGGTGATATAAAACATAAATTTCAGAGAACTTAGAAAAATGTTCAATTAACACAACAACTCAAACTTAAATGTTTTTTTTAAAGCTATTTTCGGGATATGCTCCAACGAAATACGTTCAATAAATATCTTATATTTACTTGAATTACTTATTTTTACTTTCCCAATAATGCTTGCTAGTGCCACCCATACCAATTAAACAATTTCATTTGAGTTGTTTGAAAGACATTCCTAGTAAAACTACTTCTACAGCATGTCAGAATGGGGAGACAGGTTCTAATTATTAGCTTTTATTATTTGCTCCCATCAGGGTGAGCAAGTTTTAAGTTGTAGTACATGTTGAACAAACTTTACTCAGCAGGATTATAATGTAGTCAAACTAGTATTGACAGGCAGAGAACTGCTCTTCTTTAAGGGTTAAGGTAAGTTCAGACAGATGCGTCTGAATTAGGTCTACTTAAAAAACGGCACGTTATTACAACTGTACAACATATCCTAAAGGTTCGTTTGCACAATTCTCTAGAAATGAGTAGTTTTGGAAGGTTAAATCAATAATTTAAAGTCTTTCCTATCATCCAATAAAAAAATTAAAAAAAAAAAGCATTTCCTCTTTTAAAATATGACGCAGTACGTATGTAAAAGACACAGTAGTGAATCTATCAACTATTAGTACTTGAAATGTCCAGATAAATGAGGCATGTCCAACTTACCAATATTGAAAGAATTTAATAACTAAAAAAAAAAAAAAATTGTAGCGTCATTTGGGAAATTTGATTTTTATTCATTTTATTTTACCTATTTAAATATTTCTCGACTTATTATTATTTTACTTACTTATATTTAATTATTTAAATTTTAATTATTTTTAGTATACTTATTTTTTGCTTAATAATTAGATAGCATATTCTCCATGATCTCAGCACGTTACGTTCATGAGTTACGTAGTAAATGAGAGATAATTTGTGGTAATGTAATAAAGTTTCAGCTTTAAAAATCGCTTTGTCACCTCTCCAATGTACAAAAAAGTGATTTGAGACCAATAAACTGGTTAACGCCTTCTCACTCTAAGCCGATGATAAGTACCATTTCTACGACGAAAATATTTAATTATTCGATTTCTTAGCCCCCAAACAAAGATGTCGAACAGAAAATCAACCTAATAGCAAACTATCGGGATTCAAAAGAGAGGGCGTTACTAATATGAAATCGCACTGGACTACAACCTAAACATCACCTTCATGTCATGTTAGCGTGTCATCATTCGACTTTAGTTTACACTAAGTCCCATTTTTTTTAAAATGCAAAAAATATAGCATTTTCTCCAAATATGTTGATTTGAGCCACGCTATCCTAGTGGTCAGAGTATCGAGCTCATGTTGTGGGTTCGATCCTTGACGGCTGCCGAAAATTGGTAGGTACCTAATGGGGGCTGGAGCAGCCTCAATGTCCTCTTGTTGGTGTGGTGGGCTTGGATAGAGGGGTTTCTACTAGAAGATTTCGATCTCGTATTCTATAGATGTTCAAAATTACGAGACGTATTTGGCTGTGTTAAGTACATAAGTGTTTCAGAAGTAGACACTAGAAAGTTCCAAACAAAACAAAAATATGTCGACTTTTGTGTCGTTAAAACGCAATTTGAGAGAAGGAAGCTTTACTTTTCTATTTCCCCCTGATGAAACCAGAGATGTGGAACATCGCATAACGTTCAATTGCACTATACTATTCATTGCATTAAAATTTGATAAGGGGTTATTTACTGAATAGCGAAATTGGCGATGTTATTCGATAGACATTACATTGTCTTTTCTCGTGCGGGAAACGGAAAAGAATCAATCTTTAATGGGCGATGCTCAAACTCAGAGGGCTCTGTGCTAAACATTTTGTGTTTTTTGTTTTTAATTTTACCAGCCCTTGGGGCCGGCCATTTTCAGTTTCGCATCATGAATGGTATAAGTATTCAATAAAAGATAAACTCCTGAACTACTGGATATAAATTCTCCGTGGAGTGAAAAACCGGAGATTAGATGAACACGTATAATGAGTACGTACACGTGTTATACGGATTAAGCTCATGCTCGATTTTGACGAAAACCCTAATGGTAAGTAATAGGTCCCATGGCCACTAGTAACCAGCACACCAAATTTGAAAATCGTAGGTCAGTTTGTTCGGGAGTTATGCTGACCACAGACAGACATTTTTTCTAGATCACTCTTTTGAAATCAGGATGTTCCAAAACGTGGAGAAATATTAAAAAAAAAAATCGATTTCGTTTTTTACCGAATGCTTTACTTTCATTACCCTATGTATACGTACGGGTAATTGAAAGTAAAAAGCAACTGAAGGTCGTCGATTGCTATGTGAAGCTTATGGATCTATCATTTTTAACTTGTGGGTGCTAGTTTAGACGGTTCGAAAGTGTTGATTTTAGCACAGATAATCGATGTCATTTTAACACAGATGAGGAAATTCAAGGGAGGCCAGAAACGTTTGAAGATACAGAATCGGAGGCATTATTGAACGAATACTCGTGCCAAACGCAAGAATTTTCAGAATCTTTGGGAGTGAGTCAACAAGCAATACCATTACGTTGCAAAGCGATGGGAATAGTCCAAAAGCATTGAAGGGTTAACATCTAGACTACGAGGGAAAAAATTCTTCGAAGCACTCAAATGAGGAGATATCCTACCACACTCGCCCTATTCTCCAGACACTACTTGTTTACTTTCACTTGTTGCTTGTTTGAACAGCACCAGTTCTCACGAGAAATGCAAAAAATTGCACTAAAAACCAGTCGTTCTTTCAACGTGAAATTCGTATGCTACCAGAAAGATGTGGGGAAAGAAGTGGCTAGCTAGAGACAATACTTTGAGTAATCAATGTGTTACCATTTCTACTCAATAAAACCCTAATTTTCATAAATATATCCTTTAAAACTTACTTGTTCCCACAAAATATCCATGAGGGCGGTTTTTACATCGACTACACATATTAAGCTATAAAACGTGTACACATAGAGACTAAAATTGCAAGGGCCGACGGTGACTGGTAATTACCATCGATTTCTAACTGTCAAGGTTGATTTACACATTACTAGTGACTGAAAAACCAAACGGTAAGTTGATTTAAAGACCACTGAAATCAATAGATTAGAATGCCAGCTTTGAGTTTACACAGTGACAGAAATTCGAACAATCCAGCTTTTAAGCGAGCATTACACCGCCTGCCAGTAGTCACGTTAAAGCTCAGATGATTGGATGGTGGCAGGGCCTGATTTACCATTAGGCCCACTAGGCCCGGCCTAGGGGCTCCCAAATTTTGAAAGTTTTCGGAAAATTGTAAATATAATGGTCTTTTAATGGGAAGTACTGAACAAAAACAATAAAAAAATTTTAGATACACATCCGCAAATTCCATATTTTTTATAGTCACAGAGAGTTAAGTTAGATAGATTAACCTAATAAAACCTAACTAAGCAAATCTTTCCGGTTCAGCCAATCATGTACAATTTCTTTATATGTACACGGAGACAAGGTCTTTACGCCGCTGTTCTTCTCTCGCCTCTTGTAAAGAGATGTTCACCAACAAACCAACCAACCATATACAACTTCTTATATTATGAAATGAAAGTCTTTGTGATTGGTTGGTTTGCAGGCTCTTTCATAGATTTTTTTGGCCCTCCTTTTTGGTGATATCGTGGAAACAGTGGAAAGGTTACTTTGTATTATTTACAATTATTGTTATAAAATTAAGTAATCTTTATTATTATATAATTTGTGGACCCTGTGGTAAAATGTAAGTTTAAAATACAGGAAAGTGTGTTTTAAAATCAGTGTTCATGGGCAGTCTAGATTAATTGAAAAGTTTTGAGGAAATTAAGATCATACTAATTATAACAAAAAAAATCGTATAAAAGTAAACTATGAGTTTTAATTGTAAAAAGTTAGTCTTAACGAATGTAGCTTGATCTGGTAATATTGTGACGTAAGGAAATAAACATTTGTTATTGGGGGCCCCTCTCTGAATGTTGGGCCTACAGTAAAAAAAATTCTAAATCGGGCCCTGGGAGTTGACGAGCCAGAAAATATAAAATGTTTGATCTACTGGAGGTGCCCGTTTCAGACGATCACGTGACAAACATGTTTCTCCTGTGACTGGAATTAAACGTCTGTACGGTACTAGCGCTGGCATCTAATGACTGGTGACCTCAACTTGTATTGATAACGTTTAAATACGCCTTAACTTCTGGATAATGTATGCTTAGTAATGCACGTTCATTCGTAAAAGAACTTTCATTAATCTCAGTAGAAGCGTGTTTATATGAAACTAACTGTAACTGTCAACAGTCAGAATGAGACCGAAAGTTAAAAATTTATTACAGATAGAACAAGGGGATCATGGTTTAAAATTGTTTAAAGGACAGTTTAATACAGAAAGGAGAAAACATTATTTTATTAATAGAGTAATTGATGAATGGAATTGTTTGCCTCTCGATATAGTGGATGAGATGGGTGGATTTAAGAGAAAATTGGTTATTCACTGGGGAATAGTTAAAGGCTATTGACTACTTTTAACTGGATCAACTTTGCTGAATATCATGCCAGTAGTTGGTCGACTTCTTTTGCATTTGTGTACCATATTACTTCTGCTTATCGCAAAACAATACAATATTGAAGAGGTTTCTAATTCTCAGTTGTTGTTGACATGCTTAATGGCTCGAAATAACATTTACTTGTGAAACTAAAATAGAAACTGTTTTGTGAAAACAAAGATTTAATTATAATGTTCTATGGCCTTAAACTTAACAGACTCACAATACACTGAGTCTGATAACGATAGAATCACTAGAGCATTAAATTTTCCTGAAAATCATCTGGTATCTGAAATTGATCCTCCAAAGAATCCAAAAAAAGAACATTGTTTTTTGTATTTTTTATTTACCAAACTTCTAGATTAAGCATTCCCAAAATAATATTCCTTAATGGGAATCGACATGGTGAAATGGAAACCAGGAACTGGAAACCTATCTTTCTATTTGTTATTATACCTTTGAAATGCAAATCTTTCTAAAGAGACTTAAATGTGTCTGCTATGGAATCCTTTTTTTATCGATCAATAGAACAACGGCCCCTTAATGTAACAGGAAAGTATAGAAAATGTTTTGAATGTAAATAGCTTTACTTAAATATAAAGAGAGTGCAGTATTTGTTATTTTGTCAATAATGTCATAGAAATAAACAAAGTGACAAGTACTTTTTAAATTAACAAATTGAGTAGTAAAAGTAACAAAATTAGCTGCTATTACACATCACAATATATGGTGTTCTAAAGGAGGGATAACTGTGTTTTATACTTTTGCTTTTAGAGAGAGGACATTGAAGGGAATTGAAAAAATGCTCAAAATTAGGTAGAAAATAAAAAGTTAGTCGGATTTTCATAGAAATTTATTTTAAAAGTTTTTTTTTTTTTTTTTTTTTTTTTTTTTTTTTTTTTTTTTTTAATGGCTTATGTAATTGAAAAAGAATAATTAAAAAAAAAAATCCTGGAGATTCAAATCATATTAATGAAACACTTTCTAAAAAATTAAATAAAACACAATGCCTTCAAAAGCGAATCTTATAACATTTTAGCAGAACTTGTGTAATGAGAGAATATAGGAAGGCTCATCAAATTGATTATTTTAGTTTTTAAATCTAATACTCTAAAGAATGTAAATTATTTACATTGAAGAAAACCTGTTGGGAAGAAAATTATTTTATTCAACAGAAAGTTTTAATTAAACTTTTAATACAGAATATATCAAAACACATTTCACTTTCTTTTTACAATTAAAGATGTCATCCACTTTATTTAAACATTTTTATAATTTGGATAACTTTTGATGATAGTTAGTTAATTATTTTGTTTAGTTAATATACTTTGTAATTTACCTATTTACACTGCACGGATGATATAATATTTAAAATTCCGTAATTTTAAAGTAAATTAAACATGAAAATTAAATTATCTTTTTATCATTCCTTACGTTATTTTATGAATTTTTCCTATTTACGTTGATGCCCATTTTCAATTACAAATGATACAACCCATAAAAACAGAGTTTTTAAAAAAATTCTCTATAAAGATTGTCAATTTTTATGTTCATTAACACAGCGCTGATATCAAAAACATTACTATCAGCAAAATGTGCAGCAAACTACGTTTCAAAATTTATTTATTAAAAATGAACGTGAATTTATACACTCACATCCAAATATCCTTTATTTATTCTGATTAAAGTAATTTTATTATTTATTAATTAAAAAAAATTTGGCTACAGGAAAGAGTTTCAACGATGATCGGTTCAATGCTATTTTAACGCGAATGGCTGACGGCAAGTTGATTTATTAGTATTCCATAAAATCGACCTATTAGTGACAGTAACAGCCCCAAAACTTTATAGAATACATTGTCATCGACATCCAACCTATCTGCAAAGTTTCAGCCCGATTGGATGACGCCAAGGTGGTTAATTAGGCGTCCGCAGATTTTCACTCCATCGGCACACACACAATCGAAGATAATATAAAAGATTTAAAAAGAAATAACTTCGAAATAATATTTTTGATACTTCCTTATATACACTACAACTAATTTTTTATAAAAGTTTACTTAAAATGTCTTCCTCTTTCGTTTTGCCACTATTAGTATTTTTTTTTTTTTATATCCGTAAATTTAAACATACGATTTCAATGGATAAACCAATCTCGAAAAATGAGGTATACTTAGATTTCTTTCCGAATACTTCTGGATTTATTAAAGGATATAATGAATGTTAAAATTTATTCATAAAAATGTCTAATAATAAAGCAATCGGTTTATGGGTCTATCCTTGTGTCTTTATAGCAAGTGACTTCCTATATGGTAGAACTTTGACAATTTAAACATATAAGTAGTTTTGTCCTTCTAATTGTGCTTTTGACAAACAGAATGATAAAATTTTAATTAGATTTTTTAAAATTAATGTAGTAATAAGCGTACTTCCAATAAGCGTACAAATCTGAAATTTTCAACATAAGTAGTTTTGGCTTTCCAAGTGTACATTTGGTAAATAGAATATTAAAACTCGAATTTTTTTTTTTTTTTTTTTTTTTACTAGAGAGCAAATTTTCAATAGGCGTAGAGTTCTGAAATTTTCAACATAAGTATTTTCCATCTAAATGTACTTTTGACAAACAGAATGCTAAAGTTTAAATGAATAATTTCTTTAATTTTTTAGGTTCTTTAAAGTTGCTTTAAAGTAACTTCCAAAAAGCAGCGAATTCGGAAATTTTAACCAAGTAGTTCTGGCTTTTTAATTTAATTTTATTTTTCACGAACAGTATGTTAAAATATTCTCAAATGCATGAGGGAATTCTATTATTGTTTTAACGGATAACTATTTTTTTTAAACCCACAATGGGGGGGGGGGAGGGTATAAGGATTTACGTAGCATTAAAACTTTCAACGAGTGGAGCGGGTCTGTACTCGATTAACAACGAATCTCTCATCAAGCGAAGGGAGTCAGCTTGAGTCGTAAGGAACTTTTCAGATCTATATTTGGTGAACTAAACTCTAAATTCCTAATTCCCAAACGGTATAGTGGTTAGCGTGCCAGCTTCTAGACCGCGAAGTTGCGGGTTCGAGTAACGTGTTAGGCATGGGTGTTTGTAAATGTATGTTGGCTTGTCTAATGACGAATGTTTCGGGGCATTATAGCCCTCGTATTGCTGAAGGCGCCAGATAATCTGAAAACAACCAACCAACCCAATTTAGACATTTTCTCATTCTCGACCATATGAAAAAATAATATTGAAATTTATTTATTGAAATTATTTATTTTACAATGGATTTTAAATTGATCATTGTGTGAAAAGAAAATATTTTGAAAAATATAAAGGTTTCAATAAAAACTCTTGCTGCCTTGTATGTGCGTACTACCCCTCTAGTTTATATAATACTTTCTCTTTTAAGAAAGTCATTTAGAGTATGAACCATTTTAAAATTATTTTCAGCGGGGAATAAAACTACGAAAGTGTTTTTTTGGTTATTTTTTCAAATTTAGTTTTTTAAAATGTTGATTAGATTTTCTAATGAAATATTAATTAACAGTTATTTATTAATTTTGTATCCTGACTAGCTGATGAATACCTGTGCTTCGCTACAAAATTTTATTATGTGCATTTTAGCAATCAAAAGACATTTCTTTGTATGTCACATTTCCGACGTTTGATCCCGTTTCGAACTCGACAAATTTATTTATCAAAATAGGAATACCTTATTTTATAAATGCTTGCCCTTGTTGAAATTTTTTCCGAAATTTATTAATTGTGAATGTATTTGGAAATGAGACATTTAAGATTCTCTCGTTTAGAACGTTTAACCCCCTTTTGACCCTTTATAATTAGTTAGCCGGGATTATTATAGTTTATTGTGTTTATGTTTGTTCTTAGTTCTAAATTTCAAAGTTGTAACTGTATTGGAAGGGAGACATTGAAATATTCCTCGTATAGTTTCAATGTTGCGTCGACTTTTCATTCCGTAGCAATTTATCAATCGATATTGGAATAACTTATTTTTTCTAAATTTGCCCTTTTTAACATTTGTACCAAGTATCAGAATTGTGACTACATTGGAAGTGGAACATTAGAATACCCCTCGTTTGGAACGTTTAACCCCTTATAAAATGGGTTAATCGAGAACGATATAGCTCACTTTTTCTATGTTTACTATTGTTGATATTTGTATCAATTTTCAGAGTTGTGACCATGTGGTAAGGAGGAGAATTAGTGATAAGTGAGTGAGTGAGTCAGTGAGGGCTTTGCCTTATATATAGAGAGATAAATAGTTTAAAATCCATGTAAAGAAGCACAGGGACAGTTTTTGTAGAGAAATTTACCCAAGACCGTCTAGGTTATTTGCATTTTACTAAGAAAATATATATTGTTAAAATCATTTAAATTTACACACAGTCGTAGAATTTCGTAGTTCTATGCTCAGAAAAATATGTATATTTTATCTATTTCAAATGCAAAAATGATCCTTACAAACTTCATAAAATTATATTTAACCAAACGTAGATTGAGTAAATTGTCATTATTATATCATAAGTGAAAATTCTTTATCATACGTGTGTAATTCGTATATAACTTTCAGAACTTTGTTTAATACATAAAAGTAAAATATTTTTGATTTTCATTTCTTTGGAAATGGATCGACACCCTGATTTATTTTGAAACAAATTGACAGGGTGGCCACAAAATTCAGAAAAAAAAGTTCCCCGATAGATTTCTAAAAAATTTCCTGATTTTACTGCACATTTTGGTTCAAATTTCCCCAAACTTTTCCAGATGTGTGATCAAATAGAAAATGTATGCTAAAAAGATAATATGCCAATTTCAAAAAATAGTTTTGGCGGTGATGTGTGATGCCACAAATTTGGAGTTCAGAAATGTTTTCATTGGCCGTGGTTATTAACTGTGATCGTTATTTTCAGCAAAACGTAAATAAAAACATAGATGAATTTTTGATGAGCTGAGTAGCGATCATGGCGTTTATGACGTCAGTTACGTGATTTTACTTAAAATGTTTAGAAATCCATGACATTCACTGTATTTCCATGACTTACGGACATATTTTTTGCTCAAAATCATGACTTTCCATAAGTGCGGAAACCCTGCATACAGTTTATTTCAATCCATACATTAATTAAAAAGAGTTATAGTTTTATCTCATTTGATCCATGATTCCTGCGTAATTGCTCGTTAAGAAACCTCTTAAAAACTAGACAACTTTGAGTACTACAGACATTAGTGACTTATTTTTCTCATAGTATAGCCCTTGAGCAGCTCTTACACAATGAAATTATAATTCAATTGGGATTTAATGAACATCCACCCTCACAAAATGTAAATATACAGATGTGGAAGGACATTCTTCCTAGTAATTCAAGATTGAATCATTCAAGTTATTGATCCCAGGTGTGAATTGTTTAGTGGGATGTAAAATAACTTAGCAAGTTATGAGATTTTTCTATTTTACTTGATCAACTAATTCAGTTTTTATCTTTTACTAATTTACAGGTAGAATCATTTTCAAAACTTGAGATATTAGTTTTAAACATTGCATTTTAGAAAACTATATCCACAAAAATACAAAAAATCAGAAAAACATTAAATTTGCAAAAAAAAAAAAGATAAAATCTTTGAAATTCATTATTATCTTTCTTTTAATAGGTACATTAGCACCAGGAGAAGAAGAGAAGGGCCATTTGTATCGATTGGATCCAAACTATACATTAACACAAATTGCAGATAAAGTTACCCTTTCCAATGGGTTGGCATGGTCATTGGATAACAGGACCTTCTATTATGTTGATTCAGAGAAAAAGATAATACATTCATTTGATTATAATTTGGAAGAAGGGACAGCAAGTATGCACTCATTTACAATGTGAATATATTCATTATGCTATTCTTCTTCTTAATAGTAAAGATATTAATTCCATGTTATTAAACAGGTAACCAGCAAATACTAGTTAACTACAGTGAAAGGGAAGAGTTTAAAAATCTTGGAGTACCTGATGGAATGACAATTGATATAGAAGGGAAGTTATGGGTGGCTTGTTTCGGAGGTGCATGTCTGCTACGATTGGATCCAGATACAAGTAATTATGTATTTAATTACATCCCTCCAAATTCAATATTTTTATTGTTAAGGTATTGAAAAGGATCAGTATTCATGAAAAAAAAAAAAAAACTAATTCAAAATGAGCTAAAAAATAAAATAATAATAAAAAAAAAAATCTTGATAAACTCAATTAAAATTTCAACTTTTTAAAGTAGGTGCCAAATCAATTTTAAAACAAACTTTACCTGCATTGATAATACATTAATAGAAATTTCAATTCCAATCAGAACAAAATTCTAAAGGTGCTATTAATTGCATTATTTCGATTTGTTAAATAATGCTGTTGTAAAGGGACTAAATTCTTTCTATAGCTCATTTAGCCTTTTTTTCAAAAAGTCAATTTAAATAAATAATTTATTTCTTATTGTTATATATTACCAGATAGCATTATAAAAAATGTAACTATCATATTCTATTTTAGTAAAGCCATGCTATCTCTTGAATCTCACTCATTCAATTGTAAATGTTAGTACACTTTCTTTTAATTATTGCCATAGTTACTATCTTAAAAAGAAATCTAAACAAGCACAATTGCATGGTTTGCTGGGCCAAAAACATAATTGTAATAAATTTAAATTATAGGCCCTAACTTTGATTTTTAACATAATAGTAATAGATTAAAAGTAATTTGAACATTAATGTATTTCAAATTTAAACCTGAACCTTTGTTTATAGAAACAATTTTAAGAAAAGTTGATATCCCATGCAAGAATGTTACTTCCTGTTGCTTTGGAGGACCTCATTTAGATATTCTATATGTAACCACTGCAAAAAGTGAACTGTCAGAAGATGAAAAAGATTCAGAACCTTTAGCTGGTGCAGTATTTGCAGTGACAGGCCATGGTACACGAGGCCAGCCAGCACCACACTTTGTAGAATAAACACAAATTAGCAATTAAATAAATGGATACCATATAACCTTCTGTGAACAATGTAAATTTACATGTTAGACAAGTGGTTTTCAAGAATATTGTTTATTGGTAAGCTATATAGAATTACTTACATAGCATTCCATGTATATGTCCTTGTAAACTAAGTGCAGCGTCAACAATTGCACGTTTTTTTTTTTTTTTTAAATATATTGTATAACATACTTTAACACATTAATGCATAAATAAAAAAATTATTTTAAAGAGAAAATTTATCAAAGTTAAGATATGAAATAAAGATGCGATACTAAAAAGATTCCTTACGTTATGGATGCGTTGTGAAAGTTCACCTTTAATAGTGTTAGGAAATAGCAGAAATACATAATTAGATACCAAAATATAGACAATTGCTGTTTGTCCATACTCATTCTAAGCAGCTCCTTTCTAGTACTAAAGGGGTTGTAGCTATTTCAGAAAAGTCGTTTGCCATTTCAACAAAACAAATAAAAGCTGTATAAATATGCATAGCCCTTTATAGAAGTAAGGTTGTTTTTAACAGCTGTCAAAGTATTTCACTTCAAATAATTTCTATACCACACAATATTACTAATTAGAATAAAATTCTTATCAGATTTAGAGCCATGGAATTTATTATTTAAGGATGTTAAAGCCACTCATACAAAATCATATATTTCTGTGTAACTAAGCAGTCTACATATACTTAATATTTTAAATTTATAACGAAAGAAAAAAAAAAAAAAAACAGGACATAAAAGTTCAAGCCTATGTAGCTTAAATTTTTTTACCTTTCATAAGTAAATTATGTGGACAGCACTGTGACTTGTCAAGTCACATTGATAAGAATATCAATGTTAAATTATAGAATTGATTCTGAAAGTGTTTAAAATGTATAGTGTATAAATATTAAGTTGAAATATAAGTCTCATGTTAGAAACAATTTGTTAGCATGGTTTAAAAAAAATATACAGCACTTAATTTGAATAGTTGTTTTATTCAGATTTTTTTTAGAAGAAAGTATTGAAAAATATTTTTATACTTAATGTGGAAAATAAAATTTCCAAATTAATACTCAGTCTTACAATAGTCATTAAAACACATTCTGCCCATACAGTTGATGATAGTTTTTTTTTCTTAAATAAAAAAACTTTATGACATAAAAAAGACATTTATTATGAAGGCATTATACATGGATCAATCATAAGTATGCAAAACTCTATACTTTAAATTACTTATCAAAATATTGTAACATATTTTTAAAAAGTCATACATTTAGAAATTTTTTATCACATACATAGAAAACCTCTTTGCAATGCATGTAATTCTACATAATTAACACAATTTCTACTATTAGAGGTTCACGTAAATGCAAAATGATTAAATAAAGCAATCAAATTTAACAATATCAATAAGTTTTTTTTAATCATGATTGTAAAAAAGCACAATAGGTTAAGATCTTTTCATTTTACTTCATAGCTTAATGGTTAGGATGAGAAATCTTTAAAGCTCTATTCCGATAGAGATGTTTAAATTTCATAACTAAAAATTAAGTTTTGCAAGTAAGAAAGTACATAATAATTTTCAGATGCAATACAAATATGTTTTTAGTTTCATTTTAGTACTGCATGTGCAATTTGGGATGCTTTAATAAGTAAAGATTTATCTTTAACAAAGCCATTTAAAAATAAATGACACTCCATAATATTGTTCTTTGCTTAGTTATGACCGTTCATATTAGCAGTGATTAAACTTTTTCCTATGAACTAATGATAGGCTCAAAGCTAAAAAAATAAAATTGATGAATAAGACCTAAAGTAGCTTCCTTAATCCAATATGGTGAATACTGATAGTAAAAATAAAAATATATACTACACTATTAGCCTGATGCAAAATTATCCTGCCACTCACTATCATTTTGAAAAACCCTTCAATTCAAAAATTCCACTAGGCAATTACATAAAATGAAAAGAACTTAAAAAAAAAAAAACTCTAGTTATACATTCATTCAATTAAAAAATATTTATCTTAATTCAAATTACTTATATTTTTATTCAAAATGCTCTATGCCTAAATAGGATAATATATTAATAACTAGAGAATACAAAAATATTTAGCGCACACAGATACTTCAATGTTTAAACTGACCAAAAGTCGACTAGAACTTAAGTTGACTTTTATTTTTTTAATTATACCTCATTTTTGCAATGTTACTTTCAGTATTCAATACCACTTATGACTATGATTGTATTACAAATATATTATCAACATCCATCTCTTCGGTAATTAAAAAATAAACACGAGAAGAATATGAAATTAAATGTTTTTTACTTTACAAAAAAAATTATGTTTAGAATATAGTCCAATACACTGTTAAAAAAATTTGTCCACCATGCACCAAAATTTGGTTCCCATTTAGCTGCCACCAACATTTGGTGCTTAGTTTCGCGATTTAATGGTGCTTACGGTCCGAGGTTGCACCATTAAATCGTGAAACTAAGCACCACATGTTGGTGGCAGCTAAATGGGAACCAATTTTTGGTGCAAGGTGGAACAAAATTTTTAACAGTGTATCATTTTGTTATTATAAAGTATAGGTATTCAGGTTGTATTATAAAATAAAGATTAAGGTTGAGTTCATATCAAAGATGACGTTTTATTTTCTACAAAGTTCTTAATTCAGAAGATATAGATCCTTAATTAGGTATTCCTGCTCTTTTAAAGCATCTACGTGCCAAAAATGGTGATTAAGCATCCACTACTAATTTGCAACAAACATGTTATTGTATTGTTTACCTGTTCCAAAGCAATTAAAATGCGTTGGACCAAAGACTTTTCAAAGAAGATTTAAACATTCCCTAAAAATTTACAATTATATACAAATCAATAGAACAATCTTTGCAAATACTAGAACAATTTTCTTGAATTTTCCATTGCTTTAAATAACGCAAACTCCTATGAGGACTGAATGTAAAAACACGACATGACTTCTATTCCATTACCAATGAATGCAAATCAGGACATTTACAGTATCCACATCAGAATCACGTCTTTCTAGGCTCGAATCGTAAACGGAAATGTCTTCTCGTAAAAGTATACTTAATTTTTTATTTATCTTTTATGCCTTGAAACCACACCTGATATCTACTGGGTCAAGGATAATGACACTTATCAATAGGATCCCTAAACAGTTTAACAACAAGATTATTTAAAAAGTTTTTTGCAATTTCAGATCCTTTTTTCTAAGGAGTTGTATTTAAAAAAGGAAATTTATGATTATATGTTTTTTTGTGCCTGAAGAAATTGGGAAAGCACGTATATGAGAACAAGAAAATGTTTGCCTATTTGACCCTCCCCCCCCCCCCCTTCACCTTAAAATTATGTCCAGTTGCTGGTATCCACCTCTTAAAACTTTATGCAATTCATTTTGTCACCCTTCAACTGTTTTTATAATTAAAAAAAAAATTAAAAAATTCATACATATTTATGTAGTTGGTTTATTAACTCGGATGTAATAAAGTCCAGCTTAAGCTTGGCGTCCACTATCACTGAGCAGAGCAGAGCGGGGTGGACTGGAGCCAATTAAAAAGCTGCCAATGTCTACTGTAGCACGAGCTTCGTGCTACAATGGACGTTGACGGCTTTGCAATTGGCTCTAATCTAATCCACTCCGCTCTGCTCAGCAATAGTGGACGCCTGACTTTATTGTAGAGTAACTCTCATTAAACGGGAAGATATATAGACAGACCACGAGACACGCAAGTAAACAGAAAAATAAACAGTTAAAATTAAAAAAAAAATTAACAAAATTTTAAAAATTATAAATTTTTCCTCGCGAAAATCAAATTGTCACACAAGCGACCACCCTATCCCTCTCAATGTCTCGATCAATGACGTAGCCCACTCCCTCCTTCCCGTAATTTATGTACGTCTCCATTGGTTAGATTAATTCGGGGTGTGGAACATCCCACAACTTTCAATTACACTACTATACTGATGTGGACTAATGTTGTTTACCATTTTTATATTTTCATCATTCATTTAGAAAAAGTTACCATTTTTGCGATAATTCTTATAAGGGCTTTAAAAAAATACCGCCAAAATGGCGATTATCATAGCATACTTTTCGATTATTTTTATATTACCCTTTCTTGAAAGTAAAACAGAAGGGAATATGTAGTTAGTGATGCTCAAGGGAAGAGAACTCTGTGTTGAAGGCATTCTTTTTTTCAACTTTTTACGCCTTTATAGCATTTTTACGAGAATTTCAAAGTTGAGGATGTTTAGAACACCTTAAGAGACATTACCACAAAGATTTTAATCAAAATCGTTAGAGCCGTTTTTTAGCAATTACTGAAACACATGATTTTTTCAATGGCAGCTACCTTATGCGCATGGGCAATTTTGATGAAAACTCTAATGGTAGGTCCCATGACTACTACTGACACATACACCAAATTTGAACATTGTAGGTCAATTCATTTGACAGGGGACTCTGCTGAGACTACTTTTTAGAAGTCAGGATGTTCTAGGGAAATGCAAACACACACACACATATATATATAATTTAATTTTAGAACAAACCTCATAAAATATTATTAGTTACTATATAATGTTTGAAAATTTAGAATTTTTATATATATATATATATATATATATATATATATATATATATATATATATATATATATATATATATATATATATATATATATATATATATATATATATATATATATATATATATATATATATATAGAAACATTTTTTGACCGAAAACAATTCTTTCATTACCCTGTGTAAACTTATGGGTAATTGAAAACAAAAGTATGAGTAGTTTTAAAATTAAAAATAATTGTTTTTATAACGGTTTAGTTATTTAAAGAGTAAAGTTTTGGAAATTGAAAACCATCTATAAAAAATTTAAATGAGTGTGAAACTTGATAGAATAGAAGCTTAAAAAGTTTTATTAAGAAACTTACTTGACAAAAAAAAAATGTTTACTTTAAAAATCCATGACTTCGTTGGCATGAAACTAATTAGCTATTCTCATAGTTGTTTCATCTTTCCTAATTTCGATTTTTTTTTAATCAAGGAAAGATTATTTTATTTTGTATCTAGCACACAGGGGTTATCTGACTAAAATAGCAATAAATTTAGAAAAAAAGAGTTACTACACAGCTTACTTTTTTTGCTATTATAGATAGGAAATAAGTTCTAATTAGAAAAATGCTTAAAATAAGGAAAAAAACATAACAAGTTTGTAATATTTTCATGGGTAATTTATTCTAAAATGGCAACAGTCATTAAACTTAATACGATCTTTTTAGGGAGAATGTCAATTACAAAAGTGTTCCTATGGTCAAATCACATTAATTTTAAGAGAAATCAACACTCTAACTTAAAAATTAACCGAAATCAAAGCATCGTAATTTTTCTAGTGACTAGTCGGAAGAATAATTCGGGGTATATTATTAAGAAAGCAGATTTGGTTAAATATAAAAATGTTGAGCGGTAATAAAATAAAAATTGTTTAATTTATTAAGAACATAAACCAAAATGAGGAAATTATAGAACATAAATTTCATTGAAAGAAATTAATATGTTGGCTCACCCTTATGCAAGTTTTAAAGTTAATTCTTATAATAAATGAAACTACAGACACAAAATAAAATATATAATCAAGCATCAAGAAACTTACAACTCTCAACCCATCCCAGCTTTTGAAATTCTTCGAATTCAAGTTTACTCAACCAATAGTCTGAAACGCCAAATCAGCAATTATTTAGTAAATGGAAGGTTATTATGAAGCCACGCCTGTACTTAGAGCCTGTTCTTATAAATATGAAACTGTCTTACGAAGTAAACTATCGTAAAGTGCAATTGGTTTAACATTGCTATTACGATAGTTTTCTTCTTGTACAGAAGTTAGAAAATCTAGCATACATACAACTTAAAACCTTGGTGAAATTATAGCTGTGTTAAGAAAATAAACATCTTATCAAATGTTGGTAAGCAGCTGAAAATACGACAAGGGCGTATATGGAAGTTAACTTTGCAGGCAGAACTTAATCAAGAAAGTTACATAAAAATACAAAAATCACTTTCAACTACAGGAATGAAGTTTTAGACCAAAAAGAAATAATACAATAAAGTTTTAAATATCTGTCATAATATTGTTATCCTTGAAGCATCATTTATGAAAAACTTAACTTTTTTTTAAAATTCTTGATCTTTACTTTGCGTGGTTGTGGTGAGAAAATCTTCGGAGGACTATTAATCTGCCGATCCAATCGAGCTGATTTTTTATAAAGTTTTGGTGGCTGTCACTCAAAGGATGCATTTACACACGTTTTTATTACCACTTCTTAGGACTAACTAACCCACTTGCAGTCATTCAACCTAGCTGAAACTGAGCAAATAGCCTTTTTATCGAGAAGAAATTCTATGAAGTTTGGGGGCTTTTGCTGCTTTTGAACTCGTTAATTTTATCACGCCGGAGGACTAATTAATCACTTGCCGTCATCCAATCGAGTTTAAACTCGACAACTAGACTCATTGCCGAGGACCATGCATTCTATCAAGTCTTGGAGTTTTAAGAAAAAGTACAGAATCGATGATTTTCGTCGTAGTGGTCATATACTATGAAAACTCGATCTGACCTCAAAATTGCTTAATTAAATTGCAATTGCACAGATTTGACGATGCATTCATAAAAACTTTGTTTTTATGGGTTAATATTTTTTAATTTTTAGTTATTTATTTATCTGCTTGCCTGTCTCTCCATACTTGTCCATTTATTTATTTATAAATCGGCTGCTTTCTAAAAGTTCCAGACTGCTCAACAACGTCAGTCTATCTGCGTTCAGTCTATCTCGGCTAATTCTTTGAAGAAGAAAGTTCAATGTTTAGCAATTAAATTAAAGTTTTTTTTTTTGTTGTTGTCATGGAAACCTAGTTTATCCGAAACTCTTAACATCGATAACTTACTTTCTGAAAGAGCTCGGGCACGAACTTCATTTGCATACAAGAAGCAGGGTGAAGGGTTAAAATCTGTAACCTTTCTTCGTAAGAGGTCCTTGACTTTACAACTCTTGCAATAAATGCGAACGCTTTCGTCATTTTAAAGATACCGATATGCCATTTGGATAAAATGGTATTAATTATGCCTCACATGTGACATCATTCATATTAAGTGGCTTTAAAGTTAAGCTTAGCTCAATGATTTACATCCTGGGAATGAGATTGGCCAAATAGGATAGTGTGTGTCCAGTGCAGAAGAAAAGTGGGAGAAGAAAAAAAAGTGGGGGTATGCCCAAAAGTTGGTGACAAGTGCAATTCCCTCCCTCCCCAACGATAAATTTTATAATTTTGTGTCTTATAATAAAAATACCAACTAGTAAGGAAATAATTTATATTTCCTAACACTAACATTGAACATGGGTCCAAAATGTACTGTTATTTTAATGAATATTCTGCGATATAGTTTTTTTACTATTTGGAAGTAAGAGACTAAGTGAAGTAATAATTCAACATTATAAACATAAATGTTTATTTAGATTTAAATAGTGCTTCTAAATGTGCATACTTTAATGAAGAAAAAAAAAAAGAAGAAAAAAAAAAAGAAGAAAAAAAAAAAAAAAAAAATAGAGAACTCTAAAATGTATTTTTTTAATATCTTGTTTTTATATGAAACAAGAATAGAAATTGAGCATAAAAGAATAGAAATTGCACTTCTAGCACTGTGTGTGTTCCAATTGATAAGATCACTTTTAAGGTTATTTTCAAAGGCGATAAAGACTTCTTTAAAAGACTTCTAAAAAAAGAAATCTTCTACCCTCTTTCAGTAAAAGAAAACAAATTAGTTCTTCTTTTGTAGAAATATCAAGCTTCTGACAAATATTTGTTAATAATACCCAGGTTTCTAATCTTTCATATTTCCGTATTAGATATTTACGCCAATAGAAAAATACATTTTGTTCCAAAATACCACATCTGTATCACTAATATTAGACAAAATTTTGAAAGAAAACGATTTTTTAAGAAGAACTGCTTCATGGTAAAATTTGTTTTCCAAAAAAATAATCAAAAAAGTTGTTTTCAAATCCAGATGCGATATAATATTCATTTGCAAGCTATGCTTGGAAGCACTTTTCAAATGGAAAATAAAGTTTGCCTTTGTCATCAATAAGTTCAACTTTATACAACTAGGAGATATAAGTGTTTGATAGTCACTTAAAAACTGTACTGTAATTAAGGCCATGCCTAACTTTGAGAAAATTTAATTCCTTTTTCAATTGTTTTGTGTAGGATGTTTTTATTTGAGAAGCGATAAAAACAAGTTTCCACCGATTGTTGAATTGATTAGTGAAAACATTAAAACATAACAAAATTGAGCGAATGGAATTTTGTAATGAATGAACAATGTGGCCTTATAAAGAACGGTTGATTTTGTCGGCTGCTTCTCAGAGTTATTTATAAATATCTATGTTTCAACAAATTAACATTTTATTTTGATTTATGTTGTGTATCAATTGCACTAATTTTTTAATTTTATTTCCAAATTAATAAACTTACAATTGTAAATTTTGAACAAATTGATTCATACTACGTAATAAGTTAATAGGAAACAAGTGCATATATATATAAAAAAAAAAATATAAAAAAAAATCTAGAAATTAAGTATAAACTTGAATAAATAAATAAAAATTATTAATTTTACATTAAAGTAGGGGTGTGAGACATTGCGCAACTTTTAATTACACTATAACACTGGTCACTACATTTAAATTTGACGTGGAATAGTGTTATTACCAGTTTCATATTTTCATTCATTTTGAAAAAAAAAAGGCTAGTTTGTAGTTAAGTGATATTTTTGGCCATAATTGTTACTCGGGCTGGTGGAAAAAAACAACCACGAATGGTGAATTTGCCGAAATACTCTTCGATAAATCTTACATTATCCGTTCTTGTAAGTGAAACAGAGGAGAAAAACGGTCGTTGGTGAGATATGCTCAAGGGTGTGTAACCCACAGCACTTTTATTTCAATGAGGAAGGGCGCAGACGATTTCTAATCTCTGGCTGGGAAAACTTGCATTTAAAAGTAAGCCTAATTGGCGACATCAGTTACGTCCTCAGTGACGTAATATTTATTGCCAACTTGGCTCACTTTTAATAGATGCAAGTAGACCATCGCCAGATATCTGAATTGTCTGCAACCTTCTTAAATTGAAAATTAAAGATCGATGGGTTATCACATAAAAAAGAATGCTCATTATTTGGCAAGTTATGGCATACTTGGCAATCGGATTTATTTCAACTCATTCATGGTCGATTTTCGTCTAGTTTCGGCCATTTTCGCCTTGGCAGACCTGTGGATTCGTAATCTAATAACTTTTCTCCACATTCTATAGAAAATTCAGAATGATGTTCGATGAGGTACCTAAACTTGTAGTAGCCTCTCGGACTAAAGAACTTAAGGAAACTTTTCGAAATTTGAAAGATTTACAAAACTATGCACTATGCCCTAGGTTAAATAATAACCGATAAATCGTTTTTGAAAAGCACTATGTTCCATCATAACAAAAGAAAGAAAAGATCGTAACTGTAAAAATCGATTTGGCTCTCCTGTAAAATTTGCTTTTTGTGACATAGTGCGCTTCCCTTCCAGGCTACAAATATATATTTATGAAATTGCTCCAAAAA
This sequence comes from Linyphia triangularis, assembly GCA_963978545.1. NCBI lineage: Eukaryota > Metazoa > Arthropoda > Arachnida > Araneae > Linyphiidae > Linyphia > Linyphia triangularis. Next base: position 48,499,887 of record OZ021729.1, on the reverse strand, counting down.
ACTGTTACACTTGATTCCCATTTGGGGAAGAGGGGTAGATCACAAGAATTGTGTTTATTTTCTATTTGAATGCGATTTTTTTTCTTTAGAATCTTACAAAGGATCCTTTTTAAATCTTTTATATAAACTTTGATGTAGTATGTATGTGGGGTGGGTGGGTATGTCGATAGAGGGCAAATTTGCGTAGGCCTAAATAACCCCTTGCCGTCATCCAATCGGTCTGAAACTTGTCAGATTGATTCGATGGTGATGAACATGCATTCCATCAAATTTTGGAGGCTGTCACTGTCACAGAATACTAATAAACCAACTTGTCGTCATCCAATCGCCCTGAAATAGCATTTAACCGATCACTGAAGAAACTCTTTCCTGTTTACAAAATTGTTTTACTAAATAAATGATAAAATTTTCTTATCAGAATAAGTAAAAGATATGTGTATGTGAGTGCATAAATTCGCGTTCATTTTTAGTAAATAAATTTTAAACAGTAGTTTGCCGCATATTTTGCTGATAGAGATTAACCCTTTGCGTTCAAGCGGAGTCACTCAGGTGCCACATGATTGGATGCCGCAACTCGAGAGGACCACTAGGTGTGATGTGGAAATTCGATGCAAGGTCAATGACTTCGTTTAGTTTCTATGAAGCGGATCCGTAACTGCGGACTGAACCAAAAATGCTGCGAAATGCCTCGAGTTGCTGGTACCTCCAGGCGAAAAAGGCCTCGAGTGCAAAGGGTTAATATTTAAAATTAGATGCAAACACCGAGCTCAAGCTGTTAGCAGCTACGTCGTTGTGTTAATGAATATAAAAATTGGCAAATGCATATAAAAGATTTATACTAAAACTTAGTGGTTATGAGTTATAAGGCACATATGGTCACATGTCTAGATTTTTCCAAAATTAATTTTTCAGTTATAAAACTCTCTAAACTCCAAACCTCAAAAAACGCCCTTCTTTAGGCTAGATACTTTTATAGACCTTTTGATTATTAATTTTCAGGACAGATTAAACATTTTTGCAAAGTTTCATCAACATATAATTTTTTTTTTATTATTATTATTTTTCTGATGGTTTTTGTAATATTAGAATAAAAAACATCGATAGGGGTAAGATTCATATTGGATCTATGGTCTAATGAGAACAATTTATAATTTTAGGAGGGGATTAATCCCCTTCCCTTAGATACGCGCAATTAGGAAGGAAGAGCAAGCAAGTGGAATTCCGCGCCGAGGTTGTGAGAAAAGTGATCAGCAAGCAGTAGTTGCACAGGGATGGTAGATTGAAGTTAATGATAGAGCGCAATAACTGGGAAACCTAAAAAAATATTCCTATTAGACTGAAATGTTCTGTGTTATGATTTACTTGTTTATTCTTTTCACTTCCATGTATATGTATGAATTTCATTATCAAGGAAGCTTAGCTAGGATACGCAATCGCATGATATTGTATCCGATGGGATCCACATTATGGCATATCATTTACAAGTGTTAATGCATAACCTGTTGAGCAATTTGATTTGAAATAATTATTTTTAATAATAATCATATTCAAGTAGGGGGAATTAAAACTGGAAAATTAATTCTGGAACAATCTAGGCATGTGATGCATGTTTTTATAGTATTTTTTGATGCTGAATCGAATGAAAAAAATGCAAGATTATACAACCAATATACAAAAAGTTAGTCCTTTTAATAAACGAAATTGCATGTAAAAAGCGAGGAAATGTAAAATACGACGTAAGAAAATTAAAAATTCGTCTGTTCATGAATCTTGGCGAAAACGTTTTGTCATGAGAATTAAGAAACTAAAGAGTCTATAAAAATATCTGGCATAGAAGGGTGTTTTTGTGCGAGTTTTGTTTTAAACTGAAAATTAATTTTGTTAAAACCTAGGCATCTGACACATACGTGTGGAATTTTTTTTTTAACGCTGAATCGAATGAAAACTAGGGGTGTGGAACATCGCACAACTTTCAATTACACTATAATACTGACGTGGATTTGCGTCACTTAACGTTATTATATTTTCATCATTCATTTAGAAAAAAATGCCAGTATGGCGATATTTTTTGCGATGAATCTTGTACCCCCAAAAAAACACTTTTGAAAAGTAGAAGAACCACCAACCTCAAAAACACAAAAAACTTTCTTAAAATAAAAAAATCATAAACATGATGAAAATTTTCAGCCACAAACACAGTGATATAAAAAAATGGCTAACCTCTGATTAGAACTCTCGGTTGTGACTCGCTTACGAATGTATGCTTACTAAATTTATTTTTAAAATTTAAGTTCCGCTCCCATAAAAATTTACGCTGCTTGAGGTTGGCGCCCGTCATAGGAATATTAACAATACTTGCGTTTAAACTAATTTATGGATGTTTGCACGAATATTCGAGTTTATGATTTCATTTGGATGGGTAGGAAATACAAAGTGGTGTAAATATTCATGCTCGTGTAATTTTCAAAATAGTATAGAGAAACGCTCGCATTGCTCAAACGCTTGCATTTGAATCGTTATTAAGAATTTTTTAAGTAGGAAACTAAAGTGTTTCTGGTAAGCTTTTGTTTGGTTGATACATACATTTCGGAAAGTTTTTATGTGTGTGTGGGGGGGAGGGGTTTAAAGGTTAGTAATTAAGACGGGCGCCAACCTCAAGCAGCGTAAATTTTTATGGGAGCGGAACTTAAATGTTAAAAATAAATTAAGTAAGCATACATTCGTAAGCGAGTCACAACCGAGAGTTCTAATCAGAGGTTGGCCATTTTTTTATATCACTGTGTTTGTGGCTGAAAATTTTCATCATGTTTATGATTTTTTTATTGTAAGAAAGTTTTTTGTGTTTTTGAGGTTGGTGGTTCTTCTACTTTTCAAAAGTGTTTTTTTGGGGGATATCATAACTTTTTTTTAAACACTGACGACTTCTCTTTTTTGAATTTGTCCGTTTCATCGTTTTTCTATTTATCCCCTATGGTAAACCTGGTACCAGGGATATTCATAATTCTTCAAACTGAGTTCGACGATACCTTACATGCAATAATTATCTTTAAAATTGATAAACCGAAAGTGGTACCAATAGCATACCTCTGGTACTTTAAACATTCATAATTTATCAAAACAAAAGTCCAACATGCCATATTTATCTTGGAAATTGATAAACCGAAAGTGGTACTACCTATGCTACACCTGGTACCTTAAACATTCATAATTTTTCAAGACAAGCCTAACGACACCCAACATGCCATATTTATCTTCAAAATTGATAAACCAGAAGTAGTACCACCTATGGTACACCTGGTACCATGAATATTCATAATTCTTCAAGTTGAGTTCAATGATATCTTGCATGCCAAAATCTACTTGAAAATTGACAAATTGGTTGAATGCGGACGGCAGTAACCATCAAAATCTACCACGAACGAATACTAGAAACTTGTGTATGGCAACTCAACTCCCAAAACTTAAAGAAATACGTTGCCATTGACAAAGATCCTGTCTGCCAAGTTTCAGGTCGATTGATTAGTTTGTACGCACAACGACCTATTTTAGTGCATAATAACGACTAATCAGTCCGGGACCCACAGCTTAACGCTTAACATGGATTCCGAATCACAACGAACATCCACACCTAACACAGGAATCAAATCCGGCACCTTTAACTTACAAGGCCAGAGCGTGCATCCCATTGAAAGTTTATACTAATAAATTGTTACAAATAAATATTACAAGTTTTTTACAGTCTAATAAATATTGCAGTATAAATTATTTTTATTATACCAAGCATTATTTTGGTTCACATAATAACCCATTGATATTTAACAAAATTTAAAATATTTTCTTAACAACAATTTTAAAATTCACTATGAAATTACAATTTTGATGATATATGATTCTATAATTTCATTTTACAACGGAAAGTAAAAATCAACACATCTTTAAAAACGAATGACATTTTTGCAAATTCCATTAGCCAATCGCAATGCGTGGATCATTTAGTCCTCTGTAATGAGTTGACTGTGACGTCAACTCGCATAACCTCCACATTTATACTTTGTATTTGGCCCATAGTATCTTGGAACAAAATGTGATTGTTTTCATTTTTCAATGGAGATTTCCCGAAATTAAAATGTTTTTGAAAGTTAACTCTTTCTAAATTGGTCATACAGTTCAAATAACACATGCAACTTAAAAAGAACAAATATTTCTGTTTAATTGTCTCTTCAAAAATTAAATTATTTAAATTTTAAAGATGTTATAAGCCATATAATTATAGTCCAATTCGTTCTCCTATACTTTAACATTACGTTAAAACTCACTTAAGCCTAACATGTCGGAAAAACTAACTTCCAAATGATAGCAAACCTGTTTGGCAACTTTTGGCATATATATCTGAACCTCAATTACAAGCTGATAGCCTTTATCTGTCGCCAAATTATGAAATGAAAAAAAGTGGTTTTAAATTAATTAAAAATAGGAAAAATTATTTAATGAAGTTCAAACCAGCGTAGGATTTTAAGTTGAAACATTCCGCATCCTATAATTCAATCCGTTTGAAGATCTATAGATTAGTTAGGGCTGTACGTTTGTCTAAATTTTTACATCAAAATCGGGCTAGAACTCGTTTTTTTATTTCGTTTTGGAATTTTCAATATTTTTTTTCTTCGTTGTCTTTTGTCCTAGGTACTCAATTTTTTTTCTTTGAAAGATATCACCGAGACGAATCTATGGTATTTTTTGTATAATTATGTGAAGTTTCGTAAGCGCGCTAGAAAATAGTCATTTCGGCTTTTTCGCTGGAAGTTGTGCAGAGAATAGATACTTACTGTCGTTTCTGCCTTTTTTAAGGTTGGCGGCGAAACGACCGTTTCGTCTGATGGATCTTGCAAAAAAAAATAAAAAATCGCAAAATTGTGGCTTTGGCAATGTACTTTTCGATAATCCTTATATTATCCTTTATTATAAGTGAAACTGAGAGGAGAAGAAAAAACAATCGTTGATGAGGTATGCTCAAGGAAGGAGAACTCTGTGTTGAAGGCATTCGTTTTTCAACTTTTTACGCCATTAAAGCATTTTTATGGGAATTTCGGAGGTGGAGATGTTTAGAACACCTTAAGAGGCATTAGCACAGCGATTTTTATCAAAATCGTTGGAGCCGTTTTTTTAGCAATCATTGAAAAACATAATTTTTTTAATGGCAGCTACCTTACGCGCATTCACGATTTTGACGAAAACCTTAATGGTAGGTCCAATGGCCACCAGCAACCCGCATACCAAATTTGAACATCGTAAATTTGTTCGGGAGTTATGCTGACCACAGACGCACATACAGAGAGACATTTTTTCTAGAACACTTTTTTGAAATCAGGGTGTTCCAAAACGTGGAGAAATGCCAAAAAATCGAGATTTTTTAATTTTTTTTGACCGAACGCCATACTTTCATTACTCTATGTATAATACATATGGGTAATTGAAAGTAAAAAAAGCAAGACAACATAACTATCCTATAAAAGTTAAAGTCATTTTATAATCCTTTATTTAACTTTGATTTTGAGCGTGTGTTACTGACTATGTTAATGGCAGCTAAATCTGCGGAGGTCTAATTAACCCCCTTGCCGTCATCCAATCGGACTGAAACTTGGTAGATAGATTTGATGTCAAAGACAATGCATTCTATCAAATTTCGACGGCTGTCAATGTCACTAAAAGGTCGCTTTTACGGAATACTAATAAACCAACTTGTCGTATCCAATCGCGTTGAAATAGCATATAACCGAACATTGCGAAGAAACTCTTTTCTGTTTCTAAAATTGTTTTGATAAATAATAAAATTGTTTTAATCAGAATAAATAATAAAAAAATTTTAATCAAAATAAATAAAAGATTTTTGGATGCGAGTGCATAAATTCACGTTCAATTTTAATAAATAAATTTTGAAATGTAGTATGCCCCACATTTTGGTGATAGCAATTTCCCCCTACTGTTGGTAGAGCAAGGGAGCGATCGCCCCCTTTGACCCCGCGTAGTTGGCGCTTATGGTGAGATGTATGCCCCTGGTTTTATTTTCATTTACCCATACGTATACATAGGGTAATGAAAGTGTAGCATTAGATAAAAAAAAAAACGATTTTTTTTTAAAGTATTTTTTCACGTTTTGAAACATCTTGATATCCAAACAGTTACTTAGAAAAAATGTCTGTCTGTTTGTGTATGTGGTCAGCATATCTCCCGAATAAATTGTTCCAGGATCATCAAATTTGGTATGAGGGTTAGTGGGGGCCATGGGACCTACCATTAAGGTTTTCGTCAAAATCGCGCATGTACATAAAGTGGTTGCCATTGAAAAAATCACGTTTTTCAATAATCGCTAAAAAACGGCTCCAACAATTTTGATAAAAATCGCCGTGCTAATACTTCTTAAGGTGTTCTAAGCATCCCCACCTCCGAAATTCCCGGCATCGTAAAAATGCTTTAATGGCTTAAAAAGTTGAAAAACAAATGCCTTCAACACAGACAGCCTTCAACAACAGCCTCTTTCCTTGAGCATACCTCATCAACGATCATTTTTAGTTTCAATTACACATATGTATTATACGTAGAATAATGAAAGTGTAGCATTCGGTCGAGAAAAAAAAAATCTCGATTTTTTTTTTTTTTTTTGTTGTTGCTTTTCTCCACGTTTTGGAACACCCTGATTTCAAAAACGTGATCTAGAAAAAATGTCTGTCCGTATGTGTGTCTGTGGTCAGCATAACTCTCGAACAAATGGACCTACGATGTTCAAATTTGGTATGCGGGTTGCTGGTGGCCATGGGACATACCATTAAAGTTTTCGTCAAAATCGCGCATGCGCGTAAGCGTATCTGCCATTGAAAAAATCATGTTTTTCAATGATTGATAAAAAACGGCTCCAAAGATTTTGCTAAAAATCGCTTTGCTAATGCCTCTTAAGGTGTTCTAAACATTCCCACCTCCGATATTCCCGTAAAAATGCTTTAATGGCGTAAAAAGTGGAAAAACGAATGCTTTCAACACAGAGTTCCTTGAGCATACCTCATCAAAGATCGTTTTTTCTTCTCACCTCAGTTACACTTATAATAAAGGATAATATAAGGATTATCGATTATTATCGCAAAATATAATATCGCCATACTGGCCTGTAATTGAAAGTTGCGTGATGTTCTACACCCCTAGTTTTTTTCTCCCCTCAGGTTCACTTATTCACTTATAGTAAAGGATAATAAAAGGATTATCAAAAAGCATATCGCCAAAATCCCCATTTTGGTGGATTTTTTTTTTATTTTTTTATTAGACCTATAAATGAATAATCGCAATAAATATCGCCAAACTGGTAATTTTTACTAAATGAATGATGAAATACCAAAAAGGTAAGTGACACAAATCCACGTCAGTATCATAGAGCAATTGAAAGTTGTGCGATGTTCCACACCCCTAGTTTATCAAATAATGAGCCCTTGGAGAACTGGGTCCAAAACATGTTTGCATGCAATATATAAAACTTTAATTAAGCGACAATTAAAACAACTAATGGGCACTCAGACACCACTTAACCTCGAATTGACCTTTAGGCACGCAAAAACTTAAATTCAATTAGTCTTCTACCTCCCAACAGCAGTGCTCCAGTTTCGTGTCATCTTCCATACAATGACCTTAACGGGAGGTGTTATCTCTATCGAATTTTCAATTATAAATTATTGATGAGCGGGATTCGTGTCACGGACAATGCTGTGAAAAATTGTCGTCGAGTGTCGTCTCTCAAGGACAATCGCATTAAAATAATCAGCATTGAAGTTCATACAGAATGGCTGATAGGAATCTAACCGGAAAATAAAGCGGTACACCACCTGATGAAAGCCCTTCGGTGGTTAGCGTGTCGGGAATACCAGCAAAAGATAAGTGTCCAATGCTTATGCGAATTTCACCGAGGGAAATTCAAAAATGAAATACCGTTTTAACTTACATGAGACATACTGCGCTCTTCTTCTCACTTATCCGCTATCAAATCTAGATCTGGTCCATCAAACCATAGGCATAAACTAACAGCCAACTTTGTATAATTTAAAAAGTATCATTGAAAAAAATTTGGCTAGACAGGCGAGATTATAGATTTGATACAAAGGGAAAAGTACTTTTCTCACACTTATGGTCTATAATGACCTCAAATGTCCATTGTCCACGCATCAATTTTAAATGAGCAGTCTCATCATTCCTGTGACATGGAAAAGCGGATGCTGCTGCAGACTTTCACATTAAGTTTGAAACCTGCTTTTACATACAGTCGGTGGTATTTAAATAGCAATTAAATTTTTACAATGTTTTCTATCGTTGCAATGAGATTTTACAAAGCCTAAGAAGAATTTTTCTTTCAAATTGGCAACGATGTTTTGCCCAAAACAGAACGGTGACAAAATGGGCGAATTTTTTATAAAAATTTTAATGAAATTTTGAAAAAAAACAAAAGGTAAATTGTGCCAATCCATTTCAATGAAATGGCTATTATCATAATTTAATTGAAAGTTGTACTAAGTTTTACATCGCCTTTTTACTAAACCATTGATAATTTATAATAAAATATATATATATATATATATATATATATATATATATATATATATATATATATATATATATATATATATATGCCTTAGTTTGGTACTTCTTAAGGTATACATATACAATTGAGATGATTTTCTTTAATTTTTAGGTTATAATTTCAAACTTTTTGGCAGTATATCAGAATTAGAAATGATGCATTTTTATATGCAAACCTTTTTTTTTTCCCTCAATTTTTTATTCAGCTAATTGCAATTAAAGTGACAAATTAGGACATTATTAGAACATACATAAATAAACTTGTAACTAACTTAAGGGTATTATTTTTATTGCAAATAAGAGATATTATATTGAAGCATGTTCCTATGGAGGATTTTTAATTTGGCTTCAATATTTATTTAATTATAAATTTTTAAATGAAAAGTTTGAAAAAATACATCGTTTTTAACAAAAAATTAAGATTAAAATATGCATAAAAAATGTGTTTATAACGATATATATTAGATTCTTCAAAGAAAACACATTCACAACTATTGTCTACAAAACAAAATTAGAATTTTTAAATCGGACCATTTTTTATGAAGTTATGACCGTTGGCGTAAAGTCATATAACACCAAAATTTCATTCTTCAGAAATCGCGTTTAAAGTTTACTACACTAATGAATGGGATACAAAACAGGTTCACAAAACCTATTGTAATTTAAAAAGTAATTTGAGTCTCAGGTAAAATCCTAGTATACGTTACACGCTTGGCGCGATTTTGCAAAATGTCGCGTTGACGCTTGTAGCCAAACAGTTGTCAACGTCGAAATAACGTTTTTCCGATTGTTGCCAAGAATTAGCGTATGCAAAAACATAACATATCATGAAATCCACCATGCCAATGTTGCCAAATCCACCGTGTAACGTATACTAGGATTAAGCCGAGTCTCAAAAAGAAAATGGTATCATTTTAATGGTAATGAATTCGGGAATATTTTAAAACCAAAAAACAAAAACGTAGACTTGAGTCAAATTTCGCGATTCCTAATGTATATGTATAAATTTATATACTTTATGAACTTGATTTTGAATGTAAGCCCTAAATATTGCATGTTGAAATGCTCATTTCCTCACAAAATAACGTTTTCTTATTATTATAATTTTTTTATTATTATTTTAAAAAAATGTTTGAATTTAAAATTAGCTGTCGAATAAACATTTTCCATTTAAATTAAATTTTTAATTCGAGCTTCTTAACATAAAGGCCCACAGAATAACGTTAGCTAAACCGTCAACAAAATTGATAATTATCATCAATCCATTAAAAGAACTGAAATAAAGGTGGAACACGCTCTCTAGACATTAACAAGCAAAAGTAGTTTTGCAATATACCAAGTCAAGTAAATATGGTAAATTTCTATTGTCTTTACATATTAGTTTTTATTCGTTCGTGGTCTTGCGTGGCTTACCACAAAGATTGCCATTTTTTGGAAAAGATTAAGCAAATTTGAAATTAAAGAAACAGGTCAGTCTGGGACACGCCTAGTTCTTACGTCACACTTAAAATTTCCATGTTAGGATTGACGAAGCTTCACCACAAACACAGTTTTATTTTCCATTCACATAGTAAATATATTGAATAAAGTATCTCAGATTCTCAAAAAGCAACTAGATTTTTCGCTTACTATCTTGATTATTTTTTCTCAGAAAATATTTCCAAAACCTATTAGTGTTTAAAATTAGAAAATAACAACACTTTGAACCAATTGCTTTTAAATTTTAAAAACCAATTGCTTTGAACCAATTGTTCATTACAAACTCCATCAATCTTTCAAAACTGAATGCATGAGTAATAACGTCAGATAAATTTATTGAAGTATAAACATGTAAAAATTAAGAGACCAAATTACATCAGACAACCGTTTTCATTGCAGTTTTTTTTTTTTTTAACCAAGAAGAAATATTTCCAAAATCGTACTTTCCAGTATTGATTATCAGCAACTACAACATATATAATCATTGTTATATACAATGAAAGTCGTATTTGAGAGCATTGACGTGGAGTAAAATTTGATTGATGTTATTTATACATTTTTTACATTTTTTTTTTTTTATTTATTAAAATCAAACAATACCCACTTTATCAACATTTTGGAACAATTACAACTAAAACATTTCACACTTCATTCATTTTCAATGCCACACCCATTCAAATCTTAAGGACAGTTTGAATAATTTGTTTTGGTTATTCAAAGGAACAAAGCTACAATAACACGAAAGAATAAATATTCTATTACTTTATCACTATAATAAAAAAAATCTCAGAAATGAAACTGATTGAGAAAGACTATTAGTCTTTTTATTTCACTTAAATTGGAAATTTCAATTGATAGTACACTAATTTTTTTTTTTTAATCTTAAATGTTTACGCCTTAGATTTAAGAGCTTTGAAGCCAACCGGAAAAATGCCGTCAAACAGAGCTAATTTTTTTTTTTATTGTTATATTGCATTCTTAGCTTTATTAGGCTGATTATATCAGATATTAATGGCAGAAGAAATAACATGGATCATGAAACACTAACTGGAAAATATAAATATATACAAATACTTATATTTTTGTAACTAAAAAACAACAACTATGTAATAAAGTTTACAAATTCGTTATTTTATAGCTGGTTTTGACCTACCAGCTATTGTAGTGCGATAGACTATTAAGTTAATCTGAATTATGGTAATTTACAAAATAATATTTTTGAAAATATTTACAATTACCAAGTGTTTCTTATTCATTCATAACTAGCCGTGTCTGATGTGAATTTCAAAGAGACATTCTAATAAATAAAACATTTATATTTTCAATAAAATTTCTAGTAGAAATATGAGAAATAAAATCATATATCATAATAAAGATCCATCACAAATTTACCATAAAATATACCCATTAGCTGCTGAGTAGCACAACACTTCGGGGTAAAGTATAAACACCAACATAAACATAGAATTGTTGGGGGTCCTGGGGGTAAGGGTTAAAAACCCTTCCCTGATTGCACGCCCGACATATGGTACCCAGTCTCCGCCACAATCAACCGTCACCAAATGGAAATATGATACTTAGCTTACATATAAGTAAACTTCAAAGGTTGAACCTTATTGGGAATGTTGTAAATGGAGTTTCACGAAAAATAAATAAATCCTATAAAGTTTTGAATAATTGCCATTTATTTGCTGTCATTGCAGCATTATTTTCTAAAAATTGAACAGTTGTATTTAATTATTTTCCTATTTCTAGAGATAATCCCCCCCCCCAATTGTTTCAGAAGCAAGTACAAAGTTTTATGAAGATCTTATTGACTTCTACAGACTGACTGCGTTAAATAGCTCCAGTTTATTAGTGGCCACTCTGTGCATACCATACACAAGTGTATTTCTCTTTCTTAAGCATACAAGGAACAGAAAGAATAGTGAAACCAGGATTCTACAACACTTTTGAAAGTAGCTAGGTGGTAAGTGAACAATGTTAAAAAAGTTACTAGTTCAGGCAAACTAAATTAAAAATATAGTGAACGTGGGCAAAATTACAACAGAAGCTTTTTTAATCAGTAATCATTGCTAATCAACATATCCAAAATCGGACTAATTCAACAATGGGAACATCCCGGAAAACGGATTTCAAAATCACGAAATCAATGCCACGTGATGAGTGTCCCTAAACGCAGTTTTTTCGGATTTCGGAGTAAGGTCGCCATAGAGCATATATTGCTTCCATGTGATTTGAGAGTTATTTGAATGAGAGAAATGATTTGTACTTGGCGACGTATTACACCACCTTGGCACATTTTTTTCCGTTGGTGTACGCTGCTAGTTTCAGACATTTCCCCACATGATGAACATGGATCTTTTCATGGCCTCGTTAAAAAAGCTTGTGATCTGTTCCACGATATTATGACCGGCCAAAAACAAAGTAAAGATGTAGAACTGTGTGTACGTTGAATTTACTCTTAAAACATGGAAAAACTGTCGTTATTTTTGATGGCTACATTGGATCCTCTATAATCTAAGATGCGACTCACAGACGACGGTGGACAAAGACCAGTAGAGATGTTAATTTTATCCTATGAATGAAATTTGTAGGCAAAAAGGATCAGTTCCAAGCCAATGGAAAGAACAAGCAAGCCATAATTGCTCTCATTGGTGACTTGTTTAAGAAATAAGGATAACGCAGGCTGGGATTCTAATGTGGACGTTTTGTTCTTGCCGCAGTCTTATCTTCAGAACATACTCGTACCACTGTGATAAACAAAGACATCGATCTGCTAACTCTGCTTCTTTTCCACGCAATGATAATGGGTTCAAGCTGTACTATAGTAGTGATGTAAGACATGGACCTACTCTAAATCCAGTGTATGGTGTCTTCAACATGCAATCTCTGTTAGGTCGTGAAAGCTGCAACTTGTTTCTGTTTCTGCATGCTCTCATGGGCTGTGATACCATATCTAGAATTTTTTCCATTGGGAAATCCTTAGCATTTGTTAAACTGACGGAGACAGAGCCCCGCTCTGTTGCAAAAATATTTTGTTTTCATTCATGCCTACATTCAGATATCACTGCCGCTGGTAGAAAAGCGATGCTTCTTTTGTACGACTACCAGTTATTGGATTGCGCAGAACAACCGTATCTTCAAATGTTAGTAGTGAAGGTAACAACAGCAAAATCATATGTTGCACTGGAAAGTGTGCCCCCCACCAATTCTTCAACAAAATGTCAAAGCTATAGAGCGTACTTACAAATAAATATATGGAGCGATACTAAAGAAAGAACCAAGTCAGAAGAATGGGGTTGGTATGTAAAAAATAACTCGTACTATACCCAATACTCTGCGACTTACCACCATTTCCAGATTATTTACTCTATATGATACGATGTTTCATCGCAAAAAACTGCACTACATTACAATGAGAATGCAAGCGTAATGGCTTGCCCTGTTCAACTGCTTGTGGAATGTGCCAAATCAATGGATATGAAAATAACAATAGCTATGAATAAGATAAAAACGATTAAAAAAAAAAAAAAATTCTAAAAGATTTATGACATTAAACCAACTCTTAAGCAACTATTTAAAATATGTACTGTTTCAGATATGTACTTATTGTTTAAGATATGTAAATTGTTTAAAACACGTCCTTTATAAGATGGCAACTCTTTAAAATGCGCTGCTTAAGATGTGAACAGTTTAAATATGTTAAAAATATTGAGAAAATAAGACTATATTTCCACACAAAAACGTGCATTGCATTGCCTTTGGATTAATTTGAGAAAGAACCCTCTGTCATTTTGAATTTACTTAACTAATTTATTTTTAACTCCTAAAGATTGCACAATTGAGGACTAGAAATGAAAAACGATCTAAGTACTAAAAAATCTTCTTTTTTTACGGAAAAATGTCCTTAAGACCAAACTTAACAAAGTGGAGACCATCCAACGTACCAATGCGAGTGTTTTTCATTTTTTGGCTCACCTGAAAAATGTCTTTTGGATTTAAGTCTTCTAGTCCTCAATTTCTTAATACATACATTTAAAAAATTGATCAAAACAAATAATTCATAAAAAAAAATGGATTACCTGTGAAATGGTATGTGCTCCTTTCTTAAAAAACTCCATGCAATTCTAAGCAGAATAACCTACCATTTTTCATGTGTTATAACTAACATCCGTGATTAAAATACCATGCTTAAGGAGGGCTGTGCGAAAAAAAACTACATCCCCCTCATCACGTGACAAATGGAATCTGTCATGCAATCCGTTTTTCGGGGTGTTTCAATGGTTAAATTTTGTCCGATTTTGGATATGCTGTTCAGCAAGGATTACTGATCAAAATTCAATTAAGAAAGCTATCTGTTGCAATTTTGCCCATGTTCAATCACAAATTGCCGGGACATGTAATTCCGTTCCCATTCCTTGCTGACTATTCATTCCGCATTTCTGAACTGAAATGGTAGTTTTGCTATTTTTCATGCAACAGCAAAAATTCCACAAATGCAGTACATGTTCTTATTAATCATATGGGAAAAATACCAAGTTTTATTGGAGTACTCAAATGGAAATGGCTCGAATTAGCCAAGCAAATAGAACAGTTGGAATTTCCAAAATAACTGCAGAAATCTAATTAAGACTTACTGACTATGCAATCCTCAGAGCTTATCTTGAAACAGACAGCCCCTTTCAACAGGTCAATTCACCGGACCACAAAGCGTATACCACATTAAAAGAAGAATATAGCGATTTTTCATTGATGCAGTGGTTTATACAGTACCTGGATCTCAATCAAGTTTAACAATCTTATGATGAACTTGAAAGAGCAGACTGCTCCGAGTCGGTTTTAAAGAAGAACCGTCAGAACTTGCCTTGTTCAATCTCCAGCATATGAGAGATTTCTCCCTAACCTCATTTTATTCTACTTCCCAAGCAAGTCAGTAATACATAACCTTGCTCCCTCAACCAATAAAAAATATTTCTAAACCTAATTTTTGACAGAAATTAGATTCCAGCATACTTAAGACAAATTTTAAACTCCTTTCTTCTCCATAAAATAGAAAATGTTGGTATCAGAATGCAATAAATATGAATTTTACAAGAAACAAAAATGAATAAGGAAAATGAGTGACTGTTCACAACTTATTTAGGCAGCCTATTTAGCCACAGCCACAATTGCAAAATAACTCAGAGGGTTTCCGTAAGCAGTAATTTGGAATAATATAAGTTAAAAAAAATATTATTTTACCAGTATTGGATATTTAGCTACATATCAAATTCGGAAATTTTTATCACGAGTGCAAACTTAAGATAACAATGATTCAGCTTCAAGGAGACTTTGTCTAATACCTTTATAGACTATAGGTGTCCTTGCCTACCCACCTTAACTTGTACAACTACTTACCAAACTAAAAGTCTGGCCAAAACTATCACCCAAGAAAAACATTTGATTTCTGCTTTGGCCCAACCTTCATACTAAACCTTTAACTCTAACTTGGCTACCGCTTTTAAATGAACAGCTAAGGAAAACTTTCAGTGCAAAACAAAGATTTCTCAACATTGCCAAAACATAACTTTTATTTAAAACTATATAAAAATACATTTATATAAATTTACAACAAACATACAAATATAATCTGTATCAAAAGCTGTGAACTAAAATGATATAACAGAAAAATATAACTTAAAAGAGCCAAAAATAAATCAAATGAACATTATCAACAGTTTTAGCATTTTATAAAACCACAATTAAAACTATTTGACATTTTAAATCAATAAGTAAACTAAAATTATTTATTTTACAACATTTAAGTTTTCATGTCTCAATTTAAACAAACATAAACACAATTATTTCACACCAAATATAATTTCATTTTCACACACTGATCACAAATATTAAAATATGTATTTCACAATCTTTGGTTTTTATCAATAAAAATAATTAGTACACAGATTCAAAGTGTTTGATAAAAAGGTTTATTGGTTAGTTTTACCTTTTACTCGTATTATAACCTTTAACTCCTATTCAAGAAAAATCTCAAGTCTTTTATTTTTCCAACCTTAATAGAAAAATCTGATTCTTTGAGTATTTCATTATTGGAGCTTAGTAGCACTTTACCTTTTAAATAGGAGCTCTGAAAAAAATTAAAAGAAAGTTACAAAAAAAAAAAAAATATTTAAAAAAAATGTTTAGTATTATTTTGTCCATTATTTTTTACAAGATTTATTTTTTAGAAAAGGTCTAAATACTTATTTCAGCTTGGGCAAGTTTCTTACTTTCATTTTTTGAATACCAAATATTTCTTTCTTGAATAATGTAACAAATTCATTTGCCTTTAATTCTGCAGGTTTTAAATGTCGCCCTTCAGAAGGTGATACTTGTAAACGTTCCTAATAAAAGAATATTTAACATAACGACAGAAACAAAAAAATGAGTTCAAAAATATTAATCTAAAATGCATTTCGATTTAAGATAACTTAAGAGTTTTCTTTAGAAATTGAAGTAAAAGATAGTGAAATTTTTACATAGTTAACAAAATTATTGAAGCACTTTGAAGTTTGATAGACACTATGCAAAATAACACACACTTTATTAAATTACATAAAATAAAAGTGAGGGAAAGGGTATATGTGTGATTTTTAAAATTTAAAAGTTTTTTAAGGCTTTAGTGTGCTTAAAATTTGATTACTTTTTTTTTTAATGCACAGTATTGTTCGACAAAAAATTCAAAACGTACCAAAAGGAATTCTATATTTATTTCCAAGTCAAGTAAATTGGGAACTTCTTTTACTTCTAAGAAAGCATAGATGACAATTCTGTTGAAATAAAGATCTTTTCCATCATCCATAGTTCCCAGGATAATGTTACTTTTAATCTCAGGTAATTCAATGGTATTTTCTATATATCAATAAATTGTTTCTATAAACATAATTATAATTTTTATGAACATAAATTTTTATTACACAAATTATAGCAATCAAGCCACAAAACAAAAATGCATGTATTAAAATATATAGGCCTTCTCAGCTAAATGATTTTTTTTAATTAATTTTATTGCTTTCATAACAACCTTATGGCATAAGGATGTTCATTGCCAGTTTGATTTAAATATTTAGCAAACTATAAATAAAGTTAAAATAATATAAATTAAACATGTTATTAACTGTTTACATTTAAATTTTGTAATAAAAATTTATATTGATAGGACTACTTATAAATCATTGTTAAGATAGTATTAATTAAAACAATCATTAACTAAGAAAAAGAATTTACCACTACTACTTTAAATCAGAAACAAGTTAGATTGTGATAGTCACTGTTGCTAAAAGGCTCCTAGTACATATGATTGTAATGCAGATCCATGTAACAAGTATGTACAATTTGGCCACATTTAAGAACTGAAATCCCTCTTTATAGTTTATGACATCCGATAGCAAGAATAAGAACCCGGCCGATTTGAAGTGTTATAAAAACCAATTTCATCAAGTTAGCGAATTTGGTGACAAACTTGGCAGGAAAACTTGTCTCCGAATATCCAAGTTCTAATCCGATATCTCTATTTGCAGAATAGAAGGGAATTTCCTATAGAATTACTATGAAAGAACTCTTCTGGTTGAACTTTAAAGCACTTTTGGTTGAATTTTTAAGCAGAGTAATCTTTTAAGGTCTAGACCTTAAAATTCATATTTGACACGTCTGTAGGATTTATACTTTATAGTAATGGAATTGTATAATGACTGACTTTTGTCACTACTTCCCGTCATAATTTTGGTGAATTTTGGTATGGAAATTTGTCTCAAAGAGAGCTTTCATTTGACATATTGCACATATCTAGAGCATTTCTAGTTTTATCTGGGAATGTTGGTCTAAGATAGACGGAAAAGGCCTGTTTGAGCTTCTCTCTACATTATTGTAGTGCAGAAGCTAAAATTAAGCATAAAGCTTGGAGTCCACTATCGCTGAGCAGAGCGGAGTGGAATAGAGCCAATTACAAGGCTGCCAACGTCTACTGTATATATGTGTGTGTGTGTATATATATATATATATATAAAGGATAACATACAAAAAGACTAAATTCTCTTAAACTCATTCTTATTTTGACACTGATTTAATCAGTTTAAATAAATTCCCAATTAATTTACGCCCACCAATTTATACTTTCGTGACACCAGGTTGTGGAAATTGAATATTGAGATGTGTTCAATACCTTCAACTTCTTTTGAAAGAAAATAAAAACATGTAATACTCTTTACACTGTGACAATGGTATCAGTTGAGCATACTATGACAAATATCACACTGCAAATACAAGTATTTTAAATTATGCTATTACCTTCTTGTCTAAATGTCCAGGGAATACGAGAATCTATAGCTGTAGGATTTAATAAAGGGTCACAAAGCTTCCTTAGTACAGTAAGGCTGCATTCAAGTACAGGACTCTGGCGATTTCTAAGAGACTTTTCATTTGGAAAGGCTAAATAACAGGTCAGGTAATAAAACAAACTGCTTTAAATAAAAATATAACTTAAATAAGTCGACGCAAATTGATTATTGAATTAAAAAAATTGGCAGGATACTTCATGTTCATATTTTCAATAGTTAATATTGCAACAATTTTCAATTACTTTAATACATTTATCTTTCTTGTTTTCAACAACATTATTGACAATGGAAAAACATTTTTTGGCTCCAATGGATAGTTTCAAATTAATTTTTTTGGTTAAAACTTTAAATTGGCTGAATATTGTTTTCTACAGTTAGTCATTTAAGAAAAAAGGGGTATGGGACTCAAAATTTTAAAAATACTCAATTTTTTACTTTTTTATTATTATTAATGTAAAAAATAATTTTGAATAATTTTGTTTCTATCATTAGTAGAACTTGAAATATTTCAGTTTTTGTTACATGACAACTGTATCTCGGATGTGCTATCTTGAAACTTTGAAATTGTTTTTCTCGGCGATGGCTTTTTAACCGTTTTTTGAGATTAAATGGATATAACTTAAAAACTACTTGTCAAAAATGAAACTTTCAACAATTATTTTTCATATACACTCACTTCCAAAAGTTAAGCACGAAGAGGAAAATGTTAATTTCCGTAAGCCAATCTAAATTAAAGAAGCCGAAATTTGCTGCAAAGGTAGAAGGAAGTAAGCAAATGTGTTAGGTAACAGCCAATCAGGGCTTCACGTAGAGAAAAATGCTAAACAGGCAGTTGTATAAGTAGCAAGCATTGTGAAGGGTTACAGGAGTTGCATGTAAGTGCTGATGAAAGGTGTTTAGAACATTTGTACAATTTGTTTTCAAGCTAGACGTGTTTCTATGGCTTCTAGAAGACGAATGGAAGATTCTGAGTGCTGGCAGGCTGTCGGATGATTGAAGCAGGACAGTCTATCACAGATGTTGCTCATGTCTTCGGCATTTATTATTCCTTCATTTCACGATTATGGAAACAATTCCAAACCAGCCTAACAGTTGTCCGAAAAACGGCAGGCGGTTGTCCAAGGATACCAGTTAATAAGGAAACCTTTTCGTTACGGACTTGTAAGGTACGTGCTTCTATAATATCCAAAGTGTATTTCTAGTGTAACTCATTGACGGAACATTTTGAGCTCCAATGCATTGTGGAAACCTTCAAGTAAAGGAGTTGTTGGATAAATATTCATATAGCGTATATTTGAATTTCTTTCTGTGCAAAATGTCTTATTTGGCGAAAGCTAAGAAAGTTGAATTATTGGAGTTAGCAGATGAGTTGGGTTTGAAAATCAATGATAGAATGAAAGTTGTGGAGTTAAAATCATTAATTGTAAACTCTGAAAATTATGAAGAAGAGTTTGTTAAATTAATATTAGAAAGAATGATTAGTGAAAGAGATTTTGAGTTAGAAAAGCAAAAAAAAAGAAAAAAAAAACAAATAGAAAGAGAACAAGAAAGAGCCTTTGAGTTAGAAAAGCAAGAAAAAGAACGAATAGAAAGAGAACAAGAAAGAGAACGAGCTTTTGAGTTAGAAAAGTTCAGAATTGCATATCAAAATAGTCCCAATGATACGAATCTTGGGAATTTGTTTAATCAGGATGCAATTGTCAATAAGCCGAATACCGATTTTCAAAAGCTGATTCGTAAGTTTGATCTTAAGGAGGCGGAAATTAGTCTCTATTTAGTTCTTTTTGAAAGACAAGCGCGGAGAGCAGATTTACCAAAAGAGGATTGGATTTCGCTCCTGTTAAGACTGCTTCCTTACGAAATTTCGCAAATAATCGCAAGAGAGTCTGAGGAAACGGCAAGAGATTATGAACACGTTAAAAGGTTGTTATTGAAACGTTTTAAACTTAGTCCAGAAAAATTCCATCCAAAATTTATTCATCCCCATAATTCAAACAGTACATGGAGTGATTTTGCTTTTGAATTACAAAACTTCTTTGAGGAATGGATTGCAGGATTAGGTGTTGTAGATTTTCAAGGTCTGAAAGATTTGATGATTACAGACCAAATGAAGAGAAAAGTCCCTTTTGAACTTAAGGATCATTTTATAGATGAGTGGTCGAAGTTCGTAACTCCTAAAGAACTCGCTGATAAGTTAGACGGATATGAAACAGTGAGAGGAACTAGGGTCAAGGCCTCTGACCGAAAGCAGACAATTCGATTCGATAAGAATCAAGGTAACACTCAATTTCAACATTCTGAATATGACAATGGTAAATCAAAGCCCCGAGTACCACAAACGAAATCAACACAAAATAGCAAGACTCAAGGTTACGGGAAACCTTTATGTAACGAGAAAGGTGAGCCCAAATGCTTCAATTGCAATGATTATGGACATTATTCGAAGGATTGTCTAGAGAAGATGCAAAATTCGGAAAATAGAGTTACCAATTTAACTACGAAGATTAGAGATGGTTCAAATTCATTTCTCTACCTCAAAACGGCCAAACTTAACAATGAAAACTGGGTGAGTGCATTAATTGACACAGGAAGCTCAGGATGCCTGACGAAAGAATCAGTCGCAAAGAAGTTAAACATTGAAGTTATTCCTGAAATAAATGAAGTTGACGAATTTGGCAACCAAATTACACCAGCTGCTAAAATTCTTGGAAAAGAAGTTGTTGATATTGAAATCGATACAGTCTTAGGAAAGGACATAACAGTTCTCATTGTAAGCGATGCAAATCAACCAGTGGATTTGTTAATTGGTAGAACATGGTTAGATATGCCTCATATAGCTTATGCCAGAATGGGTAACGAATTGCATATCGATGAAGCACCGTTCAATAAACTTCAGCTAAGTTTGGATAACACACGTATAACTCTAAAATCAGTGCAAGCTACTGTACTCGAGAAAAATATGGTTAATCTGATTTAATGTAGGACTGTAAGTCAGTATGATGGATTAGTCATGTTAAAGAAAAATAAAGAGATAGGTTGTTTATTGGAAGTGGTTAAAGGAGAAGCAAAAATACCTATTACAAATAGTCTAAATCAAAGTATTACCTTAACGGAAAACCAATGTGTTGGTAGAGGTGACGCAGTAGAATTGCTTCCAAGCAATGATTGTTTAGAAAATAAAGAATGTGTCGTTTCGATCCTGGTTAATGAAGCTTCAGAATCAGACACTTTCAAAATTTTCGACAACCAAATTTTAAAAACTTCAAACGAAGTTCCCAAAATAAAACTTCCAATCAATTGTGAAGACATAAAAACTGACGAAGATGTTACTTATAATGAGAAGCAAGAGTTAGTTCATCTTCTAAACGAATATAGAGATTGCTTTGCTCTAAACTTGAGCAAGCTTGGGTGTACTGACTTGATAACGATGGAAATTAAAGAGATAGAAGGCAGCAAACCAGTTTCCATGCGTCCATACAGAACAAATGCCGAAGAACAAACAATAATAAAGGAAATCGTAAAAGAATGGAAAGATAACGGAATCGTTACTGAAACAAGATCTCTTTACGGTCCAGTGATGATTGTAAAGAAGAAGACGGGAGAATACCGCTTAGTAGTTGACTATAGAAAGTTAAACTTGCAAACGATAAAAGATAAATATCCATTACCGAGGATAGATGATCTGTTAGTCTTTAAACAGCTGTTCAATGTTTACAACGTTAGATTTGGCCCATGGATATTTACAGATTCCGTTAAGTGAAGACGCTAAACAGAAGACGGCTTTCATAACTCCCGATGAGACTGGGCAGTTTGAAAGAATGATTTTTGGATTGACTAACGCTCCTTCGGAATTTCAGCGCATGATGCATGTAGTATTGGAACCATTGCTGAACAATACAGTGTTATGTTATCTGGACGACATTCTCATACCAGCGAAAAATTGGTCGGTGATGATGGATAAACTGAAGCAAGTTTTGGATCGTCTGAAGTCAGCCAAACTAACATTAAAGTTACCAAAATGTGAATTCGGCAAGAAAGAAATCGAGTTCCTAGGATTCATGGTTAACAAAAATGGAATTAAACCGGGTCGAAGGAAAATAAAGGTTATTGCTGAATTTTCGACACCAGGTAATGTGCACGAAGTTAGAAGGTTTCTGGGTCTCGCCAGTTTTTTCAGACGTTTCATATCAAAGTATGCTACACATGCTGAACCACTGAGTCGACTTACACGAAAGGATACTAAATTCCAGTGGAATGAAGAACAGCAGAAGGCATTTGAGAAGTTAAGAGATAACCTGTCAGAAGAACCTATTTTGGCGTTGTATCGCCCTGACGCCAAAACAGAGGTACATACTGATGCAAGTTCTGGCAGTATTGCTGGTATGCTACTCCAACAAGGTGAAGATGGAAACTTCATTTAGTATATTGTGTTAGTAAGAAAACGACAGGAGTTGAATCAAAATATCATTCCAACAAAATAGAATTGATGGCCACTGTTTGGACTCTAGACAGACTACGCCAATTCCTGATTGGTATAGAGTTCACCGTCTGTACAGATTGTCAGGCTCTTGTTTACCTAAATACTAATAAGACGCAGAACCCTCAAATTGCTAGATGGAGTAACTTGATACAAGAATACAACTTTGAGGTGAAGTTTAGACCTGGAACGAAGATGGGTCACGTAGATGCTTTAAGTCGTTCTCCTGTTTTACAAGAAGGCGACACGTTAGATACAGCAGTCGAAAACAACTTAGAGATTTATCAAACATTTACAGAGGATGAAAAAGTCTTAAAAATACAACACGCTGATCAAGAACTGAGGCAACTCAAAGATATTTGAAAAAAATCCTCACGAGAGAACCAACGAGGAGAAACAGAAAATAAAAGACTTTGACTACAAGCAAAAGAGATTATATCGAATAGTTCAACATAAAGAGAGAAAAAAAAGTTACTGTACGTGGTTCCTAAAAGTATGAGGAAAAGTTTAGTCGTCAGGTTTCACGATTTTATGGGACACTTTTCTGTTGATAAAACAACAGCCAAAATTAAGGAACTTGATTGGTTCGCTTCTATGAAAAGATATATCAGACGGCATATATCAATGTGCTTCGAGTGCCTTGTAAATAAAGGAAAACAACAAGGAACTTTGCACCCCATCAAACCAGGAAAGAGACCATTTGCTATAGTCCATCTAGACCACTTAGGCCCGTTTGTTAAAAGTTCTAAATTGAATAGCTATTTGCTGATCATAATTGATAACCTTACACGATTCGTAAGACTCTTCCCCACTAAAAATACTTCAGTCAAGAATGTAATCAGCACCTTAGGAGTGTTTATTGATGAATTCGGGCTTCCTGAAAGGATCATCAGTGATAGAGGCTCGTGCTTCACATCGCATGCATTCGAAGAATACTGCAGGATGAATGGAATTCAGCAGACTTTGACTTCTGCCCAACGACCGCAAGGAAATGAAATGGTTGAAAGAGTAAATAGGACTGTGCTACCTGTAATTATGAAAGAAATTTGAACAATATGGTAAACAACACAACAGATAAAACGTCATTTGAAATGCTGCATGGTTATTCCCCAAGATTCAATGACAGAATACTACGAATTTTGGCCGATGATGATGCTGATGTTTGGAAAAATCCAGAAATGGTTCAAGCTGAAGCAAGAAAAACAATCAAAGATAAACAGGAAAAAGCAAAGACATATTTCGACAGAAAGAAGTGTAAAACTATGAAGTTTGATCAAGGAGAAATAGTCGTTGTCAGAAGATCACCGAGACCAACGGGAGAACCAACTAAAACTCAATTAAAATATCGTGGTCCATTAGTAGTGATGGAGGTACTCCCAAGCGATACTTACGGAATTTCCCAACTCGAACCTAAAGAGAAGGGATGTTTTTATTCCACCACCGCTCATGTTAGTCAATTGAAGGCGTGGCGATGTGAGTGAGGAAGACGAGGATGCGGATGACCAGGACATAGAATTGCCACCAGGAGGAATCCTAGACGCACCCGAAGAATTCCTGCTCGATATCCAAACTAAAACGCAGAGATTTAAACCCCCAAGAACTTTAAACTCTAATTTTATGATTGTTATTATTCAGTGTTTATGTATTTAGGCTAGCTTTCAAACTTTAAGTTTTCACTTGTATATTACATTATTAGTATTAGTTATTCCTCTAAATCGAGGACGATTGTATGCCAGGATGGTTGAATGTTGGCGTCACTTATAATTAGATGCATGAGCTCATGTTAAAAAAAGTAAAAGATATTGATAGAACAAGACAGTTTTAGTGAAGTATGCAGAGCTGAAGTTTGTGCGTAAGAAACAGGCAATAAAATATACCTTCAATACCTTATGTAGCATTTATTTATTAAAGATTTTAACAATACCCTATTAATGTCGAGTTTTTGTTGTCTGTTTTGAATTTAAACATCATTTTGTTAATGACGCAAATATGACACCATCTTATTATTTATGAAAATTCAATTTTTTTTTATCTCTATTTGTAATTCTTTGTTTTGTTTCATGAATAAACATTGAGCTACTTGCTTGCAGCATTTTGTATTAATCAAAGCAGTACTTGTCCATTTTTTTGCATTTTACTGCTTTGTGCTTATTTCTTCAAATTGTCTTCAGGAATTGTGTGTATTTTGATTTTTTAACTTCTTTTTAAAAAAATTCTAAATATTTTATTGAAAAATCATGAAGACAATTTATGATAAGAATTATAAAAAGTATTTAATGAAAAAATGAAGTGATTTTTTAAAAACATTTTTTAAATATATCAAATTTAGGTAATGTCCCAGTTATGAAGTTTTTTTTATTTAAAAAAAAAAATATTTTTCAAATTGGAAAATTGAAATAGATATCTCAGTTTCATAGCATAATAAAGTACTGCATAACAATTTCAGTCTAAAAATAAAGATTTTAGAATTTTGAGTCCTTGAGAAAGAAAAAAAATGTAGTTTTCAAATTAGCTGAAAAATTAAAAAAAAAAAAAAAAAAAAAAAAAAAAAAAAAATTATAGATACAGATTTTATTTAAGTAATTATAATGTAAATAATAAGTATTTACCTCTTGCTACTTTTAAAAGAACTTCTTGAATACCAATATTTTGGCACATATACTTCTTCAAGTGTTTCGCAAAAAAGCTGTTTTGTGCTTTTTCACATGCAGCATCTAGGAATGTACTACAGAAGAAAAAAACATACCATGAAACAATACAATATTCTGTAATGGATTATAAAAGTTTAAGATTTATAAGAATTAAACTGTAAAAGAAACACAGTAAATAAAACAATATGAAAAGCTATTCTCGATAAATGCTAAAAATAATTGTTTACACCAATGGGTACTTTTCCATTAGAAGGGTACCAGTTGGAGCAGTTTTTGCCAAGCTTAAATGTTTAGACATGTAAATTACGTGCAAATATATCATGAAGCCTAAACGTTTACATGTTTAAATGGCACGTAAATGTGTCGCCAAGCCTAAATGTTTATGGTTTGTTATAGGGTTGCTATAGCAACTCTATAATAGTTTGTTATAGGAATTATAAATGAATTTAAGGTTGCTAATTTGGATAGGACAAGTTATCATCGCAATTTGGCGGTTTTTATCTAGTACCAGTCTAATAGAAGACTATTAACCAATGTATCTTTAGATACCATTTTCTTTTAACCATACATTTATAAAAGTGCTTAGTTTCATTTTTAAGTTGTTTTTACTTTGAGTCATTCAATATGTAATATTGGATAGTGAAAATATTGCATTTGAATTAAAAATAAATTATGATCTTTTATTTTTTATTTCTACCTGTTTTGGAACAATCTGAGTTCAAAAAAGTGGGCTAGAAAAAATATATGTATGTCTGTCCCTCAAGTAATCAGTATAACTCTCGAAAGCATTGACCTACAACATTAAAATTTTGTATACTAGTTTGCAGTAACCATATGACCTGTTATTAAGATTTTATCAGAATTGTGCATGTGCATAAGGAAGCTACAGTTGAAAAATTGCTTTTTAGAAAAGTACTCCTTTTGAAAAGTGGCTTGAATGATCTAAATCAAAATCACAGTGGTAATGCCTTTTAAGGTGTTCTAAACATCCTCAGCTAAGAAATTCAGTTAAGGCGTAAAAAAATTAAAAACTTCTCTTTATTACAGTGATATATTCCATTGAGAGTTGCCAATCAAAGACTGTTCAACTTACCTGAATGGATAATATAATAATTATTGAAAAACACATCACCAATTTTGTCAGTTTGGTTGGTTTCTTTTAACCAATGCAATAATTGCCAAAAATATCGCCAAACTAGCAATCTTTTGTAATTATTGAAAATATGAAAATGAAAACAGTGAATTAAGCAATGTTCAATACCCCTAATATTTATTGTGAATGGGTTGTGATGAATTCTTTGACCTTTTTATACTTATTACATGGCAAACAAGATTCACACTCTGTTCTAAAAACAAACATAAAAAACACAAGGGGAAGTGGAACAATGTTGAACTTTCTATTAAACTTGTATCCAATGACATTTCTAGTGATATTTTTTTAATGATTTTACTAAAAATTACTACAGAGTAATTTAAGAATTAAACACTATAAATATAAGCATGCAAAGATTTTCGTAACTAAAATGTTAATAATGAAAATAGTTAAGAAAAAATTCAAGGGGGTTTGACAGTGGAGAATCTAAAGGAGGCAAAAATTAAATTATTTATTAAATTTTAAAAATTGCTTTATAATAAAAAAATTATTTAACAAAAAATTGTATGCAAGCATTTGGCCTTTAATAAATTATTATCTGAAATAAAAAAAAAGTAATAAAATATATTAATTACTTTACTACTTGTGTCTAAAAAAATTATGTTTCATTTTAACATTAGTCATTTCCTAGTAAACATTTTTTGGAGGTTCAAACCAATTATTATATAATATTATAGGGCTATCTTTGAAATTTTTAGAATTTGATTCTGTCTTAATAATGCATACAATATGAATGTGTATGACAAAAAAAAAAAAAAAAAAACACCCTAGAAAAGATATAGCCAGCACTATAATTTTTTGCCTTGTGTACTCGGGTGGAGCGAAAAATTAAAAAGTTGTAAAAATGATTTGGCAGGGGTGCAAAAGTTGTATTTTGCATTTTTAAATAGACATAGCACCAACTTAGTTTTAAATGATATCTTGCGGTGCTCCAAGGCACTTAAAGTCTCAGAAAATGGAAATTTTTCTGAAAATTTTATGTAAAAGTTTAAAAAGTAACTAGCAATAACAAAATATCAGCAGGGGGTGCAAAATATATTATTTAAGTTATTTCAATTTTAAATGGTATCTTCCGATGCTTCAAAACACCTGAAAACTGTCCAAAAGTCAAATTTTGCCTCTAAATAAACAAGACCATAAAGTGTAAAAAAAAGGTAACAATTTGTGCATTTTATACGTTATGATTTTCTTAAAGATAATTTTAATTCACTGCATGAATATAAAGTGACAAGAAGGGATTCACAAGTTCAAGAAGGGATTGAAATATTATCCAAATACTGAAAAAAGAAGAGCATTTTACAATTATTCAGGAACCAGGCTTGCAATATTTCGGCCATGTTACTGAGAAAACTGGAGAAGCAAAAACTATGAGAGTCCATAATACAATTTTTAAAAGTAAATGGAATAGATCTGAATGAACTTAGTGTAATTGGATGTGTTTGTTCCATCAAAAAGGAGGAGTGATTCGTTTGCTGGAGCTGGAGCTTGGGAGACTATTACAATGGTGCATTTGCTTGCTCCATACTAACGAACTGCCCTTACCACACCTCCTGTGCATTGGATGGTGCCACAGTTGGTCCCAAAGCATTTTCCAGGCCAATGGGCAAAGCCATTAAAACCTGCGAAAATCGCACTATAAAGAAATTTGTCTCAATAAGTTTAGAGAATATGCTGAATATAAATAGTTTGATTCTCAGTAATGACCAGAAATATTTATATGATATTTGCTTAGCTGTATCACTTTGTGCATGTTCTTTCCAACTATCATGGTAAAAACCTGATCTTGTTGACACTCAAGGTGGCTAATAACAGCAAACCATATTTTGTGATTAACTCGCTCAGAAAATTCGATATCGCTTACCATGTATATTATGAAAGTATACGTACCTTTATGGTTTCATGTAAAAAGAAATAGCTCTCTTATAGAAGGAGCACGTCATATATGGAGACTTATATAATTTTCTCGTTATATGGCACTGGATATCCGAGCTATGGTTGAATATGTTATTCAGGGAAATGTTTTGTTTTTTGTAGTCATTTTGAAAATTAATTGTTAGAAGTCAAAAGAAAGGAACCGTGAACATTAGAATTGTTAAAGTGCCAAAACTTAACTTCAAATCAGAGGATTATACTGAACTTATTAATTGGCAAATAATTGGCCCCTGTGATCCTCCTACAATGAGCAATATCCCAACAGATGAAATTGAGAATGCAGTGAATAGCTGGAAAGCAGTAGAATGGGCGACATATCCTTGTAACACTCAAGCAGTTGAACGTGGAGTCCGACTTGTCTCTGAAGCATCAGAAAGTGTATGCGGAGAAATGAAGCGTCATGATTTCATATTAAATAGACAAAAATCAAGATCCTTAGTCAAAAGTTTAAACACTAAGTCAGAATATAAGATTTCAAATGAACTTTAATTTCAATTAACTAGTAACGAATCTTTCATGAATGATGATGGTAACAAGCTAAAGTTGAACTCAAGTAAATGATTAATCCCCTTATGAAGATGTTGAAAATGTAAATACCTTTCGCAGATGGATTATTATAATAAAATCTAGTAAGTTTACTTTCATATAATCTTAGATTTTAATATTATATTCTTTGAACTTTTAAATATATATATTTTTTTTTAAATTTGATTTTTGACTCCAATTCAGAAGGTGTGGGGAGCCGCAAAATATAACGCAAATTTAAAATACTTTTTTCTATATTTAAGTACATTTAAATTAAATTATTAAATTAGCCTGCCTATTCTCTAATTTTTTTTTTCAGAAATGTTTCCTTTAGGGTACTTTTTGCTAAAAAAAATCAAAATACAACTTTTGCACCCCCTGCCAATTGGAATTTCAAAAAAAAGTTGTTTCTCTCCACTCTATTGTGTACCTTCTGTCCACACACATTTGTTGTTAATAGACAATTTTACATTTTAGTTCAATGGCACAAAGGACTACAGCTCTTTGTTTACTATAACTCTTTGTTCAAATAACAATTCTCAATTTTAAAAAAAACTAGGGGTGTGGAACATCACACAACTTTCAATTACACTATAATACTTCAGTAGATTTGTGTTGTTTGTATATTTTCATCCTTCATTTAGAGTAAATGGGCAGTTCGGCGATATTTTTTGAGATAATTCTTGTATGGGTTTAATAATAAAATAAAAAATAATAATAAATAAATAAAAAAAAACTCGGCCAAAATGGTGATTTTGGCGATATACTTTTCGATAATCCTTTATTATAAGCGAAACTGAGGGGAAAGAAAGAACGATCATTGATGAGGTATGCTCAAGGAAACTGTGTTGAAGGCATTCATTTTTCAACTTTTTACGCCATTAAAACATTTTTACTGGAATTTCGGAGGTGGGGATGTTTAGAACACCTTAAGAAGCATTACCACAGCGATTTTTATCAAAATCGTTAGAGTCGTTTTTTAGCAGTCGTTGAAAAACATGATTTTTTCAATGGCAGCTACCTTAAGCGCATGCACGATTTTCACGAAAACCTTAATGGTAGGTCCCATGGCCGCCACTAACCCTCATACCAAATTTGAACATCCTAGGTCAATTTGTTCGGGAGTTGTGCTGACCACAGACAGACAGACATTTTTTATAGATAACTTTTTTGAAATCAGGATGTTCCAAAACATGAAAAAGTGCAAACAAAAAATAATTTTTTTTTTACTGAATGCTATACTTTCATTACCCTATGTATAAACACATATGGGTAATTGAAAATCATAATAAGGGACTCGAAAAAATTGCTGTGGGACCTGAAAAAACATTGTTTTGTCACTGTTCTGGATATTTTGAAATAGATTAAAAAGTTGGCATCATTTTTCTCTTTTACATTAATAATACTTAACTGATCTAATATTACATACTAGTTAATAGAAAGTAAAATTCAAAGGTAAAAATGTATATTTGTTTCATAAGAATACATTGCATTATAAATAGTGCTATAGTAGGTTTCCTTACAAAGTGAACATTTTATCCTTCAGAATAGATAAAACAATTTAACAAAGAACTGCTTATTCAAAGAAGTAATAAATCGTGAATTCATAATCCAATAAAAAAAAGCATTTAACTTACGTAGCATATCCATAAACAGTATTATTTTTCATTGATGCGAAAACAATTTCTGGTGGTTTCCTGACACAAATACAAACAAAATTGTAAATAGAAAGTAACTTATATACATAAATATGCTTTAGATCAATGAAATTTTTATAAAAGCCAATCACAAGAATCTACAAGAAATATTCTAGAAAACACCAATATTTTATTTTTTGATCGGAACAATTAGGATTTCATAAACGTCAATTAAAAATTTAAAAAAAAAGAAGAAAAAAAGACTTTATAGCAAATTCAATAACAATATTAATTTTCATTAAAAATGATACTTGAGTACAAACTAATGAAATTACCTTGTTTAAAGTCACTCAACTTAGAAAAAACGCACAATAAATTCTGAATGAATGAATGAATTCCAGTACTGCATGATCATCAGTTTTGTTTGACAAAGTAGTAGTTTTTAAGTTTAGCATGCTAAATTTAAAACTTGACATAAAAAAATACAAAAACACAATTTGGACCCATTTGATAAAAAAAAAAAAAATCCATCAAAAAAGCATGGGCCTTAGAAAAATTTCTCGATTTTCAAAAAGGGAATTTTAGATTTAAAAAAAAAATGTGTGTCTGTTGTGTAATCAAGATTGGGGGGGGGGGGGAACTGCTTCAAAGCATATTTATTCCTAGATCACTGTACCCCCAGAATTTGCAGACAATTAGTGATTAAGTTTAGATGAAACTATTTATATTTTATTTAAAACGTATATTTTGACTGTGCCAATTTCTTCAGTAATTGGCGATTTACATAAATAGCATTCAGAGGGGAGATGTCCAGGTTTATTTTTACAGGAAATCGTAAATGGCCTGAAGTCTGGAATCGTCACAGTCCTGAGGATTCCGGATTTGAGATATCTTACGATATTGTGAAACTATATAATATAGGCAAGAATTTTGCAAAGAAAGTATTCATGTAGGACTTTGCAGCCAGCTGCAACAATCCTTTGAAATACTATAAAATCGTGTTCATGTCAAAAGTAGTTACATATTAAGTTGGATTTTCATGAAAATTTTTTAACCTTCAAAATATGTTCTGCTATATTGTAAAACTACTATGTTGAGACAACAAGTTAGTGCAAGAAGTATTCGATTAGGAGCTTGGAGACAGCAGAAACAATCCATTGAAATACCATAAAATCGTGTCCGCGTCAAAAGTAGTTACACTTTAAATTGAATTTTCTCGAAAATTTTTGAACCTTCAAAAAATATTCTTCCATATTGTAAAACTTCTATGTTGATACAACAATTCCATGTAAGCAATATATTTGTAAGAGGTTGGAGCCAGTAAAAATAATTATTTTAAGTACCACAAAACTGTGTTCACATCAAAAGTAGTTAGATATTAAGTTTAATATTCTTGAAAATTTTTGAGCCTTTAATAAATGTTCTTCCATACTGTGAAACTACTATGTGGTGACAACAATTCCAATTAAGCAGCATATATGTAGGAGGTCAGAGCCAGCAGAAATAATGCTCTGAAGTAGCACAAAAAAGCACCAGGAATATTGTTTGGGCCCCCTTACCCTGAGGCTCCAAGCTCCTTTAGTAAAATTAACCTTAGAATCCCTTTATATGGATGTGTTTAATGGCTCTGCCCAAAAAATTCCTTTTAATCATTACAAAAGTCAAAATTTATTAATTTTTAAAATTGGATTTTTTTGCGAAAAAGCACCGTTTGGAGAGAGTCCTCATCTGTGGTTCAGACTATCTACAAGTAAATTTTCAGTTTGAGACGTTAATATACAACTAACTATAAAGCCCTGGTTTCCTAGGAAAACGTTCCCGTAATCCAGCGGTCACGTGAAAACGGGGAGTGACGTCACGAACCGGTCAGATTTTCGACAGAACGTGTCGTTGAGCACTTGGTGTAAAGCTAGAAACCGTGAAGCCTCACACGTTACGGTGCGACAAAAGCCCGCAAAATGGATGATCTCGATTTAGCTCTGGTAATTCTTTTAGAAGACGAAGAATTGTCTGATGAAAGAGAAAAAGAAAGCGAGATATTTAAGAGGCGAAGAACAGAAGGGACGTATGAAATTTTAATTCGTCGCCATTTACAATCAAATGAAGAGAAATTTAAAGAATATTTCAGATTGACGCCTGTGCTGTTCGATTACGTTTTGAACTACATAAAGGATGATTTGGTTTTAAAACCATACAACAGGAATAAAAATCCTATATCCCCCGAGCAAAAACTGTGTGTTTTTTTAAGGTATGTAATTACTTTTATTATTTATAATTAAAACAGGTACAAAAACTTAAATTAACCCTAACAGCATGGTGAATAAAAACTAAAAATATTTTATATATTTAATATTTTAATTTAATTAAAAAATATATATTATATTAAAGATTGGAACCAGCAAAAAAATTTAGATATTTACAATATCACTGCTAAAGTACAAAATTAAACTAAATAAGATCTATTTATAAACCATGTCAACATAAATAAAAATTTAATTTTCCTTTAAATAAAAATTGTTACTTTGTTTATTTATCTAGAAAGAAGAATTTTTACTATCCACAAAATTTCTATATACTGATTTCAAAATATTTATTTGAATAGTATAAATAATAATAATAGTATAAATTATTTTTAAAGTATAAGATATTTCATAACATTCTTATTCTACTTTTATTTATCTTTCTTGAAGTATTATACATACTTAATTTAAAAGAAATATATTTAAAATTGTATAAAATTTTGGATTAAAAACTTACCTTATATGGAAAACTAAGAAAATTTTACAATCTCAAAATAGGCTTAAGTAAATTTTCTTAACCTGTACAGCAAATAAATCAACAGTTTCAATTTTCTCAAATAAAAACCCATGCATATATCAGTAATTTTTGGGGCTTTTTTTAAATTTCTGCATTAATCACATACTTGTCTTTTGTCAGAACTCTTACTTCATGTTCTCATTCTTTATCATGCAGAAACATTAATATTCCAGATCAATCAATACAATAATAAATTATTATTGTGTTCTAAAACAAAGTTAATTATAGAATCAAACACAGTATTTTAAAAAAAGATTCTTTATTCAGAAAAATATGATGGAGAGGCACCTGCAAGAGGCAATTCTAAATTTTGAATCTCCGCCTCTCCCACCAGAATGCCAATTTTTAACCGCAGTTTTGCCTGTTCATATGTCGGCAGTTTTGCCATGATTTTGGTCATTGACAGCATAAAATGCGTTGTCTCATCCATTTCTGTTGGCTTCCTCTCTGCCAATTGCTTCAAAAGTTGGAGGCGCTCATCCGCCCTTGACGTTTTGCGCCTCTTCCTTGAAGAAGTAGATGCATCCAAATCTTGAGAGGGAGATTGAGGAAACTCCATCTCACTTTCATCACAACATACTTCTTCTACAGATGCAGAAAGAGAGACATTTCCACAATCTACCTCTTCAAGGTTGGTGATAGTACTGAAATTTCAAATTTAGCCATTAAATACAAATATTCATGTTAAATAAATCACACAGTACAAAATATTATCCAAACCCAACAAGGATTGTGAACTATATTTATTACTTTTTTTTTGGCTTATAATCTACGAGATAAATAAATAATGATTGGTTGAATGCAAAAATTTCTGATAGTTTTGAAACCAACTATTTGTTGGCAGCATACTAGCTTATATGTAAAGTAAATTTACCAATTTTATTACTTAACTTGAGAAAACATAATTTAGACAGTAAATTCATACATAATTAGACAGTAATTTTTTAGGTATGCCTTCAAACTCTGGCGTGGATTTTGCACCAAAGCAATTGCTGTTACCAGAGTTCCCACTCAAATCACAGAATAAAAATCAATTACTTTTAAGGTCCTAATTAATGTTTATATGGAAATTTGAAAATTTGTTTTCAGGCATCATGTCTGTATATAAATTTTTAATAGAGTATATTCTACCAAAAAAGGTACAAGTTGGAGCATGCGTAATACAAATATGACAGAGAATTCTGATATAGTGCGGATAAGATGCACTAACTCGGGGACAGCAAGTCCAAGTTGTATTTTTATAAATTTTGCAGTTGGGTAAACAACATCCACAAAAATTAAGGGCTAGAATTTTCAAGGACTTTTAAGGACCACAAGTATTTTCAAGGGCTTGAAAACAAGTTAAAAAATATTAAGCACTTTTATTGATTTTCAATACCAGTGGGAAAACCGTGTTACTTACTAATTTTATATAAACAATACAAGGTGCCGCGTGTATAAAATATCAGTGTACAGAAATATAGATATATGGGCCATTCGTCTGAAACAGGCAACCTTTCAATATTAAAATATTTTTTTAAAAAAAGTTTTCCATAATACAGAGTGGCCACAGAACCTGGAAATCAGGGAGCTTTCCGATTCTGAAAAAAATCGGGGAACTTTTTAAAATTTCAAGAAAATCAGGGAAATTTTCTTTTTTCTGAAGGTATGTTTCCATTTTTCCTAAATTTTGCAGCGACCCTGTAGTATGTCATTTATATATTTTTTTTATTATTTAATTATTGTAATTAAATAAAATTTTCAGAAGTACGCAAGTTCTCTGTTAATAATAAAATTAAAAGTACTTTTCCATTTGAAGGATACCAATTGGCACCAAGCCTAAATGCTTACACGTTTAAATGAGGGTAAATGCATCGCAAAGACTAAATGTTTACGGTTTGTTATAGGGTTGCCATAATGGTTGTCATAGGAAAATTAGTTTTATTAATTTATTTAACATTTGTAACAGCATAGACGGTTCTCGTGACAAGCCAGGATAATGACTTTTGGACGTTTCAGTATGTTATTTATCTGAAGGTTAGCCTGGAAAATGGAAAAGTTATTAAAAGGCTATTAATAATTTTCATACCCGTTTTCAAAGGGGTTTAGAATTGCGACATGTATTTTTTTGGTTTCGGAAGAATGACCATGTACGTTTAGAATTTTATACTATTACTACAAAAGAGACCACAGATAATGTCTCATAATAAATTTTTTACCTTCTTTTTGAGCAAGAGAAGCCATCTAGAAATGACAGAAGATCAGAACGTTTCTTTGCTGCCTCACCACATGAACCAGTACCAGGCTTTCCTTTCCGTCTTATATAATAATCTCTTACATATGCCCACCTCTTAGAACATTCAATATCTGGAATTAATAAAAGACATTAATAGTAATCAGATGTACACAATTTTATATTACATCATTTTTAATATATCAACCACAATTTTATGTTTGGCCATCTACTCAAGAAAAACTTTAAAAAAAAAAAAAAAAAATCTTTAAGGATTAATATAAACAAATTTTATTTTCCTTTCAGGTTCTTAGCTACTGGAGAGTCATTCAGGTCACTGGCTTTTCAGTTCCGGATAAGCCATTCTTGGATAAGCAATATTGTAAGGCAAGTCGCTGATTGCATAATTAAAGCTATGCTTGCCCTTACAATGCCAACACCAACAGAAGAATAAATGCTGAAAATTTCAAATACATTTCATTCAGCATGGAATTTTCCAAACTGTGTTGGTGCCATAGATGGAAAACATGTAAAGATAAGGGCACCAGACAGAAGTGGTTCAGCGTATTATAACTACAAAGAATTCTATTCTATTGTATTACTGGCCATAGTCGATGCTGAGTATAAATTTCTTGCAATCGATGTGGGATCATATGGCAGGGAAGGTGATGCTGGAATTTACCAGAAAAGCAACTTAGGAAAAAAAATTCAAGCCAGTGAATTCAAAATCCCGCCACCTAAAGCATTGCCTGGAATGGATGTGGTTGTACCACACGTAATTGTTGGAGATGCCGCGTTTGCTTTACATTGAAATTTGATGAAACCTTACGCTAGAAAGCAAAACACGGCAGATCCAACAAAAGCTGTTTTCAACTATCGCCTTTCTCGGGCAAGGAGAACAACCGAAAATGCCTTTGGCAATTTATGTGCGTATTTCAGGATTTTTTTCCAGCCAATTGCAACTTTCCCACAAACAACTGACAAGTTAGTCATATGTGCATGCATTTTACACAATTTGTTACAGGAAGCTAAAGTACTTGCCCCAACTCAAACTAATGTTGAGGACCCACTGCCACTGCCGACAAGTAATATGTTGCCACTGACAGCCTGCAATGTTAGAGGCGAAAAAGATAACGTTGTAATACGAGATTTTAATTTAATTTTAAAGCCTACTTCAATGGCATTGGCGCAGTAAGCTAGGGAAAAAATCACCAAAGAAACTATTAATAATTGTATTATATCATGCTTTAAATTAAATTTATGTGACGTCAAGAAATGTGTTTTCTTAGTTGTCTTCATTTTGTTTATTAGTCGAAAGTAGGGATGAACCGGGGTCTTAGCTGCAAAATACTTTTATCCCCTATTAATTATTATTGCAGAATACAACTCTATAGAAATATGATTTTATTTTATAAGATTATTTTATAATATTTAAGAAGTGTCAATTTATAAGATGCATCCAAAGCAATTTTGAATATTTTGATATTTCAGCTAGTGCCAGGGACCTTAAATATTTCTACAACATAAGAGAATAGTTATTTTTGTTTTGTAACTAAGAATCAAATCTTATAATTTTTGGTTAAAATGCGCTATATGCCCCCTCGTCCACTTTGCAAAATGCCGCCAAGTTGAATTGACACAACTACTGAAATGGACAACAGGTTTGCCGAAATGGATACCAAGTTGTAATGGAACCATATAGGTGCTTGGTTACCATACTTGGCGCAAAAACCCAAAGAAAAATGGGAAAGGGGCGTATATCGCATTCTAACCTGATTTTTTATGGTACTGAATCGGTATAATCACCGAGTACGGTACAAATGTAGTATAGGACATTTTTTTGGCATGATTTTATTTGGCATTTTTTCCATGATAAATGCTGTTTCTGGCAACAATTTTTATTACAAGTTACATTTATAATTTAGTTACTGCGTTTTTAATGTTGGTGAATAATGTTACAAATAATTAACATTTATTTATGTAAATATTAATTTCACCAAAAATGCAGAACTATTAATTTTAGTTAATGCAGGGTTCATACTCAATTTAAGAAAAAAAATTCCCTGAGTTTTCAAGAGTTGTGTCCTCCATCACAGAGTAAATTATCTTTAGACACATAAATATAGTCAAACCTTGATTACACAAATTCTTCAGATAAAGAAAAAAGACTTTTTTCAAGTTAAGAATAACTTTCTGCAAGTCTGTGTTATCAAATAATTCTGTAACTTCAATTCCTCGAGTTAGGGTTAAACAGGGTTCCCACCCAAATCATTGAATGAAAATCAATGACTTTTAAGGACCTAATTAATGTTTTTAAGGACCTATGAAAATTTGTTTTCAGGCATCATGTCTGTATTTAAATTTTTAATAAAGTATATTCTATCAATAAAGCTACAAGTCGGTAATACAATTATGTCGGAAAATTGCTATAAGGTGCTGGCAGTCACGAGGGAATAGCAAGTCCGAGTTGTATTTTTATGAATTTTGCAGTTGTACAACATCTGTAAAAATTAAGGACTTTTAAGGACCTCTAAGCATTTTCAAGGCCATGAAAACAAGTTCAAAAATATTAAGCACTTTTAATGACCGTGGGAACCCTGTTAAACAAAGAGCATCAAAGAGTAAGATTTTTTTTCAGATTAACAAAGACTTTTTCCAGGTTTTAGAGGAGATTTTTCTTTTTTCCCTGAGATTTTAAGGCTTATTTAATTTCCCTGAGTTTTCCAGGTTTTCCCTGAGGCGTATGAACCCTGTAATGTGTTTTTAATTTTGGTGAATTTTCTAATCGCCAAATATTCTACACTGCAGTTTTCCTTTGGCACATAAATTACAATTCAGTGCATCTCTTGTCGAAAGCAAAACTTACCATTTATTTTATGATTTGGTTCTAACAAAAATTATATGGATTCAATTTATGGTTTCTTAATTAATTTGTGAATTCATGTTTTTTATAACCCTCGTAAAAGATAAACTACTAGAAAATTAGAATTGAAAAGTTAGTAAAACACAAACTTGCATTTTATGCCTTTATTATACGGATTCTTAAATGATAAATTCTAAATAGATAACTAAAAAAAAACTTAGAAAATATATATTATAAGAATAAGATAATATACCATACATTAAATAAAAAATATTAACCTATATTTTAGTAATTTCTACTTTTCCTGCCTTATTATCAAATCGAATAAGATATTAGCTATACTATTAATATAATCAGATCCAAGAAACCTATGCATTCATTTTATAGGCACGTGCGTCCTTTAAATTCTTTAAATTTTAAAGAATTGAGTTTCCTGGGTATAAACAATGCAGTCATATTAATTTGACAAAACAAAACATATTAATTTGGCATTTGGAAAACATAAACATTGAAATAACATACCTGTTCTGTTCAGCGTGAAGCCTAATTCAACCCACAGGGATTTCTTTAATTAGGCATTTCTATATCCTCGGCATCTTATATTATAAAGTTCTTCATGATTCTTGACGAAATCAATTAGAAATTCGTCGTCTTCTGATGTCCAGTTTGCTTCCGGCATTTTCTTGAGTGCAGAAAGTCGACCGTCTCAGCGAAAAAACGTTGAGCTCAACGTTCACTCACCGCAAAACTGGACGTAAAGTAAATAGCGGACAGTCAATTTCACGATCAACGCTCTCTAGGAAACTACTTTCATTCAAACACATGGCAACGTTTTTGTGACGTCACTCCCCGCTTTCATGTGAACGCAGGATTACGGTAACGCTTTCCTAGGAAACCAGGGCTTAAGATGTTAAGCAAAAAAATAAATATCTGAATCCCCTCAAACCCAAAGACACACATATATCACACTTTGACCCCCCCCCCCCCCCCATAACTCCAAAAATAAAAAAGATACAGCCAAAGTATGTCAGATTTATTCTTTCCTAGGGTAAAGTAACATTTTTTAAAATAATCATAAAATTTTGAGTCGATGATGGCCAGTCGTTGCCCGATATTTAGGTGCAATACCTCTTAAGAACCTTAAAAATTTTACAAAATCAATATAAAATTTTTAAAACTCATTTTACAAAAATGCAGGGAAAATTAAACTGTAAATGTTTAGTAACTAAAACCAAA
Organism: Linyphia triangularis; assembly: GCA_963978545.1. Lineage (NCBI taxonomy): Eukaryota > Metazoa > Arthropoda > Arachnida > Araneae > Linyphiidae > Linyphia > Linyphia triangularis. The sequence goes on along the minus strand of OZ021729.1, from coordinate 48,459,917 downwards.
TAGTTTCTTACTCAGGTTCAGAAAGTAGTCTGCGACATGAGTCGATAAGTAACACATTTAGTGCTGTCCTCCTTTTTTGCATGAGTTCTAAAATGAATTCTTTGCAAATACACTCTTCAGTTAAACAACTCTCACTGCAGTCAACTGGAAGAAAGTACGTTTGGCCACAGACTTCAAACCCATGTCCAGCAAAGTAAAATAAAGCTAGAAATAGAAAATAAATAATAGGAAACACACACATATGCATAAATAAATGATAAACTCATATCAAGTACATTTTCCAATAAGTGAACAATTCCAACTGCCTTGCAACTTTATTTTTACAGAAGAAAAAAAAAAATTCGCCGACCAAACGGTATAGTGGTTAGCGTGCTGGCTTCTACACCGCGAGGTTGCTTGTTCGAGTCCCGCGCAGGGATGGGTGTTTGTAAATGTATGTTGGCTTGTCTAATGACGAAAGTTTAGGCGCATTATAGCCCTCGTGTTGCTGATGGCGCCAGATAATCTGAATGCAACCAACCAACAGAAAAAAATTGCATTTTATTATTGATTTACCCCCAAAGAAACATTTCAGCATTTGCATGCAATCCTATAGAATCAAATAAAATTTTATCAGTATCACATGTCATCAAAATGTCTTTTTTTTATTGTCCTCATACAATTTTCAATAAACAACAGTTCAGAAAAATGTAAGCTGCAATTATTCCACTTAGATAATACAATTTTATAAAGTTTATAAATCAATCATATCATTAATTGTTCTCAAACGTATTCATAATTTTCCGAGATGCACCTTAAGGGTATTAGTCCTTGCTTTTATTATCCCTTCCTTCCCTTGGCAATGTTATTAACTTTTCACTCAATAGATAACATCTCCTAAAATAGTAATAAGAGGAAGGAGGCAACTGATAAGTAAAGAGTCAAGTACTTTTTTGTCAGTCCCAACCTTAACTAGTACTTCAACATGATCTATTATGATAATTTAGAAAACAAAACTGGTAATAAGTAGTACTATGATGTAATGTGACAAAAATTCAAATTTTAGTATAAAATCATGTATAATATGCAGGAAAAAAATAGTGCAAAAAAAATATTCTTACTATACTTGATAAGGGAAGGACAGGACAAATTAGGAAGGAATGGACCAGAAATAGTAATTTGACGTATTCAATACAGAGAGAAAGCTAACCAAGTCTTAAAACATTTTCCTTAAAAATAATCATAATTGTGTACGCTACAACATGACATTGGCAATATTTTGTAAAAATAGTTTTCTGCTAGGAAATGTTTATCGGAAGGAAAAGATTTAATTTATGCTATGCTAATTCACATAGTAATTATTTTAAAGTAAGCTACACTTTCAAAAGATATTTATTGAAATTTTTTTCAAAAATCATTGAAAGTATGGAAAAAAACCCATCTTAGGTGAGTTTTAAATACAAATGTTGGTTTGTACTAACATTAATTAGATGATTAATAGACTCACAACATGGACAATTATAGACTTTTGGACTGTTACCACTTACCAATTGTAAAGAATAAGGGCTTGTAGGGAGGGGAGAGGGTGTTTAACAATAGTGGATGGAGGCTTCATCCTGGAATTGGGAGAAGGAGGTATGGAAAAAGGGTTGTTTATTCCTTGAACTAAGAAGAAGGGGGGAAAAGAAATGCTGCTTAACCAGTTATTCCCTTTAGTTCAAGACAATGAGCATGAAAGAGTGAAATTTGACACAATGTAAAGGAATGCTGTTATTTGCACTCCCAACTTATGCCAGTTTGAAGTTGAAAAACTGTAAAAAGAATACATGGAAATGAAATTCGAGTCCACTATAAACAAACTACCATTTTCCCAGTTGTCCAATATAAGCATATAAAATAACATTAGTTAAATAGGAGTTTGGTTGGGATCACTAAAAAAGTTCACTATAACCCAGTGTTCACTATATCCCGTGTTCATTATAGCGGGGTTTGACTGTATTTGGTGGAAGTCAAATTTAATGGAAATAGAGCTAAAATTTAATTTCTAAACCGCATGAATTAAAATTAAAAAAAGCTACTTGTTTTGTGATTTAGCATTAATGTTAAATCAATATGACAAATGGGAAAATTAAATCTATACAAATTGAATGTCTGTCTGTATGTCTTAACCATATACAAATCCACAGATTTGCACTTAGAAATACGAAATTTGGTACACGGAAGCTTTAGTACACCAAGGTTATAGAGAACAACTTTTAATTTTGATTAAAACTTGCATTTATTACAAGTTAATGGCATGAAAAAATAAATCTTGGAATGGCAACAATATATTTTGTTTGGATAAAAACAAAAGTTATTTTAATGTGTCCCCTTTATTTTTTTTTTTATTATTTTTATTTATTAAAATTGTCTGTCAGACAAGCGGTTTGAATGTTATTGTAATATTTTCATATGTTTACTCTCAATCGATACGGTAAACAAGCTCTGACATGTACTGTTTTAAAGCCAAATACCATGTATAATACATGAAGTATTTGGATACTGAATGTAAACAAAAGTTGTAACAGAAAATCGTAGATTCGGCGAATGTTATTGAAATTCAAAACCTTGAAATCATTTTGATGTTTGTTAATTCTTCTTTATATTCACGAGTAAATATTTATTCATTTCCTTTAGTATTTAATCCAGAATATCGAATTTCTTCATTTGATTGTTTTTGTCCTGTGTACCAAGTTCCATATTTTTTAATCTAGATTTTAATGCATTTTTGTATTTTATACATGTTTTACTATTTACACTAGATAATTTTACAATTTACACGAAAAACATAGTATTTTATTTGTGATTTTATATTTCCTTGGCACTTGGGCCAGATTATGCAGTTGGTAAGGGGGCATCAGGTTACTTTTCTTTGAGAACTAAAATGTTTTAAACAATAGAAAACTTTTTCGGTACAGATGTAATATAGGACATCTTTTTGGTGTGATTTTATTTTCTGGGTAAATACAGTTTCTGGAAACCGGTTTTGTTTTAAGTCACATTTAAAAAAATTTTTATTTAAGGTACTCTGGCGATACATTTACACGTCATTTAAATGAGTAAACATTTAGGCTTGGTGCAAAATGCACCATCTGATACCCATCTAACGGTAGAGTGCATTTATTTTATTATTATTTAAATTTTAACTTAATTTTATTATTATTTGTTTTTTTATTTTAATTTAGTTACCATATTTTTGATTTTGGCGATTTTTCTGATCACCAAATGTCTTATATTACATCTGTTCCACTTTTTCTTACATCTAAACTTTTATGTTCTTCAACAGGTCCCCAGAAGAGCGGGGTCACGCAGCTAGTTATATTTAATAAACATTTGGTCAATTTACTTTCTGATGTTAATATCATGTAGCATTTACAAGAGAACTTTGAAGCTATACTAAACCAGTAACAAATCCACAATTTTCTCATTATCAGTTACAGAATACATCTTCATGACTTATTACCATAACTATAATTTTACATTGATTAATTTGTTCATAATTATGACTTAATGGAAAAATCTAATAAAATCAATATGATAAGTGCATCTCAAAAGAAAAGTAATTTTTATTCTTTTAATAGCCTTGTTTTTTAATTATACATAATACAATGTAAACTAAAAGTGTTCCCTGAATGAAAATAAATATTGTATGAAAATTATAATCAAGGTTCGATAAAAATATTTCCTTCCTATGTACACAAATGCCATTATCAAAAATTTCTTGCGAGTCTGCATGTTAAATTACATCAAAGATGAAAAACAAAAAATACTATTGGAGAATTTATTGTTATTTCATATGAAACCTCCTAGGCATCTATCTCTTTTTATTTCAATAAAACTAATTTACCATAAACTGATTCTATGGTATATGGCTCAATAAACTAAACTAATGATATTTCAATAAAACTAATATACAGTTAATTGAGCTTAGAAAACAAAAGCGAATTTTGAAGCTCATCTAGTAAGTCTCCTTTCTGAATTACTATTTGCATCTTTATGCTTTTGAATGAAATGGGTGAAATAATTTGGCTCTAGCATTTCTCCTTTGCATATACAGCATTTTATTTTCGTCTTGCTTATAAACCTCCTTTTTCATAGGAAGCACTTAAAATTACAATGAAAAATAAGAAAATAATATAAAATCAAGAAGAAGAATGAAGAAAAAACTTCCAAGTGTGAAATCGGCAGGGATGCAGACAGATTGAAGGGTTAGAATAAAGAAAAGTGAAACTACATGTTGTATCGGGTTCAGAATCCAGATTAAATAGAAAATGAAGTACCAGAATTTCTCCTTTAAGGGTAAAAGCAACCCTGCGGAACGATGTCCCTTTTGCCGCAATGCAAAATGCTTCACTGTTTGGCGCTTTTTGCAACTCAAAAAAAAAAAAAAAATGCTATTTCATTTTAATTTCTTGCGAGTACTTGCGATTCCATCGTACATCGCAAGCATGTATGTTCATTTTATCTGACACTGACTATTACACTGTTTAATACATTTCTTTTGTTTTTCTTTTGGAAACTAAGGTTGAACTTGAAGATTGCGGACAAATTAATGGACTATTATTATTATAGAAATAAGAATTTAGCATTTTTTTTTCTAACAAAACCATCTTATTTGCTATAAAATAACACATTTCAACTATTATTAGGTGTATATTTGTTGTAATAAAAATCACTACCAATAAATATGCTACTTACCATAGGAATTAGCTTTCAACAAGTCACAAAAAGCATGGATAACATCTTTCATTTCTTGCAAAGACAAATTTCTAAACAAAATAACTTTGAAATCCATTGATTGCAGCATTTTAGCTAATTCAGCAGCATCGACTACTGGAGATCGTAAAATTTCAAAATTTTCGTATATATCATTTGCAATCAATAGAGCAACCTTGTCTTCAGCTGTAAAAAAGAAGTTTCTTATATTCATAAAAATGCTTTAATTTATAAGCTAACTTTGACTTAAGGACTTATTTTATCAGGTCTACAAGGTTAATATACATTACCTTTAACTGTACAAGTAGCAGATTTTTCAAATCATTTGTGCTTTTAATTGTTAACTGTAAATATACAGATGTCCCAAAAGTATCCATCACATTTTTAATTCCAATAAAAATCAAGTAATCGGCATACAAGAGCCCAATGTGCAATAAAAAGTTTTTTAAGAAAATAAAACAAATAGTTCTGAATGCTGCACATAGATGATAATCCACCTTTAAAACAACAATCAATGCATTAAAAACTCAAAGCAGTCTTATGTTTTGTTGATATTGAATTCAAATGATATTTATTACTCAATATATTGGACATTATCTCAAATTTGTCATTCAATCCGAAACATTTTTAGCAGCAGGATGTTGCACCTGGGGTTGAATTGTAAAGGACTATTTCAATGAAGTGTTTCATACCAATGGATTAGAAATGGTCCAGTGTTAAGGCCATCTTGTTTCCAGTCTTAACCCCTCTGGATTTCTTCAAGTGGGGCTATTCCATACGTTGATAGAACTAAAGCACTGTTTGGATGTGGTTCGGGCTACGACAGATGCAGACAATGACGCATCATGGCAGATTATGCAAATGAAATGCTCTGTATTTGCAAGTGAAAATTAAAATTATTTGTAGCTGATTGCTGTGGGTTTTTAATGCATTCTTTGTTGTTTTTAAGATACAGTGCCATCTATGAGCAAAATTTTGAGCTTTTTTAAACTTTTTATTGTATAAAGTATTTTAATACAAACTGCACTGTGGTAAGTCAATTACTTGACTTTTTAATGAAATTTAAAAATTTTAAGTGTGATGGAGACTTCTGGGATACCATGTATTACCTACACAAATGACTTACAGGGAAGGTGTTTTTTTCTTTAAAATTCTTATGAAGTTTGGAAATGCAGAAAATATAATATAATAAATGCAGAGAATTAAAATAAAAATAATAATCAAACAATTAAAATTATTAAACTTTATATTACTGAGCCTGACTTCCTTTATAATTCATGAAATTTTAAGAATATAATTGAATTCATTCATGCTAAGCCCCATGATGTTCTTACCAACTCCAACAGTAAGTGGGTTGATATGGAAAGTGGTTGTGCTCTTCTAAAATTAAGAGTTTTGTATTCTATTTAGTTTCATGGTCTTAATGTTTCCTGGTAAGTAATATTTAATTTTAAAGATGGCATGTAATGAGATTTGGAAAATAAAGTTTGTACAGGAAGCCATCTTTACTGGGTAATTTAAACATCATACAATTTAAAGTTTTTATTAAAAAATAACAATTGTTGTCCCTGATAATGTGGATTGGTAAACACAAAACATAGGAAAAGTAAAGAAGTTTTATTCCAAATTTGATTATACAGAACACCTGAGCCGAATGCCAACCCCCAGCTTCATGGTTAGTGTGAGAATAATTGATGCCCGAGTTAGACAAGGCCCAATAAGTGATTAGAAATTTAAATGGGTTCAAAGAATTGACAAATTAATGCTTAAAGAAAAAATTACTTTTCTGGTCATCAATTCTTAAATAATTCATACATTTTAGTAATTTTTTTTTTTAAAACGATAGGTTGTTAAATGCCAAACATAAATAGCAATCCACTTTTGCTCCAAAAAGTGTTTTAACCGGGTGCGTACACTTTATTGGAAAAGAAATTCAAGGACTTTCAAGGCCTTTTTCAAGGACATTACAAAAAAAAAATCAAGGCCCTATTTTACCATCGCAGAGTCGGTAAAAAAATTGCAAGTTTTAACTTCCTTTTTTTTAATTAATGAATTTGTCTGAAGTTTAAAATATTACCAAACAGCAAAGATGCAACCATAAATATTTATTGCGGGATGAAGATTGGAGAAATCTTTTCCAATCCATTTTTTATTGTTTGAGTTTTGCAGTGATGTAAGTACCAAAATGTGATTTTGGAGCACTGTCGGAGCAGTAAAAATACAATTTTGGAACATCAAAATGTGGTTTTGGAGCAGTAAATTATTACATTAAAATTAGTGATGCCCCAAATATTCTTGTATATTTCAACCTTGATATTTTGAATTAATTTAAAGTAAAGAAAGGTGTAACTTGTTCATTATATAAATATGCTTGCATTCTAAATTTACATTAATTAATTTGATAACAATACTCAAAAAATAAATTAAAAAGCATGACATTCATTTACAAACAAGGCACTAATGTTTTTTTCCTTTTTTTCTTTTCATCAATACTTGGGTAATAAAAAAAATAATTATTAACCTCTTTGCCAACAATTAAAATATTAGGAAGTTTTCAATGACATCACGAGGTTTGGTTCATCACTGAAAGTTTTTTGAAATAATCTCAGTTAGAGCAACTTTTAACAACTGATTAAATAAGATTTTTTTTAAAAAAAACTTCTGGCCTGCCCAATACCAAAATTACCTATAGAAGTTCTTCCCAATAATCCAAAATAATTTAATTCTATACAAAGTACTCCCCCCCTTCCCCATGCAAAAAAGTGAAACAAGGCAACTTAGCAGCAAGCATTATATTTCATAACTTGTTTGGACTGATAGTTTCACTTAGAAGGTTTTTTTAGGGCTATTTGTTTATTGGAAGATAATTTTTTTTAACTCAAAAAAATTAAAATCTCTAGCTGAAATTTGACAATTATACTAGCATTTAATTTATATAAAAAAATAACTTCTAATGTACTTAAATAATAAATTACAACAAAGCAAGTTGAAAAATAGTAATTTTTGTAATGGTTTGTTTTCTAGTATTCTCCATTGTCTAAATGGATTATAGAGTTCCCATGTGAAATCTCAAAGTCAATGGAAACAAAAATGATCTTAAGTCTGTGCTTTGTGTAATCCATCCAAAAAAAGACATTTGGTTAGTTTTTTTTTTTGTTTTTTTTAATATATGCCAAAAAATAATTATGTACTCTTAAAGTACTAAGAAAAATATTTATTATCTTTAGTTACAACCAGGCAAGAAAAAAAATCCAAATTGGATGCATAAAGATTGATTTCATGCCTTCTACAGTTTGAATACAAAGGCGAATTCCTGGTTGGTTGGTTGAAGTTTAACGGCGCAAGGGCCATACAGCCACGAATCCCTGATCTTTCCTACAGCTAATTTAAAGGAACATATATTTGTAAATACAAGAAATCCTTACTTTTTTTTAAATAAAAACATAGCTTAAATCCCCCCATTCAAGTTCTTCATAAAATTTCTAGTCTACGGTACGACTTGGCGCTTTTTCTGGGAATTGGCTACAATAAAAGAATGACGTAATATGCGTTTTCCCGTTCGTGGCCTAGTCAAAATCATGATCTAACATCTTTGGTTGCCAAAAAATCATTTACTAATCAATCCTTCCACCTAATCACCACAGCAAGTTCAAATCCTGTTTTACCGATGACTTAGAAATTAAGCCCGGAAGTGTGTGGGGAGGGGATAAGGGGGGGGGGGAGAGGCTGTTAATTGGATTAAGAAGTTTAGAAATTTAAAAAAAATATTCGAGTTTTCCTTAAGCCTTAAGAAAGCTATGTATTTCTTACTTACTGAAACCAGGCAAGAGAGCTAATCTAAACCAGATGCACTACGATTGCTTGTGTGAAAAATACAGTACTTGTATTCTATTTTTAGCACGGAGCCTCAGTAAAAAAAAATCTAAAAATAATCATGTATTCTATAAGTATAAAGAAATAATATTAATTTTCAATAACTAAAATCAGCCAAGAAAACAGATTTAAATCAGATGCACACAGATTCATTTACTACTTCTTTACAGTTTGAAAAACCTACAACAAAACTGATAGATTGTAATTTCTATTTTCAAGTGCGAACCCTTTCCGGCAAGTTAACTGACGAAAAACGCCCTTAAAGTGCAAAATACTCTCTATCGCTTTGTTGGCGACATTCCATGATAATTTTGAAAAATTTCGTGCCAAAATTCTCGCAAAGTAGCTTTTAAGCCAAAAAATGATCTTTTGGAGCAGTTCGGCGCAATCTTGAACGAAAAGAGATTTTTGTAATGGAAAAAAACAAACAGCCATAAACACTGTTTAGAGTCAGAATTTTCACAATGAAAACAAACTTTCTTGAATGGACAGTTTAAATTCAAGGAATAAAGACAGCGGGCAGAACTAAACAGGATATCAGACATGCGACAAGCCGAAGCCGTTCAAAACGCAAACCACGTAACGAACGGTCACTATTCGCCGAAAGCAAGAAATGGGAGGGAACTGATTCAAGTGTGATTGACAGATCCACAGAAAGTGAACAGGCCGGAGACGGGAACGTGACGTAAAAGCGTGAAGTCAGAGTTCTGGTAAGACGGGAATTTTGCAGTTTCAGAATTGAAAATTCAAGGACTTTCAAGGTTTTTTGGGAAATAATCCTATTTTCCAGGCTATTCAAGGCCTTGAAAAAAAAAATGAAATTCAAGGACTTTCCAGGTTTTCCAGGCCCCGTACGCACCCTAGTTTTAATAATTAATGAATAATTAATAAAACAAGTTTTTAAATATTTGAAATAGAAACATGTATTTTTTTTTCATTAGATTTATCAAGGACCAAAATCCATCCAGAATTTTTTCATTCCATTTTGCATACTGTATCTGTAATTCACTTGTATTCATGCCAAATGAAAATAACTTCTAAAAATTGAAAATAAAAAATATTGATTTTCTATAAAATAAGTAATATTTTACACTTTAAAAAGCCTTTTGCTTTCTCATTTCCTTTTCTGGAAGTTTTCCAGATTCTCCATGTGAAAAGGGAAGAATGAACTCACCATAATATGGAGTTGCTTCATCTGCTTCAGCAAGTTTTACAATGGCAGTAAGTGAAGTTTTCTCTTGATATTTATTGTATATTTTACAGTAATACTGAAAGGATGTGTCCCCAGTCTCAGGATCAGGATATAATTTTTTCAGTAATAGCATGGGTGATGTTTCCCCTATCGTGATAAAGTGATGCTGGATAAAATTGAAGAAATATTGCATATATCTATAGAAATTGCAATTTATATAAATATTATGCATAGCTTAACTGTCTTTAGAATGTGCTTCAAAAGAAGAATTATTTACTTTTGGATTTGGAAAACTAGAAACATTCTATCATTTAATACCTAAACATTAGAACAAAGTAAAACTGAAGATATCATTTCTTACGATAATGTAGAAAAAAATACTTAAGACCAAATCATGAAACGTTTGGAAAATGCATTTTAAAAATATCAAACATATTAGTGCTATTCATTTCACTTTAAAAGTATGCAAAAAAAACTTCATCAAAACTACCTTTCAGAATTTCCCCATTTTTAAACCACTGATAATTCAGAGGGAGACTAGGAATCGCTACACAATTTAGACAAATATCTAAACCTTGGGGTATACTTCCATGAGCATAAGGTTGTTCCTTGATGATAATTTTTCCTAAAAATTAAGATTAATTGCAATATAAAAATGATAAGTTCACAAAATACAATACAATACAATTATAAATGGTTATTATGTTTTTTTTTATGTATAAAATCAAAACTCAAAATACTTGTTAATATATATATATATATATATATATATATATATATATATATATATTTTAAAACTTTGAAATAATATTTTTTATATTTAAAAACAATTAATATTATTTTTTTAAATATTAAAAACTATTAAAACTAAACAATAAAAAACCTACATCAATTCAAAGATTCAATTTTAAATAACAGTTTTTATTTTATTTTTTTTAATTTTTCATTCAATATTTTTACTGCCTCAATCTTCTTCTATTATTACTATTTTGTCATCTACATCGAAAGATTTTAATATTTTTTCCCCATAATAACAGAGAAAATGTCCTTTTATTTGTTGCATACTTGAATTTGAATAACTTTGATATAGTATTTAAGAATTAAAACATGAATTTGTGTTGGAAATAAAATTGCAGCTTTTAATAATGCAATAAAATAACAAATAATGAAAGCAATCACTGTTTAAACTGTTATTTAATTTACCAGTTAGTATTTTAATAATATTTATTATCCTCCAAAATAGTGAAGTTTTTTAGATTTTTATTTTATTTATAAATTTTAGGTAGTAAAATATATTCTAGAAACTAATAAAGTGGGTCATATATAAAAAAAAAGTAATTTTTAGACAAATAAGTCAAAATTGTTAACAAAAGAATTATAGTAGGACATACATTTCATGGAAATTATATCCCAAAATTTTAATTTACCTAACTCAGATTTATTTTCATCATCAACATAGTTCATCTTGGAGGCAGAAACAGTTGTTCTGCATTTTCTTGCCTTTGATTTAGAATCTAAAATATATATACAAATAAATTATATGTGGTAAAAGGCTATTTGAAAAGCTTGGATTTTTTTTAATTGTTTTTACTTAAAAACTTGGAAATATTCGGTAAATCATTTTTTGTACACAAAAAGTGCAAACAGTAAGCAAATAATTTTCTATGACTCAAGAAATAAAATAAAATAAATAAATAAAAAAAAACTAATAATAATAACCTATATGAATTTTACTAACACAAACATAGTAAGTGAATCAGTGTACCATAAAATGATTTTTACAAAGTTTTATTTTAAATTAAGTAAGAAATCCTTGTTTCAGTAACTTCCAAATCAGAAGAAAAAGGGAAAAATAATTTTGCATTCTTTGATATTTCAGTGTTAAAAAAAGCTAATCATTCTTTAATAATAAAGAAATATTTGAAAAAAGAATAAGTCAATAATAATAAATTATATTATCAAAAATCATGTCTTGATATCAACAATGCAAAATAAAAGACAAAAAAAAAAAAATCAAAATGTAAACACAAGTTTATCAAAATTGTTCATTTCAGTTCTCATATGATGAAATTTTTTTTCACCTATGAGACCTTACTTGTGTGATGTTGTAAATTTGGAGTTCAGAAAGGTTTTCATTGGCCGTGTTTTTAACTGTAACTGTTGTTTCCGTCAAAGTGTAAATAAAAACATAGATGAATTTTTGATAAGCTAAATATCGATCATGGCATTTATGACGTCACAGTTAAGTGATTTTACTTTAAATGTTTAGAAATCCATGAAATTCACTGTATTTCTATGACTTATAGTTTTTTTTTTGCTCAAAATTATGACTTTCTATTACAAAATTCCCCAGTCTAAATTCATGACTTTCCCATATGTGCGGAAACCCTGAATATAAGGGTCAGGCTGGAATCGATCCTAAGTCAATCCATCCAGCATGTTATACCGAGACTATAACCATTAGACAAAAGTGATTTCGATTGTCGAAGTTAAGTTTCAGGGTTTAGAAGTGACCACCACAGTACTCCACTCACAGTGAGTCGGATCGGAGTATGACGCAACAAAACTCACTTCAAATAACAGAAACTTTCCCTCAAAAATGCAAATGGTTACAGTTTCAATCTAGCATGCTGAATGCGTTGACTCGGGATCATTTCCTGACTGGTTCTTATATTCTCCCCAGTGGTGAGCCTAGACTGAGAACATACAAAAAACCTTCTGCCACTACTTCACTGCAATACATTTTGCTGCACCCACTAAACATTTAGTTTTGTTCCATCATACTCCTATCTGGCTCACTGCAGGCCCGGTAGTAGAAAATGCGAGACGGGAGACGGACGTCGCAGATTTTTCAACAGCCTGCAGATCATTTTACAAATCTGACTTAAAATTAAAAAAAAAAAAAATTTAGTCCGATTTGTAAGTTGGGTGATTTGAGTCAACGCACGTGCGCGAAACTTCATTTCATGAAAGAGGAATCGAAATCGTGATGCTCTCCGTGTGCGATTTCACGGAGATTGTATAGAAACGTAATGAGTTATATTTGCTTTCGCGCGTTGGTGTGTAGTAGTTAGCTTCGCTAAAAGTTACGCTGATGTAAGGACCTTTATTACCTGGAATCGCGCTGCTAAGACGGGGGATATCGCCGATATGTTCATGTAAAACAGAAAATTTTGATAAAATTGACGAATATGGAGCTTGTGTATTTAATGCAAACTTAAAAAAATTAATCTGCAGATTATTTTCTAATACCCAAATTAGTGTCGCAGACTGGCAGAAAAGTGTCTGCCATTGGGACTGCAGGGTGATTATTGTGGTGATCACACCAAAACCCTTCGACATGGGCAATCGTTTTCATCCAACAGTTAGTTTCGACCTAGCATGGAGGATGTCTTGACTGGAGATCATGTCCTGCCTGATTCTTACATTCTACCAATGCCATGAATATTTAACTTGTGACTTTCCCTGCCACCAATTTACAATGAGATTTTTATAAGCTTGTGACTTATGGGGATTAAATACAAGTGAAGTATTTTAAGGCTTTTCAGCAATGTTTTATGAAATAAATGCCAGAGCTAAATAAAATGGACATACATGTATACTGTGTACCCAGTAACCTGCTGACTTTCACAGGAAAAATTACAAATATTTTGGCAATTTTTTTCCTACTGATATAACTATCTTTTAATGAAAATAGTCAATCTCATCAACTAGAGTGAGTGGTTCATGGTTTGAAAATAATGAATACTATTAGGGTTGCTTTCCCTTCAACGGATCTGTAGGGAGAAGGAAGAAAGAATTTTTCGTCCTGAATATAAACAAGATGAAAAACTAGCTTTTCTGCTCTTCTAATTTGTTTCTGGAAATATGGAAAAGGAAATTTCCTGTTTCTCTAAAATAAAAGGTAATAATTCTAATATTACTTCTAGGCAATCGTTATATCATCTTTAAACTTTTCTTTGGTGAATCCATCACCATCTTTAAAAAATTTTAAACAGAATATTAACTTTTTTTTTAGTCTTTTTTTCTTAAAAAAAGAACTTTAAATTTTAATAAAATAATCTTTTAATCAAATATGATATAATTCAAATAACTTTCATGTTTATTATCATGATTTTATAAAAATTCTATTACATTATTTGAATGTCAATTTATAAACATTGTTAATGCAGTAATAAAAAATGTATAGTTGGAGTATGTAAGTACTATTTGAAAGTTTATTCTTTATTCTATTTTTGGATGGTCAGCAAATTCCAAGAAATAGTAGGATATATTTGGCTGTTGGTGAAAAAAGATTCATATAACTCTAAGAAAACTATTTATTTTTCCAATATCATCTTCTTTTAAGATATGCTAGTGTATTAAAAGAAAACTAATAACCAAGTTCAAGTAATTTAGTTGATTATTCTTCAGATGTATTGAGAAGAGAAAATTCATATCAGGGGAAAAAGAACTTCCTAACAGTGTCTGTATATGCTCTCTATCATCCTGACTAAATTTGAGTTCTAACAAACATGTGTCATTGAGTTGCCTTGCTCCATACCAAGTGTAATTTACATTTAACCAAAGTCAAATAACCTCCAACTCATTGGTCATTTATTTCGGTGACAGTTATAGACAGCTAAAATATTATGCATCATACAATTAAAAAAAAAAAAAAAAAAAAAAAAATTAGTGTAATCCGCACAAATGAATACTATTTTTAAGTTATTAATTCAATCAAACAGAAAAAAATTGGGATTAAGTATTTAAAATATGTAAATTATGCTTCTAGCATTACCATTTGTGTTATACTTACTCAGTAAATAAAGGTAAGTATTCTGCAAATTTTCGACTAGGTCTGGAAATTCCTTTTCCCATTGAAAGCACCATTGTAGGAGTGGATCATAAGCCATGCTCTGTGCAATTTCATAAGAATCATACACTGGCCTGACTCTGTAGTTGACGCAATAACCACGGGAATATTCTTTAGAGGCCAAATCATACAGGAAATAGATAATTTCATTTTCAAGACTGTTAACTTTGTTTCTTTCACAACACTCCATCTGTGTCCTGAATGCCTCTGTGACAACAGGTATAATAAAATGAGTCTAGGAAACAAATAAAAGAAAGTTACAATAAATGATTAAAATTAAAAAACTAATAAATCAAGACAAAAGCAAATATATCTTTTGGAGGACCAAAAGTTATTAAAAAAATTACAATAGGTACAGAATAAGGCATACAAAAAAAGTTTAATCACACATGTACTCTTTCCAAACAAATCAAAACATGTTTTCTTAAATAAACTTTTAATAATTTGTGGAAATCTTATGAAGTTCTTATGCAGATTTAAATACTTTTTTGCTAAAAAAATATTTTACTGATGAAAATAAGGCCAACAAAACATAACCAAAACATTTTAATTTCTTGTGTCTTTTATTGTCATTCTTTTGCAAAGGCATCATAAATAAAATGTTAAAACCTCAATGGAGTATGTTGCATTGACATAGATTGGCAACAGTTATTGGTTTAATTTTTATTTTATAGAAGAAAAACTATTGCCTTATATATTTTTTTTCTTAACCTACTCTAAATAGAACATACATGACTTGGAAACCATACATATGCACGTTTATAAACGTTACCATTAATTAAAATAAAAATCTGACATGCACTAACTAGATTGGTTGGTTGATTTTTATGCTCAACGACCTATTTTTATGCACAATGACAGCTAATCAGGAACCTACAGCTTAACGTGGATTCCGAACCACAGCGAACATCTATGCCTAATCCGGGATTCGAATCAGGCACCTTTGACATGAGTGGGAAGAGCGCAAACCACACAGCCATCAGATGGGCTGCACTAACTTTTAACTGTAAAACATTTGTTAGTCTTCTCTAAATAAAAAATTGGCAAATTGCAGAACAAATAACAAAAGTAATTTTATATTTGAGTTCAACAAGTCTGCTTAAAAAAATTAATCAATGATAATTTTGCCTAAAAATCTATATGACTCATATTCTCTGTAAATATATAAAAATATATATGATTCACAAATTTCCAGAAAACTGATATTTAAATAAATTAAAACAAATAATACTTATTATTACTCAGCAATGAAATTTTTTATTTGAATTGAGTTACTTATGGAACCTATGAGCAACCCAAACATATCAGGTTATGTGTCTCAAATACACTTTATGTTCAGCAAACTAAGTATTAACAACCAAACTACATGTTGCCTCTAATACTCATGGCAACCAGGACACCTCTATATATGTACAAATTTTTAGGGTTTATGTCTGAACAGCAATTTGAATTATAACTATTTGACACTAATAGAAAATATGCAAGAGTTTAAGTAAATGAAAACTGATATTTAATAAACAAAAATTTATCTTACTTTCTTTTGGAAAGCTATAGCAAACTGGGGATGTTTTAAGACGAGTTTTTCTCGGATATCGCTCAACAATTCAACACGAAAGCCATTTATTCTTAGAGAATATGCTAAGCCTCTAGAAATCTTTTCATCTAAGCGAGTGTGTAGTACAAAGACTCGAATTCGATGGTTTATTGAAGATTTAAGTTTTATTTCTCTTTTAATACCAACTGACAAATTCTGTTCTTCAGGAGCATCCTCAGCCATTAATGGAAATTTTTCAGTTTGGGTGTCCATTATAACAGCACGTTCTTGGACGGGGGAAGCTTCATTTTCGCTCTTTTTGTATATATTTTCATGTTGATCTTCATTTTCAGTTTTGTCAATTGGAGATGCTGATTCATCTGTTGGGCTATTTGGTTCTTCTAAATGTCTGCTACTCTTTTGAAATAAGCCTATGAATGTAATATAATCTATTAAGTAAAACTTAAGATTAAATTTTTAAATTTCTGCATAAATAATAAATAAAACATTATGAATGAATTTTCAGCTAATTACTTTTATAAAACCAAAAAACTTTACACTTAATTCTTTTCTTAAAATTATGCATAATATTAAAGATGTCAATAGATCAGCATTTGCCACTAACTTTTAAAGACGGGCCGTATGAATTATGTCGGAGAATGTCGCGGGCTGCAGATTTATACCGAATACGACAATACATATTACTTTCACTGTATATTTTTAACACTAGAAAAGGCATAATTACTATAAATTCAACAATATTAAACATTTCTGAAAACTAAAATAAATAATTGATTTATTTTATGAAAATAAAATTTGTCATTTATTCTTTTTATCAAACAATTAAGAAAAATAATTTTTATTACATAGTAAATTAAAGTCTAAAAAATATATATATCATTTGTTAATACTGTTGGATGCCTATATTAAGTTATGGGGATCAAGGTACTGTTTTCACATCAAAACAAAAACTATCCCAGAGAAAATATTCATTACAACACTTATAGACTGAGAGGCGACTGCAAATTTTGGACCTCATCGAACATCAATCTGAAACTCATATGGAATGTAGAGTTATGCTAGCTGATTAACAAACGAGTGGTCTGCCGAAGTGCATTTGGCCGGAAGTGTCCGAAAAGCGTGACCGCAAGTGCAATTTTTGGAGCCCAAAATACCTCATCGAACATCACTCTGAAATTCACATGGAATGAAGAGAATTACCTACCGAGTAAGAATCACTTGTTCTGCCGAACCGCATTTGGCCGGAACTGTCCGGCAGACCAATCCGAAAGTGCACTTTTTTGAGCCCAAAATACCTCATCGAACATCACTCTGAAATTCACAGGGAATGCAGAGAATTACCTACCGAGTAAGAATCACTTGGTCTGTCGAACCGCATTTGGCCGGAACTGTCCGGCAGACTAATCCGAAAGTGCACTTTTTGGGTGCCAAAATACCTCATCGAATATCACTCTGAAATTCACAGGGTATGAGGAGAATTACCTACCGAGTAAGAATCACTTGGTCGGCCGAACCGCATTTGGCCGGAACTGTCCGGCAACAAAATAACAACTTAAGGAATAAATTAAAAATATCAATCACACAAGCTCCCGCATGATCGAAGCAAAGACAGCATGGAGTGTTGCTGGTTCTGATATCATAAAGGACGATCATGGAAGTCATATGATGAAGCTTATTAAAATAGGGGTGTGGAACATTGCACACCTTTCAATTACACTATAATGCTGACATGGATCTGGGTCATTTACCGTTTTTATAATTTCATCCTTCATTTAGAATAAAGGACCAGTTTGACGATATTTTTTGCGATATTTCTTGTATGGGGCTTGAAAAAAAAAAAAATATCACAAAAATGGTGAATTTGGCGATATACTTTTCGATCAACGATCGTTGATTAGGTTTGCTCAAGAAAAGAGAGCTCTGTATTGAAATCATACATTTTTCAACTTTTTACGCCATTAAAATATTTTTACAGGAATTTCGGAGGTGGGGTTGTTTAGAACACTTTAAGAGGCATTAGCACAGAGATTTTTATCAAAATCGTTAGAGCAGTTTTTTAGCAATCATTGAAAAACATGATTTTTTCAATGGCAGCTACATTATGCGCATGCAAGATTTTGACGAAAACCTTCATGGTAGGTCCCATGGCCGCTACTAACCCTCATATCAAATTTGAACATCACTTGTCAATTTGTTCGGGAGTCATGCTGACCACACACACACACAGATAGAAATTTTTTCTAGATAAGATTTTTGAAATCAGGATATTTCAAAAAGTGGAGAAATGCGTTTATTTTTTTTATTTTTTTTGGACCGAATGCTGTACTTTTATTATCCTACGTATATATACATATGGGTAGTTGAAAGTAAAAATATATACATATATCATTTGGGCTAAGGATTACAAAATCATTTGCTGAAATGAAAGTCATATTCTAAAAATTGAATGATTGTATGCCGATATTTCTGATCAGAACTTTCTACATTGTTATGTTAAGCAGTCGTCTTATTTTTCTATGGTAATTTCTTATTTCTTTTCAAATACAAATTAATGTCTCAAAATGAGTGTTTGTTTTTTGTGCAAAAAAGAAAACAAATTGTCGGAATTGAACGAAATGCGCAGAAGTAATAAAATATCAAGTATGGAAAGATTATTCTGTCTGCAGATCTTGGATATCATTTACGATGTTACCGAAAGGTTATGACATTAAAGAAAGAATATAAAGATGAATTGGACAACAGCATATCACCGAAAATTGTAAGTAGAATTAGTTTAATTAAGTGATATACGATACGTCTTTAGGTACCCAAAGCTGCGCTTTTGGATTGGTCTGCTGGACAGTTCCGGCCAAATGCGGTTCGGTAGACCAAGTGATTCTTACTCGGTAGGTAATTCTCTGCATTCCCTGTGAATTTCAGAGTGATGTTCGATGAGGTATTTTGGGCTCAAAAAAGTGCACTTTCGGATTGGTCTGCCGGACAGTTCCGGCCAAATGCGGTTCGGCAGACCAAGTGATTCTTACTCGGTAGGTAATTCTCTTCATTCCCTGTGAATTTCAGAGTGATGTTCGATGAGGTATTTTGGCACCCAAAAAGTGCACTTTCGGATTAGTCTGCCGGACAGTTCCGGCCAAATGCGGTTCGACAGACCAAGTGATTCTTACTCGGTAGGTAATTCTCTGCATTCCCTGTGAATTTCAGAGTGATGTTCGATGAGGTATTTTGGGCTCAAAAAAGTGCACTTTCGGATTGGTCTGCCGGACAGTTCCGGCCAAATGCGGTTCGGCAGACCAAGTGATTCTTACTCGGTAGGTAATTCTCTTCATTCCCTGTGAATTTCAGAGTGATGTTCGATGAGGTATTTTGGGCTCCAGAAAGTGCACTTTCGGATTGGTCTGCCAGACAGTTCCGGCCAAATGCGGTTCGGCAGACCAAGTGATTCTTACTCGGTAGGTAATTCTCTTCATTCATGAATTTCAAAGTGATGTTCGATGAGGTATTTTGGGCTCCAAAAATTGCACTTGCGGTTACGCTTTTCGGACACTTCCGGCCAAATGCGCTTCGGCAGACCACGCGATTGTTAATCAGCTAGCATAACTCTACATTCCATATGAGTTTCAGAGTGATGTTCGATGAGGTCCAAAATTTGCAGTTGCCTCTCAGACTATTACTCCCACTCTCATCAATCAGATTCAGAAAAGGCAGAAATCGAACTGGTCCATTCACGAACCAGGGGATAGGAAATTCATAGGAACAAGAATAAGCAGGTAGATGAAATTACACATAGACAGGAAAAAAAAAGACCATATTGCAAAATTTGTTTTTTGGTCTGTGAAGCCATCGGGCCGCATAAAAAGCTGTCGGATACAGCCTGACTGGTGGTGAACGCTGCTATAGATAAAATAGGTACAAGATAGTAAGAAACAATACTAGTGCCATGAAGTATCTACAATAGATTGTTGAATTCAAGAAAATGACGACATTCCAGTATTATGCTGGATAAATCATAGATGACAGTACAAACACTGAAGTGCAGCATACCGCTGCTTGAACTTTGGATGGATGATTCTCCACAAAACACACTGTTCAGCAGCAGGAGAGAAAAAATTATTGAAATCATTAAATGCTTAGGAAAAAAATTTGCATAGAACTTATTAATTACAGTAAAATTATGACATTCACAGAGATCATCTGATAATATACAGAGATCGTCCATAGTTATTCCATGGATTGATGTCCACGGGCATGACAATTTCCTTGTTATGTTTACTTTTTGTTTATAAGCTAAGATTACTAAATTGATAGCTGTATAACTAATACTATCAAATAACTAATTAATAATAAATATTTAATTATTCTTAACTAATTTTTATCTTGACCATGGACATGATGGTAAATGATCTTTACAGTTGCATCTATTTCACGAGTAAATAATAAAATATGATTCACTTATAGAAAAATAAAATACACAATGTGTATTAGAACCAAAATGGTTTCATTAGACTTCTTTCCAATATCATAGTTGACTTGTTGCGTCAATTGGTGGGCTGTTAAATAACTAAAAACTACTCTCCACGGGCATGACATATCAGTCATAGGCATAACTAGAGATAATGAATGGGGGAGGCAGTGTTAATTTGGAAAAATATGGACCCGCTATGTTAATAAAAAAAAGGGGGAGGGGAAGAGAGAGGAAAAAAGAAAAAAGTACAAATCATTTCCCAAACCAATGGAGTTAGGAAAATTTCTTAAGAATTATTTTCTTAGAAAAAAAAAAAGAACAGAAGCAGGGAAAAGGTTTTTAAGCACAAAAAAATTGAAAGGGTCTGATATCATTGTAAAATACACGAACGCAATATTTTCGAAGAAACTTTTCCAGGCGCAGCAAACAAGGTAGGATAGCTTTTGATTAACTTAGTAAAACACTGATCACTGAATAAGCTCAATAATGAAATTTAATGGATAATTTAAGTAATAATCAACAAAGAGTTGGTTGGGGGAAAATGCTCTACATTTGCTTAATTTTTTTCTCAACCTAATGGGGGTTCCCCCTTTTCATTACACCTATGGTGTCAGTTTTGCAACAAGAGGTTTTACAATAATTGTAATGAAATTACTACTCATAAAAGCTTGATACCCAAACTTTGCTTAACATACCTTATAGCTAAAAATAAATATAGACATCAAGGAATATGAAATGAAATTAAAATACTGATATAGCAAGCCTGAGGTTGCAACAATACATGGACCTGACAAATTATGTCCATGGATGTATTTTTTATTATATATATGTATTTTTTTTTTTTAATTTGTAATACTTGTTTTGAGGAGTTTTGATTGTAGTACTAAAATATATTCCATGGTTAACAGAAATATCCAGCTTATCTAGTGGAGAGAAAAATTGCTGCAACAAGTTTTTGTATGTTTCACGAAAAATGACCCGCATGTGTTCTTAGAAAAAAATTTGTAGTCCAACTCTCTTAATAATAGGAGAGTAGAGAGGGATAAGACACCTGCAATTATGTTTTCATTTCTGTCTCTTTTAATAGGTAGAGACGACACATTATCATAGGTTTTACTACAAATCATCAAATTGCAGTTTTCTTTTAGTTTAGGCATGTGACAAAAAGGCTATTTTGCAACACCAAAACTGAATAAATACTAATATTTTCAAAAAGTTTTCAATCGTATTCATCGTTGCTAACATGAATGCTTTTATTGTTTTTTAGAACAAATAATATTACTTTTATGAATAAGCAGTTACTATAAACCTAAGTCAGGATATTTGTAGCAATAACCTATTTCATTTAAATGTTGTATAAAGGGAGGGATGGGACATGCTCCAGTTCTCCTTATGTTACCTTCAGTCATTTAGGTAATTATGCTAACTATATAAATTTTGTAACACTATCTTTTTTTTTTAAATTGACATGGTTCGTACACTTGAAAGAGAAAAAAATTCAAGGACTTTTCAAGGGACGCGTTATCAACACAAATATACAATAAAAAAAATTCCCAAATTTTTTTATTGGCAAACAGTCCATGTTCAAATCGAGTAAATACAAAATAAAATATGTTTTTTAAGTTTCAATAGAACAAATATTTTAGTTTACAATACAAGAAAATCATTGAAATAGTCTCAACAATGCTCATCGAACTACTTCTTATAGAAACAAAATCTGTGTGCTTTTTGCTCTTCGCATGGCTTTTTAAAGCACTCTCTTTTCCATTGATGCTGTGCTGGAATTTTTGACACACTAAGTGCAATGTGCAAAATGCGGATCTAACACGTAGGCTTCCAACCATGCTCATGAATTATATCCCTGCTTTTCTAACCAGCTTGAATTGAAAATGCATTTTATTGCTATTTTTAAACAGTGCGTAAAAACGAGACAAGAAATCACGTGATTTGATAAGAGTAAATCAGTTTTCAAAAATATTAGGTCATGTTTCGCAGCACGCACTGCTCCGTACACATTAAATGGGGAAACCGAACTAGCAGGAGGAATGATGCAAACATTTAAGTTCTTGTTGTTTTCTGGTTGCTGATTGGCTTAACTAAATTCGAAGGATTTTGCTCTTTTAGAAAAGCAACATTTTTAAAGAGGCTATATTTTTAGAAAATAAAATTCAAGCACTATAAACACATTTAAAAAAAATTCAAGGTTTTCAAGCACTTGAAAATGAAAGGGTTTTTTTTCCAAGCACTTTTCCAGGTTTTATAAAAACGTACGAACCATGATTGAATCGTGTAACAAATCAAATAAAGTGTTCACGATAAGCATAAGTAACGCAAACAATTACAAGAATGCAGGGAATAAAAATACATAAAAAAAGGATATGTCAGATAAATAAGTCAATATGTGACGCCTCCAGTCCACATGATACTTCCAATGATAGTATTAATATTGTTTTAATCCAAAATATAGTTTTTTAAATTCTAATAAATTTTGTTAAATTTTTAAATAAGAAATGAGTGTGAACTACATTGGAAGAATCAAGATAAAAAAGAATGTTATGAAGAGTTTTAAAATGTTCTTCATAAGGAAAAAATAATCTTTATCTTTCATCAAGAAACTAATTGTTCCATCATTGACCAAGAAAACGTTTTTGCTACATTGCATTCTACTAGTTCTTATGTCATCCATTCTATATCAAAAGAACTAGTCATGCACCTGCATATTTTTAGTTTGATTTTGATTTCTCAACTATTAGGTAATATAAATGTTATATACCTATATAAGAAACTTTGGGAACAAAAGTAAAACACTGTCTATTTTAATTTATCAAAATATTTGTGACTATTATATGTAAATTTTAACTTTAAAACACATGTCCCATCTCTCTCTAACATAAGGAATTGATGGAACATTTTTCTGACTATTTTAATTGCCTTATGATAATAAAAAGTACTCAGACAAACAAAACATCAAAAGTGATAGAAGTTTTAATTGTTTTAGCATTTTTTTAAAATGAAAATTGTGATTTTAGCTTTTTTGTAAAAGAAATTTGGTAGGAAACACTGCTTATGAAAATAATATATTAGTAATTATCAACACACTACTCATATTTTTAAGTGTGTTAAAATGTTTCAAAATGTTATTTGAAATTTTTCAATGTTATAACAGTAGAACATAAGTTATACAAGAACGAGATTGATAAAAAAGCAAAAAGACTGAAATCATAAGCAAGCAAAACATTTATACTATCATTTATACGCAAAAGATGTTTTAAAGAAAAGGATGAGATTGGAGAGAGCAAAAAAGGAGATAATATAAAAATTTGTCAAAAAAGCTCACAGAAGGGACAATACCCAAAAATTCAACAAAAAGAAGTATGTGGAATGAATGATTTACTAATTTTAGGGTACAATGAAATTCCTCACACTATATAATAATTACATTTCAAATATTTAGGAAGAAATTAATAAGTATCAACTTCTTTACATTACGACTTTTAAATTTCTCATTCGCCATTACCGTATAGCTTTCCTATGGATATCGATATGATTCTGTGATTTCGCATTACAAGTCAAGTTAGTTTACTAAAAAAAATACATTTTCATTTAAATGAAAGGTATCTTTTATGAAGAAACACTAACCTTGCAAACGATGAACGACTACTTTTTTACTGAACATCAGAAAATGTGATTAAAAAGAAAGAAAAAAAACTGAAAATTTCATACACTAGGATAAAAGTTTTCTCTAATAAATTAATATAAAAAAACTTTAACAAAAACAAGAAAGTATAGTGTTATAAACACATCTTGAAAGAGGTCAACTATTCGTTTTGAATTTTCTTAGTTTTACTTTATTCTTTGTAATCATTGAAAAAGATAAGGAGTTCAGCATGGGATTCAAATACAGAGGGGAAAAAATGTTTACATCAAGGAGGTTAGAAGAGAGAGGAGGTCCGAGCAAGCTTGGCGCGAAGAAGCAGACTTTGGCAACCCTACTCTCACTTGAACTAAGCCTATACAAACCGACTTTTTAGTACGCTCTTCTACGGGAAAAAACGTGGGTAGGGTTTGAAATTCTGCCAAATTTTTAATATAGTTTCTAAAAAAGCAATTTCTGTGGTTGTAGGCTATAGTTCAAGACACCTGAACTATCAAATGGTATGCGTATTACTCTTCACAGCTAATAATTAAGCAATATTCAGAGGTTTTTAAATCCCTCTCACTAACTTCGATTTTGTATGATACGTGCAAATCGATGGAGGGCTAATTACACATTTGCCGTCATCCAATCGAGAAAAAACTTATCAGATTGATTCGATGTTGATGACAATGCACTCAGTTAAGTTTTGGGGGCTATTACTATCACTAAAAGACTGCTTTTACACACGCTACTATTGGACTAATTAGCCCACTTGCCATCCACCCATCAAGCTGAAACTTGGCAGATGGATTCGATTTGGATGACAATGCATTCCATCAAATTTTTAGGCGAGTTACTACCACTAAAAGGCCACTTTTACGTATCATACCTGCCAACATTGGCATTTTCAAATTAGTACAATTTTTACGGAACAAATATTTGCATTCCTATATGACTCATGGAAAGTCAAATAGCGACAATATTTATAAATGTAATATATAAATAATAGTAATTCTATTACAAATGCAAAAAAAAAAAATTGCATAATATTAAATTGCTCTCAAATATAACAAATTGTTACATTTTAGCACAAAATGGAAATTATAAAATAAAAAAATAACTTGGATTTAAAAATAAATGAAATTTAAACTTTACGATGAAATCTCTGATGATGTTTAAGATTTCACCTAAATAAAATATGCTTTATGACACAAAAACTCTAGTGAAACATACAATGAGTTGGTGGTATTCAAAGAGTTTAATCACACGCACAAATATCAATTATGCAGGCTTTCGAATTCTTATTATTACATTTGATGTTGTCACTGTGCTTTTTAGAATTGATATGAACTTCGACATCAGTAAATCCTCCATGAGAAATCTTAATATCAGATGCATAGATAGAGCAGAATGCAAAATTTGTTTCTTTGTTTGAATTTCTGATGATTAGAAGTAAAACGCTTGGTTTGAAGTAAACTCCAAAAAAACTTAATATTTTCTGGAATCTTACACCAGGATTGTTTAACTTGGATATTTTAAAATAAATAATTAAGACTAACAAAGAAGCTGAAAACCGAAAGTGCTTTAATCTCTAAAGTCCGAGAAAACGAAACAGTCGTTCGGAGAGTGCCGCCAAAACAATTGAAAACGGCGGGGGGCGCGATTTAGTGCGCAGCGTTGGAGTACGGTCCAAAAGAAGAAAGAATAAAAAAAAACTAAAGCACTTTCAGTTTTCTACTTTATTAATCTCTAAAGTTCGAGACAACGAAACAGTTGCTTGGTTCGCCAAATCCCGTCGGCAACACAGATGAAAACAATGAATTTCCGGCGCCGCGCTTAAGTGCTTTTATTATATACGCGCAACATTATTGTACGGTCCAAACAGAAGGAAGAACCAAAATCTAAAGCATTTTTGGTTTTCAGATTCTTTGTTAATCTCTTAAGTCTGAGGCAAAGCAATAGTTGTTTGGTTCGCCAGGTCCCGTTGGCAACACAAATGAAAACAATGCATCCCCGGCGCCGTGGTTTAGTGCTATTATTTACGCGCAAGTCCAGTACTATTATTTACGTTTTGGAGTCCAGTCCAAAAGAAGGTAGAATTAAAAAACTAAAGCACTTTCGGTTTTCTGCTTCTTTATTAACATGTAAAGCCCGAAAAATCGAAGCAGTGGTTTGGTTTGCCAAATCTAATCGGCAACAGAAAAGAAAACAATGCATCCTCGCCAACGCGCTTTAGTGCTGAACATATGCGCAATCTTGGAGTGTGAATAAATATTTTGACTGACGAGGCAGCTTTGGAAAATCGTTTCGGTTTTGTTGGTGACTTGAAAAAATATTTAAAAAAAAAAAAAAAAAAGTACCGTGAAATCCGTACGATTTTTTTAGCTGTTCGTACACCCGTACAAAATAGTAAAAATCCGTACATTGTACGGATGATTCGTACAAGTTGGCAGGTATGACGTATGCTTTTTATTGACGCTTTGGTTTACTTATAAACCCTTTTCCTATCATGAGATTAAACATTTAAACTTAGCGGACGCACTCGTTGTCTATGAGAATGCTTTCTATTAAGTTTTGGGACTGTCACACAACGGCGGTTTTTACATGCGTTTCTATTGCCTTACGTTAGAATTATCAGTAGCCTTTACTCACGTACTATTATCCAGATACAAACCTTAATTCAAACATGTTAAATTTTAGCAATATTTAATGACTGAAATCTTCTACTATTAAAGTTACCGAGGAAAAATATTCAAAGGGCTAATTAACCCACTTGCCGTCATCTAATTGAACTGAGACTTGGCAGATGGACTCGTTGTGGATGAAAATTTAAAAAATGGATTCAATATTTTAAAGCCGACGAAACGGTATAGTGGTTAGCGTGCTAGCTTCTAGACCACGAGGTTGCGGGTTCGAGTCCCGTGTTGGCATGGGTGTTTGTAAATGTATGTTGGCTTGTCTAATGACGAATGTTTCGGCGCGCCCTCGTGTTGCTGACGGCGCCAGATAATCTGAATACAACCAACCAATATTTTAAAAAAATGGATACCAATATTTTCTTTACCTTTGCACACTATGTAATGTAATCGTTTCGTAATCTATTGCAAATATTTTACACTAACTGCATGGTTTCTCGTTGCGAATATCCATCATTGGTGTATAGGTCTCGTCTCAGCTTTTGGGGCTTTACTCGAAAAAAGGTTCATTGCCACGCAAATCCAAGCTCGCTTCGCCTGCTGGAAGTTTAATTGTAACATAAAAGCAGCTCGCTTCACTGGCTAAAAAGTTTATTGACACATAAGCACTGGCTCGCTTCACTCGTTCAAAGGTTAGTTGCTACGCAAACACAACTCTCTTCGCTCGCTGAAAAATTCTTTGCTACGCCCTCACAGGCTTGCTTTGCTCGCTGGAAGGTTAATTTTATTGCGGAAGCATATGTTCACTTCGCTCACTGAAACTCGTACCCTACGCTTATTTGAAGTCACTTTATAAAGAAAAACTTTAAAAAAGTTTAAATAAAAAAAATTTAAATGTTAACATTTTGTTTAAGAAAATCAAAATTAGAAGGCAAGATCTACTAATGTCGAAAATTTCAGAGCTCTACGCTTATTTAAAATCTCTTTATAAAAAAAGCTTAAAAAATTAATTAAAAAATATTAATTATTGTTTTTGGTTGTTTACTTCGATTGATTATTTCGTTTTCCGTGCGTCAAATTCCTATAATGTCCGCTGAAATCTAAATCGTAGCTTTTACAATGGCTTACTTTTGAAGACTTCTCGGTGCTAATTTGTAAAGGGCAATTGAGGGCCCACTGTGGGTGGGCCTGAAACGAGATGCGAGAGCCGGTTTCCCCCCCCCCCTCCCCTGGTGGCGGGTGACAACCGCCCCTCTTTGTTAATTTGTAACGGACGATGGGTACAAGGGTCCGAAAACAAGTCCATTATCACTCCGTGGCCTGAGGGAAGAATAGGAACAGAGAAAAGCCCCCTGCTATTGGGATTTCTAAGCAGAAGTTTTACGACTTGTCGATGAACAAGGCGGCTTCTTTTCTTAGTTCTTAAGGTATTTGGATTTCGAACTTTATGTTTGAAAAGATTAGGAATAATGGAAAAAACTTGGCTTTCTATTGAAAACTTTGGATGCTCTTTTTCGATTCGAATTTTGTTATAACAGTTTTACAAAACATTATTATTGTAATATCATGGGTCATCAGATGTCTACGTTGCTTTGGTTTAATTTATATTATTACTTATGAAGCTCTGATGTGTTTTTGGAATATTTTGCGTGATTGAAATACTTTTGTGAGAATTTTGTTTGAATTCAGTAATTAATTAAGAATAATTTCAATACTGTAATTCGCCAGAAATCAATATTAAAGTCGTATATTGTAAGAAAAAATTGATAAAAGAAGAGTAATGAAAAAAAAAATCCTGCCAATTTCTTTACTGCAAGATCTGTCACATTTGTTGCGGCATTGTCGGATGCCACTTTAAACTTTTTCCAATGTTCATGTATCTTTTGTTATAAAATTTCTTCTATTCATAAATTAGACTCATAATAAAATTCTCAGTTCAGTAATGAATAACTTTTTTCATGCATAACACTATCCTTTAAAATATAATGCACTGTACTAAATAATAACTAAAAAATATTATAATTTTTATTTATTTACCAATTAGAAGAGAAAATTCTTCAACGCAAATAAAAAAAAAAAAAAAGCTTTTAAAAAGCACTGAAACGGTTAACAATAATTATTATCATCAGTTTATATTGACATTATTATATAAACCTACATAATAAAACTCAGAATTAAAAGTTAACAGATTTATCTAAACTTTTACAAACTACAGAGAAATTACGGCGCCAGATTAGAGGAACCACCTTGAGTTATTTAATAATGTAAACTTATTAAAGGGTAAATATCTAAAGTACCGAAAGAAAACTGTTCGATGATTTAATTATTTATCTCATTAACATCTTAAATTCAAGAAGTCTTTTTACTATTATAACTCATAAAAACAAAGTTTCTAATATAAATCCTTTATATATATATGTTTTATGTGTTAAGTCACTGAACTCAGATCAAGTTTTGATAATGTTTGATCACTAAGGGGAAAAAACAACATCTATTCCGAAATATTTACTAGTTTCAAAACTTGCTTGAATACATTTTCATCCACAGCGAGTCTATCTGGAAAGTTTCAGTCCAATTGGATGAAGTGTGATGTCATCAGAGGGCGACGATAGTAGGTTGTGTAAAAGCATTCTTTTATAATAGTGTCAGTCCCCAAAACTTGATAAAATACATTCTTAGTGACAATGAATCTGTCTATCAAATTTCAGCGCGATTGGATGACGGTAAGTGGATTTATTAGCATTCAGAAACGATAATAGAAGCCTGTGTTAAAGCGATCTTTTTGAGTGTCTGTGGCAGCCCCCAAAACTTGATACAATGTATTGGAATCTATATCAAATCAATCTGCAAAGTTTCATTTCGACTGGATGACAGAACGGGTGTTAATAAAAAAAATCATCAGAAGTGACAATGTAGTGTCTGCAATAGCGGTCTTTTAGTGACAGCCCCCAAAACTTAATACAATAAACTTAACGAATCTATGTGACCAATTTCACCCGATTGGTTGGTTGGTTCGCTCAACGACATATTTTTATGCACAATAACGGCTAATCAGGCCAGGATTTACAGCTTAACGTGGATTCTGAACCACAACGAACATCCATGGCAAAACCCGGATTCAAACCCGGCCTTTGGCATGCGTGGCCAGAGCGCTAACCACACCGCCATCAGGTTGGTCAGCCTGATTGGATGACGGTAAGAGGGTTAATTAGCCATTCGCAGATTTGTAGGTCACACACACACAAAATCGAAATTTATATAAACAATTTTTTAAAAAAGGTAATAATTTGTAAGTAACTGTCAGAACGAATGAAATACAATCATTTGATATAAGTTGAAACATATTGTGACTTACCATAATTTCCAAATTTGCACCTTCATATTACATCTTATTATTTGTTTTTCAACCTTCTCGTATATTATACTTGTATGGTCAAATCGCTATTCTCAGAAAAAAAAATTTAAGGATTTTTAGAAGAATTTTGTTTATCGATACAAAAGTATCATCCTTTATGGTCCCCTGAGCAGACATCACCCCCCTTTCCGCATTGGGGTCAAGTCAATAACGCCACTGCTTATAAAGCAATGTTAAACAGTAAACAAGTCCATTTTATAATTGTTTTAGAATAATAAAAGCTACAAAAATAATACTAACTCAACACAGATTCTCCCCCCAAACAACTTCCCAAACAAATTGGGAGAAGGGAGGGGGGGGGGGGGGACAAAAGAAGTTCTCTTTGACAAAGAGAAAAATTATATTGTATAAAACAGCGGTTTCTAACCTTTTTAGTTGTTCGGATCAACTATCTATATTATGAAAAAAATATAATGTACACGAAAAATTAAATTATATTTTTTTATAAAGTGAGGAACTTGATTGCACTTGGCTGTTACAACAATTAGAAAACTAAAAAACAAGTGACCAAAGTTTAAAAAAAAAATCATCGGAATTTTTGACATTGTTTATCCCCCGTCCATGAGAGAGTCAATATCTAGATTAAAACTTAGCCATGCTGTTTAATTCACGCATTATTCACTATCGATGTTATTCACTCGTTACAACATCGAAAAATACAATCGAGTGGCTCGATTGTTTCCATCTTAAACCCTGAAGCTCCGATAATATTTATCTCGGCGATTCTCTACCAGAGTCCACGGCCCAGTACCGCAGTGCTCGCGGTCCGTGGGGTAGGAACCGCTGGTAGAGAAAATCAACTAAGCTTGGCGCAGTTGGGAGTTTGGCGTCGAAAAGGGCTTAGTTGCTTGGCGAAAACGGCGATAAACCTGCTTCATAGGTACAACCGGTTTCGAATGGTTTTCCAGCTTGCTCACAACTCCTTCTCTTCTAACCTCCTTGTGTTTACATACACGATACACCTTCTCAATTGTTATCTTTATCGTTGCCAGGTAATATTTAAACAAAAAAATACTGATAACAACATTTATTGCAACGTAGATCTAACGTCATTAAACAACTGCTGTTCAAAAGTATTAAGACAAACCTTTGGTCATATGTAAATATACAGTTCTCTTGGGGAGGGTGTCATCTATTGAGGAAAAGTACACTGCTCCGAACAGAAACTATTCGTGAGCTTGCATACAGTAGGATTCTAACAGCAATGGGTTCAACAGATACAGAATACTCTTAAAGGTTGTTTAAAGTTCAAGAAATAAATCTTGCTGCAGATGATTATATAAACTTAATAAACTGACTGAACATCACCATAATTTGTCCACCACTTTTGAAAAATATTCCAAGACAGACTTTCGAAGGTTTTCTGCAGATAAAGATGAACGAAGGATCAATATTTCTAAAATCCCTTTTGTCACACCAGTGGCGGCCCGTGATCAAAAATGTTAGTGCAGCCGCAAACTTGCGTCCCCCCCCCCACACATCACACACACCGCACACTTTTCACAATCATTTATGAAAGCTAAGTTTTTAATCTTACTTTAATACTCAAACTCAAATAAAAGTTTCCTTTAAATTTTTATAAAATGAATAAGATGAGAAAGAAAACACTTATTTTTTGAAAATAAAATCAATCCTCCTTTCTTTTAAACTTACGAATCAGTCAATGATGTCGTCATAAAAAACGTTGCTTTGGTAACATACATTCACCCCACCCACGCAGATTATCATATGCTAAGCTCATCGAATTCTCAAGGGCAGCCGAAGTTAGAAATAATACTTGATCGGCAGAAACAGCTATTACATTGCTTAGAGAGAAGGCTTCTATTGCTTTTCATTGGTTACCCTGGCAACATGGCTGCCCGAAACACGTTTCAGGAAACACGGCTTCTGTGATTAAAGGAAGATCACTTTGATTGGAAGCGGGTTTTTTCTCGTAAATTATTAAGGCAAGAAGATTGCCGTTTATCGGATCTTTTTTTTTTCACTTTCCGTAGAAATGGATCTTCATTTTAGAAAATTGTAAAATAAATAATTTTAGTTTTGAACTAATAAATTTAGATGCAGCCCGGCTGTACTGGCTGTAGGGCACGAGCCGCCACTGTGTCACACTCAGGCTACCGAGAGATATGTAAAATTGGTAACAGAAGCGGCAAGAAGTGCAAAAAGGGAGAAGACAACAGTAGTTAGAAAATGACAGTCCTGAGCCATGGAGCGACCGAGCGACGGGACGGGGGACGATGACGTCACCGGAAGGGGGCGTGACCGGATATGACGTCACCGGAAGTGGACGTGACCCGGATATGACGTCACCGAAAGTCACGTGACCGGAAGTGGAGTTGTTTCCCTCCTGCTGCTGTTTTAGTTTCATTATAAGCTGTTTTTGTATGACGTCACAGTAGATATTACGTCATAATGTGGTTTATATCAAAGTTTTGAGCGTTGGCAACACTTTTTAGTTTCAATTTACCTTTAAGATGGAGCTGAGTTGTTCTAGGGCTGCTTCTTAGTGAATAAGTTAGAGTGATAGGTTTTTATTGCATGACGTCACAGTAGGTATGACGTCATAATTTGTTTTATATCAAAGTTTAGAGCGATGGCAACACTTTTTAGTTTCGATTTACCTTTAAGATAGAGTTGAGTTGTTATAGGACTGCTTGTAAATGAATAAGTTAGAGTGATAGGTTTTTATTGCGTGACGTCACAGTAAGTATGACGTCATAATGTGTTTTATATCAAAGTTTAGAGCGATGGCAACACTTTTTAGTTTCAATTTACCTTTAAGATGGAGCTGAATTGTTCTAGGGCTGCTTCATAGCGAATAAGTTAAGAGTGATAGGTTTTTATTGCGTGACGTCACAGTAAGTATGACGTCATTCTATGTTAAGATTTACGTTTTAAGTGGTGATAACATTGGATATATACCAAATTTAGTTTTCAGGTGTTGGCAACGAGTTCTGATCGGTCAGCTAAATGCTCGCTTGTGACTGATAAGTTTTAAACATGTGACCAAAAGTTAACTCCTGATTGACTGTTTGGTTTTCTAGCGAGTTACTTACATATCCTTTAGCCAAGTTAAAATACCTGCAACAAAGTTACACAAAAAAAAAATGTTAAATTTGAAAAGTTAATAAAAGGAAGGCCATTTGCTAAGGGTCTAAAGAACCCTAACCCCGAGCTACACGTGACATTTCAATATTTTACCAAACAATTGTTAAAATATCGACTATCGGACGTTGCCTTCATGGTAACTCATCTACCCACCCCCCTTCCCTAACTAATTTTGAATAAGTTAAGACTTTAGAATTACAATTAATAAATTTTGAAAACTTATTTATTAAAGGTGAGGACCCACCTCCAGCCCGATACCTCTTTTAGGAAGAATATGTACCGCCTCACTCCACCCTAACAAAACAAAAAAAAATCTTATTCCACAGAACGTATATTTCTTTGAAACTTGAGGTCACTAATCAGCCATCCGATGATATCTTTTAAGAAGATATCTTCACCTCTTAACAATTTTAAAGTTTTAGTCTAAAAGATTAATGTTGGACATAAACTATTTCTAGATTAGAGTTACATTAAAAATTAAATTTAAGAGTGTCCAGTTTTTTGAAGAAGACTTGGGGGAACGTATATTTCCCAAAATTAAATTTAATGGTCACTAACAAAATCCTGAAAATATACTAATTTTAGTTTTTATAAAAATTAAGTTAATGTAATATTTTAGTAAAAATAATGACTATAGTTAATGAATTGCGAAAAATTAAGTTAGAAGAATGAAATTTAAGGAATTTTGTAGTGACCATACGCATAACTAGTTATACCATCCTCCAACAGGTATCGCTTGTCATCAAATGCTGAGAGCGCTCGCTTTCTTTGCTGGATGGAGAAAATGTGATGTTTTTCACTACCGATCCGATGCTGAACCACAGACGAAGGTTGTCGATTGAGAAGACAGTCTCTATAGGTCTGATGTTTTAGCTGTCCTTGAGCTGCTCTTGCGATTCCCTTGGCCGTTTGTTTCTCACCACACTCGCTTAAAATGGAATACATTTTGGAACGAAGCCCTATGAACTCCAAAGCAGATTTTCCGTTAAGTTCATCCTTAAAGTAACCGATCTTCTTCTTGTTAGACACATCGTGTAGAGGATGATCTGATGGGTAGTCAGAAAAGTCAAAAAATCCCTTTAATTGCTGTAAGTCAGCAGTCAGAT
The DNA here is from genome assembly GCA_963978545.1 of Linyphia triangularis. Lineage (NCBI taxonomy): Eukaryota > Metazoa > Arthropoda > Arachnida > Araneae > Linyphiidae > Linyphia > Linyphia triangularis. Next base: position 48,425,344 of record OZ021729.1, on the reverse strand, counting down.
CTGGGGTAGTGAGTCCATAAGTGAGTGAATCTGTGTCGGTGAATAGTAGGCGGGCATTACTTCCATACCTCTTCATGATGACATTATAGTGGAAATCATACATTAAAACCTTGCTCAGTTCTAAGATGACGAAACCAGCATAAATGGGTCTATTAAGTGTGAGACTCTTCACTTTTCTTTGTACTGCTGCCAAGCTGTTATCAAATTCAGTGAAGGCATGGAAGGCAGGAGACGCGACCAGTTTCTTGGCTTTATGCGGGTTGTTCACCAACTGAACATCCACTCTATTCCTCAGATTTTCCATAGTTTTCCCGAACACCGCATTGTTGAGAAGTTTGAAGAAATCTTTTTCAAACGATGTTTTGGCCAGTTTTCTCTGCTCCGTATTAAATGCTATGTAGTCCTTCAGCCAAGGTTGTTGGTAGAATTTTAGAATTCTATGGACTTTAGTTAGTTTCAGTCCCAAGGAAATGTATAACTTCAGATTACGATAGTGTATAACATAATTCTTCTTTGACTGAAGATTCGGAACGAGTTTCTCGCTGGAAGAAGCTGGCTTCATCTGCATTTCTTCCAAAATCTCGAGGGCGGTAGGAGACAGCATATTTGGCTTTATGGTGAAGCGTTCGGGAGCCAGAGGATAATCATTATGGAGATCGTGGAGTTCAGCAGGATAGTCGAGATCCACTTCTAGGATGAAACCCTCATCTGCATCATCTGCTTGGTCCAAGATGGTTTGAGTAGAGATGTTTTCAGGGTCCACCCACTGAAAATCACCAACAGGTAAATATTGAGACATGGCCCAACCTGAAAGAAAAATCCAATTAAATCATTCAATATTAACATAGAAGCTAAATAAAAAATGACAGTTTTAAAGTAAATTCATGCTTACCATAGAGGTTATTGGCATCCAGGTACAATATATGTTTCTTCTCCTCAGCAGCATTATATTCAGGACAGCCTGGATGGTTTGCCTGGCTATGACGATGGGTGATGACGGAGACACCTCCCCGAATACCCTTCTCTATGAAGAGGTGCATGTCAATGTCGGTGAATAAATCCAAACCGACATCTGACATCTTGAGAGCGGCTTGCCACGCTAACCCCGGAGACGTCATCATGTGAGCGGCGTCTAGCTGGTAAAAGTCTAGAGTTAGGCGGCGGAAATTCTCAAAAACATCAGAGAGGAGGAGCACATCCGTCTTCACGTACAGGTCGTGATATTCGCCAAGGTCTTTGATGCCGAAAGCTTCCCAAACAACTTGAGCATGGTAATAATCTGCATCGGTGATGGAGGAGTTTGTAAGGGTGCTATAGAAGGCTTGCTGAGGTGGCAGAGATGTTTCTTGAAATTTAGTGAACGAGTCCATGTACTCATAAGGGTACACTCCCTTCTTCAGCAAGAGATCTAAGGAAAAAATAAAAATTAAATGATATTGTTAAGAGAACATTTATATAATATTAACATTGACTATATTACGTACCCTGGTTAGATGCGATAGAACTCTTCAAAATGTGAAACTTGTCTCTCTCCAGATTATCGACAAGTTTCTGAAGTGAGGCATTCAGAAACTGGAGACTGTCAATAAACTGGAGAGTCACCGGGATCTTGTCAAGTTTCTTGGTGATGGAGAAGGAGATGTATTTCTCCATCGTTGTAGGGATGACTCCAATGTCATGGTCAGCCACTTTCCCTAGCCCCTGCATGATCAAATGCGCATCATAATTCTTCAGGTTGTGGAAGACGCAGGGAATCATTTTCCGCAACCTGAAGGCAAGGTTGCATTCATTGTGGAGCACTTGACGGAACTGACCGGTCAAGTGATCGTGGTCGTTCATCCGATCAGTTCCTAGTCGGCCCTTGCAGAGGCCACAGTGCGTTGCAGCATTAATAGCATGCTGGTCTTGGGGAGTGATCTTCATGGGGATGATGGTAGTCAGCTTCACCGCCAGCTCGTCCTTCTCTGCAATGATACTACTGATGAAGTGGTCCACTGCATCTTCTCCCCTGTAGACAGAGATGGGTTTGGTCGGCTTACTATCTGGACCTACTATAACGTACGCGTATCCGCAGGGAATGTGGGTAGCCGTCTTCACAGTGGAAGTGGAGGTGGTGTCATCCAACTTCTCTACAAGGGCCTCAAAGTCCGCGTATATGATATACGGGACTTTCTGGGTGAACTTGTACTGACTAAATTTCAGCACACAGTCCTTTGGAGTCGGCATCTTGATGCGTTGGGGTGAGTGCTCGTTACAGTACGGGACATGTGCTTTGAGAGTCTCCTCCTTGGTAAAACGATGCAGACAGCTATAACAATAGAAACACTTTCCATCATGCTTAGTGAGGTTGGTGAGAAGCCTGGACATACTCTTAATTAGACAATAATGCTGCCTCTCTCCTTCTATGATGTAAAGTAGGTTGATAACCTCAGGATCCTCCCTCTTAGAGATATATAGAGGTAATATCTCATCATCTTCATAGCCGTAGATGTTTATTCTCAGATTATTCAGTGCCTCCACAAAACGAACTTTGCAGGGTTGGACGGGACAGCTTACATTTCCCATTTTGAGCTCCTGCTCGAATTCCAGATAGTGAGAAACTCTGTAGGGATGATCTGTATGAGCAATGGGATGAAGAGCAGCCAGGACAGACCAGATGAAACATTTATTGTCTTCATTCTGGATGTTGAGGACGGCCTTCTTTGCTGCCAACTTGTTGGGTAACTTGAAGTGGCTGGCAGGGGCTAGAGGTTGATATGTAGCAGTCTTCACCTCCAAATGAATAATTTCATCGAGAACCCATCCAGATCCCCGCTCGATGAATTCATCGAAGGAGGACTTGATTTTGGCGAAGGCTTGGTCGATGTGTTCAGGGAGGTCGCTGTCATCCAGCTCCATCTGCACCTTACTCCGGAAATAGGGTGTGGCAAATTCTTCATCTCCCTCATCACTCTTACGAACGAATCGGATTTTAGATACAACATACCACTTGATGGCCCTCTTCTCTCCCAACTCCTCCTGCAGCACATCCTGAACTTGGGGAGTGCTTTCCCTAATGAAGAGAAGCAGGTCTCCAACTGCCTCTTCACTCGGGAATAAATGACGGGTGGCAAAGACATCAGACGTCTTCACCTCTACTCTCCTCCTTCTGGGTGCAGGGGATGCAGGTTGAATTCCTCCTACTTGGGCAACTCGAAGGTGGGTGAGCAGATGTTGCATCATGACATCTTTACGTCCAAAACTTTTTCCACAATCAGGACAGGCATGAGGGGTGGCAGATTGATGAGTCTTCATATGTCTGATGAGGTTTGAGTTGATGGTGAAGGATTTGTTGCAAACTCTACAAGTGAAATCCTTAGCACTTGAATGTGTCTTCAGATGTGCGTTGAAGTGACCTTTGTGAATGAAGGACTTCTCACAAATAACGCAGACCTGTTGAAAAAAAAAAAAAAAAAAAAATTAGGATGAGTTTCAAGAAATTATTCGAAGTATGCAAGATAGAAATAGTTACATGACAGTTATATCTTTATTAAGTATTAAAAAAAAATTATTAAAGGCCACACATTTTTTCCAAAACTTTATTTAAAAATATCTTCTTCTGGAAAGCTCTCATGAAAACACATTATTTGTAGAAATATCTAAAATCTTTATTACAAAAATGGATTGAAAATCTTCAAATATATTAACCTAAAACATTTTACAAAATATGTCTTCTCCAAAAATTACTTAATTTGTAAAATATCTGAAAGCATTTTTATTAAAAATACTTTATTTCTATAAACTATCTATATATGTGAAATATGCTTTATTTTAAATTAAAGTATCTAAAAACTCTCTCTGCAAAATATAATTTAAAAACTAATACTTACATGAGGTTCAACATTGGAATTCATAACATTGGAAGGTCCAGCAATTGAGGATGCAGCATGTTGTGAGGATGCAGCATGTTGTGAGGATGCAGCATGTTGTGAGGGTCCAGCAACAAGTACCTGAAAAAAATATTTAACATTTAAATAAGCTATTTTAACATATTCTTAACACCCTTTGAATACCCTTTGAATGTAATACTTACAGTTTTCTGATGGATTTTCAGATGACGATTAAGATGTCCCTTATGATTAAAGCCCTTCTGACAGATGGTACAGACCTGTTGAAAATAAAACTTTGAGTAACATGTTTTAAAAGTTAATATTCTTTCACCTAAATGATTGAAATAATACTTACATGTAAACCGCGTGAGGTGGATGCAGCATTAGAAGGTTTAGCAGCAGTAGGTTCAATAACAACCTCCTAAAGTAAGATATTGAGAAATTATTCTAAGTTTTTTTTTTTGTTACGTCAGAGAAAAATTTTGGCATGAATTTGGAGCGACTTTGAATAGTTACAATATTGAAAATTGCTAAGTACAAAAGTAATGAAAATTTTGGCGTGAATTTGGGCCAACTTTGAATAGTTACTGCACTGACAATTACTAAGTACAAAAAGTAATGAAAATTTCAGCTTGAATTTGGGGCGACTTTGAATAGTTACAACATTGAAAATTACTAAGCAATGAAAATTTTGGCGTGAATCTTATACTAATATTCAAGTGAATGACATTTAGAAAAAATACCAAGTACAAATTTTGGCGTGAATCTTATACTAATGAACAACATTTAGAAAAAGTTTTAAGGAATATATTATTGACATGAATTTTAAATATAATTGAGAAAGTTTTAAGTGAACAAATCAATTATGCGACGTTAAATAATACAGTTTAAAATTTATCTTAGACATTAAACATTCATCTACTTAAAAGCAACAAGTTTAACCTTATTTAAAGAATATTCTTTTAGATACATAGTAAGTAAATTTGAAATAAATACAATCTATAAACATTCAAACATAATTTAAAAATATATTACTAAAAGAACACTTACTTGGTCATTAACTTCCATAACGATATCCATGGGAGAAGGAGAACGTGATGATGACATTATAAATAACTGAAATTTAAAAAAATATATATAAATATCGAAAGAAAAACATATATTTTCAATACAAGTTGGAAATAATTTTTATGTAATACTTGAATCGACTACTTTAACATACTTAACACATTTTAATATATATATATATATATATTACTTAAAAGATACTAACATTTCACAAATAATAAAAATTTACTTACCGAATAATTCAGATGAAATCAGAAAAAAGCTAAAGTAGCAGCAAAATATGATAAACAAGCACAATAAGCAAATACTAAGCAAACACGATAAACGTCTTTCGTCTTCAGGAATCTAAGTAGAAATGACGAGACGGCAACCGGTAGCGTCTATATATGAGGGGTGATCACGTAACTTCACCGATCAATCAGATTTCACGGTAGAGGGCGCTGCTTGGTTCTAACCGATCAGAGCGGGTGGGGAGCGAGACTAGGCATGTTTCAACGCGCTTCAACGCGTTTGCGAGTTGAGTTGTTGATAATGATTGCAAAATATAAACTCATTGGCTTTTAACACATGACGTCATAATGATGATATGGCTGGAATCTAGCATTTAAACAGATAAGGTATTGGCGCTTATTTATTAAATGAATATTTATTTATAGAAAAATTATCACGTGGGTTTTTAACGTTGATACTTGTTGAAATGGAAAGATTTAAGTAATAGTTGATGAATAATTATAAAATATAATTTAAACTAATTTTAAAACTTGCAGAAAAATTACCACGTGGTGGGAATTGAAGATAGCGTTTTTGCTTGAAAAATATTTATGCTACGTCACAGAGGGGATATAGTGGGAATTTTGCATTTAAACGGAGTTTCAAGGAATTTTAAGGTATTGGTATGATCTTAAGGATATTAATTTTATCAAGTTTTGTTCTTTATAAGGTAAAGTTTATAGTTGAATGTGTTAGTTGCAAGTATGGTTCTATCGAGTGAGGTTGTGAATACTGCATACTTGTGTATTTGTTTATGTGTTGCATTATTATTTATTTATTTTTTAAGTAGTAGTGATCGATTCGCTATCGATTTTACGCTTCGTCTCAATGAAACTGGAAACTTATCTATTTCAATGTGAAAATGTTAAGACTTAGGATACAGATAAGAGTTAATAAAATTTCTTGCTGTAATGAATGCGACGTATCAAGACCCGGGTCATGTAGCAAGTTTCGGTGGTGTCGATGCATTATACCGTGCCTCAGGAAGAAAGATTCCCAAGAAAACGATACAGAAATGGCTAACGGGGGTGGATGCGTACACTCTACACAAGTCCATTCGTCATAAATTTCCTACGAATCGGGTGATTGTTTATAACATTGATCAGCAATGGCAAGCGGATTTGGTGGATATGTCAAGTCTTCAAAAGTTTAATGATGGTTATCGCTTTATTTTGAGTTGTATTGATGTGCTATCAAAGTTTGGATGGCTAATTCCTCTGAAACGAAAGAGAGGTATAGATATTGTTGAGGCTTTTCAAATAATATTCGATCAGCGAACTCCGAAATCACTTCAGACTGATCAGGGAACGGAATTTAAGAATAATCTATTTCAGACCTTGTTAAAAAAGAAGGGGATTAGATTTTTCACGACATATAATTTGTCGAAAGCAAACATAGTCGAGCGTTGGAATAGAAGTATTAAAACTAAAATGTGGAAGTACTTTACTGCTAAAAATACGCATAGATACATTGACGTATTACAAGATTTAGTGAAAAGTTATAATCATACTTACCATTCAAGTATAAAAAGAGCTCCCGTGGAGGTGAATGCCGAAAATGAACAAGATGTTTGGTTTACTCTCTATGGAGATATGGAGAATTTACCTAAACCCAAATGCGTATTTAATGTAGATGATGTAGTTCGCATTTCAAAGAAGAAATTAACCTTTGAAAAGGGGTATGAAACGAATTGGACGGAAGAATTGTTTGTCATAACAGAGTGTGTCAAGAGACAACCTGCAGTGTATAGAGTGACTGATTTATTAGGAGAGCCTATACAAGGAACGTTTTACGCACAAGAGTTACAAAAAGTAACAATGAAAGACGAATTTCCTGTTGAAGAAGTTTTAAGAAAACGCATGCGTAAAAAGAAAATGGAATATTTTGTGAAATATCGAGGATACTCCGACAAGTTTAATCAATGGATCCCCACTTCAAACTTACTAGCCCTATAAATACTACTAGCACATGTTGCAAGACTCATTTGCTATCATGAGTTTCTACATAACACTCATCTCGGATAGTTCCATGTCCTATTTTCCTGAAAATAAAATTTCCCATTTTATTACTCGCTTACCCATACCAATTGAACTGAAAGGAGAATGGGAAGTTGGAACGGTAGAGTTTTTATATCCGCATACTTGGTATAATGTGAATCATCAAAATAATTTAATTGGATTCGAGACGAGTGGAAAGTTAGAGGTAGGAAGAAGATTACCTCCGGGTTGTTATGAGACAGTTCCTGATATTTTAAAGGCTATTTATGTGAAAGAACATGATGATAAAATTGTCACAAGTTATAATGCGGTAACTAAGCGTGTTCAGATAACTGTGAAAAATAATGCGAAACTCATATTATATCAAGGACTTGCTGAAATGCTTGGATTTGAACCTATGGAAATAACTTCGTTTGACGCAAGTATAGAAGCAACTGTTGTGGGTCCATTCGTAGCCGACCCCTCTGCACATTATCGCGTATTGATGATTTATACGGATATAGTGGAACCACAAATTGTGGGAGATGTCTTAGCACCTCTCCTTCGAGTGGTTAGAGTGAGAGGACAAGATGGTGAGATGATTAGCGAACAGTATGATAGACCGCACTACTTACCTGTAAACCGGAAAATTATTGAGACTTTGGAAATCGTTATAAGGACGCACTCGGGATGTTTAACGCCATTTGAACGTGGGCGCTCATACGTGAAGTTACACTTTCGTCAGAAGTCTCTCTCATAATGTATGTCCCTTACCAGTGTTGTCAAAAATCTTTCGAAGATTATTATGTGCAGCAGACGGGAAAAGGCTTGAATTATTATCAAGGAAGTTCTTATCAGAGAGGATATGGATTAGGAGGTCTATTCAGATCATTTTTTCGTGCCGCAGCTCCGCTACTGAAATCAGGTGCTAAAGCTATTGGGAAACAAATGTTTCACAGCGGTGTCAACCTGATGAATGATGTTTCTCAAGGTCAAGATTTTAAAATGGCCGCCAAACGAAGACTCAAAGAAGCTGGAAATGTGTTAACAGATAAAGCCGCCACCAAAGTCAAGACTATGATTGGTAGTGGAAAAAGACATAAAAAGCGTATGCAGAAGAAAAAAACCATCATTTCACGTTCAGCCAAGAAGAAGTGCACATCGCATGATATTTTCTCCTAATGGCTTCCTTCATCTACAAAGACTCTGCTCCTTGCGTCAAGTCGGAATTAGATTTATTTTCAATTCCCCCAACCCAGACCGTTATCGAAAAAGGACAATTTGTCGAATTTCATCCCCTTTCAAGTGTACGAGATGGTGGACCGATTGAATTTTCAATATCTGGAAGTAGTGAAGAATATGTGGACTTAGCTGCTTCCTATCTACACGTGAAAGTGAAAGTGATGAAAGCAGATGGAACTAAACTACCAGAAAAGGAACCAGTTGCTCCCGTCAACCTTTTTCTACATTCGCTTTTCAGTCAAGTAGATGTTAGTTTAAACGAGAGAAATATTTCTTCTGCAAGCAACACTTATCCTTTTAGAGCCTATATAGAGACATTGTTAAATTATGGGGAAGATGCCAAGAAAAGTTTGCTGACCTGTGAAGGATTCTACAAAGATACGCAACCTGATATCATAGACCCCATAGATGAGAAAGCTGATGCTGGATTGAAGACGCGTTACAATCTTATCAAAGACAGCCAGACCGTAGAAATGATTGGTCAACTCCACTGTGACATTTTTCAACAAAATCGTCTAATGATTAACTTGGTAGATATCAAAATTAAAATGATACGCAGCAAATCCTCATTTTGCTTAATTTCAACCAAAGTGGATGGGGATTATAAGATAGTTCTAGAGCATGCTTCTATATTTATAAGAAAAGTAAAGGTTAGCCCTGCCGTTGCTATTGGGCATGCTAAGGCTTTGGAGAAGACATCGTGCAAATATCCAATTGATCGTGTGATTTGCAAAACTTATAGCATTGCCAAAGGGAGTTGGTCCTTTTTACAAGATAATGTGTTTCTTGGACTCATGCCAAAACGTGTCATTCTCACCTGTTTAGGAAATGCTGCAATGAATGGGCAATATTCAAAGAACCCATTTCTCTTTTCTCACCATAGTGCAAACTTTGTATCTATTTATGTAGATGGACAACCGGTTCCCTGCAAGCCTTTAGAGCTTAATTTTGATTCCAACAACTACGTTCGGGCTTATCATAGCTTATTTTCCGGATTTAATCGTGATAAGGGAATTTACTTATCTCAAGAAGAATATGCCAGAGGTCATGTACTTTACGCATTTGATCTAAGTCCTGATCTTTGCGACGGAGAACATTTTAATCTGCAACATCAAGGAAATTTACGTGTGGAAATTAAATTTTCCGAGGCTATTACGGAAACTTTATCAGTGCTCATTTATGCAGAGTTTCAAAACGTGATTGAAATATCCAAATCACGTCACGTGGTGTGCGACTTTCCGAATTAATGGATACCCTACAAATAACCAGAATTCTTTCTGGAAATGCAAAAACCAAGAATATATTCTTGGGTGTTTTCTCAAGTGATCGATTACCAACATATGTTCGAAACTTTCCAGCCTGTTTTATTGCCAACACTGACAAGTCCAATCAAGAAGGTACCCATTGGGTGGCTTTTTATATAGAATCACCAACAGAAATATGCTTCTTTGATTCGTTCGGAAACCCACCGTCTTATTTTCCCGGAGGAATATCAAGTTATGTAAAGCGTTATCGACATGTAGAGTTTAATCCTATGATACTTCAATCGAATGCGAGTTCCGTGTGTGGACAATATTGTATTTTTTATTTATATTCTAAATGTAATGGACGTTCTATGAACGATATTCTCTTGTCTTTTGTACCCAATCAAATATGTAATGATATCAAAGTGCATCATTTTGTAATCAAGCACTTTAGAATTGTAGCACCATTTTATCAATAAAGAAAGTATTTAAACAGTAGCACTATGTCTCGTCTCTCATTCAACATGGAATTTCCAAAGTTGCAACATCCTTTTACGATGGTAATCGCCGGTCCAACAGGATGCGGTAAAAGTTATTTTGTGCGGGATTTGATAAGTGAAAAACAGGGGATGTTTTCAATTGTTCCCGATAAGATTGTTTGGTTTTATGGAATACATCAACCCTTATATGATGAAATTGATAATGTGACATTTGTAGAAGGTCTACCTACGACATTTAAAGAATTTTTGGGCGAGAATACACTCTTCGTAATTGATGATTTAATGTCAAATGCTAACAGTCATTTAACTGATCTTTTTACAAAAGGTAGTCATCATTTAAACCTGAGTGTTATCTTCATAACACAAAATTTTTTCTACAAAGGGAAAGAAATGCGTGACATTACATTGAATGCACACTATTTAGTACTGTGTAAAAATAGACGAGACGTGAGTCAAATTTCACATCTAGGAAGACAATTATTTCCTCGACATGTCAAGTTATTTCAAGAAGTCTTTGAAGATGCAACGAAAAACCCCTATTCCTATTTATTTATAGATTTACGTGCCGAAACACCAGAAGAGTTACGATTACGTACCAAAATTTTACCTACTGAAAGACAGATCGTGTATCAATTTAAATGATATAAAAGTGAATGACTTTGAAGATAAGTATCATTTAGCAAGATGACGCTTAAGAAGGAGCAACTCAATCAATTACGACTGTTGCAAATTTGTCCTTTAAGGTTACGAAAAACTTTATTAAGTAAACTCAATAAGAACTGTATAAAAGCCATATGCGAATGTTGCATTAACACATTGAATGGAAATATCCCATTGACTGCACGACAGAAGAAAACGCTCTCTAAACATAAGAAGATATTGCGTCATTTAAGTAATCGTAAAGTGTCTTTACCGAAAAAACGTCAAGTCATTTTACAGAAAGGAGGTTTCCTCAACATACTTATTCCTGCAGCCTTGAGTGTTTTAACTACATTATTTCATGGCTCAAATTAAGAAGTTTGCTCTTATACCCGAAGAATTGGTGACAAAACATACTGTTTCCAATAAAAGGCTTAGTGAGCTTGATAAGGCAATGATACAAATTTTACATAGTGACTTACCTGATCATGAAAAATTGGTCCTCTATCATGAACTGTTGAAGAAAAGTTTAAATCTGCAAGAATTTAATAATTCACGTCCGAATGAACAAAGTAGTAAGACAGCTGAAGAGAAGAAGAAAGAAGAAGTGGAGAAAATAGAAGATAAGAGGAAAGTTGAAGAATCTGTGAAAGTAGAAGAAATAAAGAAACTTCAAAAAGATGATAATTATCAAGAACTTATATTAGCATCACTTTCTAAACCCATGCGAAGAAAAGCTGAAAATACACTTGCTCTCATCAAGAATCAACCTGATATCTTATCGTGGAATTCCAAGGGTCAAATCTCCATACACGGAGAAAAAATACCAAACTCTAACATTATCGACTTTTTCAATTATATGTACAGTACCAAAAGTAATGTATCACGGAAAAGTTTATTTAATACTGTTTTGACAGATTTAAATGTTCCGAAGCAGTTTATCGGAAATAAGAAGTTGTTAAAGTCACCTGTAAAAATTGTCCAAACAAAGTTGAGACGAAATGTAAAACCACCTAAAAAGTGGGAAAATTTATGATTCAATAAAGTGATATTGCTTTAACATTTTTTTTTTTATTATTATTTCACATAAGAAAATCACACACACATATTTCCATTGAATAATTTTTATTTTCAATTTCAAATAATCTTTCAAAGCACCATAAACTGTATAGCCAATGAAATCACGTGACACATTTCAACCAATGAGAAGAGAGTATTTGGTGATGTGTCTAAAAACCAACCAATCGCAAGCATTTTTCCGATCTCTAACATAAAGCAATTCATGACGACATATCTACTGTGACGTCACTAGTAAAAATATCTATCACTCTTAACTTATTCGCTAAGAAGCAGCCCTAGAACAATTCAGCTCCATCTTAAAGGTAAATTGAAACTAAAAAGTGTTGCCAACGCTCAAAACTTTGATATAAACCACATTATGACGTAATATCTACTGTGACGTCATACACAAACAGCTTATAATGAAACTAAAACAGCAGCAGGAGGGAAACAACTCCACTTCCGGTCACGTGACTTTCGGTGACGTCATATCCGGGTCACGTCCACTTCCGGTGACGTCATATCCGGTCACGCCCCCTTCCGGTGACGTCATCGTCCCCCGTCCCGTCGCTCGGTCGCTCCATGGCTCAGGACTGTCATTTTCTAACTACTGACAACAGAGATGTTTTCATACAAGTAACAATTAATTAAAGAAATAAAATGAAAATATTCTATACAAAAAAGGAATTTAAACTGTAAGTTCATATAATTATTTTATTTTCAGTTCATTCGGTTAAAAGTTAGTACAGTGACACTGAATTGATATACACATAATAGTATTTATTTTTAATTTTGTAAACTGCTTGCAATTGCAATTATACTGTTGTACATCATTTTTGTATATTTTCTTATAAAATTCTCTTATTTGCAATTCGTTGGGGCAAAATAAAATGTAAATTAATGACCATTTTTCTTTTTTATATTAATATTACATTTTAATAACAATATTTTTTTCAACCCGGCTTATCATTATCACAGAAAAGTTTCTGGTAGTAAAAGATATGATATATATGTATTTTTATGCAAACATTGATATTTTAAGGTCATTGGGGCAGCAGAATATACCACTTTAGAAAAAAAAATTGATTTGTTTTTCAATTTATAATGAAAGACAACTTTCCTACATACAGGCTAACCTATTTTGCAAAATTCGCTAAAAAATACCATTTTCGATTCCCCTAATACGCTGAAGAGCCAGAAAAACTGTTACACCTGCCTGGGGCCTCCCCAAGCACGCAGAAGTGCCGTTATATGACGTGGAAGAGATTCGACTAATGTCTGAAGGTATCCTGGAAGCAATACACACCATGAATCCTGCAGGGCGATTATGCCAGGGCCATAAATGCCTCGGCAGTGCTAGGTGGTGGAGATCTCTTCTGAGCAGCACAAAGTACCTCACTGAGCAGTACCTCACAACGAAGTTCCAGACTTGGATAACATAGACATCAATAGCTGTAACAAAAGACTTCGTTACGTTCAGAAAGCTTCGCATGAACTTGAGAACTAGGTTTCGAAGTGATGAGACTTTACGTGTCGGAGACTGGTAGGCTCCGATGCAAAACGAATTAACTGGCCTCTTGGTCTGGTCATGGATATATATATATCCTGGTGCTGATGGGCATGTTAGAGTCGCCAGAGTGAAAACTTCAAAAGAAGAGAGAATTAGGCCATTCCAGCTGTTGAATCTGATGGAGATGGTTGAACGACCGCAGAAATTATCGTTGATGAGGTATGCTCAAGGAAATAGAACTCTGCGTTAAAGGCATTCGTTTTTCAACTTTTTACGCCATTAAAGCATTTTTACGAGAATTTTGGAGGTGGGGATGTTTAGAATACCTTAAGAAGCATTTCCACAATGATTTTAATCAAAATCGTTAGAGCCTTTCCTTAATAATCATTTAAAAACATGATTTTTCCAATGGCATCTACCTTATGCGCATGCGCGATTTTGACGAAAACCTTAATGGTAGGTCTCAAGACCACCACCAACTCGCATACTAAATTTGAACATAGTAGGTCAGTTTGTTCGGGAATTATGCTGACCACATACACACAGACAGACATTTTTTCTAAATCACTTTTTTGAAATCAGGTTGTTCCAAAACGTGGAGAAATGCCGAATGCTATATTTTCACTACCCTATGTATACATATGGGTAATCGAAAGTAAAAATACTTGTTTGCGCTGAAACTTATTAAAGGTTATCATCAGGGCATGGACAGCAATTTGTGTTCCAACTCTTTTTCAACAATAAATAGTGTTGCACAAATTGTCTGTATATATTGTAAATAGTGACGTATTATTTCAAAATTCTATTTATTTATTTTTCCCTATTTTATTTAGTAATTAATAACGATTATACAAGTTAGAAAAAGGTGGCAACACCTAAAGCAATCGAGAAGCTTCGAGATATTTCTTTTCCCAATGAATTGGCTGGAAATTTCGAGAATGTCTCACGCGCTTGTATATAAAAGACTGGAGAACGGGAAAGTTTTCAGATGGACTTCGGATTTCGTTGAAAGCTGATCGCTTTGTTTACCTATTGGAGTGAGCTTGTATAATCGCTGAATTCGAAGTTATTTTTGTTGAAGCTTGTGTTGAAGCTTGAGCGTAATTAAACTGTTGCCTGTGAATAACTTTTGTGAGTTTTCTGAAGAGAGAATAAATATTTTGATACCGTGAAAACTGTACCATCATTGCCTCAGCGGAAAAATTCGTAACAGTGGTGTCAGAAGTGGGGTATCGTAATTTTGAATGCCGACAACTAGAGGAATGATGGAAGACCAAATGAAGCAGTTGATGGAAATGATTGCTGGAATGAAGGCCCAACAAGAAACCACCGCAGCCGAAATGAAAGCCTGCCAAGAAACCACCGCAGCCGAAATGAAAGCCTGCCAAGAAACCACCGCAGCCGAACTCGCCGCTACCATATCTGCCGGTCAAGCCCGCCAAGAAACGACTAACGTCGAACTCGCAGCCGCAATCGCCGCCAGTCAAGAAGCAACGTCGTCGGACATTAAAATTTTAGCCTCCAAACAGGAATCGACTGCTGCGTCCGTTGACGGATTTATAGAGTGCACGGAAAATGTGCTTCAGTCAATGAAGGCTGATATTTCGGAAGATCAAGAAGTTAAAGAAGATCTTGTGACTGTGAGGAATGAAATCGAAGAAAAAGTTTCCACCTTAAAGGAAGAGCATGCCAAATTCATTGACGTTGTAGAAGAAAGGCTGCGAAAAATGGAAACTCGCGAAGTTGTGACCATTGCCACGCCTAATTGGGATAACGTTTCCACTCCTTTTATTGCGCCACGTTCCAACATCAAAGTGGCCACTTTTGATGGGAGGTCGTCTTGGCGCGTTTATCAAACGCAGTTTGAAATTATTGCTTCTGCGAATGGTTGGGACGATACTTCGAAGGCATTCCATCTCGCGGCATTTCTTCGAGGTGAAGCTGCTGACATTTTACAAACACTACCTGAAGAGAAGCGGGGAGAATTTGTGGCGCTGGCAAGTGCGTTGGAGTTAAGGTATGGGGAGCAGCATCTAAAGGATTACAACAGACTGCAATTGAAAGTGAGACAGCAGAAGTCCAATGAAACTCTTCAAGAATTGGCATCGGATATAGAAAGACTGTCGCTCCTCGCTTTCCCTGACTGTCCCCCGGATGTACGAGACGATCTTTCTCTGCAGTATTTCATTGACGCTATTCAAGATCCCGATGTGCAGCAGGCGGTAAGGTTATCCCAAAACAAAAACCTGAAGTCGGCCCTCGTGTACGCCATGAGAGTGGAAGCCGCGCAGCTAGCTTCTGGAAAAGACCGACGATATGTGCGTGGTGCATTAGCCGAGGATTCGTCTGACTTTGTCACCAGTAAGCTTCGAGAACTGGAAAGCAAAATTGATAGAATGATGAGAAGCTATCCCGGAGCCAGGGATCGAAGGACCAGAGTCGTTTGCTGGCACTGCAAACGGGAAGGGCATCTACGACGAAACTGCCTTGATTTGAAAAAGAGAAGGGATAACACTACCACGGATTCTCCACAACTGAATCTAAGAAGATGTCATCTCGCAGGGCAGAAGCTGCAATGCAGAACAGGTGAAGCCCCGACCAGTCGTTTCCACGTTTCATCCCGACAAGGAGAAAACCAGGGTTTATTCGTGAAGGGGGAGCTCAACGGAACTCCATGTCGTCTAATCGTCGATTCGGGAGCGAACGTAACGATCGTAAGGACGGACGTGGCTCGTCGCCTGAACAGCCGACTCCTCTACACAGCGCCCTCTGTTTCTCTACAAACTGTGTCTGGTGGTAATATCTCTGTGCATGGGAAATTGCAAGTGGACATTGCCCTTGGATTTAACACCTACAAGCACACCGTTTATGTTGCCGAAATTGTAGATCCATGCATTCTCGGACTAGACTTTTTGAAGAAAAATGGAATTACGCTGAATTTTGAGAAAAGCAAGCTGCAAACATGGAGAGACGAAGTTCCTTTGCACGATCTAGACATGAAAGAGCTGTGCGTATATAGGATTATGGCTCATGAAGACAATGTCATAGAGAATGCTGAAGAGTCCACATCTATGAAAAGTACCTCACCAGCCTCGGAAAGAGAACCGAAGAAAGTGACGTTGATGAAACCCTCCCTGGAAGTGGTTCATGTGGAAATGGACAAAGTTAGTGAAGAGGGAATCGACATCCGTACTCCTGTTACAAGCATCGAACGGAGATCCCGGGATCTATTAGCTGCACCCGCGGATGATTCGGACGCAATCTCAAAATCATATAATCAGCAAGATGGGGATCAGAAACTTTCACCGCTTCTGTTGGCATACGAGAGTGCAACTCACGAGACCACCGGATTTTCTCCATCTCTAACGATGTTTGGAAGAGACCTTAGGCTCCCCAGCAACATCCTCTTTGGACAACCACCGGACACTCCTTCCTCGCCTGTCCAGTATCTAGATGATCTGCAGGCACGTTTGGAAGCCGTACATCGGTTCGCCAGAGAGAGAAACAACATCATGACGGAGCGCATGAAGATCCGGTACTATGCCAAGGCCATGGACCGTTCATTCCAGGAAGGTGACAAGGTGTGGTTAGGGAACCCTAAACGTCGGAAAGGAATCTCCCCTAAGCTCCAGACGAACTGGGAAGGGCCGTATGGGGTCCTTAAGAAGATCAACGACGTCGTGATGAGAATTCAACGGACACCTTCCTGTAAACCTAGAGTAGTACATCACGATAGGCTAGCCCCATATTATGATAGAAGTGATTGAATGACCTTTCCTGTTAAGGACTTCACTGCCCGGGACGTGCAGTCTTTAAGAAGGGGGTAATGTTGCACAAATTGTCTGTATATATTGTAAATAGTGACGTATTATTTCAAAATTCTATTTATTTATTTTTCCCTATTTTATTTAGTAATTAATAACGATTATACAAGTTAGAAAAAGGTGGCAACACCTAAAGCCATCGAGAAGCTTCGAGATATTTCTTTTCCCAATGAATTGGCTGGAAATTTCGAGAATGTCTCACGCGCTTGTATATAAAAGACTGGAGAACGGGAAAGTTTTCAGATGGACTTCGGATTTCGTTGAAAGCTGATCGCTTTGTTTACCTATTGGAGTGAGCTTGTATAATCGCTGAATTCGAAGTTATTTTTGTTGAAGCTTGTGTTGAAGCTTGAGCGTAATTAAACTGTTGCCTGTGAATAACTTTTGTGAGTTTTCTGAAGAGAGAATAAATATTTTGATACCGTGAAAACTGTACCATCATTGCCTCAGCGGAAAAATTCGTAACAATAGTTATGAAATTCATTAAAACAAGACGGATCACCTTGCACTTGCGTAATGAAGCGAATCTGCATATATTGTTCAAATATTTTCGTTTTGACATCTGGGAATTCTTAATTTCACATCATCAAACGAATTACAGTCACGACTGCAGTGGATTAGGTCACCTGATAAATTACTTGGATATGAGCTTTGGAAACTTTTTATTGCTTATCACACAATTTTTAGTTCATGTCTGTGCAGCTGGGGATCAATGTGTACCCACCACGCTTATTGTGTCCATACCATGGTCCATGGTGATCGGTATAAGGCAGAATGTTGTAAAAGTGTAAGTTTGAATAGTCTAACTTCATGTCAATTAAAAATAAAAAAATTTAAGAAAATATCATATATTATTTTTTACAAAATGTTCTCTCACAATTACTTCTTATCCTTCAATTTACTATTTTGCAAAGAATTTTTAATTCATTAAAATTTTTAAATTCATGTGATGGTTTTCATGATTTTAGGTAGTATTGATTTTGAAAACATGCTACTACAATAATACATGCGATAAATTTTCTATAATTTTCAGACTGAAATAAACAAAAAAAAATGTCTTTGTCCAAGTTTAAATGTTAACATTTAGATTAAGGGGAATAAACCCTTAAAATTTCAAATTTATGTAATTACTATAATGATTTTAGGTATTTAATTAAGGAAACATTCTCTTAATAGCAATACTTGTGATGAACTTAAGACAAATTTCAGACTGTATTAAACAGAGTTTTTTTAAGGAGTAAGTTTTATTCATTATCTTTAAAAAAAAAATAGAGCCAATAGTATTAGGAAAAAGACGGTTCTGGTTTAGAAGAGCAGGGGGTTTGGT
Source organism: Linyphia triangularis (assembly GCA_963978545.1). Lineage (NCBI taxonomy): Eukaryota > Metazoa > Arthropoda > Arachnida > Araneae > Linyphiidae > Linyphia > Linyphia triangularis. The sequence goes on along the minus strand of OZ021729.1, from coordinate 48,406,816 downwards.
TGATGGATAGGTAAAATTGCACATGGTAAAATTTCGTGACGAAGCACGGGTATTTAGCTAGTCTTAAATAAAATTTGTGGTGTCTTTTAGAGAAAGTTATATTTATTAAAAGATACAATTTTTTCATTATTTATAAAATTTATTATGGTCACAAATTCTGGGGATTATCCTTGATTGTGTAAATCATTGATTCCCGCCCAACAGTTTGGCAATATGGAGGTTGAAACTCCTCCTCCTCCCATTCCTAGTGAGGATACACAGAGAGTTAATCTTTTTGGCGATAGAGAAGATTTAATAGATATATTTCTTATGCTATTTGATAGAGTAGCCTTGTTACGTAAATGATATTTGGTCATGAGTTAAACACGTTTAAGAAGTTATTGGCAAGCAATCATTATTTGACTTTTTTTCTTATTACACAGAGGATATCTTCCGATTTCTATCCAAAAACTATTTTGTACATGATGAAACGAGCTGTTAATCTTAACATTCTCTGTGCGAAAGATTGGTTTATTCGATGGTCAAAGAGAATATGCAATTGTGCCACCACCAAAGTAAAGTTCAGCCAAGATTGATTTTTAATCGACTTTAGTGATGATGATGTTGAAAGACGGCTTTCAATGGTAGGAGAACATGTTATGTTACTATCTGTTCCAAATCCAATCGCATCAGATATAAAAGGGAATACGCGAAATACAGATTGGAATCTAGAATCAACTATGAAGGGTTTTAACCCAGTGGACGATTCCTTCAATCTGATTTTCTGTTCAGATTCTATTAAAATGGCATCTAAAAATCTAGGAGAAATCATGGTAATACAGGTGGAAACTGAAAGGATTTTCTGTGAAGAAAGTAAGTGTTTTTCTAGCATTCATATGTAAAGTAAAATCATTAAAATAGCAATTTATTTCTTCTCTTTAAACATATGCTATTGTGTAAAACTATTAACGAGATATATATTGACCGCCTGTTATATTTAAAGGTATAGAATAAGATTTTATGAAAGAATTCTAATTCTCAATCAATAATGAAAAAAATCTAATCATGACTAAAACTTCCCCTAGAGCTTGGTATAGTTTCTATTCAAGATAAATCACAATGGAAAAATCGAAACTAATACCTCAAAGTTGCCAACTCCAAAAAACTAAACATTAAGATTGGCTACTAACACAAGAAAACTAAAAATAAGAGACGTTTCCATTTCTCAAAACGAAAACTTATAACGCGTAATATGAAACCCGCAAGTAACTTTGATGTCACGAGACCATTATTTATAATAAAACAAAACTAAACTGTAGCACGAGCGAAACAATTCAACAGCAGTAACAAAACATCTCAACCCAATATCCAGTGAGGTCACATCGTATGACTTCATCCATCAATCACCTGTCAATCAACCATGCTCCTTGTCAATTAATCACATCTGAGACAAAACCTGCATTTTCCTACTACTGATGGCAATATAATCCCTATCTCATAGAATATTATCTCTAGATGTATAACGGACAATTCCCGCTTTTTTTCTTCTTTTTTTTTAATTTGCGATCAAAATTAACTTGCTAGACATTGACGAGACCGCGATTCATTCCGCTGGCATTGAATGTGACGTCACGGCTTCGCAAACGTCTAGGCTTGAAATCTAGCAGCGGAAACCAGATTTGCAAGTTTCTCGCAAATCACGCCAACCTGTACGGAATGTGGCAATGGTCTACCAACGCCAACTAGTTGGAAGAAACCTCACGATAACCATAGAAACTGTAGAAACCCTTGACTTCGCGGATTTTGCTGAATGTTTTGATCGAACTGGTTTTGGCTCGATTTTGAGGCAATTTCTTTTCTTAATATTTAGATAACTAAATTTTTAAAGAATTTTTATTTAAATATTTGGAATGAGAAAGAAATTCTTCATAAATATAAACTAATTTCACTCGTTTTTAAAAAATGCTGGAATTGTCCATTGTATGTATTTTGCGAAAAAGGGGAATTAAACTTTCTCTTTGACAGCTGTTCGTTCATCAGCCTGGCTTTTCCATGTACCTGTTTATAAAACTTTATAAAATTATTCCATAGCCTGGAACTACAGAATCAGTTCTAATAATGCAAATCAAAAAGTTATAGATTCGCGTTTAATAAGTCATTATAAAAACTGAAGTACATGGCCTCGGAGCTGAAAATTCAACATTTTTATTTTATTTTTTAAGTAGTTGTACGAATGTGAATGCTATGACAATGGCACAATAGAAATTAAACTTTGCAGAAGTTCCGCTTTATAAATATTTATATCTTAATTTCAAGCAAAGAGACAAGCACACAAACAGACAAAACCTAACTTTGTTGTATTAGGCTAGGGGGCTCCGCCCCCTGCTCGCTAACGCACACGCTGCGCCCGCGTAGGAGATCGCTGCGCGATCTCCAAAGGGGGCTTCATCCGTGACCTCCGAAATTATAGAAGGTCATCCAACTATCATTATGACGTCACAGGTCATGGATACAATTCGATGATTTTATTTCTTTGACAATGTAAAAAATAAGATTATCCCTACATCTTAAAACACTAATTTTGTATATAACTTGAGGAACTAAACTTCATCCATTCCCTTATAAGTACAATCAAGTATAATTTATGTTCGTTAATATGATTTTTTTTTTTCCAAAAGTAATTTTAAAATATTTCTAAACGTTTGAAATGTGAAAGGAAACAAGAAAATCATTAATTCAAAACATTGATATATACAATTGTTAAAACACAACAAATATACACAATAAATAAAACACAAATAATATAATTGCTTAAATACCACAACCAAATTCAAGGCTCATATTTTCAGAGAAATCCTACATTGGAAGGAAATATATATAGTATATACTTTTTTTTTTCAGTTCACAATGTTTGCCAAGACAAGCATGTACTGTCACCTTACAAAAACTATTCTTATCCAGTCTTCTTATCAAATACCTCTTTTAAATATACAAAATCATTTGGATGAAAATGCAGCTCGCATGCCTTAAATAGATGACAAAAATTTCTAAGCAACTCTATCGAATTTTTAACAAAACATTACATTAAAATAAGAACAAGTTTCTACGTTAAATTCTTATTTTATGTTGGTCATTTTGAAAGGCTGGAAAAGATTAGTTAAAACTTCCAAGTATGGTACGAATTCTATGCCAAGAATTGTTAACATAAAACATCGGCAAATTTTGTCAACCATAGGTAGTTTATTTTTAATAATAATAATAAAAAAATGGTTGAGGTAAAGATCACTTTGGCGCAGAATTTTTACCGTACTTGGAATTTTTATCGAAGATTGTTTTCTAAACTTTCATTTGAAAAATAATAACAAAAAAGTTGAAGCAAAAGAAAAGCTATCACTATTGTAAATAGTTAGTATTTCTTTTCATCACTTAAATAACTTCTCAAATAATTATACACTTATATTTAAAAAAAATATTATAGATTTTATTAAAAAGTCGCACTCGCCTTGTTATATTTTGTAGGGAGAATAGTGCTGGAGTTCACTTTGCAATTTAGAATGGAACAAGAACACGGCATTTTGTAAAATTTTCACCAAATATTAAACTTATAAATCGTCCATAATAATCATCGAACGACTAGTAAATGCAGAATTGGAAGATCAGTGTATCTACTTTCATACAATGTTTACCTCGCGATCCCATAATTTGTATCCACCACTGATGACGTAGAAGGTAAAACATGGCGGAGTTGGATGGCCTTCTACAATATTGATGGTCACGCTTCGTCCCCTTATCAGCGCCCCTCTACCTTAGCTGCGTATTGATAACACCAAAGAAATAGAATAGCTGTGGATTTTTAAAGCAATTCCTGATATTCATTCGTGAATTGGTACCTTTGGTTTGCCTCTCTACCTTCATGTTGTTGATATTATTGAAATATGAATGACAACTTCGATTACCACTTACATGCCTTTAACACCGTTATCAGAGAGTTTTACATTATTCCACCCTCCCCCCCCCTCCCCTCCCCCTGGCCCAATGTTGAAATCGAAAAGGTAATTGACATTTTCGATTACCTTCGAGGTGAAAAATTGAAAACGGAAATAAGAAAATGTTGCAACAAACACAATTAACACAAAAATAAAACTCATAAATTAAGCACAAAAGAAATATTGATACACAAGCAGTAACAGACCCTAATTGCGACTTTTTGCTTGGCGACTACATAAAATACAACCATTGGGGGCTACACCTGAAAAATTCATTACAAAAAATAGAATTCCCACAAAAACTAAAAAGAAATATTGGCCTTTAACCGCAAACGTTAAATTAAACAAAAACAATTATCGTTCACACAAAAACCTGAGTCATGAAAGAAATATGCACGTATAACAATTAAACAATCGAAAAAGATTTTCACACTTGAATAAAAAGAAATGATAATTAACAATAGAATATACACAAAAACCAAAGTCATAAAATTCATAATTAACATTCACACAAAAATCATTGTTATCAAAAAAAAAATAACAAAAAAAATAAGAGATCCCATTGCACACCCTCGATCAATTGAAGAAGCTGACCTTATTGAAAAATATTAATGACACTTTAGTAATATAAAAATGCAAAAACAGAACATAGTATAAGACATCCCCTCAGAGTTTTTGAAAAAAAATTGCACTCAAAAGAACATTATACAATATTCACTTGCATTAAGGCTTACTTAAAAAAACAGAAATAACTAATGTATTAAAAACACAAATCAACAATATTTTACCCCAAAACAATCGCTTACATTAAAAACAAATATAGAACAAGATATATAACGCTAAAAAAATTGCACTTACACAAACCAACTAAATTGTTGTCTGCAATACTCTGACCAGATTTCCGGTTACTCTGACCAGAGAACATATTTTTGTTAGTAGAACGAAATTCGGGAATATTATTCCCAAAAATTAAAACAACACGTTGTAGATATATGGCCGATTTCAAAATAACTGAACGTTGCCGATTAAAAGATACAATAGAACCCAAGGACATAAACAATAATTTTAGATTATGCAATTTTTTTAAATGAAAAAACTAATAAAAAAAATCAACCAAATAAATGCTGATAATCAGTTTTTTAGCAGAAAGTCAATTTAAAATATTAATGAGCTTTATACACCGTACTTGGAATTTATGCATGATGATATATAGAAATACATTATAATTCTCACACTCGCACCCACTCACTCCCCGAAAAACGGGGAATTACCGTTTTGAAGAAGGAAGAAGGCAGAAAAAATGGGATTTAGTGCTATCTAAAACCATCGATATAGATAAACAACTGGATAGACTGCTCCATTGTCAATGCAAAGAGAAAAACGCGCCGGGGATTGCGAAGCTGGTGGGAAGATTAACCAATCACAGTTTACTTTTATAGTTGGATGGAAATGCGAAACACCTTGTAAAATGCTAGAGTATATATTTTTTTGCACATTATTACTAATTAAGGTCTACTATTGACATTTCTGCTGTGTACAACCCGAAATTTTATTTTCAATCCTTGGCAATCCGTATTTTTTATCCCACCAATGGCATCTGGCAACGGCTTCATTTTCCCAGCGTTAAGCAGTCTATCCAGTTGTTTATTTATATCGATGTCTAAAACCTGATGTATCTAATTGGTTTTTTATCATTCAACGAAATTTTTAATTGCATCGGCTAGTAGAGATTTCAAAGATTCTAACTATATTTTTTTCAATTGAAAAAGTAAAAATTTCCAAGTATGTATTGCAATAGAAGTTTAGAGGGGAAAATTTGTCCCATTGGATTACCATTACGGCCAAATTTTAAAATTTAATTAAAAAAAAACTAATTAGCAATTCACATTTTTTTTTCTTTTGAAACTAAATGAATGCAGAAACTACTTTTGTTTCAAATTTTACAGTTCTCCTTGCTTCAGAAATTGAGATACACGTGACACAAAATTCGATTCCTAACTTTTTTTTAATCTAGAGAGATTTTCAATTCTCAAACGGTTAAGATTCTTTTCTTTAAAAATTCTTCTTCTTCTTCTCTTTTTGTGAGACCTCGAATTGTTTCTCTCGTTAAGGAAAATATTTATCTAAAGACGAATTTATGAATATCTCATATGATAATTTTAAGCAAATATTGATTATGACGTATCGCGTATACATGTTGGTGCCGTACGTACTCTTAAGGAAATTTCTAAAATTGTAATACGATATGCTTAAAGAATGAGATGAATCTCTCGAATATATCAGTCTAATGTTTGCAAGCTTTAATTTTCAGTTCGTGCATCTTGTTATGATTTATTAAATTTTTTAAATATTCATATATCCAGTGACACTTTTTTTTAAAGTTATATAGCAACTGTTACTACGAACTGTTATTTAGTATAACTTTTTGGTGTCTTAATAGTATCGGATATACAGCGTATAGATTAAAATTACGATTGTAGAGTAAATATGAAATATTATTTGTTGTTATATGTACATTTCTAGGGATAAAGTTCAAATTTGTCCTTATTTTCTTTGAGGGAGTTAATAGTGAAGAATCAGCGGATTAAAAGAGATTGTAAGCCTATCTCTGCCCATAGACTAAAATTTTTATTGTTTCGACTACAATATCTGCTGGGATAATGCTTTAAAATATGTGAATTTTTATACCAGGTATAATGATTAGAGGTCTGCGATACATCGATACGACGATATTTTTATTGATATTTCTAAAAAAATATCGATGTTAAAAATATCGATAAAAATCTCCTATATATCGATATTTTCAAACATTTTTAGTTCTTTGATGATCGTTTTGTAGTTCCATATGTTTTTTCGATTTTCTTTATTCCCTTTTCAAAAACTTCAAAACTAAAGTTTGAACTTGGCTGAGAGACAGTTAAAATGGCACCAATATTCAATATTTTGCTATACACTTCAAAGCTATTAAAAATTATCTAAATTGTTCTTAAAATCACTGCACTAAGCGAAAATATAACTTTTTTTGTAATAGATCCATTTCAGTTGAAAAAGTAGTCACCTTACAAAAAAGCAATCATGAAAAGTAGAAATTTGCCCCGAAAAACTTTGTTTCTAGCAAAATTGACAATCAAATAAAATAAATTCATATATCGATGTATCGATATTTTTTTCTCTGCAACGATATAATATCGATATTTATTTTGATCGATATTTCCGATCTCTAATAACGACAGTAAAAAAAAAAAAAAGACAATTAACAAAATTTGAAGAGAAAATAGTTAAGAGTTTTTTTTTTTTTTTTTTTTATAAAGTTTTTTATAAACTAGTATATAATGGTATTAAAATGTATTTGTTATAAAGCCATTAAAGACGACACGACTTTGAAATAGTTAAACACATTTTTTTTTTTTTTTTTTTTTTTTTTTTTTTATCCTACCCTTGTATATTTAGATCATTTAAAGTATATTTTGAGTTTTTCAGGTTTATCGGAAAATCTTTTTTATGATTTTTAAAAAATACTAAGCAGAACTACAATCGTAATTTATAAGCAAAGGGAAAAAAACTAATATACCGATTGGCACATTTTCTTAGCAACCATCGTTAGTGGGTTAATGTAACTAAGGTGCATGAAATATAATAAATAAAACTTCACTATAATACTGGTCATTGCATTGATCTTAAAGTTTGATATGATGTTATTTACCGTTTTCATAATTTTACTCTTTTACATAAAAATGACTAGTTTGGCGATATTTTCAGCAATAATTTTTTCCCGGTGCACACAGATTCATGAACAGTTTGAAAACTTGAAACATATAACAGAGAGATTGTATTTTAAAAAAGCATTGATCTTAAAATATAATATGATGTTATTTACCGTTTTCATAATTTTACTCTCTTACATAAAAATGACTAGTTCGGCGACATTTTCAGCAATAATTTTTTCCCGATGCGCACAGATTCATGAACAGTTTGAAAACTTGAAAAATATAACAGAGAGATTGTATTCTCAAAAAGCTCGTTAACTGAAGAACACAAAAAGTTTCCCAATTGTAAACGTTTATACAAAGCTCAAACAAATTTTTTACACTACTATTGTTTACACTTATAACAAATAAATGTGTGAAACAATAAAAAATGTGATTCGATGTATTGTTTTATTATATGTACTTTAAGAAATTGTGATGAAGAGTTGTTGAGGGAGAGAAAAAGACCACACAATAATGAAAACAATGCATTTATGTTTAAAAAAATAGCACAGATTACAACAAAGCAAATTTGACAATTGTTTCCAACAACGAATCCTCATCAGCAAAGTAGTTTCAAGAAGACCAGACAAGTTTCATGCGGGAATATTTGACACAACACAACTTATACAATCAAACCCCGTTGACTTGAAATCCCGTTTCATACGAAGTAAAAGCAGTTCCTTTAAAACTTGATGTTGATTTGACGCAAACAATTTCAACGGGGACTTAGTGTTAACGGGGTTTGACTCCGCAATAATTTAAAAAAAAAAAAAAAAAAAAAAAAATTGGCGAAATTGTCGATGTTATTCGATAGACATTACATTGCCATTTCTTAGACGAGAAACAGAAAAAAATCAATCGTTGATGGGCCATACTTCAGAGAGTTCTGTGTTAAAGGCACTCGTTTTTCAACTTTTTACGTCTTTATCGCATTTCTAAGGAAATTTCGACAGTGGGGACGGTTACAACACTTTTAGAGACCTTAGCTCAGAGATTTTAATCAAAATCGTTCCAGCGATTTTTTAGCAATTGCTGAAAAACATGATTCTTATGCGTATGCGCGATTTTGATGAAAACCTTAATGGTAAGTCCCATGGCCACCGCTAACCCACAAACCAAATTTGAACATAGTAGGGAAATTTGTTCAAGAGATATGCTGACCACGTACATACAGACAGATATTTTTTCTATACAACTTTTTTGAAATCAGGATGTTCCAAAACGTGGAGAAATGCAAAATATCGATTTTTTAAAAAAACAGAATGCAATACTTTTACTATCCTATATAAATAAATGAGTCATTGAAAGTAAAAATGTGTATGAGATCACTGATAGCTTATGAATGTCTTCCTTTTCTTTAAATGTCTCTAATACAATTTACACTGGTCAAAAAAATTAAAGGATAACCACTTTTTCCGTAATAACTTCTCAGTGGAGCAGCATAAACACATCTTGATGTAACATAGTAAAACAACTCAGTTGCAAATTGAAATGCAAAAGGTACCAGTTTGGACATATATGTAAAAGAATGGAGTACCATTAGTGTGCAGTTTAATGCACCCACATTAAAAATCCCGCAACTCGAGGAGTTGACCTACTAGTGTGAGACATGATCTCTCCTGTCATCAGTGTTTACTAGGCACTGTATTCTCATATTAAACATGAGATTCTTGATGAATTCTAGAGTCTAAATTGCTTGTCTTACCTTTTGAACTGTTTACAAGCAATGGAAAGTTTCCAATACATTAAATCTTTCCACAATGGATATCGTAGAATAGTCCCACAAATGGTTCATGAAATTTGGATTAGAGGAGAGATCTAGCTTACGTATAGGGGCGATATTTATTATTTTTAATCATTTATCCAAAGCAAAAGAAGAATAAATATATCACAAGTATCAATAAACATATTGTGAGAATATGTGTTCTGTTATATATTTCTTTTTTGTTTTGGATTTCCGGCGCCTCTGCGGATTGCCGCCTGATTTATTGTTCCACCAATCGTTGGGTTGGGTGGCGCCGTCTGGGTTGCTTTATGTGATGTAATGTTATATATATATATATATATATATATATACACACATGAAACAAAACGCCAAAAATACCAGCACATGAAACAAAACGCTGCGCTTCTTCGAAACGCCGGCCAAAGAACACAACTAGTTCGGCCAAAATCAAAATTCAACTTCTTTATTCTAATTCTAATTTCCAACTGACACAAAATAAATAAATATATATATATATATATATATATATATATATATATATATATATATATATTTATTTATTTTGTGTCAGTTGGAAATTAGAATTAGAATAAAGAAGTTGAATTTTGATTTTGGCCGAACTAGTTGTGTTCTTTGGCCGGCGTTTCGAAGAAGCGCAGCGTTTTGTTTCATGTGCTGACATGAATAGTGGAGGCAAGCCGACGAGATAGAATGATATTATGCTTGTTTTGTGACGACAAGTTTTATGATTGATTTCAAGAAATTCGATGCGTTGTTTGTTTGTTGAAACAACTTCGGCCATTTCGTGATGTGCTGATGAAAAGCTGCATATTGGATTTTGTGCTATTGTTCCTGGCAAATGGTGATTTGCTGAAAGAAATCCGGCATCTGCATATTGTGTTTTGTGCTATTGCTCCTGCCAAACGGTGATTTGCTGAAAGAAATCCGGCATCTGCATATTGTGTTTTGTGCTATTGCTCCTGCCAAATGGTGATTTGCTGAAAGAAAGCAGGCATCTGTATATTGTGTTTTGTTCAATTGTTCCTGGCGAATTCTGTGCATATTGTGTTTTGGTTTTTGTTGGATCAAGTTGAGTAAGTGATGGCGGTTAACGATGCTACGCAGCTCAAACGAAAGCTGGCCTATGTTAAAGGCCAGACCACTCAAATTTCTACATGGCTCACCAATACAGATGGCAATACTTTGGCTGTCGAATTCGAAGCCAAGTTATCAACCGTCACAGGGTTGAAAATTAAGATGGAAGAATACGCGGCCGTTGCTATTTCGTTATTAGATGACGCGGCATATAGTGTTTTCTCACAAAATTCATTGGAAGTTTTGGGTGATATAGACAGCCTAGAAGCAGATTTGCTTCACAAGGCTGGTACTGTAGCTGATTTACTTAATCTAAATAATGCTGTAAATATTCAAAGTAATTATTCTAATAATGTGAAGGTAAAACTGCCTGAAATACCATTGCCTCAATTTTCCGGCAGTTATACCGAATGGTTTTCTTTTAAATCTCAATTTGTGATGCTTATTGATGAAAACGATCAGTTGTCAGACGCCCAAAAATTATACTATTTAAAGTCTTCACTTTTGGGATCTGCGAAAACTGTTCAGACAACTGATGATTCATATGCATCATTGTTTAATGCTTTGAAATGTAGATTTGAAAATACTAGGTTAATTGTAAATGAACATATTTCTGAAATTTTAAATTGTAACAAATTGAAATATGAATCGGCTAAAGAATTGAGAAATTTGATTGATAATTTGTTAAGCCATTTAAGGGCGTTGAAGCAACTTGGTTTAGAGCCGAATAAGTTTTGTGGAATATTATTCATAAATATTATTGTTCAGAAAATAGATGATGAGTCTAGAAATCAATACGAGATGTCATTAAGTTCAAATGGTTTGCCTGATTTTGATGTTTTTTTGGATTTTTTGTTGAAAAGATGCCAAATTTTGGAAAACATGCATAATTCGGTTTCTAAAGTAAATGAGGATTTTTGGAAGGTCAAACAAGTTGATTCCAAATTAAAAACTAGACCAAATGAATTTGGTTCGAATAAAAATAAGCCATTTGAAAAATGTCCGAAATGTTTTCTAGGTCATAAATTGCATAATTGTGTAAAATTTAAGAACATGAATTTATGTGATCGTAAGAGTTTTGTTAAAAGAAATAATATTTGCTATTTATGCTTATCTCAACATTTTTTGAAGGACTGCACGACAAATTTGAAATGTTCTGTTTGTTTTTTGAAACATAATACATTATTGCATGAATATGTTAAAAGCAGTTCGTTAATGTGTAATTCAGCAGGGGAGATTCAGAGTGTTGTGAGTAATTCGGGTCAAGGCCAAAACACTACTCCTGTTGCTAGTATTTTGAATGTTGAAAAAAAATGATGAGTTGGTAAATCTGTCATCTCTGAGTGAGAATGGGATTTGTTTATTGCCAACCGCTTGTGTATATGGGATTTCATCTTCGGGTGAAAGGGTAAATTTAACTGTTTTACTTGATAGCGGGTCAATGTTTACTTTTATTTCTGAAAGGGCAGTTAAATTGTTGCAGTTAAAGAGGAAAAATAATAGACTTGTTGTAAATGGAATCGGTAATGTTGTAACAACTCGAACTAGGGGATCTGTTTGTTTGGCAATAAAATCGAAACAAAATGATAAAAAGTTAGAGATAGAGGCTTTTGTTTTAAATCGGTTAACTTCAGTATTGCCTTTCAAACCTATTAGTGTAGATCAAGTTGATTATATTAAATCCATTCCTTTGGCTGATCCTAATTTTTCTGAACCCAAAGAGATAGATATAATTTTGGGTAGTGATTATTTTTTCTCGGTTTTACAGCAAGGTCAGATTATGGGATTGCCTAATCAACCTATTGCTCAGAATACCATTTTTGGTTGGGTGCTCACTGGGAAAATGAAAGGCGTTGACAATGAAGTGCCCATATGTTCAAATTTAGTTAGTATGCCGTCTGACATTAATCCAGTTAATGTAGACTTAATTTTGCAGAAATTTTGGCATAGTGAAGAATTACCAAATAAATTGTCTGTTTTCTCAGAGGAGGAAAAATTTTGTGAGGAACATTTTAAGTCAAACGTAGTGACTAATTGTGATGGGCGCTTCGTTGTCAAATTGCCTTTATACAAAGATGGGGATTTGAGTAATTGCAAACCAGCAGCCGTTTCGAGGTTAATAGCTATGGAAAACAAGTTTAGGAAAAATCCAGAATTTGGTATCGGTTATAAGCAATTTTTAAGGGAATACGAGGAGCTTAACCATACGTGTCCGGTGACGGGAAATTTAAATGTTGATAAATACAAGGTACATTATTTACCGCATCATGCCGTCATTAAATCGGATAGTTCTACAACAAAACTAAGAGTAGTTTTTGATGGTTCGTGTATAGGCCCTCAGGGAGAATCATTCAACTCACTTCTGAGTGTTGGTCCCACAGTTCAGCCAGATATTTTTTCGATTTTAGTTCGCTTTAGGATACCAGCTATAGCTTTTTCATCGGATATTATGCAAAAGTATAGGCAAATTTTGGTTGATCCGGAAAGTCAGGATTTGCAGCGTATCGTTTGGAGAGAGTCAGAAAAAGATAACATTAAAAAGTACAAGCTTTGTACAGTCACATATGGGACATCATCAGCTCCCTTTTTAGCTACCAGGTGTTTACATCAAATTGGCTTGGATTGTGGGGCCAATGAACCCGAAGTTGCTTCTATGATTAAGAATTCATTTTATATTAATGATTTAATGTCTGGATCGTCTAATGTACATATGGCCATAAGAAATGCCAGGCTGTTAATAGATTTATTAGAGGCAAGGAGCTTCCATTTAAGGAAATGGCGGTCAAACTCAAATGAATTTTTGGTACAAATTGCAGGAAGTGTTCCAGTTCTGGACAATTTAGATATACTTCCAGATGAATGTTCTAACGTTTTGGGATTGTTGTGGAATTCCACTGAAGATTGTTTTATTTTTAAAACGTCTCTAAAATTTGAGGAAAAAATTACTAAACGTATATTTTTATCAGAATCTGCTAAAATCTTTGACCCCTTGGGCTTTCTTTCGCCATGCACTATTTCAATTAAAATATTTTATCAACAATTGTGGTTGTTAAAGTTAGGGTGGGACGATCCTTTCCCCCCAAAATTAGCACATAAATGGTCCAAGTTTCGTCACCAATTCGAGAGGTTGACGGAAGTTAAAATTCCTCGTTGGATAGGAGTCGGAGGGAAAAATATTTTCCTCCATGGCTTTGCTGACGCTTCAGAGGCAGCTTATGCTGCGGTGGTTTATGTGCTACAAACTAGTGAAGGACACGGTGACTCAGTGAGACTTTTAGTGGTGAAGTCAAAAGTTGCTCCAATCAAGCCACTGTCCATTCCTCGACTGGAGCTCAACGCGGCTCTCCTTCTTGCTAGACTGTTAGACACAGTTTCAAAGGTACTGTCCGAGTATCGAGTGACTGTCCAAGCCTGGACAGATGCCCAAGTAGTCCTTGCTTGGCTCAGTTCCCCACCTCGTGTTTGGAAGCAGTACGTTGCCAATCGTACTGCCGAGATCTTGGAACTTGTACCCTTCGATCGGTGGGGACACGTCCCATCCCAAGAGAACCCTGCCGACATTGCTTCACGAGGCACTTCTCCAGATAAGCTACCTGGCTTTGGATTGTGGTGGCTTGGTCCTGATTGGTTGGTTAAAGGTGAGGCTGAGTGGCCAAAAAATAGTAAGGTAACCTCTTCAAACTTTGAGGACTCTGACATTTTAGAAAGAAAAAAATACTCTCCATGTGCTCTTTCAACGGTAGTTGTTAATAATGATATTGATTCTTTGTTTAAGAAATGTTCTCATTTATCTAAAATTGTTGCTGTTTATGCTTATTGTATGAGGTTTGTTTTGAGATGCAAACAAAAATGTGCTGCTAAAAAAAGTTTAGTAGACACGAATGAAAGCAACATTTCATTAAATGCTTCTGAAAGGAAAAATGCTTTGCACCTAATTATAAAATATGTGCAACAGTTGCACTTTCTTGAGGAAATTGAATCCTTAAAAGGTAATAAGAGTTTGAAAAAGAATAGCTCTTTAGTTTCGTTGCTTCCATTCATTGATCCAGATGGTTTGCTACGGGTGGGAGGAAGACTGGATAATTCTCAACTGAGTTATAATTCTAAAAATCCAATTATCCTGCCTTCCAAACATCCTTTGAGTGTCTTATTGGTTCGAGAATTTCCTGTGACTCATTTGCATGCTGGTATAAATGTGTTATCCAACATTATTAAGCAAAACTTTTGGATCATTCAGGGTAAAAAGTTAATTAAGAATGTAATTAAAAAATGTGTTGTCTGTGTATGTTTCAAAACTGATTCTTCTTTTTAGTTATTGGGGTCTCTCCTTACATTTGAAGAACTATCAACTTTGCTCAGTCAAATTGAGTCCATTTTGAATTCGCGTCCATTAGTAAAGACTAATGAGAATGAGTTAGACAGTATAAATGTATTTACTCCTCAATATTTCTTGTCGGGAGAAGTTGTCACTATTATTCCTGATTATGTAAATTCCACTAAGCCAAATTTGTTGAAAAGGTGGGATTTGATTCAATATATGAAAAATGTTTTCTGGAAAAGGTATTATAATGAATACCTAAACACTTTGCAAACCAGATCAAAATTGACTCAAGCTAGAGCTAACTTTAAAGTAAATGATGTAGTTCTGTTAAAGGAGGATAATGTGCCTCCTGGAAGGTGGCCTTTGGGTCGGATTGTAGCTGTTCATCCGGGCAAGGATGGACGAGTCCGAGTTGTGACAGTTAAAACTGCTAGTGGTCAGTTTGATCGACCAATTGTTAAATTGAGACTTATGCCCTCTGATCAAGAAGGTCTTCTTGAGGGTGGGAGTTTGTGAGAATATGTGTTCTGTTATATATTTCTTTTTTGTTTTGGATTTCCGGCGCCTCTGCGGATTGCCGCCTGATTTATTGTTTCACCAATCGTTGGGTTGGGTGGCGCCGTCTGGGTTGCTTTATGTGATGTAATGTTATATATATATGTTTTGTGTCAGTTGGAAATTAGAATTAGAATAAAGAAGTTGAATTTTGATTTTGGCCGAACTAGTTGTGTTCTTTGGCCGTCGTTTCGAAGAAGCGAAGCGTTTTGTTTCATGCGCTGACACATATTAAACCGATATTTCAACAATAAAGACTTTTCTACATCAAATTAAACTAGTTACACTAAAAAGGCCGATTTTAATTATCTTTTGCAATTCTGGGGAGCTTAATAAAGCAATCCAACATTTTGCATACAAAACCAAAACTTTACAACAGATACTGTTTATCGAAAATAGTTTTTTTTTAGTCTCATGAGTAATATTGGACGTCAGAGGATTAGTAGAAAGGTTGGAATATAATTTTACGTAGTAAATGACAAATCAAGAAAATGATTTAGTGGGAAATAGTTTTGGTCTTTTGATGCAATATGTTGGATTGCTTTTTTAAGCTTCTCAGGAATGCAATGGATAATTAAATTTGACTTTTTTACCGTAATTACGTCAACGTGATCTAGACAAATCTTTAATGGTGAAATATAGATTTCTAAATCGTATTTATGGTCGGCCAGTGGTAGAAGTGGTGTAAAAAACATTGGGGGATGCTCAAAAGTTGGTGGCCCCCCCTCCCCATCTTCAACGATAAATTTTATAAATTCGTAATTTATAATAAAAATGTTTATTAGCAACTTGTCGTAAGGTTTGCTAAACAAGTAGTTTTAATATTTAATCTTGATAACCAATTATGCTCCCAAAATTAAATTTATTGATATTCTAGAGCATAATAAGTTAAAATCATAAATTGATTTGTTAAAAATTACAAAATATACTTTCTGGTTGGTTGGTTGTATTCAGATTCTCTGGCTCCGTCAGCAACACGAGGGCTATAATGCGCCGAAACATTTCGTCATTTAACAAACCAACATACATTTACAAACACCCATGCCTACACGGGACTCGAACCCGCAACCTCGCGGTCTAGAAGCCAGCACGCTAACCACTATACCGTTTGGTCGGCATATACTTTCTGAAGTAAGAAAGTTGATAAATCAAATGCGTAACACTGTCACAAAAAATTCTAAACATGTATATGTACAGAAAATAAAAAAAAAAGTTTCAAACGCTTTGTAAGGATACATAGTTTAGTTATCTTATTATCTTCTTATTAGTAAACTGATAATCAATATTTAATTCAAGAAATGCCAAATTTCGCACATTATTTTTTCAATGTCTTATTATTTGTGAACAAACAAGATTCGCGTTGTAATAACGTGCATTTTTGTCTTTCTCCTTCATTCTAAATATTTCTTCCATTATTCTCCTTCCATCTTATCAAAAATTATATTTGTTGGTGCAATTCTATTTAACATATTAGGATTCGATAAACACACAGCATAGTTTGAATAAATAACCCTGCTTTCAAAATAGTGATACCATTTCTCCTATATATATATATTTTTTTTAAACCCTGAAACTAAATCGAAGAAGAAAACCAATTTTACACTTAATACTTGGAAAAAATTTAGTACCAGTAATTCCAATAATATCACGCATTACCATTTTTCATAAACGATTGTACAACAAAAACTGGGTTGGATGAATCTAGTCCTGGTTGCAGAACCCTGTAACAGGATCAGGAAAATACTATCATATCTTTTCATGATCTCTTCTTTAGTTCTCGAATTGTAAGTAACTTAGTTCTATACTTCAAACTAAAGCCTCAATCAAAATTGAACCATCTATATTTTCTAAAGACATAAATTTTATTGAATGCACATTTATGGGATGTCAATTAAGTCAAATGACATGTTTTAATAAGTACATTTTAGTTCATTCTTAAACAATGTTCATGGGCGCCTCCAAGAATATTTGCAAGGGTGTGCAAGACTAGATTTTTATCAAGATTATTAATTTTTTTTACAAATGTAATTTAATAATTATGCATTATAAATTATACTCTTTGAGAATAACTAAAATGTATATTATATTTTTGAAAGCACAACCCTTATAGAGAGAAAAAAATATAAAATAGTAAAAATATTAAAATATACATATATTTTTAACGATTTTTTTTTTTTTTTCATTCAACTAGATCTCACGACATTCAAGAGACAGTGTTTAGAATAGAGGAACTCGAAGATGCAAAAATACAGGAGTGTAACATTTTATTTCTTCTAAGTTTCGGATATAATACATGAAGGCAGTATTGGAATATGTTCAATTGAATTCTAAAAATAGATTTCAAGATAGTATATTTGATGGCTTAAAAAACAAAACGTTTTCCTAGAATTTGGAGAACTGTACAGGAAATGATTATACAATAAAAGAAATAAATACTTCTACTCATCAGCCTCTAATAATTATAGACAACAAGCGCCAGAAAATCGTCACTCAAGTAGCTATAAAGAATGATATAGGAAAGAAACAAAAGACTAAATTAATATTAAAAAAACCCCTCCTTGTAACATATAACGTATATAATAGGGGTATGTACTATTTTTTTTATTTTTTTTATTTCGGAATTTAAATATTTTTCCAAATTTTTTTTAATTTTCAAAAGCCAGGAGAGTGCAAGTGCACCTCCTTGCACCCTCCTGGGGGCGCCCATGACAATGTTGTGTAAATCCATTCACTACGAGGAATCTGTATCCAGCCCATTTAAAAACGATACCTGAATTTAACAATTAAAATGTGAATTTAATATAAATATTTATTAAATTATTTATTACAAAATTGAATGAAATGTACAACTTTCACATGATGCTTCAAGATGAATTATTATCCATGAATTGTTACTTTTATCTTTCATGTAACCATCTGAAATTAGCAAGAAAATACATACCATTAAACATATTAAAAACACACTGAAAGTAATTGCACATTTAAGGTAACTACGCATTTAAGATAACTCAGAGGAATTGCTTTTTTGGAAGCGCATCAGTGTTAAATATTATAATCAGTGCGAGAAGTGTGGGTAGACGCGGGTCCCCCCACTTATCAAGGAAATACCCATACGTCTCCCCACTTCTAAAACCACTGAAGGCCATCCCCCCACTTTTAAAAACACTTAATCCGTCTAAAAGCTTCTAATGAAAAATAGTAATTAACTTTAAATGTAGTGACTCTGAGAAAAGGCGATATTTTTTTTTTATCTTTTTTTTTTTTTTTTTTTTTTTTTTCTACATTTGAGCACTTCAAAACTATTTATGGCATATCTATCATACTATTATAAAAATGTATTATACTACTTTTTATAATAATATCGGCATTTTTTATTTACAAATACTGTTACACTAGGCAAACTTTTAACTTTGGAGGAACTTTCTTTTAAGTTAAATTTCTATTCTTGTATCATACAAAGACAAGCTATTTTTATTTTTTAAAACATTTTAGAGTTCTCTATTAATTTAATTTCCTAAAAGTTTGCACATTTATAAGTATCATTTAAATCTAAATAAACGGTTTTGTATAAAACGTTGAATTATTACTTCACTTAATGTATAACTTCCAAGTAAAAATACTATGTTGTAGAATATTCATTAAAATAACTATAAATTATGGACCCTTGTTCAATGTTAGTTAGGAAGTATAAATTATTTTCTTACTAGTTAGTATTTTTATTATAAGTTACGAAATTATAAAAATTATCGTTGAAGGGGGGGGGGGGTGCATTTGTCTTCAACTTTTGGGCATCCCCCACTTTTTTTCATCACTTCTACCACTCATTATAATCTATTGCTCAGAGATATAATGAAGAGATGGTAAGCAGAATTCGGCACGTCAAGGCTCGTGTAGGTGGTCAGTCAGATGATAAATCGTATCCCGTAAGTCCATCTAACAATATTCGAGATATAGAGGGAGCCACTGCCAGCCCGAGTCGACGCAAACCCTTCATGGAAGTACCCTCTGCATAGAGTTTCTTCTCATAGAGCTTCAAAATATCCTCTCCATACAGTCCTCACTCACAGGGCTGCCACAGGCGACTAAAAAGGCTACTAAAGCGACTATTTTAGTGACCAGGCGACTATGGCAACTATTTCAATGAAAAAAGGGCCCAAAACGACTATTTTGAACAAAACCTTCAACTATTTTTGAGCTCAGGCGACTATTTTTTTGGAAATTGGATACTGTCCGACAGTAGGACGAAAAAAAATCGGCACTAAGGTACTAACAATTTTGTCAAAATGGTGAATTTTTTTAAAGGGGCGGGAAAGCGAACACTACTGAAGTAGTTGTTCATATTCGCGGGTAGATTGGTCACTTAGTTAGTCCGACAATAGTAACCTCACGCAAGATTGTTGTTTTTGACGGCAACCGCGGTCATTTTCGCCTACCTGTTAGGTTCCAATGTTTTATCTTTCACCGTGCAAGGCAACAGCATACACAATTATATTCTCAAATATCAAATTATTTCGCTTTATTTACTCTAAACAAAAATGAATTTGCCCTGAACGCTGGATGAAAGTGCCATCAGTATGAACAGTATTGAGGCTATTAGACGTTATGTCCGAGATTAGTGCCGGTGTTATGAACGATTTCGCCGTGTAGGTCAATCGATGCAGAATGATTAGAATTTCAATGTTGTAGCTAAATTTATGATTAATAAAATAATTAAATTTTAAGCAATTTGTTTAATTACTTTGAACGTAGCTTAAACGGGGTGGTGACAGAATCGGGAATTCAGGGAAATGTCAAGGAAATTCGTAAAATTACTCTTTAATCAGGGAATTTCGAAATTTTCGAATTACGTTTCTCGCGTACCCCGTGTAGGTGCGGACATCTATCCCGAATCACTTCACACGATATATATATAGTTGTTATATATATAGTTTTTATAACTGATATGTATATAGTTTTTATAGTTGGCCGATTTGGGTGTACGAAGTTTCCGAACTTTTTCTACTCAGCAGCTAAGCCAAAACGGCCAATACACCTCCTCGGCCCACAACCACATGTTCATATTCCGCTCCCCCCCCCCCCCCTCCCCTCCTTTTCTTTTCTTTCTGAAATCATTGTTATGCTTGGAACAATTATTTACACATATAATTTCGCTTCCGCCGGAGTCTTATTGTTAAAAAAATCTTCAAACTTCGATCTGTCTACATCCTTTGCAGACATGATTTTTTTTCTTCTTGCCTTGCGTTTTCTGTCAACAGAATATATTAGAACCCTAATTATTTACGTATAATTTCTGTTAGATTTTTAGTAATCCTATTATTTAGAAGCACGAATACCCCAGTAGATATATTGTTTAAAAAAATCTTCCAACTTAAATCTAACTGCATCCTTTACAGACATGATTATTTTTCTTCTTGTCTTGTGTTTTTTGCCAATAGAATATATTGAAACCCTAAATTCCTTAATATTTCAAATTGATTCCATCATATTTTTTCGTTTTTATTAACCCTTTACAGCACTTTGTTATAGATATGCAACAAATCTATAGGCATTCAAAAGCAAAATGGTTTAGATCCTGTACTTGATTTTTTTTTTACTTTAATTTTGACATTTAATTTAACGTAATTAACTGAAAGTGATATGTTTTTTATTTATATGTTTAATATAAATCAAACAAAGAATTGAAGCATCCTCCTCCCCCTCCAAAAAATGAAAAAATTTTTGAATGTTCTACTGAACACATTCAGGCAAAGGGTCATGGAATTTTTAAAAAAAGTCCTTGCATTCCCCCCCCCCCCCCCCCTCCCTGCCATATGCTGTGCTTGTCATGTTTTATGAAAGCGATTTTTTGCCTCATTTAATATGTACTTTTGTGGTTTAAGACAGTATTTTTGTTGAACAAAATTTTATTTCTATATATCTATGAGTAATTAATTTTTATAAGATGCTGTTGATTTCAAGACTTTCTTTCATGCATCATGTGTTATTTATCTTTTCTCAACTTCTTAATCCAAAACACATAATTTTTCATGAAATATATGTACCTAGTGAAATTTGTGAAGGAAAGCAAAATGCTGATTATTTAAGTTTCATGCTCATGCATACCCAAGTTTAGTAAATATTTAGGATACTGTTAAAAATTTATGTTATGAACAGGATACAGCCTATGACATATATTAAAGAAAATAACATATTTTTTTTGTTTTTTAAATTAAAAAGAAGTATATTGTACTAGTTTTGTTTTTCCTTGAAGTTAGCAAGTATGGATGTAGTTTGTAAATTAGTTTATGTGAATTTCGTATTTTTTTCTTGATGTTTTCCTTTCTTTTCATGCTCTAAAAATGCTTGTTTTGATTTTTAGCCCAAATGTACATATTTTTAAATTGATTTTTTTTTTTTTTAAATGATAACATCTACAGAGATACACATTAGGGAATTTTCTGGAAATCAGGGAATTTTGTTTCGCAAATTCTGTAGCCATTCTGTTAAAAATTTAAAAACTGGCTTTAATGAATTTCGATTGTTATTGCCAATATGTAGTACAATTGTTTAAACATGATACTTGTTTTTCTGAAAAAAGTTGTTTGACTTCGGAAGTTTAAAAAAATTATCTTGTTTTGCCAATCTATTTTTACCGTCGCTTTTGCGTGAAGTTTAGCTTTTTTTTGCTTAGGTGCTGTCTGGGAGTAAGGTTAAGTTGCCAACTTCCATCGCAGTATATAAATATGAAAGCACCTCCCCCAAGACACATGCCTTTTACCGTATGGGATGTAATGTTTTAGACACTATTTTGAATCGAAAGAAGAGTGTTTCTGGATGTTCGTGTTTTATGTAAATCAACTGTTTTATTCCGATCTTATTAAAAGTTATGAAAAGTGAGGCTACTATTTTCATCACCTGAGACTTCTATTTTCAATGTGTGAGACTACTATTTTGGCTACTATTTTTAATATCTGAGGCTACTAAAGCAACTATTTTCAAAGCTTACAGTCAGTGGCAGCCCTGCACTCATAGAGTACGAAAATAAAAAATTAGCTTCGACTTTCAAACAAATAACACAATGTGCAATTGTAAATTAACTATTCGTCAGAAGATGAGGTCTTTACTATTAAATTGATACATCATTTATCTATTTTGGTTTTGTATACAACTAACTCTAAATTATATGCCAAGTGTTTTTATTGATTACTCTGTTACAGAAGGCAATGTAAAATTTGCGTTGTATATATCATACTTATACTAGCCACATGTGTAATCAAAATGCTGTACACCAAAAGTTTGTACTTTGTAACAAATGTGATACGTAAACCAGAATTCATCTTTCATATGACCAGCTAGTTGTAAATAGCAATCATGTCCAATTGAAAACCTATTAACATATTCCCTTTATGCTTTTAATGATAAGATATATGTCAGTTACCCACCCACCCTTCAGATACTTCTAAATCGTATTCTAATGAACAGTTCTTCAGAAATTTAGCAAATTTTCAAATGGGATTACAACTTATTCAAGAGATTTTGAGCTCAGATCGAGTTTTCAGTGTTTGACCACCACGAAGAAAACATCGATTCCATACCATTGACATTTTTTTTTTACTCCCGAAACTTGATAGAATGAATTGTTATCGACAGCGAATCTATCTGCTAAATTTCAGAACGATTGGATGACAGCAAGGAGAATACTTATCTCTCCAAAGATTTTACTCGGCAAAAACAAAATCCATTTAATAAAGATTTAAAAATAAGCACCAAATCAAACTTTCGTCTTCAAATGGAAAAATAGCACCTCACTGGCCTAGTTACATGTTGAAACTTATCGGGAAAGCTGCGAATAAAATTTTAGACCAAAAATATAATAATCCAATAAAGCTTTGGATACCTTTCATATAATTTTTGTCAGTTAATCGCATTTTCAAATATTTAAAATATCTTATTTTCATATATCATAATATTGGTAATATTACTATTTTTTTAAACCCCTCTTTTGAGATATTTACACCATGGTATAAATAATAAGTATAAAAGTTTTTTTATGGAGATCTGGTGGTTTCTACAATTTGTATATCGTCCCAAACTGCATTAATTTAACCATATCTACCCAGTATTTACAAGAAATATAAAATGTGCATTCGGAGAAAGTAAGATTAAAAATAGTGCGCGATAGAAAATTTTTGACAATGCCGTACAATAATTTTCTAATTTCTATCGCGCAACACTAGAAATGGTGTTGAATTTTTTAAAAATTCAACTTTACTTCACAGTATTAAACCAGCTTAATTTTAACTTTTGACGATAAAATCTAACAGAAAAATTTAGGAAATGTTTAGTTAAATAAAAGCTCCTAAATTAGTTAGAAATAAACGAAAGTTACATTAAAAATTGTGGTAAGATATCTAATAAATAATTTTTTTGCTTAACATAAACGCAGTACTAAGATAGGTGGCAATATTTAAATTTTAATAGGCAGTTTGCTAGAAATTTTAAAATGTGGAAATTTGAAATTCAGGATTTTCAATCATGTTTTTATCAAAACTATTTAACTATCTTCAACCTCAGAACCTTCTTCTTTACTTATAAATACTCTTGATGGTTTTACTTCTTTGAAAACCATTACTTCTAATAAAAACTTCTTTGTTATTCTTAAGAAACTATTTCGATTCAATCAAACTTTAAAAAATTTATATTGCAATTCAGTATCTTTTTTTTTTAACCTCACAATGTTTCGATATTTTTTTTTCTTAGTCAGCTTTCAATTAGCCTCGTCTAATAAATCATTTTGAACGATAAATTACAACTTTAACATTCCCAACATTTCGTAAATATTTACTCCAACTTCTATTTCTCTGACTAACTTAATAGATAGTAAAACTTATAAACTTACCACTTTTATAATTTTTTGTGAATGATCAGTTAAACAGAGTGGTGGTTAAGGTTCTGATCCAAATAATCGAAAGTAAATAAAATCTAAAAAGAAAAAATATATAGAATACAATACATAAAAATCATTTGCTTTTAGTTGCCTCAACGAATCAGAAAAGTAAACTTTTCATGACTTAAACCAATCAATAATTTTAGATTAGTTGACTATATAAAGTACCGTGAATGAGGGTTACTTTGGCCCTGGGGTCCTTCTTCGGCCCAAACGGAGAAAAAAAAAAAAGTACAACGTTCTCTGCTAATCTTCATGATACAGTTTTTAAATTAATTTCGACAGTTTTCGCTATGGAGCAGCCATAGGCGTAACGAGGGAGGGGTTTTGGGGGTTCGAACCCCCCATTGGGTTGAGAAAAATTAATCAAATTTACTACGTTTTTCCCCCAACGAACTCGTTGTTGGTTATTACTCAAAGTATCCATTAAATTTCCTTACTAATAGTAATTATTCAGTGTTTTTCCAATGTAATCAAAAGCTATGCCAAAGTGAAAGACATTTATACAACTAATGTACCATATTGAATGTCTTGCAAACTGTATGCTGTTCGCAGGCAACTATACGCGCTACACAGGCTGGATAAATGGAGTCTTTATCGCGGGAACATAAGTGCTACAGACTTGACTATAGTCATCGACCGATGATGCAAAGACCATAGGCGTAACGAGGGAGGTTTTGGGGGTTCAACCCCCAACCCATTAAGTTGAGAAAGGATTAAACAAATATTCTGCATTTTTTCCCTAGTCAACTCTTTGTTGATTATTACTCAAATCATCCATTAAATTTCATTATTGAGATTATTCAGTGACCAGTGTTTTACTAAGGTAATCAAAAGCTATACCAAACTGCAAGACTATACATGGACCGTCCGAGGCTGAAGAAATGGACTCTCCATAGCGGGAAACATAAGTTCTGAGTGGACATTGCTCTGTATAAAAAACCCAAATACTAAACAATAACCGAATGTAAACTAGGGAAGTGGCATATTGCACAACTTTCAATTACACTATAATAATGATCAGCACATTTAAATTTGATGTGGAATAGTGTTATTACTATTTTCATTTATTTGAAATAATGGCTCTTAGTGATATTTTTACAGATAACTCTTACAAGGGCAAGAAAAAAAAAAGAAGAAAAGAAAAAAGAAAAAAAAGAAGGGAAAAAAAAAAAAAAAAAAAAAACGCCTTTGTGGCGAATGTAATAATGTACTTTTCGAAAAATTTTGCAATATCGTTTCTTGTTAGTGAAACAGAGGAGAGCAGAAAAACGGTTGTTGATGAGCGATCCTCAAGGGAAGAGATCTCTATGTTGAAGACATTTGTTTTTCACCTTTTTACACCTCTATAACACCTTACTGGAATTTCGGAGATGGGGATGTTTAGAACATCTTAAGAAGCATTATCGTAGAGATTTTAATCAAAATCGTTAGAGCCGCTTTTTAGTGATTGCTAAAGAAAGTGATTTTTTTTTATGTTTTGCGCATGCGTAATATTGACAAAAACCTTAATGTTCAATGGCCCGCACTAACCTGTATTCCAAATTTGAACATCGTAGGCCAAATCGTTCGGGAGTTGTGCTGACCACGACAGACACACCGGCAGACATTTTTCTATACCATTTTTTTTCAGTTGGATGTTCCAAAAAGTGGAAAATTGCAATTTTTTTTTTATCGAAAACAATACTTGCATTACCCTATGTTAACAAATGGTTAACTGAAAGTAATTAAAATGAGTGCAGGTAGCAAACGCAAAACTCAAAGTGAGACACTGTTTTTATTTTGCAAAAGAAGAAAAGAGGAAAAATATGGTGAAATTACGGTTCAAGTTGAAAAAGAATCGCCAGATGAAGAAAAAAAAAATAACAATTTTATCCGCAGATTTACAGGCTCGGACGGTGTTGGTATCATTATGTATATAAAAACAATAATGCAATATAAACAATAAGAGACACAATTATTTAGGAAAAAATATATTTAAATGTTTATGGAAGTTTCTTTATGCTTATTTTTGGCAGTGCATGTTTGAAATATTTCGAGGGGATCCCGCGATTGAAATTAATCCTATCTTGTTTGCTACTCCCGAAATGTTTCTCTGAAAATATTGCATTCATATATTTCACAATTATATCAGCCCTTTTAATTTCCATGTGTTTAAGAACATTTTCCTGCTCCCCCCTCCCCCTCCCCTTTTTTTTTAATAAAATTCTTAAGAAATTTACCTTATACCGTAGATTTGGACAATGATGTGAAAACTTAGTAAAAAAATATATATATTATTGAATCTCTCCCCTCTCCCCCCCCCCCTCTCCTTTTTTTCATTGGTGTAGAGAGTCTGTATTTTTCGAACCCACCCACCCCTTCAACAACTCTAGTTACGCCTATGGGAGCAGCATCCATAGCGGAAACTGTCGAAATTAATTTAAAAACTGCTTCCTGAAGGTTAGCAGAGAGAACGTTATATTTTTTTCTCAGTTTGGGCCAATGAAGGACCCCAGAAAGAAGGAGCCCGCATTCACTGTATCTTCATTTCTGTAAAAAATATTATTAAAACGCTTACTTTTATATTTTATTTGTTTAGGTTTATAAGTGTGGTTTTAGGCCCTTAATATTCAGAGCCACTCCTGTGGCGCGCGTTCGTCACAATAAAGACGCCCGGGTTAGCCACTGTTGTGGCTCAGTATAATAAGCTCCGTAGGATTGCATGTATCTTCGCTTTTAGAATCTGAGTGCAACAAACGACAGACGCAACCTCTAACCATAGCAGTCATGGAGGTAGAAATAGAAGGAGGAGGCATGCCCTATCTCACCCCACAATAGAGACTGAAGCGAGGCGTCGGCCATGTCCGTTCAACCAAAAGCCGCACTTCGAACGTCGGACTTAGGCTGAGCGGAAGGTTTTTCGCAATCATCCTTTCCCCTTTTAAGCAATTAGACATTTATGCAAGCAAAATTGCATGTAACCTACTGATGAAATAGATGTCTTGGGGAAATTTTCGGAACATTAACGATTTTTTATTCATTATGATTCATGGCTAATTATTAATGCATTTAGACAAAACATCAAGGAGTTTTAAGTATAAAATTTTTTTTACAAATATGAATTTTATAGTCCAAAAGTAAACTTTTCTGGTGATACAAATTAAAATAGAGACATTCATACAAATATACTCAATATAACATTTTAGACAGAATTTGTAATTTCAAAAATATTCATTTTGTTGCATTCATCATAATTTTGTAATCTTATTCTTTAAAATACCATCTTTGACAGAATCTTGGTTACTTGTTTCCAAAAAAATATGAATTTCGTGTGATCAAAATGTTTAAAAATTACATGTTCTTATTTACATTTATTATAAGCTTTATAATAAAGAATTTTGTTTTAATAAAAATAATTACAAAGGCAACTAATACAAACGTGTTACAAGATGTAATTTATTTAAATTCCATATTGATTTCTTTGTTGTTGTATTAAATACTTTGTCACCTATCATATTACAATCAGAATTTCTTTCTATACTAAAAATAAGTAAGAATTAAAAAGTGTCGCAACGGTTTCAGAATTTTTCCACCGAGTGCACTTATCTCTGTGGAAAAAGTATTGGATTTAAAAGTGTGAAATTTTGCACATTAGAAAAGAAAAGTTTGAGAAGTCTGCTGATAAGAAAAATTTAGAGTTGCAAACTTTAGTTTCTAACAAAGGGAAACAATTTTTTTATACATTGGCAGTCCTCACCAGGGAATGTGTTAATTTAATGTAGCAAAATGGTGTTTTCTAATTTCGCCATATTTAAAAGACAAAATGAAGTGTTTCAAACTGTAATATTTTTTAATTCTAAGGTAATATGGTTATTAGAGTGTGAAGACTACGCCACGGGCAACTCTAGGAGACTTGTGAATATTCGCAAAGTTCCAATATGTGTTTAAAGGGGTGCTTTGATGGGTCAAAATTCTTCTAAAGTTGTTATTGACTTACCATGCATATTTCTCATTTTCACATACATTTTTTAAGTACCAGTTTTAAAAAATGTTGTATATTAATGATATTTTTTTTTAATTATTTTTCCAAAATTTTACAAGATATTTTATTTAATAAGCTATTTTTCTGAATTATTGTATATCAAAGTCAGAGAATTTTTTTGCATGGGCCGTCGTCCTCGGAGAATGCTCTAATTTAATAGTATGTTTTTAATTATATGAAAATCTGGCAACCTTAGATTTGAGAGTTCGCTTTCAAATAGATTCGATGTAATTTTGACCACGTGCTTGATATTTTAAGGAGAGTAATTCAAATAACAATTTATTGATTTCCAGGATCATGTCACAAAGCTTTCACTGACAGATGGTTTTCAGTTTCAAATTTTAAAAAAAAATTAACTGGACTAGTGAGCTTGGAGTTTGGCAAACATTACTGACCAGGTGACTTGATTGCGAAGCTATTTCTGGGGTTGGCGAGAGTAAACGAGCAGGGAGCAAAGGCCCCTAATATTTTAAAAACATATATATTTATATCCCATAAACTTACGGAGTGAATTGAAATAGAAAGTGGGATTGTATTATATTTTTTGGAACACTTAAAAGAAATACACTGCTTTATAATACCTAAAAGTTTAGCGTTTTTTTAAATACATTAACAATTCAATTTTGGTGTTAAATAATGGCACAAATCTGTGTGAAAGATCTCCATAAAGTACTTTAAAGAGATTATAATCTGATATTCTACATACTGTTTATCATTTCCAAAGAACAGCAAAAAGGAAATTCAAAAGAAGTTTGAAAATCATCATTTATATAAATTGAAAATATATATATGTAAATTGAATATATATACATATAAAAATTGAAAATGTCTATCCCAATCCTTTTTTTTATATTTCATTAGATACTCAATCATTAACATATATACTGCTACATTTCAAAAATAAAAATGCTCAAGCCTAATGATCTATCAAATGCCGAAACTGAATTCCAACACATTAGAAATCAGCATAAAAATAGTATTTATCCATGAAAAGTTATTTAAGATATTTTCTTGAAATATCTATTTGTGCAGTTATAGACTCCATTTCTCTAAACAATCATATTTAGCCTAAAAAATATAAATTAATTCGATGTTCTACACTGTAGAGAGATACCGCAAGTCGAATCTTTTGATTGAAACAAGATGGCGGTAGGTTACAGTTAAATGCTTCAGATTTTTAACCGCTGCCCTCTCCTGTCTTATTTCTACCTCCATGATAGCAGTAGCCAGCTCCGTAAGATTGCTAGTTTCGCTTAGGGTAGCTTATCTGAGCGATTCAAGCAGAAGCGTGCGTTCTCCACTCGAGCGGCTTTGTATAATAAGGCCCTTCGTCACTTTTGTAAAAGAATATCAAGCATGATTTCAGCTTCAAAATTTTTTAATATAGTCTATAGGCAGATTTACACGGTAAGTTAATTGGAAGGTTACTGTCACATGTCGCACGTTCATCATTGGAATACCAGCTTTGCGTTTACACGGTGCCAGCATATGAAATAATCCTTCGATTGAGAGAGCATTACGCCCTTTGTTGGTGAAAACGTCAGAGTGAAGGTGATAGGATGATAAGAATTGACGTGCCAGTAAATAGAACATGTTTGATTGTTTGATTTATTAGTTTCGCTAGTCAGAGACAATCACGTGGTAAAAGGCCTGGCTGACCGAATGATGGGTTTACAGTAGAGAACTGTATCTTTAGTTTACACGATGTTAGCGCTAACGTCACTGGTGATCTCAAATAGGACGGTACCATGTAAATCAGTCTTTATATCTATCAGATTTAAATAACTGGTTCCAAACAATTTCAAATCTTTCAAAAAAGTTCTTAAATTATATATCTACTTCATTGAAATTTTGTTATAAATGTTTTGATAATGCACTTTAAATAATAATTTTTTAAAATTATACAGATAATAAAAAATTGCTTCTCTTGAATTGAAAAAAAATCTTACCGGCTATGGCAGTAAGAAATTTGACTGAAATAAAAATGAAAGGATACAATTAAAAGAAAACATAAAAGCATAATTTACTTCTCAATTTCAGCAGTTTATTCATCGTAATAAAACTGGATGCTCTGGATAATAGTGTATGCGCATGATATGTATATATAACTTTAAGTTCTACAAAAGACATATTGAAGAATATTAACTAAAGCGGCACGTTTTTTATATTTACATTTTATGTATTGTAGATTATAACTTACATAAAAGCCAAATGACGAGAATGTACTTCATAATCAAATTTGGTGGTAATAAGAGGTATTCTTATTTAAATAAAAATATATATAAAAAAAATACTGTGCATATTTAAGCTTCAAATTGCAGCTTAAAATTCCTTTTATGTACCAATGAACAATAATAAAGTTCAAATGAGTATTTTTCTAAGAGAGACATTAATAATATATTAATGTGTTTGTGTAAAATATGTCATTAATTTTTAATAGAAACTTCACAAAATTAATCAATAATTGTTTTATTTAGCAATACACAAATAGTATTTTTTTTTCTGCGTGATCTCCAAAGGGAGCTTTGGAGATCGCGTTTGGGTTTTGACGAGCGTTAGCGAGCAAGGCGAAGCTCCTTAGTTAAGTATAAAAATGAACCAAAATAAAATGTTAACTTCGCCTAAACTGAAAGTGATCTTATAGTGGTTCTTAAATAGTTAATTAAACCAAAGTGAAGCATCAGCATTTTTAGTAAGCTATTATTTTAGGATCTTAAATCCTGTGAATGCTTTTTAAGTGGCAAGGTTTTTCTAGGGTATTTAGTTTTCTGGCAAGTTTCGGTTGAATACCAAATTGCTATACTTAATATTTATTAAGAAAATTTATTTTGGACTAGAGCATTAGAATAATAATTCTAAAAATTGAAATCTGAGATGTACTGATGAACAAATGGTATTAAAAATTCATCATTTAAATTTGCAACATTTTTTATATAGCAGTGAATAATTTCCTTTGTTTATAAAAGTACACTAATATTTATATTGTTGGTTCAATACTTACTCACTGCCTCATAAAACTTATCTAAAAATAAAATATGCATTAGCTTCTTGCCAAAATTGGTACATTTTGCATAAATAATAAAATATTGTTACAAACTATACAAGGTGTCCTCAAAAGATTGTAATGGGTTTAATTTCTGTGACTATCCGAAACAGGGAATCCGCGTACATTGCAAAGATGCTCGAAATGAGGTTAATATTATATACTGCTTTTTCAAGTTAAAAGGTTCAGTTACAACAGTGTTTCTAACATCAAATCACAATATGCAAAAAAATAATAATAATAAAAATAATTTTAAAAAAAACACTATCATTAAAATAACCTAAATATAACACATGACAACTAATTTTCATTGTTCAAAAAGCCGGGGAAGTTTCTAATCCGGTCCTCTTGGACACAAGTTTAGCACTTTGATTTATTTTCCTTTCAAACATATGCGATACTATTTCTCATCAATTTTCTTTCGTAAATATATTCTACATATTACAAAAAGTGTACAAGTTACAGCAGAAAATGAAGGAATGAAATATCTTATCCTGATCAATCAATTATTCAATTAATATTATGTAAATGATACTACATAAACATATTCTCTCTTTTCTCGATGCATATTCTGGTAATAAATCATTATAATTTCACTTAAAAACTTTTGTGTTACAAATTATAAGAAAGGAATTTTCAATAAATAACTATGATGGCCCCTTTACGACGAAGTCATAGTAGGATCATCCCTTTTGCTCGCTATGTTACAATTCTCTAGCTCAGTGCATTTAGATACTACTCTCTATAAAAAACCTTGAAATTTGGTGAGTAGGTACAGTACCCCCCAAAAAAAAATCAAATCAGAACGATGGCTATATTTTGTGCTCTAATTGTTGAAATAACAAACAAAAGGTACCGTTGTAAATCGTGGAAGGTCACGAGGGATCAAATGCATATTAAAACAGAATCAAACTTTAAAAAGTTCAATAGCAACCTCATAATACTATTCCATATTTGTATTCAGCATCCAAAAAAATGTCGAAATACAAAAATTCGTAATTTTCTAATAAATGGTTTGTAATTTAAATGATAAAAAGAAAATGATAAATTAATGTTAAATATAAAAGTTGTTTTTTTGGCCATAAATACTTAAATAATTCATATTCAGTGATTTTTTTTTTTTTTTTCAAAAGATAGTTTGTAAATTGCCAAACATAAATAGCAATCAACTTTTGCATCCAATTCTTTTTTAATAATTAATTATTAATTAATAAAACAATTTTTTTTTTTTAATAGAAACATGTATTTTTTTGCTTTCATTAGATTTGCCATGGTCTAAAAACCCCACACAATATTTTTTCTTTCCATTTTGACTTTTAGTTCTCGATTTTTTAGCGAAAATGTAAAAAACTCTCACTTTAAAGGACCGTATAGTAGACGACGTTTGAAAACTATCAAAGATTAATTCAAGGTAAACTAGAGGTGTGGAAAATCGCACAACGTTCAGTTATCGTAAAATGGGATGAATAAGAACAGCTGGGTGAATCGGAACAGAATTTCTTGAAATTACCAAAAGAAATATTATTTTATACAAACAAAGCAGTTTTATTTTTTATATATATTTTTTTAATCTGTCTAACGTGTTTGGAATCGTGGAAGATATGTTTTGTGTGGTTTTCAACAGTGTTCTTTTTTTTTTTTTTTTTTTTTTTTTTAAATTACTTTCTTAAATTACATTTATTTTAAACAAAAAATTTTAAGCGATTTCAATAAGTTATCCTTTAAAAATTTTACTGAATCATGTGATTTTTTTATTTTATAAATAATTTCAACGATCAAGTTACATTTGTGCTAACAGTGAAATGTTTCTGTAAAATAATCATGCTTTGCTGAATACTGTTTACTAATGCCTACATTTTATATTTATTAATTTTCTAATTATCAGTAGTATACGTTATACTTCTGCAATTACAGTTTTCGATATTTTATTTATTTCGTGTGAAGAATGCACATCTTTAATGTTGTAAATAAATTATGTTACTTTTGTATTTACTTGCTATTTTTGTATTAATCTTAAACATGACACTATAAATCCAAGTAGTTTCTATGCAGTTTTAGACTAATATTTGTATTTTTTTAACGTCGTGAAACGCCGCACTGACCGTTCGATTTCTCCCAATGTGAAGTAGAACCTTAAAAATACCTTTCGTTTTATGGAAATTCTCCCTGAATATCGGTCAAAAAATGGTCGAAACATTTTTGCTCATAAGTGACGTGTTTTTCAACTTATTGCATTGAAATTTCGAAATAGAGAGTAAATGATGTATCCTAAATTGAATGAAATGATAAAAAATAGGGGTTCATATTGAAATTTTCGAAGATAGCGTTACTTTTACTTAGTAAACGGCCATTCAAGAAAAACAAATTGCATCAAATATCTAGAAAATCGTAAGCAAAACATTTTGGTGCAAACCGTAAAATTCTACGATAATTAGAACCTAAGATATAGCCATCGTTCTGATGATTTTTTTTTTTTTTTGGGGGGAGGGGGGGGGGGGCGGGGGCTACTGTACAAAAATGATCACTTACTGAAATGACATAAATTAAAAACTCAAAAGTAGCGTCTAATGTATTTTATTTTGTATTTGAAATCTTTACGTCAATGCATATGCAGTGGCTTTACCTGGTTTTGTGTTTTGCTATCTTAATTTTCATTTATAATAGATAGACATTAAATGAAAACACTTATTTCATTTCATTAAGTGATATTTTTCGTACCTATTCACCAAATTTCAAGGTTTTATAGAAAGTAGTTTCTAAATGTACTGGGCTAGAAGATTGTAACATAGCTAGTATAGGGAATGATCTTTACAGGGTTTTCTCTTAAAAAGCAAGTACAATAAATACATAATAGAAAACAGTAATTTTTCATTAACTGCATGAAATGGCCGTAATATGATTTTGATAATGCCAGACTGATTGAACTTTATTTTGAAATATTTCCAGACAATTTGATCCCAACAAAAACATCTCCTGCAAAAAGCGCCAAGTTCTTCATGCAATAGCAAAAAGAAAAAAAGTGAAAAGTATTGAGATCTAAAGTAGAGCCAAGTTTAACATTGTTGTAAATTACGGGCAATGAAAATTAGTAATTAGTAAGATTTTCTTCTCAAAGTCGAAATTTCCCTTCAGAGGCCTCAATATCTAGCTTCAAAATTGTTTGTGACACTAATCAATTACATATTCTGGATCACTTATTGGCTGTGTTAATGCTGCGGAACGTAATGGTCAAAACGCAAAAACATTTTTGTAGCTGGATATTAAGGTCTATGAAAGGGAATTTTTACTTTGAGAATAAAATTTTACTAATTTTCATTGCCCATAATTTATAACAACGCAAAACTTGACTCTACTTTAGATCTCAATACTTTTCACGGCCATAGTTATTGCATGAAGAACCATACACTTTTTACAGATTTTTTGTCGAGATTTCACTTCTTTTTTTTACAGTATTAATTTTTAAATTTATTACTTATTTTGTATACCTCCACAATTAAAAACTTGCAGGAAAACTTCCTGGGTTGAAAAGGTTAAGTATAAATATTATATTGGTAGTTACTTATTATACAGTCGACTGTTGACGAACTTTTTGTTGGCAGTCAACGACGAGAACTTGAGGAATAGCCGACTATTTTATTCTTTTAATTTAAATTACTATTTAGTTTTTAAAAAAGTTTTAAAAAAAAAAAAAAAAAAAAAAAAAAATCAACAAAATTCCAGTTAACGGAATTTTTCTAAGTTAAATTTACCCAAACATCCATAGTTCATGAAGAATTTATACATTCAACCTGAATTCTGATAATATAAAATTATTTTAAATAAATAGTTTATTCAGTTGGCAAAGGGAAAAAAATTAACAATTGACGATCATTTCGTAATAACCTATAAAAGTTATCACCAATGTCGATCATCCAATGGTTAAAGGGGTAAGTACACTTTTTTTTTTTTTTTTTTTTTTTTTAAATATTTCTTCACTTTAAAGGCTTCGCAGTGTGAGTTTATCTCATATTTATGTATGCTAATAGCTATTAGTATTATAAGTTTTATAATTCTAGCCCCAATAGAAATACAGGGTGGTCATAAAACAACTTTGCTGATGCATGGACCTCTAGCTTCCGTTCCATTCAACAAATCGAGATGAGGTATAGTTATTCAGAGGTAAGCTCGGGATTCTGTGAATGGCAACAAAATAGTGCTCACGGTTACCGTTATAGTTACAGAAACTCAAAATTTTCGAATGGCAATACCTACTTTTTTCTATCACAAAATGCTAAGCGTATGCGAAAACCCTAAAGAGCGTTGAGACGGTACGTGTATCACAAAACACGGACACGTTATGCCCACACAAAAGACAGCTCCGAGAAAGACCAACAGAAACACGATCGGGACAAAAGGAGCCCGTTCGATAGATATTCAGCGTAAAAAGCCGATAAAATTGCCTTTGCCTGTGCGATGACACACATGGTGAACTTTGGCCTCTGGAATATGCAAATTTCCACCATGGGTCACGATCGGGTTTTTTGTTGGCTGTAAGCAGAGCTGTTTTTTTTTTTTTTGGGGGGGGGGGGGTGCGCGTATAACGCGTTCGTTTTTGTGATACACGTACCGTTCCAACGCTCTTTACGATTTTCGCATGCGCTGAGCATTTTGCGACAGGAACAAGTAGAGGTTTTGCCATTCGAAAATTTCAAGTTTCTGTAACTATAACCTTAACCGTGAGTGCCATTTTTACACAGAATCCCGAGCTCATGCCTTTGAATAACTATACCTGAAATCTCATCTCGATCTGTTGAACGGAACGGAAGCTAGAGGTCCAAAGTTATTTTATGACCACCCTGTGTAATAGAATTAAAAGAGTATATATTTTTCGAACATTGCCCCCTTCAGGGGATTCGGAGGAGAAAATCTCGATTTTGAGATTTTTTTTCTTTCCTACATTACAATTTAATAGTTCTAGCTCTACTAGAAGTAGTTTGGCCCAAAATATGCAGTTTTCGAATTCGATTATCTCGACAACCAATATAATTGGAGACTTGAAACTTAAGGGTCATGCTAAAGTGACTAACAACTACCTGTAAAAATCTCTCAAATAAACTGCAGATAATGTGCAGATACGGGAAGATAAAAATGCTGCTTAGATGCTTCCAGTAAAAGGTGTCTGGCCGTGAACTTGAGGGGTGCACTGCAGTGCACCTACATTCAATAATCAAAGAGGACTTTTGATAGTCTACTTAAATATTTTGACTACTTATGAAATTTCAAAGTGCAGTATTATTAATAAAAGGAATTAAAAATTCCCAAAGTATTGAGAAATTAGTACACCTACATTTTTGTTATCCGTTAAATTTAATTTAAGTAACATTAATATATTTAAGAGTTGTATGATTTTTAAAATCAGGAACAACTTACATTTGGGATCCACTTCCTCTGCAAAATAAAATGTAAAAATTATAGTTTCACTAAGCATCGTATTTCCTGTGATCAAAGTTTATAATTTTAAATCCTCACACTTTCTTACATAAATCATATACTAACTAGAAGTGTGGAACATCGCACGATTTTCAATTTCACCTATCAAACTAGCAATTCATTTAAATTTGACATGGATTAGTGTAATTTATCGTTCTCGTTTTTATATTTTCCTTAATTTAAAAAATTACCTGTGTAGCGATATGTTTAGGAATTATTTTTACCATTGTTCCCCCTTCCCCTCTTCTTTCTTCTCCAAAAAAAAACAAAGTTACCAAACTTAAGAAATGTTAGCGATAATTATAGCATTATTCATTTCAAGTAAGTGAAATATAGAAGGAACAGTTGTTGATGAGCAAGGGCAGATAAATCTATGTTAAAGACGTTCGTTTTTCAACAGGATAATTTCCAGTCAACGCCAGGGTAATTAACGCCTTCTCTACTAAACTCCACCTTAACTAAACATCCCTTAGACGGTAGATTTTTACCGTGTACATAGGCAATTCATCCATTTTGGGGGCGTTAAGTCATAATGCTCGCCAAACCTTATAGCCTTTTGTTCTCTACAGGGTTGCTGGACTGAGCTTTCCAGTGTGCTTTCACGCCACCAATATGGATGAACTGCCTATGTGCACGGTGAAGATCTACCGTCTAAGTGATGTTAAGTTTAGGTGGAATTTAGTATAGTGGTGCCAATGAGAAGAGAAATGACGTTATACTAACGAGTTTTTGCAAATGTATATTTCTTTACATCACGTCCATGTACTTTACTAGACTTTACTAGCTCGCCAGCCACCGGGATTTCTACACGAGCCAAAGAAACCTTAATATTCTTAATAGAAATTCCGTGCCCTGTTTTTATCGGTATATATCAGAAAAACAATCAAATATAAATATGTTGTGGTTATTTGCTGAATTGAAACAAATCTGGATTGTTTTAATTATACAAGTAAGTGAGTTTTGTAATCAAAATTCCATTATTCACAGCATCCGGGGAAAAAAATGCCCAAGCAGATAATTTTTCCAAAAAATGTGTTTTATCCGGAATTTTAATCCAAAAGAACTTACATTCATTTATTCTTGCATTATCGTAAATATTAAATCAATATCGTTTCGTTTGGTTTGCAAGTTCTGACAGTCTATTTCTGCTACCTATAAAGTGCATACGTCTCGTAATTTTGTGCGTCTAGAAGAATACGAGATAGAAATCTTCAGCATAAACCCATCTCTCCGATTCTACCACACCAATGAGAGCTCTTACGGAAAAAATCATACATGGCCATGTATTAAAAAAAAATCATATCTGACCATATATGTGTTTCATATATGGAACATATCAGAAATTGGCCCACGTTCAGATATGATTCAGATAAGGAACACATATATGGTCAAATATGGAATTAGATATGACCATATATAAATCTATATCTGAACATATCTAATCCATATCTGATAATATACGTGCTCCATATCTGAAAGTGGGCCATTTTCTATGTTCAATATATGGAACACATAAATGGTCAGATATGATTTTTTATATGGCCATATATGAATATATTTATATATGGTCAGTAATAAGGAAAACAAAACATAGCGAATCCACGTTGTTAGCTGTGGCTAGATATATTAGTCAAATTTCGAAAGATATATTGTGATTAGCTGGCTTGGTGAATTTGAAGAATCGTACATAAAGTACATTTAGAAGATTTCTTATTGGATGTTTGAAGTCGTTGTCATTCTGCTCACAGAAATACAGCCGAATTTGAGAATTATATATAGAGATTATAAAAGGTTGTCAATAACAACTTGGTAGCACTTATGAACTAGACAACGTTTTTAACTTAAATATTAGATATTTTAGGAATATTTTTAACCATCTAGCTTGAAAATATTCACTCATGTGAATGTTGAAATTGGACAAAAGTAAAGTATTCCTAACTAATTCCGTGGCCCCGCGCTGCTGGGGACCCCTTGAAGGACATCTATCAGTTCTGTGTTACATAGACTCGAAATTTCTCTGGATTAATTGTTGGTGATTAGCTTTCAATCTACTTTAACAGATGCATGGTTTCATTCGATTTAATAGCATTTAATAGTCCTTCAACGGGTCCCCAGCAGCGTGGGGCCACACAGCTAGTTTCTAATAAAATACAACAAAATGTAATCGGGAAAAAAAATAATAACATACATATAAAGGAAGGTAGTCTAGATAGAAAAATGATAGCTGTGAACAATAAACAAAATATAATATCAAAAACATAAAAAAAAATTGCTGATATATATGTATCATAAGTATGAGCTTACCTGGAGCAGCTAAATACAAAATGGGAATACATTTAATTACTTCTTATACTTAAGAAAAATCAAAATCAGTTTTATAAAAGATATAAAATATTGCATTATTTAAAAATAAAATGAAATATATATTTTAAAAAATAGTATTAAAATAAACATACTTACTCGGCATATCTAAAAACAAGTACATGTGAAATTTTAGTATAATCAAGAATTTAAAAGTTTCGAATATCTCTATATATAAAAGGCAAAGTTCGCACTGACTGACTCATTCATCAATAATTCTCCTACTTTCTCTCAGGTCACAACTCTGAAATTTGGTACAATTGTCAAAAAGGACAAACATAGAAAAAGTAAGATATTCCAATCACTATTAACCAACTTTAAGAGGACGAAACGAGGTTAAACGTTCCAAATGAGGGATATTTAAAAGCCCCACTTTCTATACAGTGGCAAATCTCTAAAGTTTGGTACAAATGTCAACGAAAGCACATATAGAAAAAGTAAGCTATTTCGATAACAATTAATCAACTTTAAGGATTCGCAAAAGAATCAAACTTTCCAAACGAGAGATATTCAAAAGTCTCCCTTCTAATACAGTCACAATTCTGAACTTTGGTATCAAGGACCAGCATAGATAAAGTTAACTATTCTGATCTTGATTGACTCATTTATAAGTGTCGAAAAGCGGTCAAATCGTTCGCTACGTGGAATAGCACAATGACAGACTGTCAGTGAAGTCACAATTCAGCAATTTGATGTAAGTGTCAATAAGGTAAGCTATTCCAATCTCGATTAACAGTTAAAAGTTTCGAAAAGTGTCTAAAAATTCCAAACGAGGGATATTCAAATATCCAATTTCCAGTATAATCATATCCCTGAAAACTGGAACCATGGGAAAGCAGAGGTAAATAAACTATTCCGATCTCGAATAACTAATTTTAAAGAGTCGAAAAGTAGTGCAAACTTCCCTATGTTCCACTTCTAATATAGTCACAATTATAAAATTTGTAACAAATGTCAGCAAAGGCAAGAATAGATAAAGTAAGGTATTCGTATTTTGATAAATCAATTTTCAAGGTTCGAAACGGGATCAAACGTCCGAAATGTAAAATGCACGAATGTCCTTTGATTAATAAAATGCACAAGGTAAAATTTCGTAGCG
The DNA here is from genome assembly GCA_963978545.1 of Linyphia triangularis. Lineage (NCBI taxonomy): Eukaryota > Metazoa > Arthropoda > Arachnida > Araneae > Linyphiidae > Linyphia > Linyphia triangularis. Next base: position 48,366,483 of record OZ021729.1, on the reverse strand, counting down.
AAGCACAGGTATGCAGTTAGTAAGTTAAATACGCATTCAGTAATAATATTATAGATGAAATCTAACTTATAAAGAGATCTTCTTTCAACTGGCATTTTATGTGTACATATATGTATATGGTTTTCTTTTTGGTCCCTTGTTAGCGCGAAAAAAGTATTAATGAATTTGAATTATGAAATAGTTGTCCTTTGATTGCTAAAATGCACATGGTAAATTTTCGTATCGAAGCACAGGTATACAGTTAGTAAGTTATATGTACATTCAGTAATAAAATTATAGGTGAAATCCTAACTTATAAAGAAATCATCTTTCAACTAGCATTTTATGTGCACACTTATGTATATGGTTATTTTTTTTATCCCTTGTTGGCGTGAAAAAAGTATTAATGAATTTGAAATATGAAATATATACCCGGCTTTATACGTCAAAAGAAAAAAATTTGAAAAGATGCAGGTTTCGCCAATTCAAGGCTATCTCAAAGGACACATCAATCAACTAAATGTAATGAGAAAATTCGTGTTTTATTCGTTTTAGTTAAAATTAAGATATTAGTATACAAATTTAAAATAGTGAAATAACGTGTAACGTAAGTTACCATTAATTAAATATATTTTTAATTATAAATAATGAACAATAATTTTAATATTCGAATTTTTAAAAGATTACAAAATTAATGCATATATATTTGTAACTACCCATAATTAAATAGAAATTCAGAGAAATATCTTTATAAAACATTTCTTATCAATATTAATTCCATATCAAATTTAGCGGTTTATAAATTGTAAGAAAAAATTCAAGGCGGGATCGTTCTTTGATGCCATATTTACAGCCATTTTAATACGTATGTAGTGAACAGTTTCAAAGAACAGCTGAGCGACATTTTTACAAAAAATATATATTCTGAATGATTCTATGATCAAGCGTGCGAATTTCACTCCCCATATACATAAATTTTTCTTACACTCAACCAGGTGGTCAGTTTTTAGGATAAACCCCACCCCCTTCCCCTAGAACCCCTATAACAACCTAATGTTTTATTATGCATCATTAAGAAACACTAAAAAATTAAATAATAGCTTTTTATTTATCATCTTTCCAGGCAGAGTACGTAATGGTGGTGATTATGGAAGGGGCAGGGTGGGTAAGAAATCCAAAGCAGATTTTGATATTTTACTGATTTTACAATAATACAGTATTAGTTTTATAATTTTATATTGTTAACATGCAGACCAAAATGTTTTTGTTTTTTTATATAACCCGAATAGCGGTCAAAAAAAAAATTGGAAAACTGCAAATTATCTGTGAATTAGGAATTAAGAAGTTTTTTATCTTTAAACGCCGAGTTTTACACAATGAAATACAAGAATAAACTTGACGGTTGATAAAAACTCAAACACTTGCCCTTCCTCCCCCTCAAAAAAAATTATTCTGCCTTAGAGTTATATTTTAAAGTTTATGATTTTAACCCAAACTGTGTTGTGTTTCTTCACGTCTGCCTCTTTAAAATCGGAGCAGGCCTAAAAAGTAAACATGAAAATCAAACTCTTTGGCTAGTTTAAGATTTTTTTGTATACATAAGAATCAAATTTTTTTGGAAATTATTCTTACCGCTCTCTTCTTCTGCATAAACACCTGAAAACAAACAAAGTCTTAAGTTATAAAGAAGGGATGCTGTACATTTTATTTGAAACTGGTTTTATATTACAAGTCACAACTATTATCTTAAATTGAAAACTATATACTCACAATTCTGACGAAAAACTCAGAGTTTGAAAAAATTCAGTGAACCTTTTAAACACACAGACATTGAAATAATAACATCTGATTGCGTATCGTGTTTCACAGTGCGCAGTTTTGCATTAAAAAAAGCGTTTAATTTCTTACCAACTTCGTGCCACAGGTGTGTAGTGGGTCTGATACTTACTGGTACGTCAAACCGGTACTTTTTTTAGAGCCTTTTGGGAGGTATTTTGAAGATTTATTAATTGTTATTACGATTCGCTTGAAAATTGATAATTTTGTTACTACTGTCAAAGAGAACATTGTTTAGGTTGATTGTTTGGGTGGTTGGTAGGAGTTTAACGGCACAAGGGCAACACGTGACCCATAAAGCGCCAACCAATCGTCAATAGCTTTTAAAATTGATTTAAAAAGGTTTAAGTTGTTAATGAAAAATTTAAGAAGTCAAAAGTAAGAGAAAACAAATATTCAGATCAAGTGATAAAGTCCAATTTCATATAAGTAATTCAAAATATTTTTATGAGGAGAATTTAAAATGTTTGATAGTGAAGGATGATTTTATTTAAAATGCCGCTGTCTGACAGTATTAAAACATGGAAATTCATTTAAAACATGAAAAACAGAAATATTAACTCCACAGGGTTATTGCATGTGGGGGCTTCTTCTGTCAGCAGAAGATGCACATGGGTAAAACGTGAGTGGCCTATTCTTAATCGAGACAGGACAACACCTCCTAGGAGTTGTTGAACAGGAGCACTTCCCTTTTCCGGGATTGCTGAAAGGGCGCGAAACCGGAAATTAGGGACTGTAACGAACGCAGCTTGTTAGCTGCCTGTGCATCCAAAATGGCCTGCCAAATAAGTGAGAGACAGAGCAGTTTCACAAGTTTTATTTGAGTCGTCAGGGCAGAGTCAAATGCTCCTGGGTCCACTTGCTCACACTGAGCTAAAGAACTAAGAACTCAGAATTTTAGCTCAGTGCTTGCTCATCGTGCGATAGAATCTGCGTGTTCATTACTCGTGATCCCCACATGACCTGGGATCCAACAACATAAAAAGAACTTTAAAATTTCTGTCAAAAGTGTGAGATGAAGTTTTAAAATTTATAAAATAAAAGGATGAGTCAGGTTCAGTGAATTATTTAGTGCATCTATCATCTAAACAGCTCTTGAAATCTGAGTAAATAATCCACTGACCAGGACCTTGCTTTAAAATAAATTGCATGGCCACAATAGAATTGCCAGGAACTCAGCTGAAAAGACTGAACTATTATGACGGAGCTCTCTTGTATGGACTAAAACAAATAGTTAGGTGAAATACTACGTTCTGGTTTTGGTGACTATGAGATCAGTTCACAGTGCAGAGGATTCCGTTTGCAATTTTTAAAAACTTTGTTTGCATATCGATATTTTCTGGACGACGCGAAGGCCGGTGAAGAGTTCCCGAAGATTTAATGTCATTCATGAACTTCTTTAAAGTCATTCCGGTAAGCTTTTCAGAATGCGAGCTTGGCTTCAGTCACATGAACATAACTGTATCAAAATCGAGACCATGAGCGCCACTAATAATTCCACTTGGAGCAAACCATATGTTTGTTAAAAATCAATGTCTCTTACTATATATAAGTGGAAACCAAACGAATCATCAGCTGGTTAAGACACCAGAGATCAGAGGGACAAACAAACGCAAGTGGTAAAACAGAAAATGAAAACCCTCTGTAGAAATTTTTATAAATTTTCTTCGAAAGAGTTTCAATGAATTGATTGCTGTGTCAGTTTTTTTATTAATAACTACAGTCAAGCCCCGTTAACACGAAGTCGATAGGGCAGCCGAAATTGTTCGTATTAACCGAATTTCATGTTAAACGAATAAATTAACGTTAAGCTGTAATATGGAGAACTGCTTTTACTTTGCGTTAAACGGGATTTCATACTAAGCAATTTCGCGTTAAAGAGGTTTGACTGTAGTTGATAATAACTCATAAATCTCTACGTAAGATTTATGATATAAATTAGTGAGAAAATAAATACGTAAATTAAGAGTATATAGCTTTTTTTTTATATGGTTAGTTTGGAAATATATCGTGAATTTCCATTCGATAATTAATACCAGGCTACAGTTGGGATTTCTGCCACAATTGACAAGCGTGCGTACCAGGACTTTTTTTTTTTTTTTTTTTTTTTTTTTTTTTAACACTACAACCCTGCTGTGTACTATCCGTTCTGAGACGACCCAATGCGGTTAATTTGTTCAGAGTTCGCCAAAATATGTGAAATCTGCGTGAACACTCATTGAAAATCAACTTCACCCCATAGAATTAACTTCATACGTGAATTCACACATCGGCACATCATGGTTAAATTTTAAAAAATAATCTTCCATTTTATATAATCAGCAATCATCCTAGCCATTTTGAATGGCGGCGCTACCTCCCTACTCTTTTTCTTCGAAAATAGCGTCCTTTTCTGAAAAAATGCAAAAAAAATTCGTTTATTTTCCAACAGAATCCAATATACAGATCACCCCCTTCGAAATCGCTGGTTACGCATTAGAAGCATTCATGTTCAAACGTGCCTCACGCAGACTAGTGACTCACTGAAGTCACTGAATGGCTGCTAATACCACGTGCGGCAATGGTAAGTAGATTGTAGGAGGGCGTCACACAATTTCCAAATGTAATTTCGTACGTTCCTTAGTTAAGTATATTTCTCCGGCTTTCTACCATGCCTTCTTGTACCAAATAGTGAAAAAAGAAAACCTCATGCGTGAATTCATGGAAAACATAGATTAACACTATGTCGTCCGCACGTCTAGTCGGGGTATATCTCTCCCCCCCCCCCCTCCCTCCCCTTCGCTAGTCGGACTGATTCAGATCATTTCGCCGCAGTGGCGTATATAGGTTACAATTTCGGGAGGGGCCAATACAACCAAACTTACCGTTATTTGCACTTGTTTTTTATGTTTTAAGTGAGCTCTCACTGAAGGATTAAGGATGGTTTTCAAGGGGTTTTAAAGGAAATATTGGGAAAAAACATAGTTATTATTTTTTTATATATATATATGTATTTATTATTTATAATATATATCATATTATTATATGATAGCAGATTATTTTATAAAACACTTAATTGCATTCTCGTTAATATTATTTTCTTCACTCCCCCTACTTTTTTCCTTGTATAACTTTTTTTTTAATAAAAACCTCCTCTGTTCATTAATTAGTCTTTAAGGTCATTATCTCTACTATTGGTTCTTTATCTTCAGCAGTGATCGAAAATTTTCGTCCCTTTTATCAAATTACTGAAAACCTGTATTACTAATTTCCGCTTGTTTCTTGGTGAACTCCTTTGAATATACTTTTGGAGTGCGAAAATATCACGCAATATTTACAAAAAAATCGGGATTTTCCTTCAGAATTAGCTAACCACTCAAATTCTTCTAGCCATTTAATTTGAAAAGTTGTAGTATGGTTTGAGCTAGAACTACTACATTGGTCTGCAAAATTTAAAGATATTTCAGTTTTTCTCTAATAACTTCTCAGTGGAATAGCACAGACACATGAAATTCACTTCAAAAAGGCATCTTTATGTAACAAAACGATAAGTAAAACAACTCAGTCGTAAATTGAAATGCAAAGTGCATAGTGGGGACACATGCAAAAGCATGAAGTACCATTAGAGAGCAGTTGCAAAAAGGCATTCACATTAAAAATCTCACAACTCATGGAGTTGACTTTTAGTGTGAGATATGATCTCCCCTGTCATCAGTGTTTACTTGGCTTTGTATTCTCACACTTAACATGAGTTTCTTGATGAATTCTAGTGACTAAATTGCTCAGTCAGATTACTTACCTAAAACTTACTCACCTATTTGTTGTATTATTATTTTTATTTATTTTCTGGTTGTAGTAGATACTTGACGAATATTACATGTTTATTAAAATAAAATTGTCATACAAGTAGTCTTCACAAGTGGAAGTGTGTATTCTGCCATGGGCCCGTATAAAAAATAATAAAAGTTAAATTCGCATCATTCGATGACTAAAAAATGACGGCATATTGTGACCCAAAATTATTTGAGTCATTTATTATGTATAAGAAAACGTCATTTCATAACTCAAAAAAATGTGCATCATATGATGACCAAAAAATTTACGTCATTTTAGGAACGTCAGTTTGTATGACCATTAAATGACGTCAAAACTGACGTGATTTTTTACTGAATAACGTCATTCGAGAAAAGATGCCCTAAAAATTACATCATTTATCACGTCATGCTACTACTTGGGTTGTACCCAAAGACCAAAACTTTTTTCCCACTAAATCATTAACTTGATTTGGTATTTACCCCGTAATATCGTTTTTCCACCTTTCTATAGAACCTCTGACGTCCATTATTACTCATGAGATTGAAACAATTATTTTCAGTAAAAAGTATCTAATGTTAAAAAAATTGTTCTTTAGATGCCATTTAAGAGCGCAAGAGATAATTGAATTCAACTTTTTCACTGTGATTATGTTAACTAGATCCAGGCAAATTTTTAAACGGTGAAATATTGGTTTTTAAATAGCATTTATTGTTACTTGGGGTAAATTTTGTTTCACTTTTGCTTTGAATAAATTATTAAAAAAAGTATGAATATAGCCCCTATAAGTAAACCAGATCATTCCTCTAATCCGAATTTCATCAAATATGATTTGGACGCTTCTACGATAGGCATTTTGTAAAGATTTAATGTATTGGAAACTTTACAACACTTGCAAACAGTTCAAAAGACTGGACGAGTAATTTAGCCACTAGAATTAAATCAAGAAACTCATGTCAAGTATGAGAATACAGTGCCGAGTAAACACTGAAGACAAGGGAGATCATATCTTACACTAAAAGTCAACTGCACACTAATGCTACTCCATTTTTTTTTAAATCCTGAATTAGTATGCAACTATCAATATTATGTTCAGCGCACTTGATCAATGCCATAAAATTCAAGAATAAATTTTAATAATTCTTATCAGTTATTAAAATATTAATATCTCATCATTAATTTAATCACGACTGCAATAGACGGTATTCTAAATTGTCAATTAATATTTAAATAACTCCAACAATTGTCGATAGGGGGGGGGGGGGGGCATCTGTTAAGTTGTGCCTATACTAATCAAATTTCAAATCGGCCCCTGTCCATTGTACACTTTGCATTTCAATTTTCCACTGAGTTGTTTTACTTATCGTCATGTTACATAAAGATGCCTCTGTAATGTGAATTTCATGTATCTATGCTGCTCCAGTGAGAAGTTATTAGGGAAAAACTGAAATATCCATTAATTTTGTAGACTAGTGTAGAAGAAGAAAGAAATTTGTAAAAAGGTTCCATGCATTTTCTACGAGTTAAAACTTTCTTTATTTGTTTTTCTTTATTTAAATTTTTTTCTTTATTTGTTTAAATCCTCCGCAATTGATGCTGGATCAACGGTACAAGAATTTGCGATGTCAAAAGGAACATTGCTACTGACAGAGGCTATATCAGCACTGCTTATTTACACAACGTTTTTTTACAAAACAGTTTTGAATAGAATTTTTATCGCTTCATTATGAATACCATTAACTTAATAAAGCAAATAAGATTCCACAACAGCATAATGCAGAGGATTGCAGATACACACCTATTTAAAAAGCACACTATTGAATAAACAGAGCTACAGATAAAATGCCAAAGCCTCACCTGCATTATACATATTTTAATTTCACAGTACTTATTCTGGTGCCATCAACTTTTTTTATTTTTGGGAAGCTAAGAGAATGGAAATTATTTACAAACAAACGCAAATAATAACTACTTATTACTTTAATTTTTTGTTCCTAATTTCGGGAGGGGCCAGGGCCCCCTGGGCCCCTCCCATATATACGCCCTTGTTTCGCCGTCTATTGCCGGTGTTTTTTCGAGATTTTCGGGATATCGTAAATTATCAAATTTTACCTCTCCGTCATTGGTGATATATTTTACTTGGTGTTGCCGGCATTTGCTCGATCATTTCAGAGGTGTCGCCACCATTTGCTCGATAGTTTCATGGGACACCAACGTGGTGTCACCGAACGGCATAGTGTTAAGAGTTAGTTTAAGGTTTATAACCATCAAGTGTTTTTGTAAGCATTTAAAAAGCATATTTCCGCTCTGAAACGTGAAATCGCGATCGCGCTTCACTGTTATTGTGCAAAAAAAACTTATTTTGCTATACCCTTTGAATTTCAAAAATACCTCTTAAAATTTAGAGCGGAAGTTAATACCCTTTGGAAATATTTAACTAGTGAACGCTGGTTTCATTAGAAACCGAAAATACGAATACTTGAATAACCAAGTGATAGAATGAAAATTGATTGTTTCTAACATAAGTCTTATCAAACTAAGAATATCTTCTGAATGAAACTAAAAGTAAAATATTAAAAAAATAATCTATTAAAACGAAGTTTTTACTCTAAATTATTTATGGGCATTGCCAACTTTTAAGTACAAATGTAACTTATTTAAGCTATTTTGAGGTCAGACTGAGTTTTTACGTTTGACCACTACGAAGAAAACCATCGATTTTGAACCATTAACTAACTCCAAAACTTTATAGAATACATTTACTTCGACAACGAGTCTATCTGCCAAATTCAGGTCGATTAGATGACGCCAAGTAGGTTAATTAGCCCTCCGAAGATTTTGCTCACCACAAACAAACAAAACCGAAGTTAAAATATAAATGATTTTAAAAAAGCATTCACAATGAAAGGAAATTTAATTTATAAATGAATCATATTACCTTGTGTCCATATTAAAAAGCAAAAAGTAGCCAACAATAAAAGCATAACCATTAACTTGAACATCTTGAATGAAATTCCGTCTGGAAGAATCCAGGTGTGAAATGTAACCGACTCTTATAATCTTCTAAGACGATTATCGCGTTGTCACACCTGTCTCAAACACAATAAACTTTTTTCATCATATCCATTACTCATAAAAGGAATACATTACAATTAAGATACATGTTTTAGTGGTCGACAAAATTCAAAAATCATGTCAAGTGTGAATTTGGCGGTCTGCTTCTTTGAATGAATAAATGAAAGTCAATATTTTGACAACTCATTCATGAATTCGTCAAAAATCAAGAGAATTGCTGATGCCTTATCTCATACATTCTGAGAAAAAAGATTTTTCATTGTAATTCCTCTCTGTTTTGCGTCTAACATTTGGCGTGTTCAGTTGTAACAGTAGCGTACTGATGGGCTCGAAATGAAGAGAAGGGGAGGGACAGTGACTCATGTCTTGCAAAGTATAAAACTATCAAATTTATTCAAAAATATGCAAAGAAACGCAGAATTGAAAATGTACTAAGTTGTTGATAACCAATCCCCATTCTATTACTAGGATATTAAAGTATTCGTATTTTCGGTTTCTAATAAAATTAAACGCACTGGGTCGTCTCAAAACGGATAGCTCACTGCAGGGTTGTTGGGTTAAAAAAAATCCTGGTACGCTCGCTTGTCGATCGTGGCGGTAACCTCAACTTACTGACTGTAGCCTGGGATTTTTTAATGATCAAATGCAAATTCACAATATATTTCATAACTTACCATATAAAAAAAAGCTAAATAATCTTAATTTACGCATTTATTTTCTCACTAATTCCACTAATGTATATACTAATATATTTCACTAATTTATGTTAATTTATAACACTAACTTTTAACTAATTTATATTAATCCCTTTTTTTTACATCACAATATTTCATAACTTACCATATAAGAAAAACTAAATACTGTGAATCTCCAAAAAAAAAAAAAAAAAAAAAAAAAAAAAAAAAAAAAAAAAGAGTTTTAAAACTTGTTTGCCCATTTAATAATTGGATATGAAAATTGTTTTTCCAATATATGTATACTGAAAGAAAAACCAAAATCTGCATTTTTCTTCGTTTGTAATTTTAGAAACCAATTGAGATTCAGATATTAATTGGACATTTTTGTAGGCTTTTTACTTCCAACGTAAGGATAATTAAAGTATTGCATTGGGATATTGGATGTTGATTTTTTCCCCTCTCTTATCTCCATGTTTTGAAAGGTTTGCAGGAGAGTGCAAGAGGTCTACATTTTTGTTCAACCTTAAATTTTACAAACGTTTTAATTGTATCAAGGATTAAGTTGCTATTTAAAAGTTAAATGTTCTCTTCAAATTAATAACTTTACAAGGCACGCGGTCTTTTTTTTTTAGTGCTAGAAATGTGAATAGAAGCGGGATGACGCGTCCCCCCACTTTTCGGGAAAACACCCATGTGTCCCCTACTTCTAAAATCCACTGAAATCCATCCCCCCCCCCCACTTTTAAAAATACCCAATCTGTCTAAAAACTACTAAAGAAAAATAGCATCAACTTTTTTGCACTTCAGTTCGAACCATCACCCATAGCCCACTGTATAGCACTAGTGCGACGTCAGCCAACCAATCATCTTTCTCTTTAGACAGACACGTCGAGTATTTTTATTATCTTCGTTGACAACAGCATTGACTATTTACTTCATGGGCGGGCGCCGGCAGGAAAATTTTCGAGGGGATGCAAGGTGATTAAATTTTACTACTGAACTACGGTGCGACCAGTATTTTAACAAACGTAACAGGTGTACATCATATACAAAGAAAAGAAAGCAAAGAAAAGCGGGACTGGAGGCCAGAAGGCCAACTGCCCAAAAGCAATTCGACCTAATTATTTGTTTGAGTATAATATTGCCTGGCGCCGATGTCTCTTTGTGAGAGAACTCCCGGGGAGAAATAGGAAGGGGTAGGAAACCGTATAAACTAATTGAAATGAACACTATACTGGGTACAGGGGTCGCAGACGTCCTATATGTCCTATAAATCCTATATTTTTTTAAAAATCGGTAAAAACGTCCTATATTGTCCTATATTTTACAATTGTCCTATATATCCTATATTTCTACATTGATTCGATCTATATTTTCTTCGAATTCGTAATAACGGCGTCGTTTGTTGCCATTTTTTAATATTTCGGATTCTTTGGCGCGATCGTAGGTGAAGAAGACCTGACAAAAACGATGTTTGTAACGGCGACGCGGCGTTTTATCTCTTGTGACGTCACGTACTGCATAACCTACAACTCAACTCTACTGGACCGGCGGGAATTGTAAACATGTGAACATTTCCATAACAATCGGTCTATAGAATTTCTGATCTGATTTCTCCTCCAACGTAATAAATTAATTGGCCATAATGCAGAGAGAGATGCAACAACAAACCTCGGGAAAAACGGATAAAAACAACTTGGGATTAACTTGCAGGACTACTAAAGAAAATTTTGAGTGCTCAGTCAATAATTGATGAAGCAAACAAAAAGGTTAAGATTTACTGTATGATGTCGGATGGCGATTTTTTTATTCCGAATCCTGTACGGATTCTGCGCCATGAATTGTTTACATCAAACACTGAACAGTAAATCTGAATCAACAAAAGATTGCAAACAGGGATAAAAAGAAAATACTTTAAGAAATTGGAACAGTTAAAAATGCTGGAAGCAAAAGACTCAAGATTGCAAATAATGTAATTAATAAAACTTGATTTAGGGATGGAATATTGAGGCAATAACGGATCACGTATTCAGCGGATCAGGCGATTTCTTTTTTTTAAAGGTGTGTTTTCTATTCTCTTAAATTCAATATAACGAGTTAATTTTGAAGTTCAGTAGCAACTGTGTGCAGTTATTTGATGCTTTATATTGTCCTATATTTTTTTTGAAAAAATCCTATATATTCTTATTTTGTCACTTTGACCCCTGTGGGTAGGGGGGAAATTGAATTGATCTCGTGTTTTGTCGCCTACTTGTGTTGTAATGACCCTTGTCTATTTAATACATGGCTTCACATTATCAGATTACCCGAAGAAATACTCCCCTCCCTCCGTAGTAAAAAAATACATCCTCTTTGAAAAAAAAAAAAACTACAGATACCCTCATTTTCAAATTACCCTCCAAAATACTCGCCAACATTAAAAATACCTAGTTTGCTGGTTATTACCCGCCAATTGGCAAGGTTGGATAAGCAATATTATTGATAAAAACATTTTTTTATTTAAATAATTTGGTTTTTGGCTGTATATTTTCCCATTTGGCGATTTTCTTGATTTTGAGATCCGACGATTTTTTAAATGACTGTTGGCGATTCCCGCTATTTGAGAGTTGGCAGCCCTGACCCAAATAATCAACCTCTCTATATTCTTTTCCCCCTGGTTGGCGTTGGACATTACACATGCGAGAGTAAAATTATCTTCCTCCCACCTAACAGAAATGGGACCGGGTATCAGGGGTCCTGAGAGCCGGGAAGAATATTTATTGATAATCGATCCCAGGATACTTTTAACAGAAAAGGATGCGTTTTAAAGTGTAAAATATCTTCAAGGTCAAGGAGGTGGAGGTTTGAACACTTGTTCTGTCTTCCAACGTCCGTTTGAATGGGAAGGGAGAAGGCTGTAAAAAAAACCTTGATCCAAAAAAAGGCTTTTTTGTGTGCTTTTTTTCGGAAATTAGATGAAGGTCAAAATATGTTTGTTGCTTAAACTTAAAAAAAAAAAAAACACAACCTGAGCGGGTGCGCGGACCCCCGGCTGGATTCGCCATTGACACTGAATACCTGCCGATCGTGTGTCTGTTGGTCTTTCGTAGAGCTGGTTTTTGTGCGTGCATAACGCGTCCGTTTTTTTGTGATACACGTACCGTTCCAATGGTCTTTAGGGTTTTAGAATGCGTTGAGCATTTTGTGACGGGAAAAAGTTGGCGTTGCCATTAGAAAATTTTGAGTTTCTGTACTTATCGCGCCATTTTGCTGCTATTCACAGAATCTCGAGCTCATACCTCTGAATAACTATACATGAAATCTCATTTCGATCTGTTGGACGGAATGGCCGCTTGGTTGGTTGTTTTCAGATTATCTGTCGCCGTTAGCAACACGAGGGCTATAACGCGCCGAAACACTCATTAAAAAAGCCAACATACATTTACAAACATCCATGCCTTACACGGGGCTCGAACCCGCAACCTCGCGGTCTAGAAGCTAGCGCGTTAACCACCATACCTTTCGGTCGGCGGAACGGCCGCTTGAGGTCCATATATCGGCAAAGTTTTTTTTATGACCACTCTGTACATCGATCAGTATGGGTTTTCTTTATGAATCCGTACGGAATTTCTATTGAATTCCATATAAAGGAATCCACATAGGCAAATAAGAATTTTCTGTGTGTTAATATGGAGAAAGTCCAAGAGGACCCGTTCCTCAACTGAGTTAACTCAAACTGAGTTAAGACTGCTATTTGGCTTTAAATTTTCTTTGACACACCACATTTAGTTTTTTAGTGAACACACCAGATTTTTGCAAGTGAACTACTTAACTGTAACATTATTTTACTATTCTGGCCTAGGATTGCCCAATTACTTCTTTATTTGAAGAGTACGATAAGGACACATGTTCTCCGAAATAGGATTCGGGATGCATAGAAATTTGCTATGTCCAGTATATTTATTAATTTCTCCAAACCATTATTGATGATACAACATTGCAAGTGATACAACCAAGAATTAAAGTATAATTTTCTAACCTCAAATTTTCCATTTTAAACCTGAATGGAATGGAGATTTCGACCTATAACCAAAATACCGATATAACTATTTATCCCAAGCTTTGGGTAATTTAAGTCAGCTATTTTTCACATTGACTAGTACAAATTAATTTTCTAATTAACCAAACTCGGGACTTAGGCCATAACATGCATATATTTGTAGTCGTAAAAAATGTACTTCCAAATTAAAGCCACCTTTAAAGTTTTTGAAATATTTATTTTAAGCTAAATATGGAAATTGAGGAAACAGATTTGTTTGATACTGCATTTGTTTTAACTAATATATCAAGCAATTTAGGTTCAGCATGAGAATAAGTAAAGTTTCATAACAACATATCCTAACACTTGAACTCCTAACACTAGTTAAAAGTTAAAGAAAAAAGTTGTAATGCAACATATATGTCATGTGTTAAAGAATTTACAGTAAGTTACAGCTTAATCTAAAACTACAAATTTCAGAAATAAGAATATCAAATTTTCCCTGATAAACAAAAGATAAGAATTTTTTTAAAAAATCAACCCTGCCCAATATTTGCCATTAAAAGTATAATGTGAAAAATAACACAACACACATGAAATAAAAGCACAAAATTGTACACTGCATGTAATAATTTATTTTATATAAATAGTGTTTCATAATTTCAAATAATATATGTATAATAAAATAGTTATACAAAAATAGTGATTTTGAGAATACATATACACTAGATACATTTTTAACATCACAGTCATGAGTATACAAAAAACAAACAAATATAACAATAAAAGCAAAAAAGAAACCAAACATTTTTTAATAAACAAAATTATACATATTTTACAGAAATTCAACTTTAAACCTTTACAAAAATTTAAAAAAAATATGCTATCAAAATAAATAATTAGCATTAAAAATGAAAAAAATTAGGTTTATTTTAATTAAAAAAATTCATTATGTTTTCTAAAATATTTACTACAAAAATTAGCTACTGCTAATTCATCAGCAGCATCTAGTGTATCAACATCTAAATATATTACCATTTTTTTTTTAGCCCATTCAAGATACGATTACAAGAGATCATGAGATCGAGCTTCGGCAGCACTCTGTAATCTCTTTTGAAAGAGAGACTGCAGTAGTGATAGTTCAGTGTAAATTGCACAGGCTGATAGGAGATTCCTGGCTTTTTTTTTCTACTCAAAACGTAAAATGTGGGTGAGAACTTGATCTAATTATATTCAGGAAATATAGTCCTAGTACAGGTCTTACATCAGAAATCTCCAATACAACTGAAATATTTTTTTTTTTTAACAAATTGAAATGATATTAGATTAAGGACTTAAATCTTTTATTAAGTTTAATCTTTGAAATAAATAATTATTTTAAATCTTTCAAATTTGCAAAATACCCAGTGATTAATTCATAGAGCTCTCTAAAAATGTTCAACTAAAATAGTTTTAAAAAATTAGTCGGAGATATGACAGTTAATTAATAAAATTTTTATTTTATTAATATGAAGAAATATAATTTCTATACTGTATTAATATATTACTTTTTTATTAGCAAATGGGATCCTCATATTCAGTAACTTTGTGCGCTTTGTCTTGTAACGTTAAAATATCAAAACGATTTTAATATAATTTCACAGACTCAATTTTTATTAAAATACACAATTTTACAAAATTATAATAATTATATAATTTCTTATATTTTATTCATTAAGTAACTAAAGCTCTAAAATAAATTAGTGCATATATCTTTGGTTTTAAATTACAGCTATTTTAAGGAGAGTTCTGATGAAATGGCAGGTATGTCGCTAAGCTCCTTACGAGTATTAGACTAGAAACATGGCAACATTGAGTATACTAAAATACACATCACATATCTAACTAAACCCTGTATATTGAATTGAAGATTCAACACTTTTGCATGACTCTTGAAATCTCAAATAAGACATACATACATAAGCAATGAGAATAATTTTATATTAAATTATGAGACGGATTAAAAATTACTTTATATCTGATATGTATCTATATTTATTTGATATGCAAGGACTATAAGATGAGAAAAACTTGTTATAAGTAAAAATAGAGTATTTAATAATTGTGTGTATGTGTGTTTACTGATCCTTCTATAATTCAATACATTTTACCTTAAAACAAATCACATAATAAATAAGATAATTACTTTAAGTAACTAAATTTAAATAAATGTAACTTTTTTAAAAAAATGTTAAAAAAGTAAGCTTTGCATCTATACATTTAATCGCTAAAGGACACAACATAAAAAAAAAAATGTAAAATAAGTTAAAAATATACAAAAGATAAGTCAACTTTAGCAAATGATATGAGTTAATGAATGTAATAGGTAGTAAAATGTAAAATAGGTAATAAAATGTTGTGAAGTAAAGAAAACTGTTCCAATTGATAATAAAATTTAGAATTTACACAAATAAAGTAGAATTTTCAAAATAGTTATCAAGATGTTATGCTTTATAAGCTAATATATACGTTAAAACATTCACATATATTTTGTAATATAACTGGAAGACTAAGATGAGTTCACCTAGCTCTTTTCTATAGTTTAACATGTAAAACAGATGGGATATCTTAGAATTTATTTTACTGTCCAACATTTTGCATAGCACTGGTATTTATAACTTTGCTATTTTTCTAAAAAAAGTATGTGATAAAAAATAAAATTTTCACAGTTAAATCTTTATGATATATGAAGTTTGAGCATATTATTAAAATTTGATCAAGTTACTTCATTTCAGAGTTAACATACTTTAAAATGCAAACACTCAACAAAACAGACAAACAATTCAAAATAGAATTTACTTACAAAGAGTACATATTTATCATGATATTCTATCTCACCCCCATATGACAATATATTTACACAAATACTTAAATGTCATGGTTAAGGTAACCTTATGACATTCGATCTCGGAAACATTACAAAGAAAATACAAGTGCTCCAACAGAAATTTTATCAGATCAAGGTCTTTAAGATTATACATTAAAATTAACCTTGATTGAAAATTTCTAAATCTTTATCTAAATGTAAATAGCTACCATATATTATATTATCCTTTTTAAATATAAAGGAATATATTCACAGTTAGTAGAACATGACAATATAAAATGTCTATAACAATAACTTAATCACATAAGATAAATTGGAAATGAAAACTATTGACCAAACAACTAAACATACCAACTTACAACTTTAAGGCAAGCCTTAAGCTAAAATTGACATTTTAAAAGATAACTTCCAAGATTGCCAACAGAAATTGTTTATAATTATCTTCTTGTTCATTTTATTAATAAATAAAAAGATATTCATTTCAATCAATAAAGGCAATTTTCTTCAGGGAAGAAGAAGCTCGAAAGCTGATACATATTAACCGAGTTTCTTTACCGAAAAAATCCAAACCTTTCTGTTCAGACGCAACAAAAAAGTTTTTAAAACACTAACAAGAATATGGATAATGCTTTAAATTGGTAAATTTAGAATTAGTAAACCATTTTTTACTACACAACAACTTTGCAGCCAACATAATTCAAAGTAATAAATGGTATAAACTTACAAGTACAATTAACTTCTCTTCAAAAATCATTAACTACTTGCTTTGTTACAATTTCATCCTAACAATATATGTATTAAAAATATCATTTCTTAATTGTCAACTAAAAACACCACATTTTAATTTGAATAAAATTCACACAGTAATTGGTACTTCCCATTTAATATCTGAAGATTGCACAATTGAAATATGATTAAAAGAACCTAAAACTTTGATAATTCTAACAAAAAAAGTTTAAAACATTGGATTCTCACATTAACAATTTTTAACTAATACTTCGATTGACAATTAAAATCTCACTTTTTTTTCATACTTTATACATGGTTTTTAAACATCTAACATTAACCCCATTATTAAAGAGAAGGTTCCTTAGGAATAAAATAGTTTGCTGTGACAAAAATAACACACATGGCCGCCCAAACTAAAACAAATATAATCCATGCGGTATGTCGAAAAGGCGATGCATGCTTATTTTTCATACCTAAACCTAAAGAACTGAGAATATCCCTTCGTGCACAAAAAACTAACAAAGCTGGAACCACATACTGTATAGCTGCTCCAGCGTAAGAACCAGTAACTCCAACTAAAATAGTTAAATCTTCTGTTATTAAAGCTATGGCCACAGGGGGTATCACAGCTAATAATGGAAAGAGAATCTTCTGGACAAAAAATGGGTATCTTTTACTATCTTTGAGGAAAAGGGATTTTAAATTATTTCTCAGAGTAATGGCTATTATTGGAAAGTTTGTGCTCAACGTGAACACGGGAAACAATGCCAGGAAATAACGGAGGAAGGCAAAGCTCTCTGGAATGATGCTTTCTCCAGAAGCAGAGCCATTGCAGTTCTGCGGCTCAAAGTTCAGTGTGTACAAGGAGTTTGGGTGTTCAAAGGCAAATATGCCCGTGAAGGAAAGCAGAGAATAGAATAGAAGGATAAGCGAGTAGTCGGCTACGAATAGTCGTAGGAGACGAGATTTGTTTTTGATTGGCGTGATGAGTGATGGGAGGGAGTGGTGGCACATGAATGAGTAGACGCAGACGCCGAATAGATTTGGGATGCCTCTGATGTTTGCAACAGATGGATGCCCTTTTCCTTTTCCCTTGACTAGTGCAGTAGCTGCGAGAGCAATCATCGTTGTGAAGGCTGGGAAAGAGTTTAAACAGATATAAGTAGACAGAAAACAATATTAGGCATGTATCCTCACGAGACTAACCATGAAGGATGTTGTAGATGTCAAATGTGTTCCTTTTCATCCTTTGTGTTTCAAAACTGAGTTGTTTAAGATAAACATACATTTCCATCCAATTCACTATAAATTATTTGCTTGCAAAACCATCTTGTACTACTTGGTTTTGAAAATGCAAGTAACCAAAAATACAAGTAAATCATAATAAAATAACTTTATGATTTAGTTCATCATAATTGTGACTTAAGATTTCTAAACTCAGGCACACAAATGTTTTATAATGAAATCTTTACTCAGTCAGTAGATTTTAAGAGACTGATGTTATTAACTATATTACTGTTGTTGTTATTGTCTGTGTGTACATTATTGATATTTCAGATAAACAGATCCAAATTGTAACTATTACTCAAGAGAAGGTAACACCCTCCGTCATAGAATTACTATTACTACTATGCAAGCATAAAAGTACCAGCCAATATTTAATAATATAAATAACTAACTAACCTTCTCATACATAAAGATTTATCTTGACATGCAATAAAATACCTGTTTAATGTCATACGCATTAAGTACAAATAAAGAAAAACTTTAGTATCTACTTACCTAACCATCTCATAATCGTTGTAAAAACTTGCAGATATTTAGTCTTCTGTACATTGAAGAATGTAAAAGGTCCCAATAGCAATAAAAATCCAGTCTGAAATTTTTTAAAACTAATTACTTTTATTTGGTTAGAGAACAAACATATGAAACTACAAGATAATGGTCAACCAAAACAATTAACTAATGACAATAACACAGCTTTGAAAAAGAAAAAGATTGGATTTTTATGCTATATCAAATTTAAAACACTAAAAAAAACCACTAAATTAATGCATCCTAATAAGATGAAAATTAATAGTTGAAAGGTGCTTTATGTTGGTTTTTGTCTGTTGTTCTCAACCTGTAAGACAACAAGAAGCAACCAGATTAAAAAGGATCATCAGTCAGTTCTTGCCCCATAAACCTAATGCTCAATTTTTTCTGGCGGAGTATTAAACAATAATACAGGATTCTTACTGAAATCATAGAATAAAAATTAATGACTTTTCAAGGACTTTTAAGGACCTTCGAAAATTTGTTTTCATTCATCGGGATATTAATGGGTAACTTTACAGCCGTTTTGCTCAGAGCATTAATATCAAAATATATCGAGAATAATTTGCATTTTGCCTTACAAACAGACCTTGGTTATTGACTAAACACTAATCTCATGTGTTTGTCTCACAGAATACAGTACCAACCAAACGATGTACAAGTTGATGAATGCATGATACAAATATACCAAAAAATGTTGATGCCACACAGATAAGTAAAACAAAATTAAGAACTTTTAAGAACCTACAAGAATTTTCAAGTACTTTTAAGGACCTACAAGAATTTTCAAGTACTTTTAAGGTCCTTTAAGCATTTTCAAGTGATTTTAAGGCCTGGAAAACCAGTTGAAATTTTAAGCACATTTAATGACCGTGGGAACCCTGGTAATAGTCATTAACAAAAGTCATTAGTCATAAACAGTAACAGTCATTAACAAAAGTCATTAGTCATAAATAGTAACAGTCATTAACAAAAGTCATTAGTCATAAACAGTAATAGTCATTAGCAAAATTTGAGGGGAAAACAATCGGATATTTTTTTTAATTTTTATAAGCTAACTTATTAATCTTTTAAGAAATTAATAATAAAAAACACCAGCTTCCCTTCCCTTCAAATTTTGTTAATGAGTGAATATTACCGTTGCCATACCTGGTATAAAAATTTGTGTTTTAAAACAATACTCTGGCAGATATTGAAGCAGAAAAAAATAAATCAAAGCAGGGGCTGACTGATAATCACTCTTAATATTAAAGATCAAAAATGCAACATTTGACTAACAATAGTTTTTAGGAATAATAAAACAAAGTTTAACAGAAGTAGTTTACTAATAATGTGATGCAATTTGCATTATATAACAAAATTTTCGGAGACAAAGGATACTATTCCTATCAAATATATTGGTTATTTCTTACCCATCTTTTCTCAAGTACCCTTGCTTATTGTTTAACACAGTTTTAAAATTAACTCAGAATTACTAACACTCCAAGGGAAAAGCAATACAACAACTTGAAAAAAGTAAGAAAATTTCCAGGAGTTTAACATCTACTAAGCAGAGCAACAACAGAAGGAAGTGAATAACAAGGCAAAAACTTGCAATGAATGGTTATCTCCTTTTTAGGAAGTACAAGAACTTTTCCAAACAGTTAAATATTTTTTATTGGAGATACTAATACTCTTCGTAAATATTAACGAATGAATCGTAACTAGATTTGGTATATTTTCCTACGTTAATTTGATTTCTGGAGAGAAAAGATAATAGCTTGGATGGAAACTTTCTTGTAATCAAATGACTAGTAAATGATTTATACCATAACTGTTAAATATTTGTTACCATATTCTGAGAAATATGTGTACATAAGTTCATTGTGTTTCAATGAATTGACATTATTATAAAACTAAATTTCTTTTTCATTTAAATAATCTCCTAGTTATAAAAACTACTCCTATAGAAAGTTTATAACGTTACATTTGTGTCGCACTCGCCCTCTCATCCAATAAAAAAGTTACATATTGAAGATGGATTATTGAAGTCAGACAATTATAATTTCAAAGAAATGCAATTGGAGGAAAATAGACAACATTTACTTAGAATGGATGACTTTATAACAAATAAGCAAAACTTATCAAGATTAACTTACAACAAATATTCTATAAGCATCTCCTCGTGTCACATCTATAGAAGTACTCCAACAGTGAATAGTAGAATTCAAAGTGTAGTTACAAAATACATCTTCTGGTGCATATGTACTAAAATTGAAATTTTAAAAAATTAAATATAATGATAAATTTAAATATAAACACAAAAGTTTCATTTAACTTATGTTTTTGCACGAAAATATTTTCATTTGGAAATAGCATTTAAACAAAAAGGTATTAAGATAAATGCAAAACCTTATATTATAGTTCAATGATTTTTTATAAAAAAAAATAGATAAGATATAAAATACATTTAATACAACAAAACCAGGAAGCAATTAGCATTATTATAAGATTTAAATAATTAGCCACATCATAATAAAGAGTTGTTTTAAAAAGTATTTATAAAAAAAACAAACTATGATAAAAATTATTCATAATACCAAAGCCATCACTTAAAATTTTATACTTACCATGATACATCTCTTATTGACTTGGATACAGCAGCAGCATATATTGCAAGATCACCATACAAATATACGGCAATACAAATATAAAATATGTTTACACCAGCTGAAACATAAAAACGTAATATACAGGACTGTTTCAAAATGTAATGGCATAGAGCATGTGAATAGTAAAAAGAATGCAATAAAATATTAAACCTGATCTTAAATTACTTACCCCGATTGAAAAATAGCGAGGCCATTTTTCCCTAGAAAAAATATACTTTCATAAATAAAGAATGACAAAGTTTTGAATAATAAATTATAGACAAAGCATGTCTTGAACTTAATATACAATGAATGAAAGGTGGCATACTTATTACCCATTTCTATTTCCAGCAATAAGAAGCTATAACTTAAGAGAAAAACTGTAGATGAATTAAAATCCAGCAGTTAACTGGACAATAAGGAATAGGAAAAAGTAAAATACTCTGGATTTATTTTGTTAAGTTTAAGAGTGGAAAAAATATAAATTTACAAAAAATTTCATTCAATACCAAAAAATTAAAATTCTTACCATTTCTATTCGTTCTGTTATATTAAAATATTCTGCAGAAGTTTCAGATATTGTATCAACAGAATCTATACAATACAAAATCAAAAATGTAGTTCCATAAACAGCATTTAAAATCTTAATAATAATAAAAAAATAAAAAAAATAATAATTATAAACACATTATATCCATTTTTATTGCCTGTATAAAATGATGGTACTTTAATTGAATCACAAGCAATAGAATTTAACGAATTGAAATAAAATTTGGTACACAGCTAGTCCATCTGTCCCCAAACATAGAAAAATTAGAAATTAAAAAAAAATTAAAAAATATAGATTCCAGTTTGATTTTTTTTAAATACCGTTTGGTACCAAATATAAGTTACATTTGAGATAATTTCAAAAATATAAAATCCAAGACTTAATACACATTTTAGCAATAAAAAATACCTTCTACTCCTCACCACTCTCAAACTCAGAAATTTAGATAGAAAGAATTGAAATAAATAAGTTAGTAGATGAATTGAAATAGTATACAGGAAAACTATTTTGGTTCATTACTATATCCTAGATTTAGAAAAATGAATTCAAACATATATAAAAAATTACAGTAGAACCTCGATTAACCGTCCCTCTTTTGTCCGGAACTCTGTTAACCGGCAATCATTTAGTCGACATCAAAATTCTCACAAATGAGTAATAAATCATTTGCTATTTTTTAAACCGGAATCTTTTCCCTGTCTGTAAAGTTACATAAGTAATGGTGAGGCTTTTGACTGTTTTTCAAAAGGACTGTCATGGTTAAGCAACATTCAGATGCAGATCAAACTGAACTATTACTTTAAAAAAAAACTCCGCGATGGAGCTGCGAAACAACGATTATCAAGATTACAACAACTAAAACTCATTTTCAACAATTATGTCATAAAAAAATATTAAAAGTCCTGTATTCAATAAATGAAAGCCATATACTTCTCATTATTTTTTACAACTCCCTATTATCCGGAATTTTAGCTTATCCGACCTACCTTTGGTCCGAATTAGGTCGGTTAATCGAGGTTCTACTGTAGCTGCCCACTGCCTCTCATAATTCTGAATCGAATGATATAAAATGAGAAAAAAAATTAAATGAGATAGATATCCAAGTAGTTTAGAGGGAAATATTTTGGCCAATCAAAATATCTTGAATTTAGAGAAATAAAATCCCACATGTAAAAAAAATTAATTATAAAGAAAAAAATTAATTTCACATTGTTCATCTAGGACAGCATCAGCCACTGGGCGACCAGCGAGAGCTTTTTCTCCGGCCCGCCGGCAGTACAGAAGAGCAAAAATCAAAATTTTTGGAAATAATTTTAATTTGTCTACAATAGTATGTGTTTATTACCAAAAACCATGTTTTCCATTAAGTGGCCCGAGTCAGTAAGTCTGAAAAATCTTTTTTTTCTGAGAATGCCAGAAAAAATAAAAAAAGTAATAGTTTGAATTATTACCAATGACACATTCCTTAGTTTTGTACTTACGATATCTTACCCCCTCGATTCGTGAATGGCACAATTCGATTTCTGCTTTTCTGAATGTGATGGGCAGGAGTTGGGCGTTTTAATGCATACCTCTTTTGTTTTGACGTGAAAAGAAGCATCGCTATCTCTATGACTCCAGTGCAATAATGGCATCGAAGACTAGTTTTAAACGCTAAGTAGATAGTGAAAAGCGGACTGGCCGTCATCGTCTCTCAATTAACAGACTAAAATGGAAGATTTAGGAAGTATGGTTTAAATATCTTTATTGAATACGAGTTTATGCCGTCACATTGTAATATTGCCACTAAAGATTAACTTCTTTTTTGACTTTGATTTACGATGTAAAGAAATTTTTTTTTGTAATCATTTGAAACAAGAATCTAATATCAATTGTTATTTTATTATTATAAAAAAGTTAAATTATTGTTTCAGTTTTCAAAATTGTTTTATATTGTTGAATCTTTAGTAATTATCACATTTCTAATATTGAACATATGAAGTAAAGCAATATATTTATTGGCGTATTCGGTATAAATCTGCGGCCAGTGAAAAGTTCCAACATAAGTCATGCAGCCCTTCTCTTAAAGTTAGTGGCGAACACTAATCTAGGAGGTATTTTTTTAAAACATCTCAATACCATGGGTTGCCATTATTTTAAAGATAGCATCTACTAATAGAGACATTAAACGAACAATTATTCTGAAAACAAAGTGTGTACGCTACTTCAAAATGCATCACTTGTTAATTTAGAGAGCTAAATATTTACTTGTTGAAATTCCATTCTTGATTCTTCTAAATTTCGAGAAAAAGAGGCATTAAAGAAACATATTTTACTTGATTTAAAAATTTCCAAAACATTAACTCATCATACTTTGTTACTTTTAAGGAATAAGTTGTTCATGAAAGAGATCTTTTAGTTGCCAGTTTAGTGCAGACAGTTATCACTTGGATCAAATTAGATTTTTTTACTAATCAGATAATCAATAAAAAAAAAAACTAACTCATAAAAACAAAGTTTTTAATATAAATCCTTAATATGTATCAGCAACTTTTATGAGCAAATTTTTTATTGTGTAATTTTTTAATCTTACTTAAGCAACTTATTTAAGCAATTTTGAGCTTAGATCAAATTTTCATATTTTGATAACTACAAATACAGGGATAAGATTGGCTAAAGACCCAAAGACTGAAATCATAAGAGCAAAAAAATTGCACCATACTTTATACGCGAAAAAAGTTTTAAGAAATAAATTGTCAAAAAATGCTACATGATTAAAAAATTACACAATAATTAATAGCTTATTTATTTTTTATTCAGCAAGTAATAAAAAGTATTAAATTATTTACATTAAAAGTTTAATTAACAAACAATTTAAAACATCATCAAGGTGATCAGAAATCTAAAATTAGGCATTAAAACATATTTACGACCAGTACATAACCGAGATACAACATTCACCCAAAAGAAGTAAGAGAAGAATTATATTTAATTACATTAAGAGTTGAATTAACAAATATAACTTTTGATAAAAATTAGTAGCTAAAAAAGCATACTTCATGGATTTTTAAGGCTCATCCCAAAAAATTTTCAATCACCCCTCCGGAAATTCTTATGGACATGGCGGGGCTATCACATCAGTGGAAGCCTAGGTGAATGACACCAAAACAGCATTGCAAATCTAGCCAATAGCTGCTTTAAAAGGGTTTAAACCTAAGTGAAAATTACCACTATTCCATCTTAAATATAGGCGATAGTAGCCATCTTATCGGCGCAAATTTCGGCAATCATATTAAAGGAACAATCAGCAAACTGACCATCACACCAACCTAGACATCAGCGTTAGAACCCAACATATTGAGGGAAATCTCTGCAATAGAGGCGATTATATCGACGTAACATTCCACAAAATTTACTATCACAACCACATAAATCTCGGCGATAGCGACAATTATAGAAGCACAAACCTTTGTAATAGTGGCTATTTTATAGGCGTGATACTCGCCAAAAATGAACATCACAACAACATAAATCTAGGCGATAGCATTTGCCGTAGTGGCACGAATCTCGCTAATAGCAGTTTTTACGTCATCGTAATGCTCAGCGAAAATAATCACCATGCACCAACATAAATAATGCTGATAGAAGTTGGTAATTTGCAGTAAAAATGGTCATGACATCGTAAGTTTGAGGAAGTCTGAAACATACGTATGTTCCGCTGTTGTGAGACTTGCAAGAAAGCACAGTAAAATTGTAATACAGATGTGTATCAATCTTAAGAATGATCGAAATTTCAATAAGAAAAGAGCGGATATCCATGTTTCAGCTGAACTATACCATGTCTGACAGGTGCAAATATCTGCAACAGCATCAGTGGCTATTATATCAGGGTAACACCCGACGAAAATGATCATGCGACAATGTAATTATCTTTGACAGCGTCGGCATAATTGCTGAAATAGCGCCATTTCATCACTGTATACCTCAGCAAAATGGACATCACATACCAATGTAAATAATGCGGATGAAGCCTCATCTCCAATACTGCACCAACAGAGCCAAACGAGTGTTTTGGGCCTGCAGACGTGCTATTGGAAACAACTGGGGCTTGTCACCAAAAATGGTGCTCTGGATATATACTGGAGTGATTACTCCAATGATATCTTATGGGGCCATTGCCTGGGGAAATAGAACCCATAATGAAACTGTGAAAAAAGAACTCACTAGTTTACAAAGAATGGCAACCATTGCAATTACAAATGCAATGAGAACTACTCCCTCACAGAGTCTAGAAATTCTCCTAGATTTTCTACCACTACACAAACAAGTGGAATTAGAGGCTGTTTTGTGTTCACGACGGTTAAAACTCATGGGTTTATGGAAAACATCCTATGAATTACCTTTGTTTAAAAATATTCAGACACAGGTAAAAGAACATCCATGTTTAACTATGAGTTCTGACTGGATGTTAAAGCAATATTGCTTTAAAGCCAAATACAATATCATCTTCCCGTCCAGAGAAAACTGGAGATTTCCCTCCAATCTGACTAGGAGAGGAGATGAAATTTGGTATACAGATGGTTCAAAGACATCTTATGGCACTGGCTCAGGTGTCTTCTGTCCTAACAGAAAAATAAAGCTTTCTTTCTCTCTGGGCAAGTTGGCTACTGTATTTCAGGCTGAGGTTCTTGCAATTACGGCATGTGCCTACAATTGCCTAGATAGAGGAGTTGTTAAGAAGGTCATAAAGATTTTCTCTGACAGCCAGGCTACACTAATGGCTTTAAAGAGTCACTGCTTTACCTCTAAAGCAGTGTGGGAATGCCACAATGCACTTGTAAACCTAGCTGAGGGTAACAAGGTTTCTCTTCTCTGGGTTCCTGGTCACTGTGACATTGAAGGAAATGAAATGGCAGACCAATTAGCCAAACAAGGATCTAAAATATCCTTTATTGGTCCAGAACCTGTTTTGGGTCTGCCCCATAATGCGGTCAGGAAAACTATCAAAAGCTTTTTATTGACTGAATCCTATCAAGCTTGGCTTGAATCTAAAGACCAAAGACAAGCCAAAGAGCTCAATCAACAGTCACCCTGGAATAGATCGAGGGAGCTAGTAAAATTGAGCAGAAAAGAGATCAAGGTTGCTGTAGGCCTTTTAACTGGACACTGCACCTTAAATAGACATCTTAATCTGATAGGTGTTATAGATGACCCACTATGCAGAGGCTGTCGTATGACAGAGGAGAGCTCCACACATGTGCTATGCAATTGTGACTACTACTCTGCCCAAAGATTTGAACATCTAGGATACCATTGTATCGACCCCTGGGAATTATCAAATGTTCCAATCAGGTCTATACTGAAATTTATTTCAGCAACCGGTCTTCTTTAGATCATTAGGGGGTTTCAGTACAATAGACTTAAGTCGCGGTGCTGGTACTCGATTGAGTCACCCCCATTCACAAGTCATAAATAATGCGGATAGAGGCACGCAATCTGCAAGAAAAGTGGTCATGGCATCAGAGGTTTGGGGAAATCTGAACGTAATCAAATTCTGTGGTTGTCAAACTTGCAAAAAGCACAATAAAATTGTAATGAAGATCTGTATCAATCTCAGGAATTATTGAAATTTTAGTAAAAAAATGCAGAAACTCGTGTTTCAGTTTAACTGTACCATGTCCGACACATGCAAATCTTTGCAATAACATGAGCGACTATTATATCAACGCAACATCAGAAGAAAATGATCATCACGCAACAACGTAATTCTTGGCAATAGTGTTCGTCATAATCACAAGAACATAGGCCAATTCTAACATTAGCCATCCCCCCCCCCCAAATAAAAATAAATCCTAATCAAAATAGTCGACCTTCAAAAGAAATCGTCACCTTATAAGTTTACAATTTCGATGCGCAAACGAAGTATGATTATACGAATAGAATGAAAAAGGAAAGAATGTACAGCATGTGTAAAACACCTAGATCAGGACACATGTTTCCTAGTTTTTTTTACAGGTTTCCTAGTTTTTGCTACATAACAGAAAAATATTCCCCCTTTCAAGTGGATGGCAACACTACAGATGATTCGAGAATTTCATGTGTTTTCCGGCAATGATTTGAGAATTCTACGAGTTTTCCGACGATGAAGATGAATCAACTGGTTTTCGTCAGCAAGAGTTATGGAGCAGGGTCGAGCATATTTTTCGAGAATTTTCTTTCAAAAACGGAATATTTCTTTGGCAGAATTTTCGAAAAAAAAGCAAAAATTTGCAGTGAAGAAAAAAAAATGGAAATTTGTGGAAGAAAAAGAAACTGAAATTCAAGGCAAAGAAAAGGATTTTCTACAAAATTACAAAAAAGCAGAAATCTGCCAAAAAGTGGAAGAATATCATCCCTGCAAAGAAAACTATAGATTACACGTTACTTTTTTTGCTCCCAAAAGTTGATAGAATGCATTGTCATCGAACAAATCTATCTGCCAAGCTTCAGCTAGACAGGATAACAGCAAGTTGGTAAATTAGCTATCTGCAGATTTGAAAACAAGCAAACATACGCACAAACAAAATCAAAGTTAATATAAAGGATTTAAAAAGTATTATTATTACAAATGTGACAATAGATTGATTTACTTACTACTCAAGAGCAAAGGAACTTTTTCATTTTCCAATGAATTAGCAATGACTTCATCTGTTAGAAAACGTTCCTGTATAAGAAATGCACAAAATATATTAATGCAAAGAAAAAGCACAAGAAAACTTTTCAAGTATTATCAAAGTGTTGCCTTACAAAGATAAAAGTTGTTTCATATTGCGTCATAGTTCGATGATTACTTTTTGTGTTGTGAAGTGTTATATCAAAGTGTTGCTCTGCAATTTAAATTAGCAATACATTATGCATTTCTTAAACATATTTTGTTGATATTCCTTTAGATACTACTGTCTACCACAAGAACAGCTCCTGTCAAGTTTTCTGTTGCTATGGAAATGAGACTGCTTTAAAGGCATTGGATGGCAATTTTCTGCATGCATCACCCCTAAAATAAATTCACAAGTTTTGTTTCTATAGTGACTGCCATCAACTGGATTACATGACAAGAGCTATTCTCCAGATAGACGTGACAGAAATTGATTAGATTATTTTTAAAAAAAAGTTATCAGGAGTTATGTATTTTCTTTATTCCTATTGACAAATATACAATTATAAGTCCCTCAATAAAGTATAAGCTATCTTTTGCCATCAATTATTATAAATATATTACTATTTAAAATAAGGAGAATTAAATATAGGTATAAACTCAAAATTAAATATAAGAAAAATTAAATTTTTTTAAAACTTACAATGTTCACATGCTGAAAATAAACAATACATATTTAAAAGTAACTGAAATGTGACATTATCTAATAAATGCTTTTGAAAACAAAAAATATACATATACATGCAACTTTAAAAATCAATATTTCACAAACAGTAACAGAATAAGTAATAACATGAGGAGAAAAGAAAATTAAAATAAAAGGTTAACTGATTTGGGGTCATCTGTTTTTATTGAAGCCAGAGCTTTCACTCATCACTAAATTGCACTCTTTTCCCACATATTCGGTAAGGGAAAACTAAAATTTGTACAAATCCCTAGAAAAGCAAACCTAAAAGGAAAAGCATGCTATTGCGATTTAGACTAACCAATCTGGGGAAATTGCTGCATCATTCTACTACTTAAAGGTTTGATGCAAAACTCAAATTTAGAAAGCTTGTCAAAAATTATGAACCAACCAAAATATTTTTCACATGGATACATATTATTTCATAAGACAGAAAAGTAATGAATTAATATACAGTAGAACCCCGGTTATCTGAATCCCGTTTATCCGAAAATCGGCTTAACCGAAAAGGCAAATAGACCGTTTTTTTTCCTTACATAACGGTCAAATGGTCTGTTCTTTTTTTTTTAACTATTTTTTCATAACGGGCAAATAGCCCGTTTTTTCCATAACTATTAAAAAATTATCAGTAGATGATAAAATGTATAATAATAAATTAAATAAAAGTAAAACTTTAATAGAAGTCTAGAATTTATTGCAACAACTACGTTACATTAAAGTTTTACTTACAGGACATTCGGGTTAACAAAATAAGAAGTAATTTTCTTTTGTTGTTCGATTTTAGTTCTTTTGAATGCAGCCTTGTCGCGCCACCTTTTAAACAATAAAACATCTGCAATCGTGGCATCATCTTGTGCTTCGATGTATCGAAGAGCCTCATCCAAGATTTTCGTGGCTTCCGTATGAGAAATGGCGGTATCCTTTTCGATGGGCTCGTCTTCGATATCGGTCTCGTCTTCGGTATTGTTTACTGCCGCAATAATTTCTTCATCATTTAGGTCTTGATCGTCGGTGTGTGAACTCAGCCAGGCCTCTACTTCCACGTCAGAAATATTCCCTGGAAGCAGCTTAAACATATCTGAGAACACTTGATTGTTGATATCGGAATCATCACACACTGTTTGTGACGAATCCTTGGCTTCGAAAACAAGCGATTCAACCGCCGGCCACAATTTTCTCCACGATTTTACTAAAGAGTCTTTAGGAATATCATCCCATGCAGACGCAGCCCAGTATCCAACAGTTTTCATATTCACCAACTTTAGATGTTGGATAACTTCCTCTCCATCGTCAATTCCTTCAATCAAAAATTGCAGAAGTCGTTTTCGGTACCGCCTCTTGATGTTTTCAATCACTCCTTGGTCCATTGGCTGGATGAGCGAAGTGACATTCGGAGGTAAAAATATTGCTCTGATCCCGTCCTTCTCAAGTTCATCTTCTGAAGGGTGTGAAGGTGCATTATCCAGAAAAAGAATTGCCTTCTGGGGAAGCTTTTTTTTCTTCAGAAAACGTTTCAAGGCAGGAACAAATTCTTTCATGAACCATTCAAGGAAAATGTCACTATTCATCCATGAATTCTTTTGGGAACGGTATTTCACTGGAAAAGATTTCATGTTCAAATTCTTAAATGCTCTGGGCTTTGCTGCTTTTCCGATCATGACTAGTGGCAGTTTATGTGATACTGATGCATTAGAAGCAACCAAAAGCGTTGTTCTTTCCTTGGAAATCTTGAAACCGGCAGCATTCTTCTCGGAACTGGAAGCTAACGTGTTTCTTGGAATCAGTTTGAAGTTCAAGCCTGTTTCGTCACAGTTGTATATTTGGTCAGGAGTTAAGCCCTCCTCTTTTACAATATCCAAAAATTTGCCTTTGAACCAGTCCATCTGAGTCGGGTCTGCGGAAAGTTTCTCGCCACAAATGCCGATTTGTCGAACTCCATGCCGTTTCTTCCAGCGGTCTAACCATTCGAGACTAGCCGAAAATTTTGGATCTCCTCCCATTGCCTTGTTTAATGACATCGCCTTTTCTTGAAGAACAGGCCCACTGATAGGAGATCCTTTCTCGCGTACTTGGGTAAACCAGTAGAATAGAGCTTCATCCAGTTTATGGTTTTCAGCCGGCTTCATGGTGCTTCTTCCAGCTAAACCTGCAGTACTGGCCATTTTCGTACACCATGACTCAATTTGGGAACGATTTTTTATCCAGTCAGCAAGTGTCGATCTTCCAACGTCCAAGTCTGTACAAATAGACTTTAGGGATTGTCCGTTATCCACTCTTTTTAAAGCATCTAACTTCTTCTCCAAAGTTACAACATTTCGTTTTCTTTTAACTCCGCTCATTTTTGTCTAACACACGTGCGCATTTAGTTTAATGGAAACTGTTCGATTCTAGTCAAAAGGGTTGGATTATTCCATTTGTTTGAAGGGGGGGGGGGAGCAAGAAAGACTGGCAAGGGGGGCTTCCGAACTCCTCCTCTTGACCAATAGGAGCGAAGAGTTCGCTCTGACGTCACCTTGGTTGCAGTCCGGTATTTCCGCGGCGCAAAACAAAGGTAGCAGAAAGTTAGTGTTCAGAACCGGTTAATCTACTTGACAATCCATAGTATTCTGCAGCTGGAAGAAGTTCTATGCACAGGGGGGGAACTTGTTAGTTCTAAACATGACTTTTTCCTATAATTCTCGCTTATCCGAAAATTTCTATGGTACTTCGATTAACCGAAAACGTTACGGTCCCGTGCTTTTCGGATAACCGGGGTTCTACTGTAATTATAGAAAAGTTGTATAAATAAAAAAATTACAACCGTTATGAAAATATCAAACATTGTGTATCGTTTAAATATTCAAGTACTGTAAATTCCCGATTATCCACGAACGGATTATACGTTTTGAGGTTTATCCACTGTCTCTCTTTTTTCCTTCACATTTTAGAAGAGAACCACGGGCGGAATCTATTTTTAAATTGCGGGAGAGTGACCATGAAGAGGAAGTTGAAGGTCACGGTGGGAGTTAATTAGCCAAGGTCATCCCCTTATCTCCCCTAAGATCCCCATTTCCCAACACATTAGTTTGTGTTTTTTTGTCAAACTGTGTACTTGTGGATAATTGCGTATTTGTGCGAGTTTAAATTGTTGTGCGTCATTTTATTTTGGTGTTTCAACGTTACTGAAAAATGTCTGAAAAGAGGAAAAAAGTAGCTTTATCAATTCAAGAGAAACTAGAATTGATTAAAAAAATTGGAAACAGTGCATCGAAAAAACAAATGAGCTTGCAGTATGGAATTAGAGAAACCACCGTTAGAGACATTTTTAAATAAAAGAATAAATTAATGCAGTTTGCATCCATCAGATAACTCAATGAAAAAAATAAAGACAATCAAAACCAGCACCTACGAAGAATTAGATGCAGCACTTTTAAAGTGGGCGAGTCAAGTGAGAAAGCAAGAAGCAAACTCCAGGACACAAATCCAGCAAAGAACGCATAACAATAATGATGTGTAGTAATGCAACTGGATCTCATAAGCTTAAACTGGTAGTGCTCAGAAAAAAAAAAAAACTAGATCTTTTAAAGAGGAAAAAGGGCTGAAAACCTCCCTGTACACTATTTCAACCAAAAGAAAGCATGGATGGACAAATCCATATTTAAGGAATGGTTTCAAAAGAAGTTCGTTCCCCAAGTTAGAGAGCATCTAAAATCGCAAAACATGCCCCAGAAAGCCGTATTGCTGATTGGTAACGCCCTGTTCCATCCAGGGGAAAGCATTCTAAAATCGGAAGATGGAAATTTTTTCGCCAAGTTTTTGCCACTCAATGTCACAGCACTTATTCAGCCCATGGACCAAGGCGTAATTGAGTCAATGAAGAAAAAGTACTGCACCAGCCCTACTGAAAAACAGGATTGAAGAGGGGAATGATCTGAAGAGTTTTTGGAAAGATTACTCGATTCTTGACAGCATTTACGATATAAATACTGCTTAAAGTCGTGGAGGAAGATTTTACCTAATGTGGAAGAAATTTTGTTAGAATCAGCTGAGGAAGAAGTTACTGCTTATGATCTAGCTAACTTTGAGAAATCTGTTGCTGGAGGAATTGATGTTGACGAGGAAAATATTATTGAGTGGATCAAATGTGATGCCAATGATCCAGGGTTCGAATACCTGACAGATGAACAAATCGTAGGAGGAGCAATGGGTACGGTTTTGGAGGAGAGAGAGGTAGAAGAGGAAAAGACACTCAAGCAAGTTAGCCACAAAGCAACACTTTTACATGTTGACAGACTTATCCAATATCTGGAGGAACAAGACGATACCTCTCTTTGTGTTAAAATTTTGTTGAAAAAACTTCAATCACAAATAAAAAAAAAAGAGAAATTTTAATAAAAAAAAAAAAAAGAAAAAAAAAGCAGCCTACAGACTTTTTGTGAAATTTTAAGCAGATGCTACTACGTATGTATTATACCGTCGACCATTGGTGAACTTTTTAATGGCGCAAAAAGATGGTAACGAGCAAAAAGGGCCTAACGAGGAATGACTCAGCTTCACTACGGGCTGTTCATTTGACCCGATGTTAGGGCTTAACTATAATTTTGCCCGACGTGCAGTGCCACTCGGGAACTAATATCTTTTATTTGTAAATTTATATTTTAATCACCAGGTGGTGGAGCTTTCTAATTGTATAAAAGACTTATATTTTTATGCAAGAGGAGACGAAAATAAATATTTGGTTTATAATGAATGTCTCATTTGATATCTCACACCTGCACTGACACCTTATCGACCGCTTCGACAGAGAAAAGGAATCAGTTAGGCGGACTCTTTGTCTCACCAATAGTTGACAGGATAATACGCAAGTACCCAAATGTTTATTAAGTCATAAAAATACATGCAGGGCAGATATTGTAAATTAAATTGTTTCAAAGCATTTTTGTATTAATTTATAAACTTTTTCCCATACTGCGGATTATCCGTGGAATTCAATTATCCGCGGTTGCTGCGCCATTCAATTCCCTTGATAATCAGGTTGGTTGGTTGTTTTTCAGATTATCTAGCGCTGTCAGCAACACGAGTGCTATAATGCGCCGAAACATTCGTCATTAGACAAGCCAACATACGTTTACAAACACCCAGGCCTAACACAGGACTCGAACCTGCAATCTCGCGGTCTAGAAGCTAGCACGCTAACCACTATACCGTTTGGTCGGCGAGGATAATCAGGAGTTTACTGTACAAGCTATTCTTGAAAAACATATACAT
Organism: Linyphia triangularis; assembly: GCA_963978545.1. Classification (NCBI taxonomy): domain Eukaryota; kingdom Metazoa; phylum Arthropoda; class Arachnida; order Araneae; family Linyphiidae; genus Linyphia; species Linyphia triangularis. The sequence continues at coordinate 48,331,911 of OZ021729.1, read as the reverse complement.
AAATAACTAGCAAGTATTGTCAGTGCTATGAGAACACTCCAATACTAAAGTTTGGCATTGACTCAATGAAATTGCTTTTGTGAATTTGGCTCTTGTGAAAGGAAGTCAAAGTATGTTACAAAAATGTTTTGATATTGAATGTATTAAGTAAAATATGCTATAGTTTAAAAATGTCTGATAAGAGAAAACATTCTTTTTGTTCCCCGAGTCATTAAGCAACTATAATGCAAAAAAAAAAAAAAATTAAAAAAAAAAAAAAAATTACCAGTAAGTATAATTTATGCAAAAAAATAAAAAATGGCTTAAGTTTGAAAAATACTTAACTAAGATAAAGGAATAGTATTTTTAAGGGGATATGGGTCTCAGTCTTCAAAAATATCCACACAAAAATTATTGCTTTTTTAAAAAATACTTTTTATTTTGAATCCAACAACACAAAAATAATACTTCCACGTTGAGTAAAATATTTCTTATAAGCGATTAAGTTTTGAAATCACTAATCAGCAGATTGAATTTTGTAACTTTGAACCATTTTTTCTCCCTATTGATTTCTTCATGTTTTATGTAGTTCAAATTGAACTACATAAAACATGAAAGATCTATTTGAAGAAACAGTTGCTACAATTTATTTTCAAATTACTTTAATTTGTCTTTAAGGATTAGTTGGGTGTATAAAACATTTTTTTACTTATTTTTAAAAAATTGTGAAGTATTAAAATTATTTTTTCTGATTAGTTCTTTTGCAAATAACAAAAGTATGTAAAAACAGTTTGTTAAATAAATCTAAAATGTTTAATTTTTGTTGGTAAATAAATATTTTTTTGACAAATATCAAAAATATGAAATATATTTTTGCCCATATATTATTTTTTAAACATTGTTTTTAAAAATTTGGCAGTCTGAACATGTTATTATACTTTATATACAATTATAGAAAAAAATCATGATGATACCTACAAAATTCAAGAAAAAGTACAATGTATCCATCAATCTCTTAAATAACATAATTATTGAATCATTGATTGATTACTTATAATCATCACAAGTTATTTCTTGGATGTATATATATATATATATATATATTTACCTAAGAAAAACCTTTGGTTGATTCTTAAATATAAAATTCATTAGCGATCTATAAGTTACATGCAAATATAGGTATCCATATATAGGTAAGAAGAAACTTCTTTTGTAGTTTCTCACTGACTCATTTTGCCAACTTGCAACCCCATTTGAGCATCAATTTAACCAAAACTTCTCAAAAGCTTCCTCCAACTTTGTAGTAATTGAAACATATACAAATCGAAGCATTAAAAAAAAAAAAAAACTTACTACTAAAAGTTGACTATTATCCTCACTCCCAGCATCTTCTGTTTTCATGACTTTTTTCAAATGACGAACTGTGCGACTATGAACAATAGCATTTGCAGCAGCCATTGATTCAGTCACAAAAGTCACAGTCACAAAGCTAAGCAATAAAATATAAAAAGTACTTTAAAAAATGTTTAGAAAATCAATTCTTTAAATTTATATATATCACAAATTTCTATAAATGGACCTTTACTAAACTTCTCAATTACATTACTGAATGAATAACCAATTCTCAAAGATTACATTTAAGAGCCTTCACAGCATATTTCATAGTTTTTTCCAATTCTAAATCACCATTTTCTCTTAGCTAATATAAAATTTAAAGATAAGTCAACATGTCAAAAAAAAGGTAGTGAGAAAAAGAGTTTAGTAATAAAATGTTAAAAAGAAAATTTAAAAAAAAAAAGTGTTTGTTTATGATCTATATAATGTTAAACCAGACACAAGGATCAGATTGACCATAGAGCAAAAACAAAGAAATTCAAAAATTCATTTAAAAAAAAAAAAAAATCAAGCAAAAAGAATAATACACAAAAATTCAACAAAAAAATTTGCAAGAAGGATGATTCAACAATTTTAAACATACAGTGTAATTTCTCATATTATATAATAATTACATTTCAACTATTAGAGAAGAAATTAACATATTCTCCAAATTTCAGTTCCAATCACAGTACGAAGTGTATCTCGGTCACGAGAAACTTTTAAAGTAATCTGCAAGAAAAGGGGAGCGAAGAGGGAAAATCTTTTGTTTAGACATGAGGGAAAGTGTACTCTTTGCAGGAAAAACTTGTTCACACCAGAAAAATATAGATCCTCAAATCAGGGACAAAAAGAAGGAAAATGTTTCATAAAAAAGCATAAAAAGGAGGAAAAATCTCATCGATGCAGACAAATTTTTTAAGCAAGGGCCGAAGCAGAAAAATTTCAGAAGGAGCCTAACTTCCTTTGAAAAATAAAAATTAGCTTTAAAATAAGGAGAAAAACAAGACAATTGGAAATATCCAAATTCATTTGGTTTTCAAAGGCAAAAACATAACACATTCAAACTCTATTGTTAAAATATTTAGATTTTTCACTTTACAATCTAGTATTTTCTCTTTTAACCCTTTCCATACTAAAAGAGACATATTGTAAGGTCCTGAGAATACTGAAACGGCCGAAATTTTTTACCGCACAAGAAGAAACCTCCCCTTTCCCTTTTGAGTTGTCCAACAAAAGATGCTACTCCGCCCCTCCTGGGTTTGTGGCAGACATACTGACGACAACAGGTTGCAACTCAGCACTATGCCAAAGCAAAGATCATTTGAAAACGGGTGGTGAAACTGTATTTGGTTTAGTGGAAATAAAATTAGTGTCTATCTATTTTAAACTGCAGAGTGTTTTTGCATTATACAGCAACATAAAAAATTGCACTATAATTTGTTCAAAAGCGAAAAGTTTTCCAGCAGAATAAGAATTATTTACGATTGATAATGCATACAAATTATTCGAATAAAAAGATTAGTTATGACGCATCTCTTTTGCAGATTGATAGTGTAAATGTTCGTTGAAAAAAGGAAAAGTTATTTTTCTGAGATAGCTAAGTTTTTCGAAAATTAGTCACACAAGTATTGAATTTGAAATAATTATTCATTGGTTGATTAAATACATAAAAGTAATCTGAAAGTTAAGCAATGAACTCAAAATTGGCTAGAAACACCGTCATTTGGGACATTTAGTGTCGCGTCAATTATCAGGCTGTTTTCTGGATATTCTATTATTTGATTAGCAAAGCACTCGTTGAAAGACTTGCAAAAATACCATCCAAAAATTGTAAACGTTTGTGTTTGAACAGTGTAGCTTTCGTAGGACATCAGAATCTTGTGCAAGCAATTTCAATAGAACAAACACTAAATTATTTAAATTCGTTTGAAAATTTTTGAAATTTTAACTTGAATTACTTTGATATTATTTGTACTTTTTAGCCGAATAGCTACGAATTTGGTTACAATTTTTGGTCTATGTATATATAGTGTATAGCCTTTTATTTTTAAAAAGGGCCCCAACGGGCCCCTTTTGGGTTTTTTTTGTCAGTTTTGTGTATTATAATTTTTTGGGGGGGTTTTGTATATTTTATTGGTTTTTTTTATGTATTTGTTTCTTTGTATTCTTGAGTTTCAATAACATATCTTGCACTCCTCTTAGTGCACAGGAATTAAAAACAAGTTTTGCATAAGCATAATTTGCAGACAAAACATTCCCATGAACTTTCAATCCTTCGACTTGTGGCTGTTTTTTTCCCTTGTTGTCTGCATTTTACGCAAGTTCTTTTCCTTCCTTCTATTTTTCTTTTCTTATGAGTGTGGTCTTCATTTGAATCAGATGCAAAAATACTTCGTTTACGAAAGCAGTATTCGCTTGCGATTTGTTCAATCAGTTCAAGCTTGAAATCGTATAGCGATTTTCTTCTTTTGGGTGCTGGAAAGTTTGCTGCTAATGTAGCAATTTGTAAAATATAAGCATTATTTACAGAAGTGTCCAAAAGAAATGAAAAAACATAAGTCCACCATTTCATTGATTTCCTTGAAACGGTATAATATTTCCTACGTTGATCTGCTAAATCTACACCACCCATGAATTGATTATACTTAGCAAATGGTAATGGGCATGGGACATCTTTTTTCTCGGATCCCTTTCTTCTTGTAACTGAAGTTATCTCTCTTTCTGTATTTGTGGATAGCATAAATATTTGCTTTTTATCTATCCACGTTGTGCATAATAGGTTAGGATGTTCTTGACATGGCATAATCCTACTTGAACTTTCTTCTCTTAATTGGCACATAGTAATTTCTTTAGGAAGAAATTTTCTGGTTTTTATCAGAGTTCCGCAAGCTAAATGTCCCATCCGCTCCAATTCCAACATCAAAGGAATACTGGTGAAAAATCGATCGAAGTACAGTTCATGGCTTTGAGAAGTTAAAGATTTTGCCAAGTGTACCACAACATCATACCCTAGGCCCTTTCCACACCTTTCCATTTTATCTTTTTTTCCGCAGTACAAATCAAAGGTAAGTGCATATCCATATTTGGATGTACAAAGCATCCAAAATTTTAATCCACGCTTTGCCGGTTTCAAAGGCATATATTGCACAATACCGAGCCGTCCTTTAAATTTCAGCAGGGCTTCATCAACTGAAACTTCTTTATACGGATTAAAACTCTTGCGAAAGTTTCCTTTTAAAATGGTATTCAAAGGCTCCAGCTTTTGACAAAAGGAATACTCTGGGTCGTCCCTTTTCTTTTCTGCTTCTCTGTCGGAAATGTGCAAATATTTCTTGATTTTGAAAAATCTGTCTCTTGGCATTAGTTTCTTTACCATCTCGTTTCCCAAAATTGGATTCTGGGACCAATAATCGGACAACCTCCGCATTTTTACAATACTCATTACAAACAAAATTGCAATGAAACTCCAAATTTCTCTTATTGTTTCAATCGGTGTCCAATCATTGTCCTTTCGTTCAGAAGTTTTCTCACGAAACTCTGCGTATTTATTTGTATTTACTTTGATGATCTCACATAAAGTGTCGGGAAATAAAAGCTTGAAGTAGTCCAACGCACTACTTTCGGGCTCTAAATTATGGTTTGGCAAAACAGGTGAATTGAAAGAATTGAATTTCATTTTTCACTTTTGATGTCCAGGCAAGCTTGTCAAAATCAACTTGTTCCTCTTAAGAGATAAACGAATCTTCTTCATTTGGCTCTTCAAACATAATCGAAGTATCGCCTGATTCTGGTACTTCGTCTGCCGGTTCTTCATCGTCGGACAAATCCCATCCGTCATCTTCATCAAAATCTGAAATATCCGATTCATCCGTATCTTCACAAAATAAAATGCTGTTTATCTCTTCTTGAGTCAAAACTTTCTTTCGCCTAGACATTTTCGAAATGTAAGTATTTGGAGAAAAATATAGAAACAGAAATATAAATGCACGAAGCTGGAGACAAAATGAAATAAGCGTTCCGAAATTTGGAAGCAACTGCTCTAATAATGATACTTCTGTGAAGTATGCCAAACTGGTTCATATATACCCATAGATGGTCATTAACAATTGCCTAGAACACCTATGTCAACATTGAGGGTGCCATCTCCGACACAGACAATACTCAAGTTCCACTTCTCATATATCACTCTGACAAGAGGGGCTGTACAAAGTGTCTTCCTCAGTCTCCAGGCGTTCGGGCGGCCGTCCCGTACTCTGCTTGTAAAGCCGTCTGGGCCGTTTTCGTATGGAAAGGGTTAATTAACAGGTTTAATCATGGTTGGTTGGTTGGTTGTTTTCAGATTATCTGGCGACGTCAGCAACACAAGAGCTATAATGCGCTGAAACATTCGTCATTAGACAAGCCAACATACATTTACAAACACCCATGCCTAACACGGGACTCGAACCCGCAACCTCGTGGTCTAGAAGCTAGCACGCTAACCACTATACTGTTAGGTCGGCCCAGGTTTGATCATGAAAGTAGAAATGCTGCATTCTCCATAAGGAGATTTAAAAGTTTTTATATTCGATTCCAACACAACACTTAATTTCAAGGTTTAACATCTGTAAGACATTGAGCAAGTTCAGTTTTTCAACTGTACAACAAAAACCCAATAAGAACAATTCTGTCTTTTTCAAGGCAACACTCTTCTTTGATTAAAAAAGCAAAGTAAACAAATTTATTTTTATTTAAAATTGCTATAAACATATTTTTTATTTTTGGCTAAAAAACTTTGTTCGAATTAACTCAAAATCCAAGGAAGGGCAATGGCCCCCAACAAGCTTCTACTGTCTATTAGGAGAATAGCATCCTATCACATAGTCTAGATGGTGGTGATAGCTACAAAAACCAAAATTCATCGTTTTATATACATGTAATAAATTTAAATCCAAAAAGGCTACAATACAGGAGAATTGAGATGTCTTTCTTCTAGAATCCCCCCATGGAAAATGGGGCCGATCTTATTTCCAATGCAACAGACAATGCTAGACAACTTGGCGCGAGTCATTAATGCAATATACAGATAGTACCTGCCACATCCATATCTCACTAATTTAAAACTAATAATGAAATGCAGGTGTTAAAACAAGATAAAAAATTATACATGGCAATTTAAATATGGCTTTATAAATATATTAAAACACGAATTTGAAAATGTCAAATAAGCACTTTACCTCATAAAAGCTAAAATAACTAAAATGATGAGACTGAGCAGCCACCCTGCATCATAACTTGGAGAAGGCATTGTAAGAGCACCAGTTCCCACAATCAAATTAAATACATACATTAGTCCCATCTACAAAAGCAAATAAAAATATTAAAAAAAGTGTATAGGATACGAAAGTTTAACAAAGCATGAAAAAAAAATTATTGAACAAAACTGGGCATTCTTATGCACACATGCACTCTCCAAACATGAATAGGATTATTTGCCAAGTAACAAGATATCACTAAATACTTATAACATCATCATACATAAGGAATTGTTAATTTTATAAGGCAAGATAAGCAAAAAGTGTTGGCAACCTTTTTACATTACTAGACAACCCTTCCATTATTCAACTGGTTAGAGTGACTGAATTGATAAGGTGAAGTATGACAAATTACCTCTTTTATAATTTTTAATGTTTCCAATCAGGATTTTGTATAAATTTAATCATTTGTCCTCTACATTTGGTCGTTTTTAGAACGTAACTAACAGCTGTCTACAAGCATTAATTTTTACCAAACTGCCAAATTACACTTTAATTTATACATACACAAAACACTGTTTTATCATTGTCAGCATCACGATCTCTTTAATAAAATTTAAGTTTTGCAAAAAAAAAATTTAATAAAAATAGGCAATTTTATGGAAACTGAATATTTCAAAATGTGACCCATGTTTGGAGTAAAAATTACTTACCATTGAAGAGTAGCCTTCTCCAACATCCATGCCTTCACCTGCCATCCTGAACTTTAATAAAGTGAGCTTGGAATTCTTCAGATTGAAATATTAAAGAACAAGGCAGGAAGACATGGATTGAAAGCTAGAAGGGAAAAGCAGGTGAAAAGTTAATTTTGAAAACAAGTAATCGAAAAAACATAAAAGTAAGTGAAACATTTATGTACACACGTTATAAAAATCATATTGCTTTAAGAGGGAAAAGAACAAAATAAAAGGCCAAAGCGAACTTATTGCGAAATTATCAGAATTTCTTAAAGAATTAGAAATTCTCTGACATCATTGATAAAAAACTTGTACAATAAGTCAAATAATCTCTCATTGTGAAACAACTTAGGAGGTGTAACCAGAAAACATTTGATTATTTTGATAAGAAAAATAGTTATTACGTCTTGAAAAGATAACAAAAATTGATAATTTATCTATGACAAAAATTTCACCTCATTAAAAAAAGTGAGATAAATTGCTGAAAGACTAACTTGTACAATCAGAATGATACGTACACAATATTTAAATTAAATATTACATGACGTTCGAAAGCTGACAACTGTCTACCCTTGCTTGGTTTTTGTTTCTTCAATTTAATGAATTCCTGAACAAGAGCTCAGTTGCAGTTTATTTCAAACATAAATGCAACCTGTGATGCTTGTCAATCAATTCAATAATCTTGTTGTCAGCTGTTCGTTTGACATTGCGGAAGCTGTCGCTGCATGTGTATCCAGAAGATCGTTTTAGCTGCTTTCTTCATGCGCAGGCGCTAAAACTCCCATGCAGCTCTTTTAATTGGTTGTTACTAACGTGCTTTTCTGCCATCCAATAAAATTGTGGTATATCTAATCAATAAACAAATAGTAACTGGCATTACAAAACCTGTTTACGATACAATGCCAACCAAATTCACACCGAAATTGACTTTTTTCCTCGTGATCATAAAAGACAATAATGATTTAAATATAACTAAACCAAAATATATTTTAAACTGTCTAAAATATATTATATATATATATATATATATATATATATATATATATATATATATATATATATATATATATATATATATATATATATATATATATATATATATATATATATATATATATATATCTCTATATATATAAGGCAAAGCCCTCACTCACTCACTCACTCACTCACTCACTGACTCACTGACTCACTCATCACTAATTCTCCCACTTCCCACATAGTCACAACTCTGAAAATCGGCACAAATATCAACAATGGTAAAAATAGAAAAAGTAAACTATTCCGATCTCGATTAACACACTTTAAGGGGTCGAAAAGGGGTCAAACGTTCCAAACGGGGGACATTCGAAAATCCTACTTCCCACATAGTCACAACTCTGAAAATCGGCACAAATATCAACAATGGTAAAAATAGAAAAAGTAAACTATTCCGATCTCGATTAACACACTTTAAGGGGTCGAAAAGGGGTCAAACGTTCCAAACGGGGGACATTCGAAAATCCTACTTCCCACATAGTCACAACTCTGAAAATCGGCACAAATATCAACAATGGTAAAAATAGAAAAAGTAAACTATTCCGATCTCGATTAACACACTTTAAGGGGTCGAAAAGGGGTCAAACGTTCCAAACGGGGGACATTCGAAAATCCTACTTCCCACATAGTCACAACTCTAAAAATCGGCACAAATATCAACAATGGTAAAAATAGAAAAAGTAAACTATTCCGATCTCGATTAACACACTTTAAGGGGTCGAAAAGGGGTCAAACGTTCCAAACGGGGGACATTCGAAAATCCTACTTCCCACATAGTCACAACTCTGAAAATCGGCACAAATATCAACAATGGTAAAAATAGAAAAAGTAAACTATTCCGATCTCGATTAACACACTTTAAGGGGTCGAAAAGGGGTCAAACGTTCCAAACGGGGGACATTCGAAAATCCTACTTCCCACATAGTCACAACGCTGAAAATCGGCACAAATATCAACAATGGTAAAAATAGAAAAAGTAAACTATTCCGATCTCGATTAACACACTTTAAGGGGTCGAAAAGGGGTCAAACGTTCCAAACGGGGGACATTCGAAAATCCTACTTCCCACATAGTCACAACTCTGAAAATCGGCACAAATATCAACAATGGTAAAAATAGAAAAAGTAAACTATTCCGATCTCGATTAACACACTTTAAGGGGTCGAAAAGGGGTCAAACGTTCCAAACGGGGGACATTCGAAAATCCTACTTCCCACATAGTCACAACGCTGAAAATCGGCACAAATATCAACAATGGTAAAAATAGAAAAAGTAAACTATTCCGATCTCGATTAACACACTTTAAGGGGTCGAAAAGGGGTCAAACGTTCCAAACGGGGGACATTCGAAAATCCTACTTCCCACATAGTCACAACTCTGAAAATCGGCACAAATATCAACAATGGTAAAAATAGAAAAAGTAAACTATTCCGATCTCGATTAACACACTTTAAGGGGTCGAAAAGGGGTTAAACGTTCCAAACGGGGGACATTCGAAAATCCTACTTCCCACATAGTCACAACTCTGAAAATCGGCACAAATATCAACAATGGTAAAAATAGAAAAAGTAAACTATTCCGATCTCGATTAACCCACTTTAAGGGGTCGAAAAGGGGTTAAACGTTCCAAACGGGGGACATTCGAAAATCCTACTTCCCACATAGTCACAACTCTGAAAATCGGCACAAATATCAACAATGGTAAAAATAGAAAAAGTAAACTATTCCGATCTCGATTAACACACTTTAAGTGGTCGAAAAGGGGTTAAATGTTCCAAACGAGGGATATCCGAATGTTCCTCTTCCAATGTAGTCATTTTTCTGATATTTTTTTGCAAATGTTAAAAAAATAAGTCATTCCAATATCGATTAACGAATTTTTAAGGGATGAAAAGACGACGCAACATTGAAACTATACGAGGATTAACTTAATGTCTAATTAACTTAATTCCAATACAGCTACTACTTTGAAATTTAGAACTAAGAGCAAACATAAACACAATAAACTATTCCAGTTTACTATTCACAATTATAAAGTTCGTTTAAAATGTCAACAAAGGAAAGTTCCTATTTTGATAAATCAATTTGTCGGGATCGAAAAGGGAGCAAACGTCTGAAGTGTAGAATACATGAATGTCTTTTGATCGCTAAAATGCTAATGGTAAAATTTCGTAGCGCAGCACGGGTATTCAGCTAGTATATATATATATATATATATATATATATATATATATATATATATATATATAGCATTTGCCCACCCAGAATCGTTTCTACCCTCCTAAACTACTTTGAAAACAAAAAGGAATTTCATTATTCAAATTCCCATGAAAAGGAAGTACAATCTTGATTTTGCATTATCTTGAAAAACTTACTCTGTAACCATATTAGAGGTGCTAACAACACGTAAATTTTACATTAATTATGGAAGAGTCTGGAAAAATTTGATACAAGCAAAAATCGTTTTAACATGTAATGAAAATGATGCAGTTCGAATTCCCAGGATTGATCTCGCTCCGACCAACACACATTACCTTTCATATTGATTGGTTGTTTTCAGATTATCTGGCGCCGTCAGGAACACGAGGGCTGTAATACGCCGAAACATTCATCATTTGACAAGCCAACATACATTTACAAATACCCATGCCAAACACGGGACTCGAACCCGCAACCTAGAAGCTAGCACGCTAACCACTATGCCGTTTAATCGGCCCTTTCATGTTGAAACAAAGCCAATTTCCAACATTTCCTGCGTACACCCACCTGATGGCTGTTTAATTAGCGCTCTGGCCGTGCACGCCAAAGGTGCCGGGTTCGAATCCTGGGTTAGTCATGTATATGTTCGTTGCGGTTTGGAATTCACTTTAAGATGTAGATCCCGACCTGATTAGCCCTCATAAAATAGATCTTTGAGCGTACAAACCAACCAACCAAACTGTGTACACAATTATAATAAACAAGTCTCAAGGCCAAATCATGTTGACATCAATTTGGAGACTGCAGTATAATTATTCAAGTGAAGGTGTATATTGAATCAAATCCACAGCAATGTAGTTTTCCTCAAGAGGTTCTTCATTAAAAACAATATTGTCAAGTTATTTTTTTTTTTTTTTTAATCTTATCATACATATCAGAAATAATTTTCATTTGCACAATATTAAAAGAAATTGAATTTTTAATAAATATTTCATGTATTTTAAAGTGTTTCTTACACTCATTATTTTTCGACAGGCTCCTTACAATTAACTAGTTAATTAATATTTCTGTAGGAAATCCAATTATCAGTTTTAAAAAATCATAGTTCGAATAAAAACTTGAGGTGCCTCCTTGTATGTGATCTCCACTCTGCAAATAATCCCGCCACAGCACTCAATGTGAACAGACATTTCTACGTTTGAGAAGATTCTTGAGATCTTTAAAAATATTTTAATAAAGTAAATATTGAACGACCAACTTGAAATTCAAGTGTACTTTTTTTATATACATATTTATATGTGTCAATATTGTGAATGTACTTGTTTATCACAGAAAATGCTTCAAAAATTAGGTTATTTTTCTCCCATCTTATGTTTATTAAAATTGTAGGAACATAAATATTTTCTGTAATTTTAAGAAAGTACACATTTTGTGCTTGGCTTTTTCAACTTACAAGATTTTACATCTTATCAACAGAAGCAAGATTCTATTCTAAATGTGCATTAAGTTGCTTAATTTACAACTCTATTTAAAACGGAGAAAAAAAATTCTTCGATTCTAAAGTGGCTTCGTTTATTCTTAACATAGAAATACAAGTAGCTTAATTCATAAAAATACTTTAACTTATTTTGATGGACAAGAAATAATATTTTATAGCGTGTTAAGACTATTACCACTTATTTTGATTGATAGGAAATGAATTTTTTATAGCCTGTCCAAACCTATTTAAAATGACAAAAAGTTTTTCTTTAATTCTGAAGTTGTTCCGTTATAATACATTTGCATTTCTTATAGTTTATATAAAAATATATCGATTGTTGATATTGGAATGAGATTTACGATAGTTGTTGAACACAATACAATACGTTAGTGTGAAGTGGTAGAAATCACTTCCAATCATCTGGCAAACTGCAATTTTTCAAATATTTATTGAAAAATCATGATTTTGTTTAGAAATTGAAATATGGAGAAAAACTTATGTTATTATTTAAAAAATGCAGGGTAGAATTAAATTGTATTACCAACAGGGGCATGCTGGGAAATAAAATCGGCCCAGTGATTTTAGATTTTTAGGGCCCAAAGTTTCAATAAAATCATTATTCAAATTTTAATAAATATTGTTAATAATAATGTATTTCCGATAATTATTTAAATAATTACTATATTTCATTACTTAAATAGTTTAATAATAACTATATTTTATTATTTAAATATTTATGTATAATAATTTCAACAATTGAATAGCTTTATTTATACATTAATTTCAATAATTGAATTGTTATCGTTGGTGGGAGTGATTGAGATTTAAATGCATTAGACTTAAAAAAAAAAGGTACGCAAGTCAACAACTTATATTAAAAAAAATAATTAGGCATTGGACTAGCCCATATTTTAGATAGTGACAGGCCCAATGATCATACCAGACAATTCTATGGCCAGTACATCCCTGATTACCGAGAACTTTTGTCGAAAAATAAGTACTCTTTAGTCATGTATAATTGCACATCAAAATAATACTATCAAACATATATAAGTGGAACCAGGATACAAAAGAGTGAGGGGACCCGAACCTTCCCCCCACACACTCACCCGCAGCTATTGTAATTTATTAATTTTGACATCTACTAGATATTTTTAATCTTTTCAAAAAGGCCCAGTATACTTATCAACTATTATACTGCCATGCTAAGCTCAGAAGTGGTATCTACAATTGAGCTCAACATGAGAAATGCTTGTTTGAAGTTCAACAACTTCATGAAGTTGATGCTAACTTATTAACTTTTCTCATGCAGATAAGACCATTAAACTTTACCATTATGTAGAAAAAAATTACAGACCACATGGTAAACTCAATTTAGTAAAAAAAAAAATGCAAATACTTCCTCTGTGCTCAGCACAGCAGTATATTAACATTTCTATAAACATTGAACTTTTGGAAGTGAAGGCTCTAAGTTATCTTTTTCATTGACACCTGAAAACACCCACGAAATACTTTTCATTTACATCAGAATAATATACTGAATGCTTTGCTAGAGAGAATCAAGTACTTTTTCAGTCCAATATCTTCTGCATTGCAAAAACATTTAAATAACTAAAAAGTTTATTCATATTAAGACGTTTATTCATATTAAAAAAAAAATCCTGACACTTGAACACATATTTTACAAGGATGGTCCTAACGAATTTGTAATTGAACTGCTTCATAACATAGTTTGCATTAAATACAAAGATATGTTTAGTAAATTAAAGATTAGTTCAGTTAGCCTATTGAATAGCATGTCATGCAATTACATCATGATTATTATTCAAGAGCTTTAGGACATTTTGACAGGAAAGATACTTTGAGGTATAGTGCACACCTTTATTTCCAACAAGTGTTTTTCCTGAAATGCATTAACATCAATGTTTATTGCAGTGAAGTACACTTTGGCATCAGGAAATTTTCAAGTGATTGCCTAATATGAATTACTAAACATCTATACTAGTGATAAGAAGAAATAAAATTTTCAAAGTATAAAACTTAGTTAAAAAAAAACAATGCTTAAATAAGTGAACATACAAACACATGTAAAAGGAAAAATTAACATTTATAAATTGTTTGAAATACAATCTGAAAGTAGGAGACAAAATATTTTTTAAACACATCTTAAAAAGCCTTTAAAATATAAAATCACGTGTTTCAGATGTAATGAAAATTTTCAAATGTTTCAATCATGAGGTGTTTCTTGTTAAATGTCTTGAATAAAACTTCTTTTTGAATATACTAGTAGTTGTTTTTCTACTAACAACTTCTTCAGAGTATCACCCTTGGCAGAAGAAATATCCTTCCAATAGTTGCAGATGGATATTAACTGTCTATTTCTTTGGTTTAATTTTTGTATAACTTTTTTCATTCTTTTTATTTTTCTTTTAGTTTTGTTCCTAGTTGAAATAGGCGTATTGTATAGATCCGTTAAAAATTTCAAAACATTACGACGATCAAAAAAGGTGTCCATAAAGCGTTTAACAGTTGTACGTCTTTGAGTATCTAATAAATAACTTCTTATTTCTCTTTTTTGCGTTCGGTAAAGTGAGTATTCACTTGAAACGTCACATCCCACAAAAATACAAGGGATTGCACTTTCTACAAGCTTTAAATGATTTCCAGCACCGATAGTAAAATCCGATTTCTTAAAATGCAAAGAACATATTCTCAAGAAGCGAATGTCTTTAGTGCCGCGTAAATTACATGCTTTAATCCATCGCTTTTGAATGCTAGGGTTCAGAGGGAATTTGTGGTATGAAATGTCTCTGCCATTAGATTTCCTGCCACAATTCGCAATTGCACAACTAGGCATGTTCTGAAAAAATTTAATTATGAGTTCAAAGAAATTATTCTCTTACAAATGAGCTATTTTGTCAGTAAGAAACATCGCCGGTGAGTTTTCATCATAAAACGTTAAACTCATTTTTGTTGACAGTTGACAAGCAAAAAAAAAAAAACCATAACAAAATTAAATTGCCAAGTTTATAAACAAAATAACAAAATTAAGAGGTAGAACTTTTCTGTTGGCATCATTTACTCAATGCCGTAAAGAATAAGTTAAAATACGTCTTTATGATTTGCTGAAATTTAGAATTTATTTTCCAAAGTGTATTAGGATTAGTTGGAATAAGTCTGCCCTGCAAAATATGTCATGCATCAAATTCATCAGAATCAAAGAGGATAGCTCATTATTTATTTCAGTTTTAAAAACTGTATTGGAAATTTTTAACAAATATTCCATTGCAGCAGAAAAAAATCATTTTTAAAAAGACATTGAAAGAGCTAGTACAAATGTATTAGAAAAATGTATACGGCTTTTTTCAGGCAAACAATAATTTTGGGTCATTTTATGAGAAAACATTTTTTTTTGTGAAACAAGACAATTTTTAAATCGTAATGAAACATTCAATTTTTGTAAAAAAAATTATGTTTTTATGTTTTTACTTCTTAATATCCTTTTAAACCCATTTTTTGCAATTTTTGTTTATTTGTTGGATTGGGTTAAGGATACACACCGGTGGGTTGGAGGAGGAGGTGAGTGTTATTTGCGGGCTGTTTACAGCCAATAGTTGTCAAAGAAAAGCACGAGACTGTAAAAGATTAGTGATATGTGAGTGTTTAACGTTCTTTTTCTGATATTATTTGTCTTCTACTTTTGAATTTTAAGAGATTCTACTCTTAATAACCTTTTTTAATCGGTGAACGGGTAACTTCTGTCATCGGACATGTAGGCCTAGTACGTAGACGTAAAATGTGGAAGTTAACTTGGTTCGTGGGGTGTTACAGCGGGCGTGGCGAGGAAGTGCATAACACTTCATTAAATTGATTCTCTTACTTTTTGTTTATGATGCATATGATCAAGATATGACAAACTAGATGAAATTACTTCTTTCTTTCCGTTGGTTTCTGTTTGTAGGTCATTTACATAGTCTGACAACGACTTTAAAGTAAATTTTACATCCAGTAAAATCCCGTTTAATACTTTCAAATGTTTTTTTCTGTGAACAATATTTTTTCTAATGATGTTAAACATTTCATTGAATTCGTTTTGAATAAAAAATACGTCGGGATACGAATTTATGGTACAGATGGGTATTTTACACTATAGAGGGACATGATAATTTTTTGTAACTTTCCATGCCTTTATTCATTAAAAAATATATTCAAATTATTATCTCTCCACCTCATTCTGTAAACAGTTCTACAGAAACCATAATGTTCTACTCTTTTACTAGCTTTAAATATAATACCAAAGATTGCCAGGACCCTTTATTGCATCTCTACCAGTATTGTTTTTCAACTCTTTATTTTCGTTTTAAGTGAAGTTTCAGAAATATAAGTAAATTAAATCTTTGAAAGCTTGGTTAATTAAGTATAGGCAAAATGATATCCTTAAATCACTAAAATCCTTAAAGTAGCTAAATGTCTGAAAATTCGATTTACTTGCACCATGGTATAGGGTCAGGGTGTAAAATTTTTTAATAAAATGTTATTAAAAGGCAAGATATGTAATATTACAAAGTCTCCTTATAGTTTTAACATTTATTTTTAAATATAGCTCTTTTTCCTTATTTGGTCTCAAGTTAGATTTTGAGAGAAAAATCTTTTAAGAAAAGTTTTGTGGTTACAGTCTTTTTCAGATTTTAAATATTGATTTTTACATTCAGATTATAAACTGCTGTCCTGATGACGGAAATCCACAATTTTGGTGTTGACCCAATAACATGCCATGCATGGAATAGTGACAGAACTCGTAAGTTAATGCTCCTTTTACAGTATTTAAAAACTAAATGCTTTACATTTCATTTGTTATAAAGAACTTCATAACAAAGCTGGTTTAATGATATACATGTCATGTCTGATCTACTTAATGAAGACATAATCTTATATTTCATTTGCCTTTCATTATTTTTTTGTGTTGAAAGTTAATGTCATAAAATTTATTACTAGATACGGAAATATATTAAATAATCGCACATTTTGAGATTCTTAATTGACTAAAATGTATAAGAAAGTGTTTTCCTTCATTGTATATAAAAAATGTTGCAAACCTCATTTCTTTAAAATTGTTGAAGTGGTAGTGACTGTTGTATGCTAGGTTCTTGATATAACAAGAAACTTTTTCTGGTACTCTTTCGTTATCCGGGCGCAAATGTCGCGCCAACCAAACGCAAGGCGTCGCCAAGATGGAAGAAAGGAAGGAAAACTTGCTTTATTTTGAAAATTAATTCAAAGATTAGACAGGGTTCCCACGGTCATTGAAAGTCATTAAAAGTGCTTAATATTTTTGAACTTGTTTTCAAGGCCTTGAAAATACTTAGAGGTGCTTAAAAGTCCTTGAAAATGCTTAGAGGTCCTTAAAAGTCCTTAATTTTTGGAGATGTTGTCCAACTGCAAAATTTATAAAAATTTCAAGTCGGACTTGCTATTTCTGCTTGACCGCCACTTATCTGCACTGTATTGGAATTTTCCGACGTATTTGTATTATGCATCCACCAATTTGTAACTCTTTTGGTAGAATATATTTTATTAAAAATTTATATATCGACGTAATGCCTGAAAACAAATTTTCAAAGGTCCTTAAAAACATTAATTAGGTCCTTAAAAGTCATTGATTTTCATTCTGTGATTTGAGTGGGAACCCTGTTAGAGCACCTGGACCCAAACGAACTTTCCCCTTATGGTTATAAGAAGAAATTTGGCAAAATTCTACATTATTTGGCGATTTATCGCTTGCGCCCGGAAAACGGAAAAGTACCCTTTTTCTTTTTGTTAAATTTGAAAAGTTTTACTTCAAGTAAATAACTTTTATATCACATCAAGTATTTATACTTATTAATACACCTTAATAAGTTAAATAATTTTTCTAGAATGTTGTTAATCAATTAAAATAGTGTAGGAATAAATGTTATAGTCTATACATTGGGATCTGTATACTTTTAGAAACACTTTTCTTTGAATATTTTTTGTAATACTATCTTTTATATTTCAGAAATTGCTCTTTCGCCCAATAGTAATGAAGTTCATATTTTCAAAAGGGATGGGGACAGGTGGTCATGCAGAAACGTCCTAGCTCAGCATGACCTGAGGGTGACCAGCATCGACTGGGCTCCTAACACAAACCGCATCGTCACTTGCTCAGCAGTAAGTGTTCTTTATCTTCTAAAGATTGAAATGCAGAGTTTAGTTGCAACAAACTTCTTATATTAAAATTTCACTAATTTCTTTAAATTTTAAAGGAATTACTTTTAATGAGAATACTTAAGGAGAAATATTATTCACTCATGATTGTTTTGTCACTAGATTGATTATGTTTATCCATATGTTTTAATGTATCAAAACATTGCTAAATGTATTATATTGTTCAATAGGATCGTAATGCATATGTTTGGACAAAAGTAGATGATAAATGGAAGCCTACTTTAGTTTTACTTCGAATAAATAGAGCAGCCACTTGTGTCCGATGGTCTCCTAATGGTATGTATCACAATACACTGTCAATTTATTCTATTAAAAATAAAAAGCCTGAATTAAAACCAAACCTTTGTTTGAAATGCTAAATTATTAATTCTGAGGTAAGCAGAAGGGGCAAAATGCTTTATTTTCATGCCTCATTAAATTTATATATATGAAGTATAAATCAAACATTCTTCAGTTTCTACATCCCTGTAATAGTGTTCCCTTGAGTTTAGTTATCTGTATACTTGTGAATGATAATTGATCAAATAGGACTGCATAATGCAGTAGAGACCAATTACAAACTGTCGTTCTTGCGAATTTTAAAAAAATCATAGAAGCAAGGAAATAAATAAATTACTTATCCAGAAACACTAATTTATTTACAATAAGGTACATTGCTATGGTTTCTGGAAAAATTGTTTAATTATGTTCTTCGAAAATTTTAAAATGAAATTTTCCATTTCTGTTAGTTTTTAAAGAAACCCTTCAGCACAGTCTTTTTTGAAATATTGATGCAATATTTCATTTGAATCAAAAGCGACTTTTGTGGTTGGCTTTTCCGATGAATTGTTGACAAATTCTTGATATTCATCAGAGTCATCGATTGGATCGTTTTCAGACTCAGTAATCTGGGTATTAATTTCGTCCTTGTCAGAAAACTCTTCACAGCACTGAAGATTTGAGTCCGCCTCAATAATTTCATTAAAAGACAACTGGGTGAGAAAATTAAGTTCAACTAGAAGGTTTGTCAGCTCTCTATCATCTTTGGTTAGTATCTGTGGATATCCATTGGCTCATATTTATCAACGAGACGTTTTAATTATTTTGTTCATTCTTTAACACTGTCCATATCTACAGAGGCACTTTCACACCAGAGTTTTTTGAAGGACAGCTTGTGTCTGTTTTTAAACTTTTCAAACCATCCATTAGATGCTTTAAAATCCACATTGATAATTTTTTCAGTCAATGTGTTGGCTTTTTCTTAAGAAAGTTGCCATGCATTGGAGTATTCGAAGAGTACGTAAGTTACTACCATTCTACAAGAGCCTTCTCTAACACTAGATAATTCCCATCTCTTGTACGCACCCTTGCTTTTGGGACGCCGGTTTCCTTTGCAGCTGAAATTTTATCCCTATTTTTTAAGATTGTAAAAAGCTTACTCTTCTTAATGTTTTGTCAGTCTCATCCAAAATGTTATACCTGATATCGATTGAAATTTGATTGTGCTTATTTTTAAGCAACATTTTGAAAAAAATGAACTTTCACTAGGCTCAATGTCCAAAACTTTGTATATCAACCTCTTGCCAGGACTAATACTTGAACAATCCGAGTGAATGTAAACTTATAAGGTAGTTCACCTTCCGGAGAAACCAACACCATTCTTGGTCACCCCATCTCCACCTCCACCTCCCTTACATGCTCTGAATCCCTCTTACAAACAAGCAAAAACAGGTTTCACTTAGTTAAAACCGAACTGGCGGCTGTGATGCTCCAGTTTGCAGGAATGAGATTTTTTCCTCCTTTTTTGCTTTTTATGTAACATTTTCCTCCTTTTTGTCCCTGTTCGTGGATCCACATTTTTCTGATCTAAACCAGTTTTTTCTACAAAAAGTATGCTTTTCCTCATGTCGAAACAAAAGATCTTGCCTCTTTGCTCCCCTTTCCTCGCTGATTACTTCACAAGCTTCCTGCGACCAGGATGCGCTTCATTCTGTGATTGGTTGCAAATGGCCATGCCCTTTTATGATTAGTTAGTGAAGCACTTGGCCATCCCATTCAGGGTTCCCACGGTAATTGAAAGTCATTAAAAGTGCTTAATATTTTTGAACTTGTTTTCAAGGCCTTGAAAGTGCTTGAAAATGCTTAGAGTTCCTTAAAAGTCCTTGAAAATGCTTAGAGGTCCTTAAAAGTCTTTAATTTTTACAGATATTGTCCAACTGCAAAATTTATAAAAATACAACTCGGACTTGCTATCCCCACGTGACCGCCACTTTCTGCACCGTATCAGAATTTTCCGACGTATTTGTATCACGCATCCACCAACTTGTAACTTTTTTGGTAGAATATACTTTATTAAAAATTTAAATATAGACATGATGTCTGAAAATGAATTTTCATAGGTCCTTAAAAACATTAATTAGGTCCTTAAAAGTCATTGAAAAGTCCTTGATTTTCATTCTGTGATTTGAGTGGGAACCCTGCCATTGTTTTAGGGTTCTGCACATGTATGCAGACAACCAAAACAAATTTTGATCGAGTTCAAAGTATAAAACCTTTAACTGTTTTCTTATAAAGTATATAATTGGAAAAAACTTGTTTAATGGTACATTTGTATTGTTTTCTTAATTACAGAGATTTGAATTTACAGGAAATGTAGTTAAAAAATATGTGTGTTGTAGATGCGACTATACAGCATGTATCTCGATCACCGATATCTTGGTGCTGAAGCACTTTCCTTATTAACTCATTTGAAACCTCCATTATTTTCAGCAATATCTTTAAAGAATATTCAATTAATAAAAATATACTTTTAAAAAATACTGATTAACATTTATTATAATGCTTAATTCTGATTGAATTGTACTTTTGCTGGAAAGCATTGTCTAACATTAGTAAGTTAAATAAAATGGTTCTTATGTCAAATCCGAGTACTTTTACCAGCCGCAGAATTAGCAGATTTTATATTTTTATGCATCTTTTAATTTAGACAACTTTATTTGTAGTTTATATGGATGGCATTTTCCTGATTTTTTTATAACTGAAATTTGGAGAATACTAGAGTACTACTATGTTTTAAGAACAATGTGTGACACATGTTAATTTCTTCTCTAATAGTTGAAATGTAATTATTCAGGGTTCCCACAGTCATTAAAAGTGCTTAATATTTTTTAGACTTGTTTTCAAGGCCTTGAAAGTACTTGAAAATGCTTAGAGATACTTGAAAGTGCTTGAAAATGCCTAGAGGTGCTTAAAAGTCCTTGAAGATGCTTAGAGGCCCTTTAAAGCCCTTAATTTTTGCAGATGTGTGACCAACTGCACAATTTTTAAAAATACAACTCAGACTTGCTATACCCGCTTGACCACCACCTATCCGCACCATATCGAAATTATCTGACATATTTGTATTATGCATGCGCCAATTTGTAACTTTTTTGGTGGAATATACTTTATTAAATTTATATATAGACATGATACCTGAAAACAAATTTTCAAAGGTCCTTAAAAACATTAGTTGGGTCCTTAAAAGTCAGTGATTTTCACTCTGTGATTTGAGTGGGAACCCTGTTATTATATAGTACAAGAAATTTCATTGTATCTTTAAAATTGGTGAAACATTTTTCCTGCATACTTTTTTGTTTAGTTTTTGTGTATTATTATTCCTTCCACTAGCTTTTTTTACAAACTTTTGGGTATTGTCTTTTCCGCTTGCCTTTTTAATGAATTTTTAAATTTCCTCCTTTTTGCTCTCTGATCAGTCTTGTCCCTTAATTTGTCAAAATACGTCTTCGCAAATGTCAATGAAAATATGCAAAAAATTGCTGATCAGGGTTCCCACGGTCCTTGAAAGTCCTGGAAAGTCCTTGAATTTTTTTTTATGAAATTTGGTCCTTGAAAGTCCTTGAAAAAAGGATAAGGTCCTTGAAAGTCCTTGAATTTTTAAGTGACCAACAACAGTGATGTAGTGTAAAATAAAAAGGTGTGGGAATGCTATGCTGCGTCGTTACAAACAAATATATATATTTTTCTGAGTGTGGGGAAGGGGGGGGGGGGGGAGTGAAAATGACAACTTTAAATAATTTTGCTAATATTACTTTAATAATCTCAAAATAGCTCACGAGCACCTCCAAAAATTAAAAAAAGTGAATAAATAATAATTGTGTGTTTCGACTTATTCTTTTATACAAATAATTTTTTTAAACTATTAAGTTATATGGATTTTAAATAATTTGCTTTGCACAACCCATTTTAAAAGATTGTTTAACACTTTATAAAGGATTATAACACATTTTCAAACATATTATTGACACAAATTTTTAAAAATATCCAAAATATCAGAGATGCCTTGCATGCAATGGGTTCGGATAAATTCCCAGATTCTGTAGCTCCTCGAAATCTGTTTTCAAAATGAATGAAAAAGATTGTGATTGTTGCAGAAGTTTATTAAAAGTTTTATGGCTTTTCTCCTTTTCAAAAAGAAAATGTAGAGAAGTTCCTCTTTCTTGATAGATCCTTCCTTTCCAAATTTGCTACATTATTAAAATAATTGAAAAATTCAAATCCATCAGTCGATTTAAAATTTCTTGATAAAATATTAATTTGTGTACCATCTCAATCATCTCTAATTTTAAGCGGGATATTTCAATGTAGACTCATTACTTGCCTGATTTGTTTGGGACATTCCTGTTTTTTATCTTATCCAGTTCGATTTTGTCATCTTGACAGTGGTGACGGTTGGGTGACAATAATAGTCAAAAATGGGTATAAATCGGAGGAGGAAACAAACTCTAAAATATATATGATATTGCCATCAAAATCACTAGATTTTAAAAAAGATCGGGGAAGTTTTCTCCCCTTATTGCCGCCACTGTATAATTTATTTTTAAGAACTGCTGCTACATTTTTGGAATAAATTTTGAAATAACTGTAAGTGTAAAACTTTCCCATTCTCAAACAGAAAAAAAATTTAATTTTGCATTTTAAAGTACATCTGAATTGTTTTCCTACTTCTTCGCAGCCCAATTTCAATGTATTATACCCATTTGCAAAACCATTAGCACTTTTATATTAAGGAAAATCAAATATACAGGACCAGCCTAGGAGTAAAATGCTATGTGTGCAAAAATGAGTTTTGGAGCCCCTTACAGTGAAAATGGGTACAGAAAACACTTAAAAAATAGTAAAGAGTGCTCTATATGGTATGGGTGCAAATTATTAAAATCGTAGCGTTTTCTGCACTAATCAACATTATTTTAAGTCAGCTTTTATTAATGAACCCACGGATTCAATTTCTTTTTTTTTTTTTTTTTTTTTTAATAAAAAATTGTAATAAAATTATTTTCATAGGAATTTAATAAAATACATGTTATTAAAATTACTGATTTTTGCTACGTATTACTTTTTTTAGTAGTCCTCTACTCTTAGCGCAAGCCTTGGAACTCCTTTGCAACCCTGGGTTGTGAAGGGCTGCAATTCGGCTAATGTAGCATTATCAGTACTGCCAAGTTAAAGTGAAACAAAGTTAACAACTGTTCAGTTCTGTCACAACAACATAGCGGAGCGCTTGAAGCCAGTCTCTTTACTGTACACTCAAGCAACATTTTATGTGTTAAACTAAACATATTCAAATTCACAAACATTCAAAGGCGAAGTTAATATAAAGGATTTAAAAATCAATACTATTTTGAACATATTTTTTCCATGTTCAAACAAGTTATCAGTTGGATTTTCCCAATATCTGGGAATAAAATAAATATTTCCCAACATCTGACAAAATATAAATATTTCCCAACATCTGACAAAATAAAAATACATAATTCCGTGATCTCAAAACACCTTAAAAGCTAATACAAAATATGAACATTCTGCTCTTGCCTATCTGGATTTTTAGCACTAACCAGTTTATTCCGTCAGAACCTCAGGTTTGCTTAACTTTTTTGGATTGTAAAAACCCCCATCTTTTACTGTCATTTGTTTTTTAATCTTGAACGAATTCATTTCTTAGGTACGTTGAGAGGTTAACAAATAATTTATTAAATCCGTGATATAAAATTTTTTAAATAAAAGTTACATAACTTTTGTTGATAAATCGGTTAGCGTTCCCGTTAAAATTAGAGGAGGCGAAATATTCTTCAAGGAAAGGGCGCAAAGAGCTGAATGTGCCAGGTCACAGTTTTGTTCTTTAAAAATGTAGATATTTGGCGTGAATTTGTGTATGGAAGTTTTAGACTGTATATACGACGAACCATACAAATTTGACGTCTGGAATTCTTCCACAAATACAGATCATTCGTTGAAGAGGATAATTGCTATTGAATGAATCGTAGCTAAATGTAAACATATATCAGTTCATTTTTAATGAAAGAGAAATGGCCATGTGTGGGTTGCCGTGCCTTTTTCAAGGGTTTTACAAAAACTTGGACTTGCCTGCTCAGCTCTGAAGTTGTGGATCCCAGACGAAAACAAGTTCTCACGAAATGACTTTTTTGTTTGCTTACTTGGCTTTGAGTTCAGTATTACGTAAAGAGAAAAAAGAAATTTTAGATGAGGGAATGTCGTTCCGCCTTCTAAAAAGGTAAAGGATCGCCGTTGCCTCATATTCCCACTCCACTATACCCCTGACCACCGATAAACTCCGTTTTGTAATTTTACGTCTGATGTATTTAAAATTATGGTCCTTAAATTTTTCTAAAAAGGTCCTTGAATTTTCTTAAAAAGGTCCTTGAAAGTCCTTGAATTTTTTTCTTCAATAAGAGTGGGAACCCTGCTGATGTTTCGGTCGTTGTAACAAATAAGAAATTACTTTTTCCCTATGAAAAATGATCGGAACTATCAATGTTAGTTGTTATAACTAAGGGGCTCATTATATTGTAAGGTCCTTCAAAAGAGGGTCTACTGTATAAAAATATCATTTTGTTAATAAATTATCTTTAAAATTATATCACAGTTCAAATCGCAGTTCACTTAACCTCTTGTAGATTTAGTGTGTGTGGAAAAACCAATCTTGTACCTTTGTCTGGTGACAAAAAAATTAAACATATTTTGCAACAATATCTTCTAATTTTATTAGTCTTATTTATTTTTATTGGTTCAAAAATGCATTGCTTATGTCGCAGTTTTAAATAAATTTATATCGCTGATTTTACCGATTGATTCAGAAAATTTCCGCCTTAGAGTTTGATAAAGAGCTAGCCGATGTTTTTTAAAAGGATGTCTTGCATGTCATAAATTTTGCATTTTTATATTGCCTTTTTTTTTTTTAAATTTTGGATTCATATGCCTGTGTTTTTAATGATAGACAATGTATAAAAATAAAAAAATATTGAGTGATAACTATATTAATCTCTTGGAAAGTGAGAGGGGGGATTCTGTCTCCTTTGGAAAAAAAAAGATAATTTCTTTTTGTTAATTTAACATTTTTAATTGCCCTTTTATTTTCAGAAACTAAGTTTGCAGTAGGATGTGGGGCTCGCTTAATATCAGTCTGCTTTTTCGAAGAGGAAAATGATTGGTGGTTGAGTAAGCACATCAAAAAACCTATAAGGTCTACTGTAACCAGGTTTGTACAAGTTCTCAATAGCTTATATTTTGTAAGATACAAGTACTTGTTGATATTTATGAAGTAGAGAAAAATGTAAAGAAAAGCCATTTAATAACAAACCTTAAAATTATAAAGTGTTTTGAAATTTGCTTTGTAATTTTCAAACAGTATTTCTATAAAATAGACATAAATTAAAAGAAGTTCATTTCTTTTCTACATGTAGCTGTACACTAGCAGCAAGATATATATTTTATTTCTTAAATACTCCTAGTGAGAGCAATTCCTTGCATATCAGTTCTTTGTAAATAAATTCTGCATTAATAAATCGGTAGACACAATGGTTTTTATAACAAAAGATATGATGTACATTTTTGAGTTACCTAGTGGAAGCTTTCCTGATTTTGAAACATAAATGCAGGATAGTTCTTGAAAGAACCCAGAAGGGTTTTTCTCCATTGAAATTAGCTATATAATTGAATTCTTTTGTATAATTTTCTATTGTACATTTCTAGATTTTTTCTAATTTTTAAATTAATTTTCTTTGTACAATTTTTTTGCAGTTTGGATTGGCATCCAAATAATGTTTTACTTGCTTGTGGCTCAACAGATTTCAAAACGAGGTATGCTATATTAAGTTTTTGTCAATCATCTGTTTGAATGTGAGAGTTAATTTATTACTATTTTTTATTTAAATACAATTTCTTTCTTTAGAGTATTTTCTGCTTATATAAAAGAAATTGATCCTAAACCAGAAGCTACTGTATGGGGGTTCAAAATGCCTCTTGGACACCTAATGGCAGAATTTTCTAATAGTAAGTTTGATTCCTTAAATTTATGAGATTTTCTCTTTGTCGAATAGTAATGATTAGTTACTGGTATTCGTACATCTTCTATTTATATTGTTTTCATTAAGTTCTGAATGAAAACAATATAAAGCTAACTAACTTTAAGCAAATGTGTTTGTCTTGTACTCCTTATTTTGCATGGAGTTTTAAACAGTGAAACAAAGGTATGTCCTGTAAATTGAAAAGATTTCAGCCTTTTTGATAGCTGTACATATTACTTATCAAACTTTAGATTTCTATGTGGAAAGTTTTGAACAAAAGACATGCTCTAAAAAATAAAATTATGGTAGTTTGTCCTTTTATTGTTATTAATCATTAGCTTTTGTTAAATGTTAAATATTTTGTTTTTTCATTTAGGTCATTGCAAATTTTTATAAATTTTGCTTTTATTAGGTATTTTACCCCTCTTCATTGTTTGTCGAACTAACAGTCTTTTCTTTACAAAATATGAAATTCTACAGATTTTCGCCTGAGTTGACGAGTGTCTTGATTTTAATTATATCAAGAAGTGAGGGCTTAGCAGTAAAATAAACAATTGTAAGATAATTACTAATTTCTTGAAATCTGATTACGGAAATAAAACTTCTATTACTTTCAAATTAAAACTTATGACATTTGCACTAAGCTTTTGTTGATTTACTGTCTGTTGAACTTTAATCGGATGAGTTAGCTATCTTATGTTCAGCCATTAAAGACTGGTTTTGAGGAGCGAAATGAAACAGTATTGTCTTTCAAATTTGAACATGAAAAAATTTAATTTTACTGCTGATTTAATGTAAACTTTTTTTTTTCTTAAATCCTTTATATTAAGTTCTATTTTGTTTGTGTGTGGGTGTTTATGTCGGTGGCATGCAAATCTGTGGAGGCCTAATTTAACCCCCTTGCTGTCATCCAATTGCTCTGAAACTTTGATGTAGATGACAATGCATTCTTTCAAATTTTGGGAGCTGTCACTGTTTAAAAGGTTGCTTTTATGGAATATAAATAAACCAACTTTGCCGTCATCCAATCGCGTTGAAATAGCATTCAACTGATTTTTGAAGTAACTCTTTCCTATTGCCAAAAATTGTTTTAATAAATAATAAAATTGTTCTAATCAGAATAATTAAAGATATTTGGATCGACATAAGTTCACATTAATTTTTAATTAATAAATTTTGATAAGTAGTGTGCCACATATTTTGCTGATAGATATGTTTTTAATATTTAAAATTGGATGCAAGCACAAGCTGACAACAGGAACGGTGCTATATTAATGAATATAAAAATTGACAATGCATCTAAAGGATTTGTATTAAAATCTTTATTTTTATGGATTATATGTATTTATTAAATCGTCAATCTTTTTAAACAGCCATTTAATGAACTGCTGTCAATAATTTCTGTTTAGCAAAAATAAAACTTTTTAGCAATTTTGAAAACTTTTTTTCTTACTTTTCAGTTGAATTGAACAAGCTCTGAAATCTGCAATTTTTTATGATTTATGATTCAAAATAAGATAGACAGCAAATTCTCAGATTTGCAAGTATGAAATAATAATAATTGGCGTGTTTGGCCTAATGGTTATAGCGAGTGTGATTTTGTTTGCGGACTTGAAGCAAGTTTTCAAGCCTGGGTCCTTTTTTTCATAAATTCTAATTTAGTAAGTTTTACTGAAAGTATAAAAAAAAAATAGCATGGTAATTATACATAAATATCAAATTTTTAAAAATTTTTTTTTTAGTCTGCTTCAAATCCTCTTTCAGATTTATATATTTTTCTTTTTTTGGCTTTTAAGCAATAAGTATTGTAGTATAATATTGAAAAACCTAATCTAGTGATAGATACAGTTGTTTTAAAAGAAGGAATTATTGATGGTGTGGAGTATGATTTTTTTTCTTCCATTTTTTTGTTTGATGTAAATTTAATAAAAAAAAATTCCAGATGGATGGGTGCATTGTGTTAGCTTTTCTGCAGATGGTTCCAAGCTGGCTTGGGTTAGTCACGATAGTACAGTAACTGTGTGCGATGCAGAGCAGAATATGACGTAAGCACATTTTAATATATATAGTTGAGTTTGTCAGGGGTTTTTTAAGCAGTGTTTTTCTAACTTATTTTTTCCATTGCAGGTTAATTACTGTCAAAACCCAGTTCCTTCCTTTCCTTACTTGTGCCTGGATTTCAAGTTCTAGTATTATTGCTGCAGTGAGTGACATGCATTTTAACTTAATATAGGGAGGGCTGAGAGTATATGCCACTTTGTATTTCAGAAAATTGTTCATAGTTTTATGTTTCTCATATATTAGTGAAACTATATTGGTGTTGTTTAATAATTAATTGAAGTCTTTTTTCTTATTGTATATGTATATTTTGATAAAGCTCTTCAAATTGCATATTCTATCAAGACCTGAAAATTTCTAGTCCCCACTCGCCACAAGTCAATTAAACTGTGTGATGAGGCGACTAAATAAACTAATCAACCGGCCACCTATCATTTCTACCTTGCCTTACGATTTTCTTTTAATTATTGACGAATGTACCGAAATTTCCAAATGAATGAAAATCTTCCTTTCCTTTCTTGTAATAACTTGCGTATACACCGTTAAAATCCATTCATCCACGATATGGATTCATGAGGTGACAGAACCGGGAATTCAGGAAAATCAGAAAAATGTCAGGGATTTTTCACTCTTCTAGAAAAATTAGGGAAATGTCGGGGAATTTTGAAATTTTTGAGTTTCCCTTCTTGCATTCCACGTGCGGTGCGGCCGCCTCCTTATTGTTAAAATAAAATCTTCAATCTGACTGCATCCTTTACAGACATGATTATTTTTTTTCTTGCCTGTCATTTTTGTCAACAAAATATATTAGAGTCCTTATTTTATTTGCATAGTATTTCTGTTATATTTTTAGTTATCTTATAACTTAAAAGCTCAGCCACTAGTAGCCTTGCTGTTAAAATACATTCTCAAACTTCAGTCTGACTGCATTCTTTACAGGCATGATTATTTTTCTTGTCTTGCATTTTTTGTCAACAGAATATATTAGAACCCTAAGTTCCTTAATACTATTTGAAATTGACTTCGCCAGATTTTTACATTTTTATTCACCCTTTACAGCGCAATATTACAGATGTGCAACAAATCTATAGGCAACCATAAGTGAAAAAGCTTGGATTCTATACTTGATTATTATTTTTTTTTTTTTTTTGCTCTTTCATTGACATTTTATTAAACACAATTAACTTAGATATGTGTTTTTGAATTATATATTTAATACAAATTAAATAAAGAATTGAAACATCCTCCTCCTCCTCCAAAAAAAAAAATAATCTAAATGCGCTACTACGTACATTCAGGAAAAATGTAAAACACCAACCTCCCCTTTCCTGGCTAGGTCATAAAAGAAAAAGGGGGGAAAAAAAGCTGCAATGAAGGGGCTACTAAATTAAAAGTGTCTACCGGCCACCGGCTACTACTTGAAAATTTAAATTTCAGGTCTATCTACCAACGTATGTAAAGAAGAAACTCCGATTTTTTTTCTTTCTGAGCCCTAAATATAATTAAACAGTTTTAGTCAAATTTAATTAATTTGTGTTTTGAAATAAAAAAGTTCACAGCAAGTAGAAAATTAATTCAGAGTGGCCACAGAACCGGGAAAACCTGGAAATGTCAGGGAGCTTTCTGATTCTGGAAAAAATCAGGGAACTTTTTAAAATTTCATGAAAATTAGGGAAATTTTGTACTGTTTAAGGCACGTTCATCCATATTTTGACGCTATTTACATGGAGATTTATGGAGGTAAACCATTAGAAGTTTAATGTTACGGAAAAATTTAAACTTTTATTTACCAGCAAAACTATTTTTAAAAAAATTGCATATTATCTCTTAAGCATACATGTTCTATTTGATCAGGGTGTCTAGACATCTGGAAAACCTAAGAAAATTGGGGAAATTTGAAAAAAAGTTTGCCCTAAAATCATGGAATTTTTTAGAAATCTGTCAGAGAATTAACAGGGAACTTTTTTCCCTGGAATTTTGTGACCACCCTGTAATTTTTATTATGAATATTTTTTAATGCATTCATATTGTCAAAATAGTGATAAAAAGTTATTGCATCTTTCCTCGATATCCAGTTTATTTTAAAAACTTTTTAATTTGAAAAATACATCTTATGAATATTTTAAATTAAATTGTAGAATTCATATGGGCATTGAGTAAGATGCTCTTGCTATAGACTATATTGTTTCACTTTTCCACCACAATAAAATTTTTAATTGTTGATTTAAAATAATAATAATGCTTAAAAGTTAACAAATCAAAAACTTGCTCAGAAACTCAAATGATATCAAAATACTTATAAATGCTACAGTCATAGTTCCCCTGAAATGAGAAAATTATTTAAAAAAAACAAAAAACATTTACACAGTAAATTTTTCATCAAATATTCATTTTTATAAAAATATCAATTTATAATACTGTAAAATTTATATAATGAATGATGGAGTTTTGATATAATGAATGTTAAAAAAAGAACTTTTCACTACTAACCTCCCCCCCCCCCCCTTGCAATTTTTTAAAAATTTGAATTAATCAACTTTCATTGAACTTGATATCTTAGGCTTTACCATTGCCAGACAGGAAATAGTGTTTCTCTAAATTTAACAATATTTGTTGTGGGATATCATGTGGAGGCTAAGGAACTGAGTTTATGTTCTAAAATTTGTGCATTTTTTTATTTTTCAAATCCTGCATCAAAACTGCAATTTTTATGCCATGCAGCCTCTACTGTTAAGGCTGTAATAGAATATTTTTTTTTAAATCTGAAATAATCCTTGATTTTAATACATTCCTGTGATATTTAATTTTGAAAAGAAAACTGCCTTTTAAAAACAAATTGGCAACAAGTAAATTACAAAAAATATTCCCTTAAATTTAGTAAGATATCTCAATTTTGCGTGTCTGAATAGAAATATCCTTTTTTAATGCTTAGTGGAAACATTTGATGGTTGTACACCTTTAACTAACTTAATCAACTCTTGCATATTCTTTCTTTTCTGCTCTGAGAAGAAGCACATAGTAAAAATCCGGCAAAATACGCTTAATCAAAGTACTTACGTAATGGCCATCCTTGCTAATTAACTAACTCCCGGGAAAATTTAATACGGACCCTTACAATCCACGGGGAATGACTTTAGTTCCTGGTCTGTGCGTTGGTCTATGGTACGTGGTGTGTTTGAACATGAATGCGCATGTGTGATAGGCAATTTCAGTAGATGTGATCCGCATATTGTGTATTGTTGGGGGGGGGGGGGAAACAAAAGTTTTGTGTTTTCATGCAGATGGAATTTTTCTGGAAAAGGCTAAAAGGGCGCTATTTTCAACAGAAAAGAGTACTAATTTTAAAGGAAAAGGACAGGCAGAGCATGCCACCCTTCAAAAAACATATAGGATGAACTCTGCATGATTTAAAGTCAATTGAAAGATAACAATCATCATTAATACATTTTTTAAGAAGATATAATCTTCTTGTTTAGTGTAATAGTTGAATACCTTATCTTTGTTAATGAAACTTTACTATACCCAATCAAATTTGCAAACACCCTCATCAGGGTTCCCACTGTCATTAAAAGTGCTTAATATTTTTGAACTTGTTTTCAAGGCCTTATAAGTACTTGCAAATGCTTAGAGGTGCTTAAATGTCCTTGAAAATGCTTAAAAGTCCTTAATTTTTTTCGGATGTTGTGTTCACAACTGCACAATTTATAAAAATACAATTCTGATTTGCTATCACCACTTAACCGCCACTTATACGCACTGTATCAGAATTCTTTGACATATTTGTATTACGTATACTTTAGAATATAGCTTTATTAAAAATTTATATATAGACATGATGTCTCAAAACAAGTTTTCAAGTGTCCTTAAAAACATTATTTTGGTCCTTTAAAGTCATTGATTTTCATTCTGCGAATTGAGTGGGAACCCTGTCTCTGATCTCTTTTCTCCCCCCAAGTCACACAATGTCTTTTCTTAACTGTGAAATTTTTATATGCTGTATAGATAGGGATATATTGCATTTGATATCATTCTCTGAGCATAATAGTTCAAGAGTCTAATATTAATCTATGTTGAATTTATGCATTTTGCAATGAGCAAATGCTTTTTATATTGAAGTTAATATTTTATCAGAATTTAAACATTTCGCTATGGCTAACACAATAATGTTACCTTTTACAATGATTTAATCAAAATGTAAGTAATATTATTTATAACTCTGGAATTAATCTAAATAAAAAAAATTATTCCTTAATATGATCTAGACTCAAAATGGATTTTGTTAATCTAGAAATTAAAAATAAAATCGAAATATTTGAATAGATTAAGTAATGATGCTGTTTAAGATGTTTTTATGAGACAAAAAACAAAAAATGCATTTTATTATTCAGATTTGATAGCTCAGTCTTTTATTATGTTTAGGGACATGATTGCTCTCCCATTCTGTATCAATATGAAGCTTCAAAATTGAATTTCATAACTAAAATAGACAAATCACAAAAAAAAGAAGTAGATGGATTTAGGTAAGTTTATTTGTTTTTCCAGTTTTTTTAATTACAAATGTTTTTTTAATTGAATATCCAATTATTTCTGGATTTTTGAAACTGTCAAATAAAATATGTGATTGATAAGATTTGAACATTTGGCTTGTTTGGAAGACAAATACAGTCATATGAAAATCCTTAATTGACAAATCACAATTAAAGATAACAAGTTGGCTTGCTTGTTTTCACTTTTAGAAATCCTTATTTTTATTCTAACTTTAAAAGTAGAATTTTTCCGTAAAAGTAAGTGTCCTATAAAATATGCATAATCATTTATTGCATATATTAAAAATCTCAAATTGTGACTCTCTTTTACCAAGAGTATTACACATCAGCAGGGGTCGCATTCATCCTAAAATTCTTTACATTTTTGTTTCCTCTAAAATTGTTCTTAAATTTTTCAATAATTCCTAAAAAAAATTAAAAACTCGAAAATTCAACGTTTTTCCTACAAAACCCACAAAAAAAACCCCAGATTATCCTACCGAGGAGAAAATCTTTTCTGATATTTTAATTGTTGAATATTCATATTTTTCAAAATTGGCAGTTTTTTGCTGGTATTGAAACATGCTTTGAAAAGAATGTATGTTAGGAACTTAAGTCAGCTTTAAAAGAAGTATCCTTAAATTTTAAAAAAATTATTCCTAATATTTTGGAATTATCCCTTAAAATTCCTACCTAAATTTTTAGAAAGCTTACGGTCCCCTTGCATCAAATGCTTTTATAAGTCACAGTTGAATCAAGTAGTAATGAGATTCATTCTCTTCTTCACAAACATTAAGATATATATATATATTAAAAAAAATTTAGTGATTTCAATATATTTTAAATGTTGTGTCTGGTTTGTTGGAAGTGTTGCGCAACCACTTGGTTAAGACTTATTATCAGCTTTGTTTGTTTCATAAACAGGGTTCCCACGGTCATTAAAAGTGCTTAAAAGTCCTTGAAAATGCTTAGAGGTCCTTAAAAGTCCTTAATTTTTGCAGATGTTGTGTGGCCAACTGCAAAATTTATGAAAACACAACTCAGACTTGCTATCCCAGCGTGACCGCCACTTATCTGCACCACATCGGAATTTTCCGACATATTTGTATTCCGCAACCACCAACTTGTAACTTTTATGGTAGAATATACTTAATTAAAAATTTATGTATAGGCGTGATGCCTGAAAACAAATTTTCAAAGGTCATAAAAAATATTAATTAGGTCCTTAAAAATCATTGAAAAGTCATTGATTTTCATTCTGTGATTTGAGTGGGAACCCTGATAAAATGACGATGTTTCTTTATAACTAAGCAATACTGCTATTGCGATTCTATGAATAAATCTAGAGGGTACTTAATATTCTTATAATAATGTTGAAATATTGTGAAATGTCCATTTGTTTAACTTATAGATGTCTGAGTAACACACAAGGCTAATTTCCGATTTTTCCCCAAACTTCTATCGTACACTCCTTCGTATCTACATAGTATAATATTAATCTAAAGCTTGATTGTTTATTAATTGACAATGCTAGTTAAGTGTTAATAGCTTTTTTTTTTTTTTTTTTTTTTTTTTGCATAAATTCTAAAATAAGCATAAAACATCTTTTACAAAAATAACTTGTCCTAATTCTCAATTTATTTTTCTTTCTCTTAATTTCATCTCATTAAAATGATATTACTCAGTTAAAGAGAATTAGCATCTAAAATTATTAGAGTATGCAATTTGTTAGATCCTAATGTTGATAGTATAATTACATTTAAACTTTTATTGTTATTAAACTACTGAATATTGTTTCTTTAAACTTACTAATTTTTAACGTCTGAAGGATGTTAAAACTACAGTAACTCCCAATTATCTGAAGAGTTGGGTTTCGCAACAACCGCGGATAATTGAATTCCGCAGATAATCTGCAAAATGGTAAAAAAATTCTATAAATTAATACAAAAATGCATTAGAACAATTTAATTTACAATATCTGTTCTGCATGTACAATTATATGTCTTAATAAACATTTGGATATTTATGTATTATCCCGTCAACCGTTGACGATACAAAGAGTCCACCAAACTGATTCCTTTTCTCTGTCGAAGCGGTCGGTCAGGATAAATGAGCGGCCCTTAGCGAGGCCGAGTTATTCCTCGTTAGGCGCCCAACGTTGATCAAGTTAAACTGAACTTCTGAGGAGGTCAGACAGTTCCATCTTTTTGCCCCATAAAAAAGTTCGCCAACTGTCGACTGGATAATATATATGTAGCAACATGTGCTTACAATTTCACAAAAAAGTTTGTCAGTTTTTGTTTTTTTGTATTAAAACTTCTCTTTTTTATTTGTGATTGAAGTTTTTTCAACAACATTTTATCACAAAGAGATGTATCATCTTGCTCCTCCAGGTATTGGATAAGTTCGTCAACATATAAAAGAACTGGTTCGTGGCTAACTTGCTTGAGTGTCTTTTCCTCTTCTTCTTCCTTGCTCTCCTCCAAAACCGTACCCATTGCTCCTTCTACAATTTGTTCATCTGTCAGGTGTTCGAACCCTGGATCATTGGCATCACAATTGATCCACTCAACAATGTTTTGCTCGTCAACATCAATTCCTCCAGCAACAAATTTTGCTAAGTTAGCTAAATTGTAAGCAGTAACTTCTTCCTCAGCTGAATCGAACAAAATTTCTTCCACATTAGGTAAAATCTTCCTCCAGGACTTTAAGCGGTATTTATATCGTAAATGCTGTCAAGAATCGAGTAATCTTTCCAAAAACTCTTCAGATCATTCCCTTCTTCAATCATTTTTTTTCAGTAGACTGGTGCTGTACTTTTATTTCATTGATGCAATTACGCCCTGGTCCATGGGCTGAATAAGTGCTGTGACATTGAGTGGCAAAAACTTGGCGAAAAAATTTCCATCTTCCGATTTTCGAACGCTTACCCTTGGATGGGACGGGGCGTTGTCAATCATCAGTACTGTTCTCTGGGGTATGTTTTGCTATTTTAGATGCTCTTTAACTTGGGGGAACAAACTTCTTTTCAAACCACTCCTTAAATATGGATTGGTCTATCCATGCTTTCTTTTGGTTGAAATAGTGTACAGGGAGGTTTTCAGCCCTTGTTCCTTTAAAAGATCTAGGTTTTTTTGATTTTCCGAGCACTACCAGTTTAAGTTTATGAGAGCCTGTTGCATTGCTATACATCCTTATTGCTATGCACTCTTTGGTGGACTTATGTCCTGGAGCTTGCTTCTTGCTTTCAAATGCCAGTGTTTGTGTCAGCAAACATTTCCAATTTAGCCCCGACTCATCAGCGTTATAAATTTGTTCGTTGGATATTTTCTCTGACTGAAGAAACAATTCGAAATCGGTTTTGAAATCTTCCGCTGCCTGTTTATCGCCACTAAGTAGTTTCTCACCGTAAAGACTGATTTCTCTTATCTCATGTCGTAGTTTAAACCTCGTCAACCAGCCTGATGATGCATCAAATGCTCCTTCTAATCCAAGCATTTCAAAAAACTGCTTTGCTTTTGCTTCTATAATTGGTTCTGAAATAGGAGTTCCCTCACTTCTCACTCTACTCGCCCACTTTAAAAGTGCTGCATCTAATTCTTCGTAGGTGCTGGTTTTCATTGTCTTTCTTTTTTTCATCGATGATAAGTTATCTGATGAGGATGCAAACTGTGTTAATTTATCCTTTTGTTTAAAAATGTCTCTAACGATGGTTTCTCCAATTCCGTACTGCAATCTCATTTGTTTTTTCGACCCACCATTTTCAATTTTTTTAATCAATTCTAGTTTCTCTTGAATTGATAAACACTTTTTTCCTCTTTTCATACATTTTTCAATAACGTTGAAACACCAAAATAAAATGACGCACACCAGTTTAATACGCAATTATCCACAAGTACACACAGTTTGACAAAAACGCACAAACTGATGTGTCCTGAATTGTTAGGAAGTGGGGAGATAAGAGGATGACCTTGACTAATTGACTCCCACAGTGACCTGCTCTTCCTCTAACAAAAATTGATATATTAACGTGGTTCTCTTCCAAAATGTGTACTTCCATTTCTCTGCGTTTCGTAATTTTTGGCAAAAAAAAAGAAGACAGCGGATAACCCGCAAAATAAATAATCCGCCTGCGGATAATCAGGAGTTTACTGTATTTTTAAGTAAAAAAAAAGTTCTGATATTTATCTGCATCATCCACTTTTATACCAATACTTCTACTTTTCTAATATTTAAAGCAACATTTTCCATACTTTGTGCAGTGTTAAAGAACTAATTTAAAAATTTATCAACTTTTATAGTATTTGTAGTGTCCTTTCCTGTTTCCATGCAAAAAAAATCATTCAATTTTTTTTTCTTTTTTTTTTTTCTCTCTCTTATTAATTTATCTTTTTTCCAGTGCTATGAGGAAGTTCCGAGATATGGATAAACGTGCCATAGTTGAAAACAGCGTTGATACATTACTAGATACTATTCATCAAAATGCCATAACGACTTTAACAATTTATGCTGGTACAAAATCGAGTACAACAAAGTTATGTACAACTGGAATGGATGGAAAAATGGTTATATGGAACTTAAAGGTATTAGCACAATCAACAAGTATTCAATTTTCATTTTATTCTACTTACTTATAATTAACCCTTTTAGAACTGGTGGGGTCAAGAAGGGAAATTTTACTTGTAATGTTTTTTTTAAGAATTAACAGGATATCATTAATAAATATGCTGTCTTCTATTAACTATTTAAAAACACTGCTCTTAATTTCCTACATCTCTGGAGTTTATCGATTAATCGCTGTCTGGGGAAAAGTATGAAACATCAATGTGGAAAATGAATATTTTTTGTATTTTCTAGTGTTATTCAACGGAGCAGTATAATTATTTTTATCTTTATGCTTTCAATTACCCAAAAATCAAGTCTGAAATCAAAGCAAAAGTCACGTGACCAAAAACACATAAAAAACCGTGACGTAGTTGCACATAGATTCCGTCAAAAATCCAAAGAGGAACCTCACTCTCTCCTTGTCTAAAACGGGTTTTAGATTGATTCATCATCTGCGCATTGCCTCACACTCAAAATTAGCTTTTTCCCGCCAAATCGCAATGTTTTTTTTTTTTTTAATTATCCGAGCTCAAATTTTTTAAAGAATGGTATTGTTTTTCATTATTTTTTCTTTACTTTTATTTAAAAATAAAACCAAAAAACGTGAAAGTTCCTCATTGTCTATGATTGATTGGAAGCGCATTTTTGTAGCACGAGCAAAATGGCTGTATGATTTTCAATAATTTTTGTATTATTCTTTCGGGTAAGAAAAACTACATTTCAAAATTCATTTGTTAAAAATGAATGTGAATTTATGCACTCGCATCCAAATATCTTTAATTTATTCTGATTAAAACAATTTTATTTTTTATTTACTAAAATAATTTTAGCAACAGGAAAGATGTTTTTCAATGATCGGTTAAATGCTATTTCAGCTCAATTGATGATGAGAAGTTGGTTTATTAGTATTACGAAAAGAGACCTTTTAGTGACAATGACAGCCCCCAAAATTTGATTGAATGCATCTGCTTCGAATCTATCTGTAAAGTTTCAGTCCGATTGGATGGTGGAGGGGGCTAATTAGGCCTGAGCGGATTTGACCGCCATCGACATATACAGCCATACACATAAAATCGAAGTTAATACGAAGGATTTAAATAATATAATCCATAAAAACAAAGTTTTTAATATAAATTCTTTATATGCATTGCCAATTTTTATATTCATTAACACACTTTTTATATTTATCTGTAAACAGCGTGTGCTTGGTGTTTGCATTGAATTTTAAATATCCAAAACAATTTTTTTCAGCAAAATGTGCGGCAAACTACGTTTTAAAATTTATTTATTAAAAAAGAACATGAATTTGCACTTGCATTAAAATATCTTTTATTTTTTTTAATTAAAACATTTTTTTTTTATTTATTAAAAAAGTGTTGGCAACATAAAAGAATTTCTTCAATGGTCGGTTAAATGCTATTTTAGCGTGATTGGATGACGGCAAGTTGGTTTATTAGTATTCCCAGGGCTACCACAGGCTACTAAAAAGGTGACTATTTTCAAAGCAAGGCTACTATGGCGACTTTTTTCGCCAAAATTTGCCTTAAAGCGACTTTTTCAGCTAATGTTACTTTTCCAAATATTCGGCGACTATTTTTGGAAAAAAATCCTATTTTTATTTACAAGTGAAAACGTAAGTTTGGTCAAAAGTTGGCGGTCTCTATACTTTAGGTCTGTGGCATCCACCAATGATGTTGCACTTACAGACCTTGATTGAACCTGAACTGAAGAGAATTAAACATTTTTCTTCTAGAGAACTTCTTTTGTTTTCTGCTTTTATTAGTTCTCTTGTGAATCACTAACTTATACGATGCATATTTCAAAAGTTACATAATTGGCAATCAGATCAAACCAAAACCTAACGATCACTTGACCCTCTAACCCTGGCGCACCCCTCTGACGTCATGACGGAAGTGATTTTTTTTATGTAATTTCAAACTCTAAAAGTCTTTTCTGATATCATACGGCAAAGGTCAAGCCCAAGGTTTTTTTTTTTTTTTTTTTAAGTACATAAGATTTTGTTAAATTTATTATGTTAAGTTTATTAATTTTAATTTTTTTTTAATACAAAGTGATTTCAAATAAGGGTACAGCTCTGAAATATTCAACATAAGTAGTTTTCGACTTTTGAAAAACAGAAGGTTAAAATTTGAGTTAGTATCAAAGGGGAAGATCGTGCTCTAAAAAGACATGCGAAGAGCAAAAAATCACATGGATTAGCTTCTAAAGAAGTTCGATAAGCATTGTTGGAACTATTTCTAATGATAAAAAATACCAGGAAAGCAGATACTGCCCACAACAAATCAAGTCGTCATCGATATCATCTCATGCATGCATGATAGAGGTACATTGTAGTTTAAAACTAAGTTTTAGATACTGAAATAAAATGGACATTGAAAATCATAGAAAAAATCATAGCTTTTGTAAATCAAATGAAAACACTGATAAATTATTTCGTTGCATGTTCACCAACAGCACAATTCGATCTAAATTTTCATGTGGTAAAAAAAATGTGGTATTAGGAATCAAGCCTTATCTTTAGGGGGAATTAGAAGGCAGTTTAATCTCTGAGAATTTTGTACTGTTGTTTGACGAAAGTTTCAATGTGATGAAGCAAAAAAATAAATGAATATTCACTTCCAAAATTGGTGTAATGGGCAACCAAGCTTCTGTAATAGCTACCTACTTTACTTCTGTTTTTAAGGGACATAATACAGTCACCCTTCGATGTATCGTTCTTATAGGAAGAGAAGCTAAACGCCCGATACATCAGCCAAAATGTAAAAAAATGGGTGATATAGCAAAAACGTGATATATCCAAATGCGCGATATATAACGAGGGTTTACTGTACTGCTTCTGATATACTGGAAGATTTTTTTTCTATTGTAACTTTAAAATTTTCTTCAGAATTTATTAAAAATACCAACTAAACGTTTCTGTACTGCTTCTGATATACTTGGAAGATTTTTTTTTCTTCTATTGTAACCTTCAAATTTTCTTCTATTAAAACCTAAAAAATATTTTTTATATTTACTCAATTTGAACAAGCACCGAGTGCCAAAAAAAATAATTAATGTGTATTTGTGCTGTGTGATACCACATTCGTGAAAAGTCCTTGAATTTTTTTTCTTCTTCAAGGGTTCAAACCATACAATATCATTTGTTTTTTATCAAATTGATATTTGTATTAATATACATTTTTATTTCAAGCATTGCAATATTGATTTTTTTGTTCTTCTTATAGGCTTTAGGAGATGAAATGTAGTGTGATATTAACCAATTATGTACTAGAGAAAATTCACTTGGAAACCTCCATTCTTCCCCTATTGGTGCTGCCACATGAACGGAGACAATTCTCCATGGCATTGTTGATTAATCGTCTAGTTGATTGACTTGGAGAGCGGACTGATTTCATCGCAGGCACAACGCCAAGGATTAGAACAGACTTGTGGCCAATAAGTAGGGCTATTGTACTTGCTTCCATGAGTGATTGTTTATAACACAATGAAAATTATATGTAGGGAAAGAGTTGACTTTTTAAAAAAAAAATTAATTTTAATATCACAATTATAAGGCACAACCCCAAATTATGTTTAGCCATCTTTTGTGATCATATTTAATTTGTATTTCATAAATGCATGGTAGTTCATGAGTATTACGTATTTTCTGAAATTTTTCATAACATTGCCATCTCTTTAGAAAACATTACACATTCTAACTAAAAAATACCTCCAGAAATTTGCTTTCAGTACAATGTACAAGATTCATAAGAGATTAAACAAATGATAAATGAATCTTTTTCATTGTTTGATCAAATGTCCCTGTTTTGAAAGTTCAATAACAGATTTATGTGTATGTCCAGATTTATTGAAAGTACCAATTGTATTGTTTTTTAAAATTACAGATATATTTGTATCTTTGAAAGTATGAAGAAGAATCCAAAATATGATGCCTGTACATTGATTTACGCCCTACATATTGGTCATTTGGCTTACATATAACATTTTTACAGTGAAACAATTCATCTAGTTTCATGTTCAGAAAGAATTTTTTATCGCTTCCATTTTCAAGATATTTTGTATGTTTCTAATTACTTTCTTTATCTTGGTTATGTGTGGAAGCCAATTTGAATAATTATTAAGAATACGGTTGTTAATATATTTTGTATTTTATATTGTTATATTTAAATAATCTTAGAAGTATGTCATGCTATGTCTTGTAGTAAATTTTATTGCATACACTAATTACTATAGAAGTTTTTATGCTGACATTCCAACTTGTTTTATACCAAAGACTTGTGGAGTACTGTAATAATGTAAAAAAATCACCAAATTGCAGTGTTTTCTGAAATAACTCTTAATGCAACTTTAAACGGCAGTGTACATGACATACTTTGAAGATGATTTATTTCTTTACTATTGTTTGGCTGTCCTACATAATTTCTAATCTATTGAACAATCGACCTCTTTCTGTCATCACTGTACTTAAGTGATTTTATTTCCCTCTGCTTAAACGAGTGTTCTTTAAGCAGTTCGAATAATCTTGTAGGTATATAAACTATTAAAACTGTAATTATGAAATAAATTGTTTTTTAAGAAAAATAGTTTTTATTCAGGCCATTTTTACATTTTCTCTTAAAATATCAATCTAGGATAAAGCTATATAATTGATTAACATTTCTTAGGTTTTGTATTTGCATTTAAAGCAGATTAAAGGTTAACAGATCGGTCTTGTTTTAGGCATTTTAAATTACTTAATAAATACAGATTGCATGAACAATCACATTACAGAGACTAGCTGTGTTGCCCTGAACATGAAAAGTGGTATGTATCTTGTAGATTGATACATACTTTTAAGGTAGTAACAATATATTAATTCTAAAAGGGTATGACTTGTTATGAATAATAAATGCTTATACTTACGATAACATTTATTTATTTGGTTATAACAACATGGGTACTTGAGTACTTAAAACAGGAACCGTAACTTCAGTATGTAGAAGTCA
The DNA here is from genome assembly GCA_963978545.1 of Linyphia triangularis. NCBI lineage: Eukaryota > Metazoa > Arthropoda > Arachnida > Araneae > Linyphiidae > Linyphia > Linyphia triangularis. The sequence goes on along the minus strand of OZ021729.1, from coordinate 48,289,087 downwards.
TCCTTTGAATTTTGATTCTCAACTTCCATTTCCCGAGTCTTAATTAGAGCAAAACTAATTGATAGATCCTTTCAATCTGTAACGTCTTCTCCCAATAACCTTACTTGGTGCAGTAAGGCCCTCATGTTGCCCTTGCGCCGTTAAACTTAAACCAACCAACCCATTAACCTTACACTTTTATTTGCACCTTCTACTTTTAACTTGAAAACAAACCAATGCTAGAACCAAAGTTTCCGTAATTTATTTCATGTTTCTTTGCAGAATAGAAAAACAGAATTTAAATATGCCTAACGTGCATACCAAATTTTCTAAAAGCGTGGTTACTCAATAGTGGAGAGTACTATGTTAAAAGAATGAACTGCGACATAAAATGTTTACAATGCACGGTGCTTGTTGTGTGTGCAAAAAATTTTAATATTTCAAACAGGTCTTATACCCAAATAATCTACCACCATAAAGGTAAGAAACATTCCAATATAAATTCAACTTGCGATTTAACATTAAATCAATTAATGATGCCTTTTCGAATGAAACTATAAGTAATATGCCTCCAGTCGCGATCTAAAAGTTAAAAAACGGATGATATATGGGTGATGCGAGTGGCCGAAGAAAATTTATTGTGTATAGAAAGAATGGAAATTTGTAAAGACATATTTCCGAATTGCTAAGTTGAAACTGAAATGTAATTGATAAAGAAAAGTGTTACATTTGTCGCTGATGAGCCTCATAGGCTGTAGCAGAGAATTTCGAAGAGCAATTTAAATCGATATTTCTGGTAGTTCACCAAACCTGGGAAGCGTAAAGATGCAGTTCTTTGAACGAAATTTCGATCATTCTTGAGATCGATGCATATTTAGATTGAAATTTCATTTGTGTTTGGTGGGGGGGGGGGGGAGGGACCTGGCCTCGCGTATCAAAGGTGCTACGTTTGAATCCTAGAAGAGACATGAATGTTCGTTACGCTGTAGGTCCCGGTATAATTAGCCGTTATTGTGAACAAAAACGTGTCGTTGAAGTTCAAACCGAAAAACGGGACCTGTGTTCGTAAAGACTTATCAAAATCTTCCAGTAAAATTATTTTTGCTGCGATTTCTTCTAATGCAATGATAGCTGCTATCACCGATATTTAGGTAGGTGTGTGCTGATTAATTTTGCCAAGGATTTCGATGATATAATAGCCGCTATTGTCTAGATTTAAATTGGTATGGTGGGTGATATAACCAAGATTTACGTTATATTGATGGTCGCAATCGCCCTAAAATTCCTAAATTTGTACTTAAAGGTTTCGATAATTCCTAAGAAATATTAAAAACCTCAAAAAATCAACCGATTTTTCTCCAAAACACGCGAAAAAACCCAGGTAATCTCTCAAGGAAAAAATCTTTTCTGAGATATCAATTCTATTTTTTTTTTAAATTGACAGTTTTTTGCCGGTATTGAAACTTGCTTTGAAAAGAACGTCTGTTAGGAGCCGCTGTCGGCTTTGAAAGAAATATCCCTAAATATTTTTGAATTACCTCTATAATTTTTGGAATTGGCCCTAAAGTGTTTAGGAATTTTCCCTGAAATTCCTACCAAATTTTTTCAGAAAACTTCATGCGCTCTCTGTGGTCATTTTCGTCGATGGTAGAGCTGATGTAAGATATGCTATGTCTGTGATATTTTTTTTTTTTTTTTGGTGTATTTATCTAATCTTTAAAATTTTAATTGTAAGACTAAAATTTTAACTATATTGACAAACATTTTAAATTTTAGTTAAATTCATCAATTTTTAAAATATGTTAATTAAGGTGAGACTAAGTTTTAAAAATTCCGCAAAATGTTTAAAATGATTAAAATCAAACTGCCGTAAAAATTGGGCAATAGTTACATTTTCACCTTCAAAATTGATACTGGTATTACAAGATATGAACCATTTTATTTCTCTTAGTACTTAGGCTGCGATTCCTTTAGGCATGAGATGGCTGTTGCCAATTCAAGTCACACAGTTCAAGAGCACACTGAACGTATCTCAACACCAGTAATAAATAAAATAAAGCCTAGTTTTGCAGACTTTTAATAAGTTGTCTAGGAAGAAAAACACAAAACAGTAATGAATATTTCAACATCAGTGTTGTTTGGAAATTCTGTCCGAAAACTTCAGACGCATCTGAAACGGTTGCAGATATTTCTGTAAAGCTGTATGTCATTCAATGATAATCTGGGTTGGCTGAAAATAATGGAAATACCAGATTTCAGAAGTGGATGCTTTTTAAAGATTTTGCCAAGAATTTTTTTTACCAAATGAAAATGATTTTGCCAAAAAAAATTTCCTCTATTGAGGTGTATATAGAAAAACACACGTAGAGCGGCGAAAACTTCCAATGAGCATTTTTTATTCAAGTAGAAGAGGGTCCATATGTGAGGCTGAAGCATTTTAGAATATATGTATCCATTTTAAAGTGAGAATTACATTTTTCAATAGATTGTTTTCAGTTTGGCGTTTATATCGTTCTTTTTTCAAAGCGCATGTCCTTAGTCACTCTAAATGCAGCTCTGTTATAAGTTAAAATAAGCTATTTAATTCAGCGCATATCTTTAAATCACTGCAATAGACTCTTGTACTGTCACTAGGTGTAAAGGACTCGTGTTATATAAATTTTACTGTGGGTGCAGATAACATTCGGGTCATGCAGCTTTTTTGTGATAATTTCAAGAATTTTCATAAGGAAAATTTATCAAGTTTTAAAAAGATCTCCAAACCTTTTTTATGATTTCAAAAAGAGTGTAGAGACACAGACTCTGCAAAATTTTATCGATGTTTAATATCATTAAAAAAAAATGTAAATGCCATTTATCATAAATCCTTCCTATTTAATGGGGTTTTTTTATGAGTGAAGAGTTCAAATTAAAATAAAAAGAAATTGACGATTTTTTTGGAAATAGACGCTTTTTGTGGTTAATGCTGTGCAAATTGTGTTGTTTGGTACAGAAAAGATAGCTAACCTCATGAACGATATGATGACATTAGCAATTCAATTTTATGAAAAATTAGTATGAAGTTGTGTTTCTCTTGGATCCTCCAAATGATTATTTTGTTTCATTTTTTTTTTTTTTTTTTTTTATCGTCTATTTGGGAATTTTACATAACTGTGTTTACACCAACCAAAAAATTTCTCAGTAGATGGCATTTTGTAATGAAGTAATTGAAATTCAAATTTGGAATTTCTATCCTAACCTCTAAGCCTCGAAGAGCTTTTCTTTTATTTAGTGTCCTTTAAGTCTTATTGCAGTTGACTATAGTAGTCAAAATGAAATTTCTCCAAAGCTAGAAAATGCCGACTGCTATTTTGTTGCTCTGAACTCAATGAAAGCATGGGAGGAGTTTTATTCAACTAGAAACGGGAAAAGGTGTATTCGAAAATTGGCTTTTTTCTGAATATCATCTTTTCCATTTTTCAAACTGATAGTGTTACAGCATTAACAACTGCTAACTACTAAACTAAGCAAAAATCTGTATGGCAATATGTAGTTCATAAAATTCCACAGATAAATAAAAATAATCTCGTATTGTAATATGGAAAAAACAATGCTTGGTCAAACAAAATCTTCACGTGAGCATAGGATACCGAGGAAATAAAAGGGACAAGATATAATTACAATATTCGAGTTGTCAGGGAATAATTGATTCTTATAGTGAATAATTAATGATTCCATAGATTTATATTCTAATGACGAAACTTTATCCAACCATCCTTAGAATTTTATTATTTTTCTTTCCAAGGTATTCCGCTGCTCTGGTTATATCTCCAAGTACTTAGAGCGGACTGGAAGATGTTGCGGATTGGGGGCTTTTGGATCCTGAAAATGCCAACTATAGTTCAAAATAACTTATCCCGACCTCGGTGAATACGCTACAGTGATGTGAGATCCGGTTTTACTACGCGCTGATTGGCTACGCAATAGTATTACATATATGACGTCTTGAACTGAGCCAATTGTGATTCTCTAAGCGGGTGACGTCATTAAATAGCTCGGTCAAAGCCATATGATTCGTTAAAACTCTTATAGTATCTGTGGTTAGAAAAGGAATGTATTAAGTAAAAATAAAATTTAAAAGCGCTTCTTTTTTTATCGAGCTATATTTAAGTTTAACACAAAACAATGTGCGTAGGTTAACAATATTGCAATATATGTTATGATTTACTCAGGCCCGTGCTGGACCCCTTGTTAGGGCGGTGGACGGCTTTGGCCAGAGGTCGCCAGCACTATGCAGGGGGAGGACTACCGAGGGGGGGGGGTATGGAATACAATAACTAAAGCGTTAATCGCACATGACGCTGGGTTCAATATGCTCTTCTGGCAGCAGGTCACGGTACGAAAAGACCATCACACTTACACATATCGTACCGGTATTTGTCAAACAAAATGACCATGTATTGTTTGCTAAATTCTAATGTTCATTTGATCCATTTCAAATATGCCGACCAAACGGTATAGTGGATAGCGTGCTAGCTTCTAGACCGCGAGGTTGCGGGTTCGAGTCCCGTGTTAGGCATGGGTGTTTGTAAATGTATGTTGGCTTGTCTAATGACGAATGTTTCGGCGCATTATAGTCCTCGTGTTGCTGACGGCGCCAGATAATCTGAAAACAACAAACCAATCCATTTCAAATATTTTGCAATGTCTCAGGGTAAAATAAAAGACAAAGTAGTAGTTGAAACATAATTAGTGTAATTTTGGTAAACTAAGACACATAGAAAATTAAGACGAGACAATTTAACATAGATTTCAAAAAAAGTTACCAGCATTTACTACTTAATTTCTTAAGGAAAGTAACAAAAACAAATATGTTCACAAATGTAATGTTCTTTGATTGAATTTACAAACTAAACCTGAAGAAGTCTTTTTAATTCGGAGCTGGAGTGGCAAAGATAATCAATAACAGTGTCTGGATCTGTGGAGTTTAAAATATCAGCTTCTGAGTGCATTAACAGTAAATATTCTAAATTTTCGTTTGTCAAATACGATCTCAATCTGGTTTTAATAAGTTTCAATTTAGAAAATGCTCGTTCACAAGAAACTTGAGTCAATGGGATGGTTAGAAGAAATTTATATACTTTTAGTGCGTCTGTGGGCGGAGTCAACGAAACGGAAGTGATTAGTGAATAATTATTACAAAATGGTCAATTATGGACAAAATATTGACGCACTAATTCCGGCAGTTGGGGATTTTGAAAGTACTAATTGAGCACTAAAATTTGGCACCGGTCATACAATTAGTGCGGGATAATTAACATCGGTTTAAGGCTCGCGTACATTCGGCGATAAGCTAAAATTGGCGATTTTGGCAAAAATATTGATGCACTTATTTTGGCAGTTGGTTATTCTGAAAGTACTAATTATGCCCAACATTTTAACATATAATGAATGATGATTGCTTTTGTGGGCGGGCCAGCAGTTTGCTTGCCTACCCTTAATTAACCTTAAATTTTATGAAAAGTAATTACGCACTAATTTTTTGGATGATGGATTCTGAAAGCACTAATTGAGCAATAAAATGTGGTATATATTTAAAAAAATTAGTGCGTTTATGGGCGGGTCCAACGAAACGCACCTGTCCATTCAGTAGTAGCCTACAGTCGCAACACTCAACCCGGCCGCTCGGCAATATCGACGATAAGCCTCGTCGTAAAACTTGTCAGTTTCGGAACAGGAGGGCGCCAAAATTTCCAGGCTGGAGGGCGCACCGGATACGTCCCGGTGTCCCGGCAGCCCAGCACGGGCCTGGATTTACTCGGAACTATATCTTTTTCGCGGAAGGATACATCCTACAGCGTTTTCAGTGAGGTCAGGATAAGTTGTCTTGGGGTATAGTTGCAAATATTTATCTATAGTTGCTGTTAAAATTTCTAAATAATAGTTTTTCTTAATTTAAAACTACTTTATAAATATTTTTTTTTTTTTTTTTAATTTGAACACAATTTAAATAAAAAAATCTTTTAACATATATTAATTTTTCAAAACCTATCAATTAGTTTTTTATTCAGAACTGCAAGTTGTCATTATGGTAATTCCACGAATCATGATGGTCGAATCTTCTCGACTCCAATTGAAAGACTACCCGAAAGTCTCTTCGAAATTCGCATTTCTTTAATCCCTGAGAGTAGGGATGGAACGGATGTGAGTTTTGCCGGATACCGGATTTCGGATATCCGGGGTACCATGTCTACCGGATACGGATATCCGAAACGGATTTCGCCGGATATCCGGCCGGATATTTGGTATATATACTAAAAACGATAGTTATACGATATGCTATACGAAAAAAATGGTCATGATATGAAGTATTAAGTAAATTATAATTAGTGGTTAGCGCACCGCACTGCATGCCACAGGTCCATGGTTTGATTCGCGGACTGGGCAAGGTTGACTTAGCTGTTTATACCTGAAAGAAATAAACTGAGGAGGACCATGCATGCTTGGGAACTAAACACTGGGGTTCGGCGTCAGAATGACCATCTAACTGAAACATAAGCTATGTGACACACAAATGCCACAGTCGAGAAAGCTGAGTTGGGCCCAACAGGCCTTAGTCCACACGGGATGTCGCGCCACTGAGTTAATTTTTTATATTTAAACTTTAGTTGATGAGTGAAAGAGATTTTTGTTGCTGATTTTATATCTTGTAATATTGATACTTTTAGTTTTTCATATAGTTCTGGCAAGGCTTTATCACGAAAATAATTTCTATTTGGAAGCGGATAACGAGGAGCTAGGTATTTTATTAACTGACCAAAGCCTTCTCTATTCACAATGGAGAATGGTTCAGCATCAAGAGCCATTAACTCACCTAAAATTATATTAAAAACATTTTTTACAATGTTGAAGTGCAAAATATAGCTACTTTCAATTTACTTCATGCATTGTTTATAATTGATAAATGATTACAAAATTATACCGGAGGCATTTGTTAATAACAAAAGATTTATTTTAAATATTTTATGAAATTGAAGTCTTATTTTTTTTTTGTAATGCACATAAAACATTACGGATTTAAAGAAATCTCGTAGAAAACTTAAATTGGATCTATCGGAATATTCCGTCTTTAAATATAAACTTAAAAAATTTCGAACCCAAAATTCATCAACATTATGTTATACCATATTTAAAATATATATTTAATATAAACAAACAAAATTAGTACTTACATATTTTTGTGGTTAAGGCTTTTGCTTTAGGATCATCTAAACTCCACAATTTTGGTACAAATAATTTCTATTCCAATGTTGTCTGCGTGCATTTCTTGTTTTGATGAATTGTTTTTTCTTGTTAATCAATATTTGATGCATTTAGTGAGTCTTTAAAGCTTCGGTGAATTTCCTTATGCACACTCATTAAATGGTTCCATAAGGGTTTTGTGGAAAAGGATTTTGGGCTTTTGCTGCGCACATTTTTTAAACGATTCTGTGGAGCAAGTAACACATAGGGCTTTGCTTTCGTCATTTCCCATTAATTTTAAAATACTTCCAAATGGGTGATTTTAAATGAGCCATTATTAAAAATTATAAATTGGATTGTAATTGGAGAAAACTAAAATTCAAGGCATTCTAGAGAGCTAAATATAATTCCACATTGTGGCGCTGCTTTAAAGACCTAAAAATTACAATACTTCATTTTACGTCAGAAAAAATATACCAGCTTTCAACTTCTGCCAATGAAAAATCAGAAATTAGACCATACCATTCACAGCATAAAGGGGTAGGGTATTATCGTTGATAGAACAAAAAAAAAAGCATTGAGGATTGCGCATTGGTTATTTATTGCTTTTTACTCGCTAGCAAATGTCAGAAAAAAAGGAGGAAGTGAGAATAACTAAAACTCTTAAGTCACTTATGTTATGGAAAAAAAGTACTATTTATTAGTATTTCGGTTCGAGTTTTACGGAGAAGCATTCAAATATAACATCTGGAATTAATCAGATCATAAACTTGGAATGAAAAGAACATATTGCAAAACACGTATGAAGGATGTGTATGGAAAAAGATTGGAGGAATGGTTTATGCTTATCAACTCGGCGTCAATAATACGGCGCCTCTTTATGTTTTCGTTTTCTAATTTGACTGCAATTTATGTCCAAGAAAAAAAAAAATTACAAAAAAAAAGTTTAGGATGCGGTGTTCCCTTTGTCCGAAAAAGATCCTTATTTTTTCCAAAAAATTATTTCTTGTGGATACCTGGTGGTCGGATATACAGCCGGATATCCGAATGAAATTATCGGATGTCCGGTATTTCAAATCGGATATCCGACGGGGTTTCGGATATTGAAAATCAGCCGGATTTGCCGGATATCGGATATTTGCCGGATATCCGTTCCATCCCTACCTGAGAGAGAGAAAAAAAAAAAGAAAAAGAAAAAAAAACCTCCTTCACTTGAAAGACCTCGCTAAAAGCAATTCCCATTTTGAATTTTGGAGAATTTGTTGCAGTGTTTTAGAACAATACCGTAAAATGGGGTGAATCGGAACACTTTTCAACTTTCAAAGTAATAATCGGTTGTAATGAGATCGTTAAGGAACATATTTTTGACATAGAAACTTGGGTCAATCAACCCAAAAAATTTTGTAAACACTAGGACTTTAATTTATTTTTAACTTTTTCATGGTGTTCCGATTCACCCCGCAGAAAGGGGTGAATCGGAACTCTCGTTACAATTTATGTCTGATCTTATTTAAATGTTTATAGGGTGGCAAAAAACAAATAATAATGCATTGTGGTGAATAGGAATACAAAATTATCATAAAAAATCATTTAATATGCCGGATAAAATTTGTGTTTGTCAATTATTGTTAAAACAAATCATATGTTTGAAAGCGTATCAACTCTTATATAACTCTCCTATAACTCATCCAAATAGTCATTAAAATTAAAAATTGCTTTTTAATCTACTTTATGTTTGCGTGTCGTATGACTCCAAATTCTTTAAAATATCTTGAAAAAGGAGAAAAGCATCCTCATTTGTTTCAGAAAATCTCTTCGTTCATAAGCGCTTTTTGTAAAACACACTTATATAGCAATAATGTGTGGGTGTAAAACTTTTCTCACATAGAGTCTTCATACATTTTTCTATATAACTTAAAGATAACGAAGTCATTTAGAGAAAAAACCACTGGAACAATCGGGTTTTCTACCATGCCGAAACTAGGCTCCTCGTCTGACATTTATTCAAGCCTGCAATCTTGATTACTGTCTTGAAGGGAGTAATTAGACTCTTCTTCAGTCGTTGAATCTTGTTTGGAACATAATCTTGCCAAAAACAGCTTTTTAATATCACTTTTCAAGTGTTCCGATTCACCCCGCAAATCTCAAAATCGAGACGAGGCAAAACATAAAAATTAGTAAAATAAAAAGTTTTTAAAACCAAGTTAAATTAAGTATGTGGATGTTTATACTTATCTAAAAATATATTTGTTTAGTCTATAACTGGTACATGTTATTAATTACGGGATAAGTTTTGGAGAGGTTAAAACTCATTGGATTGTATGCACGCTGTTTCAGATTTTTTTTCTTTAAAAAAAGGACAGTGTTGAAAACCCCATAATACATGTTCCAAGATTAAAAACATGTTAACCAAATGAAATATATATATATAATTAATAAAACTGCTTTATTTGTGTAAAATAATAATTTCTTTGTAATTTCATGAAGTTTCGTTCCGATTCACCCCGCTGTTCCTATTCACCCCATTTTACGGTAGCCCTTGAGATAAGGAAATACAATATAACTCGCACCAAATTAAATTTGCAAGACTTCTGAAGAAGAAAAAAATATCATCTTCTGCTCTCTTAAATATATTTTAACAAATACCAATAAGCAACATATAAAAATCTCTCTCTAACGTGCGTAGGCAAACGTTTCGGGAGGGGCAGCACTGGCCCAAGTGTCCTATAGCAAGATCCGGCACTGAGGTGAAAGAACGAAAGCTCTATTTTAAAAATTTCTTCAAGAAAACAAAACGTTTTTAATCACATTCGGCCCTGTCTACCATCATCTTTTATTCCAATTATAGTGCAGAAAACAAAACGGTTCAACCACCCCCTCTTTGGAAACGGATGTTCGAAAATAGATCAATCTCTTTCGGAGGTGTTTTCGCGCCACAGGTAGTCCTTTTGATCCTTTTACGTCACATTACTGGGTACATTTAAATCTTGGCGCTTTTCTGTTTTGGCAGATTTGGCGCGCAGAGTCCCTTTAAATACAGCAACCCTTAGCCGTCAGACTGGTCCAGTTACACGTGTAGTCTTTCTCTCCGTTGGTAACAGGTAGATATTCTGATCCGGTTGTGCCGATTCGGCTCGTCAGCTGGCGGTTCCTTGCAGTGTGAGTTTAATCTATATTTTTTAATAATTCAGAATTTAATCTTGACTATTTTTCTTCTATTGACCACCAATAACCGGTGAGGAATGAACTATATCATTAACCGTATGGTGATGTTATTTTGGGATGAGAATATTGAGTAGATGGAATGTGCTTTGTTTTTCCCGGGTCAGTGAAGTTGCCAAAAGCTCGTGAGACAGCGGAATTGACGTTTGATTTAATAACCGGCATTATGTTCATTGTTTTTGTAGTTGAGTGAGTGGTATTATGATAAGGAATATTATCATAAAGATTTCAAAGGGAAATGGATTCTTTCTTAATATTTTTATCAAGCTAAATAATTTGGTTTAAATGTAGTGTGTTGCACCGAAGTTCATTTTCTTAAATTTAACACGGCACGTTATAAATTGTACAGTTTTGACGTTTTGAAACTTATTCATTTTCCAAAAACTTTGAGATTAAATAATTAATATGTATATTCTTCTTGAACTTTAACTGTTCGGAGAATTTTCACGGTGTTGGTATAATTTCAATGCTATTAAACGGCTATCTAAAAAAAAAGTGACTAATCATCAATGTATTGAATTGTGTTATTTTGGGTTCATTTGAAAGCAAGACTTATTAGGGGGGAAAAGCAATTGTCATTTACCTTGTAAAATATTAAATGACAATTGGCTTTTTTTGTAGTTATTTTTTTTAGTTCTCATTAATAACTTCTGGTGTAACATAAAATCTATTAAGATGATAATTTTGAAGTGCTTGGAATGGCGTGCATCTGTATTTTTCCTTTTCTGCCATCCGTCATTATACAAAATATGCTTTCCCGGATAAGGAGTCTGTAAAAAAAAATTAAAGTGCCTTTTCACTGTACTTTAAATAAATTAACTCCTACCTGAAAAACTGGAAAAGTGTTATGAATGTAAAACTTTCTATAGAAAAGGTGTTAATTTTATCTTTAATTTGAATATTTCATCTGTAAAATTAAATTGCTAGCTAAGCATATGTGAGACTTTGATTCAATGTTCCAAACTTGAAAAGCCGACCAAACGGTATAGTGATTAGCGTACTAGCTTCTAGACCGCGAGGTTGCGGGTTCGAGTCCCGTGTTAGGCATGGGTGTTTGTAAGTGTATGTTGGCTTGTTAACCCTCTGAGCGTCAAGGGAATGGGCGAAATTATACAGTTGTTTTCCCTGCAATAATTTTTAAATTTTATTTCTGATCCAAATATATAATTTTTTAAAATTATTTTTTATTTGTTTTGTTTTAAGTAGGTTTTAAACTATCATCCTAATAAAAAGATTAAAAAAATATTTTATTTTACATTTTATTTATAAATTTAAAAAGGCTGTGTATTGCTGGAAAAACTGGGGATCAAATGACGGATATATACGCCCGTGACCCTCAGAAGGTTAAATGATGAATGTTTCGGCGCATTATAGCCCTCGTGTTGCTGACGGTGCTAAATAATCTGAAAACTACCAATCCAAACTTGAAAAAATGTTATAAGAACTGACAATGCTTGACTGGAGATCCAGTCACTTCAAGTTTTCACTCCAAATGGAGAAGGCAAACCTTTCTTCAAAAATCTCTTCTATGTCTATAATTTCCAGCTAGAAACGCGATGGGTCTTAAATTGTCTGACCTCGCTTGTCAAGATGCCTGTGGAGGAGGGGAGGGTTCTCTGGGTATTCTACCAGCCTTCATATTGCTTTTAAACTTTTACCTTGCTGGTAACTGCTTTTCTTAAATAAATCAAATTGAGTTAAGGACTTTTACAATCCTGAAAGGTTATTTTAGGTAAAATTTGGTAATTAGAGCTTAAAATTTGCCAAAACTATTTCAAACTTTTTTAATTTTAAATTAACTAAGATTAAATTAATATCACTGACCAATCTATGTTAATTTCGAGTATTCGACTCCATCTGGTCGAATTTAAATACTTTTATCTGCAATAATTAACCAAAATGTATATTTTGCATCCGAACAATGCCAGCCAGTTAATTTGTAAAGCGCCCAACTTCAAATTGCTGAAAGTTGTCGTACATAGCAATTTTGCGAACAAGAGTCGGCGAATGGCCTGCCCTTAGTTGTTGAACGCTTTTGAACTCAACGCAGATACTTTTTAGAGGCGAGTCGAAATTTGTAGCATTAATCAAATTCGACCATTTTGCGAAGTTTGTAAGAGTCTAACAAACGACAAAAAAAATCAATTCAATTGTGTATTTGGCATTGTAACGGACTGTAATAACTAAATTATTTTAAACTATAATAGTAACCGATAATTAGGGCAACAATACAATACTATCTCGCGTGTACTGTAGGTGGACCTGTACATGTCGTAGTGTAACCGTTAGGCATGGGTGTTTGTAAATGTATGTTGGCTTGTCTAACGATGAATGTTTCGGCGCATTATAGCCCTCGTGTTGCTGACGGTGCCAGATAATCTGAAAACAACCAACCAATCAGTGTAACCCATCATGGCCCTAGTGAAGCCCTTGCGCCATAAAATCTCAACCAACCATAGTGTAACCATTTGACACTATTTGGCAGAACTATCGATGAGGAGAACCAAACATTCAGGAAACAAACGGTTAAGTTTAAATATTCCCATGCCGAGAGTGCCGAACGTTTGGCGTATTGAACGAGCCAAGTTGAGGTCCGATTCGATAAAGATACAAATCATTAAACAAGATTCTAACCCTTTGCGCTCGAGCTGCGCCTCTCAGGCACCACATGTTTGGATGCCGCAACAGGACCTCTAGGTTTGATGCGGAAATTCAATGCAAGGCCAATGACTGTTTAGTTTTTATGAAGCGGACCGAACCAAAAATGCCGCGAAGCTTCTCGAGTTGCAGGTACCTCCGCGCGAAAAAGGCCTCGAGTGCAAAGAGTTAATACAGCGCCAAATAGCCTGCAGGTGTCTTACCCTGGCAACCCCGCTCTTTTTCGATGAGAAGTTGAATCTTTTGTTTTCCTTACTAACCATTACCTTCCTTTGAAAAATCCACTTCACTAATGTCATCAATAACAAAATAATGCCTCCGAATTAGCAGCAGTTTACAAAGGAAAATATTCATTGGCTTGATGAGAAAACAAACTATGGGAAAGAATGAGTGCATTAAAAGTAGTCTCGAATAGAAACCTGCACTATCTTAGAAAAGAATTGACTTGTGTTTTACATTGCAACATTTCCAGACTTCACCGTTGCCCTCTCCATCTGAATCGTTGCAGTCATTCCTCTTAATCAGCACTTTTAATAATGTGAAATTGATGAAATGGTGCATTTTTTTTCCATCGCTGCATATAAAGAGTAAACATATTGTGCACAAGTGAAATCTTTGTATTTTTATCGAATCATGTACATTAATTTAGATTTTGTCTGTGGCTGCCTGGAAAATTTACAGGTGCCTAATTAACCCACTTGCCGTTATCTGATCGGGTTTATACTTGACAGATTCGATGGCAATGCATTCTATCAAGTTTGGTGGGCTGTCACCAAACGGTCACTTTTATACGTTTCTATAATCGTTTTGGAATACTAATAAATCCTATTCAACCAATCATTTTTGAAACTCTTTCCTGTTGCAGAAGATTGTTTTAATCTGATTTTCGGACGTGAATACATAAATTCATATTAATTTTTGATAAATAAATTTCGAAACGTAGGTTGCCGCATATTTTTCAAATGGAGATATTTTTAATATTTAAAATTGGATGCTAACACCAGACACGTTAGCAACAGAATCAACGCTATAGTAATGAATATAAAAATTGACAATACTATACTATACTAAACTTCAACTTAACTAGACATCACTTAGACGGTAGATCGTGACAGTGCTCATAGGTATTTAATCCATTTTGGCGGAGTGAAAGCATAATGTTCGCCAAACCACAACCCTGTAGAAAACAAAAGGCTATAAGGTTTGGCGAGAATTATGTCTTCACTCCGCCAAAATGGATTAAATACCTATGAGCACTGTCACGATCTACCGTCTAAGTGATGTCTAGTTAAGTTGAAGTTTAGTATAATAGGATTTATATTAAACTTTTTTTATGTGTTGTATTATTAACAAGTCATTTTAATACTAATTTGTTTTTGTGGGTCATTTAAACTTTGTTTTTACGACTCGGTATCTCAAGTAACTCAAACTACTAAATTTTAATTTTAAGTGCTATTAAACCATGGAAAGTAATTTTTCCAAATCCTACTTCGCCCTTTGTTGCACTAGAAAGACGCTAGGAAACATCCCTTTCGCCTTCGGAAACAAGCTCGTCTATAAGTCTACAAATTACTTTAAATACATTAACTTTGAGAATACAGTTACGAGACATTTTCCTTATAAATTAAATTTAATTTTTGAATTGGTTACCAAAATCGATTTCTAAGTAATAAATCGTGGTGTGTATACTTAACAGTATTTGTATAACAATTGATAAGGCTATGTAGTTGTATTTTCTGGAATAAAGGTTCGAATTTTGCAGGGTACGGTTACAGACAGAGGTACGTGCTGAATATTAAAACTGCTGGCGTAAGCTTTTTCTTATCTGGATTGCGGTCAGTATTGACGTTTCACTTGCATAATACTTCGGACCTCGAGCAATTTTGTCGGAAGTTCTCGGTACGGTCACTCGGAAGTGTTTCTATCGGGAAGTAGTGTCATTTTTTTTACAGGTTACTTGGTTTAACTGGTATTTTTTGATTTGGGATAAATTGTTAAATTTTTAATTTTGACCACACGAAAATATAAAAGTAATGTGTGTACAATGTGTTTTGTTTTAAATGAAATGTATAAATTATCCGCCTATTTTTTCTTCTGTTAATTACTATGGAAATGTGGCTCATAACCGTTTTATTGAATAAACTGAATTAAAATAAAATCGTCTTAATTTTTTAATGTGTTGCCATTTGCAATCATTACTTTAAAATTGAAGTCTTCGAAAATCAACTTTTGATGATTTATGCTTAAACTCACGTCACCGACAGGCATTTAATTGAAACCCATTTAATTTAATTGTCTTTAATTATTCGTAAAATTTACAGTTTCCTCCCGGTTATACAAATTTGTCTCACAATCACGGCGTCTAGATTTTTTCATTTTTAAACACAATCTCTCATCTTTTCTAACCACGTTTTGCACGATGAATTGGGTTCTCTAACATGTCGAGGCTTAATATGGATATTCAAAAAGCCTAAACCTAAAACAGTGTTGCAACCGGGTGACATATTTTCAAATATGTTTTCGTTATAACCATAGATATTGTAATAAAAACCATAAAGATTTATCGGTTTCTGTATAATTTGCCATATCAAACTACTTATTAGACAACATCCGGAACAATTTTGGAGCCGGAAAGGAGTATGTACCGTTGTGGTACTATTTTATTTTGTTTAGTTTTGCTTATGTTGTCCTCGATTTGGTCTTGTTTATATATTTAATCCAAAATTTCATTAGATTTTTTGCAAATTGGTTTAATTCAGGTGAAATTATAAAATAGCGTTGGTTAGTGTCTTTGAATATTCTATGTTTAAGTTTAGTAATATTCATTGGAGGAATTTTTCTGTAAACCATTGAAACTGTTTTTCTGGGATGCTGTCAACTTAAATTTTGCAGTTTTTGTGCATGTTGGAAGGAATTGGTGGATGTGTGAAAACTATCGAATGGTTATGCGTCGAAGAATATTTTAAATGTGATTAATCGATTTTTGTTACTACGCTTCTATCGTCACTCCGTTGATACATTTGATTCTGGACAAGATTGTTCCGGTATAAACTATTTGTTTAATTGTGGGGTGTTGGTAGTAAAACATTATTTTTGACTACAATGGCCGACATGACGAATGCCACACTCCATATCCCATGCGTAGTCTAGTTATTATCTTAACAGGAAAAATGAGGAGGCAAGCGAGCGTACAACTCAATAAAGCATAACTATAAATAGAGCAGGTAAACATCCCTCCCGAACCGTTCTAGCGATTATTCGGAGCACGCCTTGCTTAATTGGAGATTTTATTTTTTCTGAAGCGTGGAAGTAAAGACGGCACGTAACTGTCATTTTTAATGAAAGCAAATAAATCGCCGTTAATTAAATAAGTGACGAAATAAAATCTAAGCCTACCTCATGTCAATTGTTTAATTACAAATGGAGTTAATGTTAGTTCAGTCTCGCCAAATGTCGGCAGTTATTTTTCCTGTTAGTAACTAGATTTATTTAGTTTGAACTATGGTTATAATTAAATGGCTAAAAAAGATATGTGTTCCTGGTAAGTCCTAAATTTATTGGGATGTTGAATAGAGTTCTCCAAGATTCTTAACTCTTCTTGAATAGATATGTCTAAGATTCTTACAATCTATTATACTATATCGACTGTACAATATTAAAACATAGTCATAAGCGACGTATAAAAAATTTACATTTCTAGGTGATTTTCTTGTAAAAAAAATTAATTCGTACTTCGCCTGAGCAGTGACGACATGCAATTTAAACTAGTCAATAGATTTCTCTAAAATTGTCTGTAGGATCTTGGAGCATCGTAATAAACGCAATTGTATGCACCAACTAGTTTTCTCAGTTTCGGTTTAGTATGAAAAAATATTAAACTTTGAAATTAAGAACTAATGAATTAAAAATCTACTTTTATAACAGAAAAATTTGCCATTGGTTTCGTTAACTTTTTCCGCCTGGATTCGCAACTTAAAAGCTTTATTTTAATGACATTAAAATTCAACAGTAATATCAGCCGACCAAACGGTATAGTGGTTAGCGTGCTAACTTCTCGACCGCGAGGTTGCGGGTTCGAGTCCCGTGTTATGCATGGGTGTTTGTAAATGTATGTTGGCTTGTCTAATGACGAATGTTTCGGCGCATTATAGCCCTCTTGTTGCTGACGGCGCCAGATAATCTGAAAACAACCAACCAACAGTAATATCAGCCATGCTAAACAAATTGACATAAGGTTTCAGATCTCGCATGTAGCCTTTGTCCATGAAATTGTCTAATTGCTCAACGAGAGTGCATGACAATTCACAACCTTGCCTGTCGCATCACTACATTCGTCAAGGTTTATTTTTAACCTATGGGTCAGTGCCATATTTAACGAGAACCAACATGAATTTTCTAATAAGTTCGACTTTAATTCGACAAACTAATTTTTGTGTCTTGCTTATTTTTCCCACTTGAAAATAATTAATTTAAAAACCACGAATAAGGTGCCAGGTTCCCTTTTTTAAAATTGATTTCTGAGCTGAAAGACCAATGATTTTCACTATAGTCTATTTTAAATTCAATTAAAACTAGATACCAGGATTGTTTGGATGCATATTTCCATTAGCGTTCTCCATTGGAAAAACTTAAATTATTTCTTTGGTGTAAAGTTTTCTTCACGGATACGCAGGGGATCTTTCATGGGCTTCTTCACATGGGTGGGTGGGATACCCGGATGCGTTTTCTTCCGTTCCAATTCGAAGAACTCTGTTCGTGTGGCCCACTTCTGTCGATGCTGTGTCTCAATTTTTAATAATTTCTTTTTCTTTCTCGTCAACGCTCGGCTGACGAAGATGGTTATCGGTTAAATGAATATTGGTTGACTCGCGTCGATTGGAGGAAAGTGTCTTCGCCGCGGTGCTCTCTTTAAATACATCCAGTGAGTGTCTGCCTTGCAGCATTACAGCTTCCTTCGCCTCTTCAGATGGTAAAAAGGCAGTCGGTCCTGATTGAGTATTGAGGTACGATAAAAGGTAACTTAGTGTTTGATTTTTTATTTTTTTTTAACTTGGGACACCAAGAATACAATTGGAATGTGCACACTCAATTTGTTTTGCCCAAGAACCTTGTAGAACTTTGATTTGTGCCAATGTTTTTCTTCAAATCAACCCCTATTCGATTGAAATTCTGAACTTGAAAGGCTTACTTGAGGGCTTAAGAAGCAAAGGGGTCCAAGTGACTTTTCATAACTTTTGAGAAAATACACTAAAGTTTCTTATTTATGTTAATTTTGAATGAAAATTGTTTGTTCAAATACTAACATCTGGAATGAGGATATCACTAGGTTTCATAGAATTTAATATAAATAAGACGTTTTAAAGTGCATTTTCTCAAATGTTAAGAAAAGTCACTTGGACCCCTTGTTACTTCTTAGGCCCTCATTTGTCTTGCGATTCTTTAATGTTCGGAGTGTAATGTGAATGAAGTTATTTTAGTATCAGGGCCATTCGGTCTCTTAGCTGCACCATCGGGCTATTCTATCTTGCTATCTATCCGTGAATTAACTTGTTTAAAGTTGAATAATATTCGGCCGATTTAGCCGTTAATATTTCGACTTGCAACTATATTTTAAAATCGAAAATTCATATTTAATAGTAGCATAAAGTGTTGTAACATACATTGAAACTTTATATATATTCCCCCCCCCCCCCCAATAAGTATTTTTAATTAAAATATAACTTTCAATTTATTTAAATGAACGATTAAAATGCCATTTATTCTTTTAGTACTATTTCAATTGTCGTAGCATTTGTCGAATGCTTTTGAAAACAATTTAAGAGCATAACTGTGGGTGGCGTTCTGAACAGTTTATCAAAAATCCTTGTAGAATGCTAGTAAAAATTAAGTTTCTTATTCTTTGGATTGAAGTTGATTACTCGTTAATATTATTATTCGTATAGAAAGAGTTTGAAATGTCTGCGTGGGAATGGATTTTAGTAAACTTTTTAATGAATACTATCAAAGTAATTTTAATATATCTAAGCTTTTTCTTTTTTTTAGAAATAAAAATTTAATAAGTTTATTTTTACGCATTTTTGAAATTTCTATTGCTTTTAGAAACTTGAATTGCTAAATTAATCTTAGATTTTTCTTTTGTTATTATCATAAATCTGTACTTTGACAGTAGTCCCCGGGACAATATTGCAAGACTTTCAGCTTCGGTGTGGATTTTGAAACAAGACTTTTACAAAAAACCGGTGCCTAGTTACGGGAACCATAGTCATTTAACTTGCTAGCAAAAAATTACCAATTTATACAATTTGTTTGTATTAATCGCATTGGCATAAAATTTTCACCTGATTTGGAACCGTGACCATAATTAGCGCTAATGCTGAATAGTTGACAATAATTCGAAAATAATCTAAACTTCACCAGTTTTGAAGCTTTCCGACTTCGCATGTAGCTTCTTTTCATTTTTTTCTTTTTTTACATGTGTTCGTTCTTTTAAGTTGCATAAAAACCATGTTTTAATCGAATAATTTTTTTAACAAATACCAGTGACTCTTGTTTTTGTTTTTTTTTGTCAGTGCTTATTATATTTAAATGAATTTGAAAACTAATTATGAAACGGGGAGCTCCCTAAATTTTAATCGGGTACGTTTTTGTGTTGCATAATTTTATTTTGATGAAATGTCTGCATAAAATGGCTTTAGAGTTCAGTAGGCAAAAATTTCAAAATGCAGATTTCGATATGTTTGCATGTTAAAGTTTAAACTATTCTGCTTTTAATATGTAATTTTGGCTTGTATTCCTTATACTTCAGAATTTCATGAGCATTTAATTTAAAAAATATTGAAACAGGTTTGTCATGCCATAACTTCATACAATGCATTTTTCTCAATCCAATGTCGTTTTTCTAACTTCGATGTACCTTTTTGAAAAATGGCTTCGAGCTTGTGTATAAAATTCTTACCACATATTCGCTTAATATCAGATTAATGCGAGGTTAATTTTTTAGCAAAATTTTTATTAATTTTTAAAAATTGTCTTCTAATAAAAATTGTTTCAGTATTTTCCATTTGAGACTGTTCTAAAAAAAACCAAGTCGATATATTGTCCAAATGCTATCCTCAAATTTTTAAATGTTTACATAACGTTCAGAAAAGATCTGTGCTTTCATTATTTAAAAAAGGTACATGGGAAATGTCCTTTTAACATGGCGGCGTAAGGGCTACCGAATACCCTTAAATATGCCAGTTAAACTGACGTAAAAACGCATGCTCTTTTTAAGGACATGACCTCCTTATGTTCACCTTTTGGAATAGATCTCGACAAATCAAAATAAAACATCTTACAGGGACAAAAAAAACAAACATTCAAATGGTGCCATTTCTATTGTCGCAAAGCATAAAATTTCCCCAACATTCCAACCAGTCGGTAGTTGCATAGTAAATCAATCTCGAAACTTTTAAGCGAGACGTGCACATTAGAATCTAGGACTTTCTCAAATGTTACGAGAATACGTCACCTCCAAAGGTTAAATTGACTATTCTGTAGCATCCCGTATGTTAATTTATTTTTAACAGTAAACTTGAGTCTGCTGAACATTTTCTTTGTGGCTCATGAATAACTTATTTTATGCATGGCAACGTCTCGGGTAACTGTTCTTGGCATTGTCTGACAGAATAATGAAATGCTGCGTTTTGATTGGTTAATTGAATTCAAAAATTCAAATTTATTTGTTAAGGTTTATTGTAATCAGTCAAGATTTAGTTTATGTAAAGACTGAAAAACCAGTGACGTCCTCTACCACCTCTCCTAAATTGTGAAATTGATCGAGCATTTCGACTTCATGACCCCAACAAAACAAGCAGTTTTAAATATTTTAGAAATCATTTAATTAAACTTGGGGAATATGGATGTTTTACTCCAACGGTCATGGCTCTTACCATTGGTTTTGTTCAAGACGAAACGGGCGTTTAGAGCTGAAAACTGGTACTTTTCCAGTGAAGCGGAACTCGAAGTTGGTTTCTTCGTGGAAGACTACGTCCACAGAGAAAACGCTTCTACAGAGACTTAACAAAGTGAGCGATTAGTTTTGTTGACATTCTCCAGTCTTGTCTTGTGAAATGCAATTTCAAATTATTTGACTGTAATCAACAGGTAAGAAATTCAATGGCTGGAAGATTCGTCTGAATAATTGGAAAATAAGGTTTAAACTATGAAATTATATAATGGTGACACTTATTACAATTGAAAAGAAGCGGTATCGAGCATAAAATAAATTTTACAGAAGTTGTCGGTGACGCTGAAATATTTAGTCTTGCAAAGCATTTTAACTGACTAAAAAGCATCAGTTTTTAATTTTAACAATTGAACATCTGCAAAATTCTTTAGTTTTATCAAATGGATGTAGAATACAAACAATGCCTACTTACTCCGGAAATAATACATTGAGAAGTCTATAGTCTTCGAAACAAAATTTATTAAAGTGATAAGTAACTTCAATATCATGAATACCTGGCTTTATATATTACTCAAGAGTCATTTAAAGTTTTATAAGCTAACGCTGTAACACTCGATTTAAAAATTTGCCTTTATCGTAGAAAAAGCACAATTTTTTAAACGTTTTCGTTTATCTTAAGAGACGTTTTAATTTTCCCCTGCTGCAAAATCTTTAAATTGATGGATCAAAGGATAAGAAAATAACGCAAGTATTATCAAGATGTGTCAATTTCCAAAGAAAAGGTTTCTAAACTGTTAGAGAAGCATGTTACAAAAGTTCTGGGTTCAACATTCGCTTATTGTTGAAATAAAATTTAATTTCTCATTGTTTACAATTTTCAATTTAATTTAAATAAGTTTTTCTCCATAAAATTTTCAAATAAGCAGATTAACCATTCTTTTTGTCAAATTTAGAACAACTGATGTCTATCAAATTTTTCTAGGGTGTTGGGTGCACACTTCTCTCGATTATTCTAATTACCTCATTTGCATTGCAGTTTACATAAATATTAATTTAATATTCAAAACTTCGTTGCTCTTGTGAACAGTGAATTGTGTAATTTACCCTAATATCTCAATGTATTATATTTTATGCCCATCCAGGATAATTATGCAAATTTAATCCTGTTATCACGTGTTTTCGGAACGTGGTTTGATGACCCGACACACACTTTCCGTGATGTTTTTGCTAGTAGTCTTAATCTAATTATAAATCGTGATATGAAAGAAGTGAAACGGAGAAATTTTGCTCCAGGAACAATTTCTATTCAAGTGATCTAAATCAATGTTGTCATGTTATTGAAGGGTTGTAGTCTGGATTATTTATCCGCTAATCAAGATTTTGACTGCTATACTTGGTATCAAAGGATTCTGCAAATTTGAACTTCATTTTGTCGTTTCCGTGGTATGCTGACTCTTTTGCAAATTAAACTCTTATCAGATTTCAGTTAAGGATTGCCGAAAATTGGTGTTCTTAAAATTCCACATCAAAAGTTAGGATTTGCAGCTTAAATTCTTTTTGTCCATTAGGTTAGTGTCGTAATATTGAAATCGTTAAAAACTACCAGGTAGAAATTACTTGTGAGCTTGAATAACTTGGATTAAGTGTCTAACTAGCATGTTTGAAGATCAACCACCAGAGTTGTCTTTATTTCAGGGTGCTTTAAAGTAAATCTTGGTAATTTAATTTTTGTTTCAAAAATGTTCTTCAAAAGTCTCCTGGGGTGGGTAATGGGTAAACAGGGAATTTGATAATTCTGGTAATATCGGTTTTATTCAAGTATTTAAGAAAAAAAACTAATATTGAATCGCGAATGCCTAATTTTGTTCTTCAATCGCAACTTAAATAACGATGCACAAGAGCGAAAAAATATCTTCAAGAACTTGTATATATTTAGGCAATGTATACAGATTTTTATTTTCAATATGTTTGATTCAGTTTTAATTCTGTTCATAATTGTAAAGGTACAAGTGGTAGAAAGTTGTCAAACAAATGTCAAGATATTCAACTTGTTTTCCCCCTTTGGACTCTGCAT
Organism: Linyphia triangularis; assembly: GCA_963978545.1. Taxonomy (NCBI): domain Eukaryota; kingdom Metazoa; phylum Arthropoda; class Arachnida; order Araneae; family Linyphiidae; genus Linyphia; species Linyphia triangularis. The sequence continues at coordinate 48,265,985 of OZ021729.1, read as the reverse complement.
AGGTTAGTAAACGTAAACTCTGCTTTACATCTCGTTTAGTGATGTGGATTTTCCTCTCCTAAGTGGAACTCTGTGTAAGTTAATCGTAGACCACCGTCATTTAGTTAAGAGAAATGGAAGATTTTAATTTCAATAACTGATCATAACGATACTGCAGTTTTTCTTGCTAAGCTTTCTGTCTTCACGACTATTCGTGACCTGTAGAGATTTTCTTAAAATCAGAGGACTCTCCTCGCTTGTTTGTACGGGACTTTAGGCATGTAGACTTTCATAATCACTCTTGTTCAAAATCGATTTACAGCTGTTGGCCATTGCTATTTAACCCTTGTTGTGTACTATGGCTAGATGCCATACAAACTAGGGCCTTGTAACTAATTCCTTGAACAAACTAGGACACGACCCCTGAGATGGTCATCTTTCCACCCATACCATGTAAACTCATTGTAATTTAAGTATTAAAAATTCCAGAGGCAATACTGTTTCTTTAAGCCTTCTATAAAAATATATTAAATGCATTCCATCCCTTCCAGGTTCTCGTTTGCTTAGCGACATATTCGAAGATGAAGATCTTCATCTTGTCTTGCCTTCTCATTGCTGCTTTCGCAGAACCCCAACAAACCCAGTCGCCGCCAGCAAATGCCGGTGACAAACCCCAGTCCTTCCAACACCAGTCTTCGCTCAAGGACAGCGCTAACCAGCATTTGGATTCGAAACAAGACTCCAGCGAGGCAGCTTCCACTGAAGAATATCGCCAACTGAATTCCGAGGAGGTGAAGCAGCTCCTGTTGAAGGTAGTGGACGAAAATATCGACAAAAACAAAGACGCCTTCATAACTGCCGAAGAGCTGAAAGACTGGCTGAGAGTACTGCAAGAAAAGGTCATCCAGGACAATGTCAACAGGCAGTGGGCCTACTATCATCCACAGACTGAGGAGGTCCTGTCCTGGGAAGGGTACTATCCTGAACAGAAGCAGGTGGTCTCATGGGAGCGATATTTGAACTACACTTATCCCGATGACGGTAAGTTGAGGTTGAATTGGCATAAAAAAAATCCCCGTAATGAAATATTTATATTGGTAATTTATTTTAAAATGTAAGTCTAGTCTTCGACCCTCCTGTACTATTCTGTTACGATTGTTATCGCAAAGGAATCGAGTGAAATGTCGAAAATCTTCCACATGCAAAACAGACCAAATTTATCCCTTCGAATTTCTAACTTCTCGTTGTCATAATAACGATACTTTTCAAAAGTTGTTATTGGTAAGTTAAAAATTAAGACGACAATTTAACTTTCCTTATAACTGATTGCGACTGTTCGTCCGTTTGCTAAGGTAAAAGAATATTGGTGGCGGCTATAATTTAATATTTTATATTAACTATTTATCACTTAACTTTTACGGTTAACTAATTGACATTTTTTCAACTTGTGTTTTATTTTCTTTCGCAAAATTTTTAACAACTTGCTTCTTAATGAAATTCTTGAATATAAATACTGCCTTCAAAAGTTTATAGTTTGATTTTCCAGCATTTTGATAGAACGAGTAAAGTAATGGCATGCTACAGGGTAGGGCATCATGAGCTCCACCAGGAGGAGGAGGGTACACTACCCCCCCCCCCCACCTCGCCTCTGGTTGCTTTTGAAAATCAAAAAATGCTGGAAAAAGTTTAAATATTCAATGGGAATAGAAGTATGTTTTGTTTAAAAATACTCAAGGGTGTAAGAAACATAATACTTAATTATTAACTGCAATCAATAAGATATCCAATTGAAAAATTAAAATTTAAACAAAAAAAATTAACCGCCTTGCACTCTTTTGTGTATCTGCACTCCGCCCCTCTCCTCTCCCAGAAACCAACTCTGCCGGCACTCATGAATAGATTTTTAAGGTTAAAAAAGAAAGTGGCATGACTCAAAAGAAATAGATGTGTGATATAGGTTTTAAATATATTTTAATGGATAAAAGAATTGTAATATATAACTATTAATTGAGGGTGCAAGACGGCAATTGTTTTGACTTTTATTTTTCAACTGATTATCTAAAACAGCGTTCGCCACTAACTTCTAGAGACGGGCCGCATGACTTATGTTGTAACTATCCGCGGGCCGCAGATTTATACCGAATACGCCAATAAATACAGTAGTACCTCGATTAAACGTCTCTCTTTCATCCGGAACTCTGTTAACCGACCATCCTTTAGTCGACATCAAAAATCTCCCAGATGAGTAATAAATCATTCGCCCTTTTTAAAACCGGAATATTTTCCTTTACACTAAATTTGCAAAAGTAATGGTGAGGCTTTTGACCGTTTTCCAAAAGGACCGACATGGTTAAAGCAATAATCATATGCGGATCAAACTGAACTATTGCTTTTAAAAAGACTTCGGGATAGAATCGCGAAACTACGATTATCAAGATTACAACAAAAACTCATTTCCAACAATTATGTCATAAAAAAAAAACATTAAAAGCCCTACATTCAATAAATGAAAATAATTTACTTTTTATTATTTTTACAACTCTCTATTATCCGGCATTTTCGACTATCTGACCTACCTTTGGTCTGAATTAAGTCGGTTAATCGAGGTTCTACTGTACATTGCTTTACTACATATGTTCAATGTTAGAAATGAGATGATTACTAAAGATTCACAATATAAAACAATTTTGAAAACTGAAACAATAATTTAACTTTTTTTTTATTAATAAAATAACAATTGATATTTAATTCTTGTTTCAAATAATTAAAAAAATAATTTTCCTTGCATCATAAATTAAAGTCATAAAAGAAGTTAATCTTTTGTGACTATTACAATGCGACTGGACATAAACTCATAATCAATAGATATTTAAACCATACCTCCTAAATCTTCCATTTTAGTTGATGAATTTTAGTCGGTCCGCTTTTCACTATCTACTTTGCGTTTAAAACTATAGTCTTCGACGCCATTATTGCACTAGAGACATAAGAGATCGTGATACTTTTCACGTCAAAACAAAAGATGCCAGTATGCATTAAAAACGCCCAACTCCTGACCATCAAATTAAGAAAAGCAGAAATCGAATTGTGCCCTTCACGAATCGAGGGGGTAGGGTATCATAAGTACAAAACTAACCAATGCGAAGGAATGCGTCATTGGTAATAATTCAAACTATTGCTTTTTTTTAAATTTTTTCTCATTAGCAGTCTCAGAAAAAAAAGAGGATTTTTCTGACTTAATGATGAGGGCCACTTAATGGAAAACGTGGTTTTTGGTAGTAAACGCATACTATGGAAGACAAATTAAAATTATTTTCACAAAATTTGATTTTTGCTCTTCTGTACTGCCGGCGGGCCGGAGAAAAAGCTGTCGCGGGCCGGATCCGGGCCCGCGGGCCGCCTTGTGGTTGACGCTGATCTAAAAGGACGGTCAATTGAAAAATCAAAGTTTAAAAAAAAAAAGATGATTCGCCTTGCACCTTCTTGGGTGCCATCTATAACCTCTCTATCCTGATAATATTTCTGCAAGAGCACATGTAGGGTGCTATGGTATCGGAATATATAATATGGTCCCTATCAAAGCATCGATAACTTATACACTAAATCTCGCCACCTCTCCCTTCAAATATCGAAATAGTGTATGCTCTAATTTTAAAAAATTTAAACGCTATTCGTTACCTGATTATACATCGAATAGCATAAATTCAGGCTGGAGGTGATGAAAATTACACAGCTTGCCTATCTTATTGTATAATACCCGTCAGTATAGCAATATAGTTTATAAACTGGTATTAAGGTTCCACACGCACAGATAGTAGGGTACCTAATAATATTAAACGAAGAAAACTTACTGCAATGTATATCAAATTAAAGAAAAATGGAAGGAGTTTAATAAATTTCTGTTGCAGTCGAGTTATACTTGCTGATAAATCAACAGGATTCTTCATTGTCCCACTTGCCAAACAACCGATGTATAATTAAACAATTCGGCTATTAAGTTGCAAATATGTTTTAGTTACATGAGTGTTTAGGGAACTTGACTAAATCCTTCCTACACTTCACGAAACAATAGGAAGCGAATTTTGTTAATGCCTCTCATTAAGAGGGATTTGGAACATCTCGTAGTGAATTCTTCGCTTGTAGCGAGGCAATAAGTGTGTTAGCAGAGACTCGAGGTCAGGCGCCTTGGCCCCTTTTTGAGCGCGTTGTGCCATTTCCCTGCAGACTTCTCTACAGGGAAACTGGTTTCACTCTCCAATAAACTCCCAGATTTCCCTCAGTCGAGAATCTCTGGTTCAGTTACCTTTTTTGAGTTGGTGTTGGGCGCGTACTTATCTTTCTTTTTTAATTCTTCGAAATCAACTTAAAAATAGCCTTTACAATCCCTCGCGGGGAAGATGTCATGGACGTTGCGCAATAGCTTCTGGTTTAGTTTAAAATCTGAACCGGAAGAGTAGTTTCGTAGAAATTGGGTTGGATTTTATATTTTTCGGAAAGTTCAAATGGATAGGACGTTTATGGGGCAAAATTGACATCAACTTGTTACTGTCGGCTGTTAAGTTGAGTGGTTATTTTTAGGCTAATCGCTGTTTCTAATTGAATTTAGAATATATATATATATATATATATATATATATATATATATATATATATATATATATATATATATATATATATATATATATATATATATATATATATATATATATATATATATATATATATATATATATATATATATATATATATATATATATATATATATATATATATATATATATATATATATATATATATATATATATATATATATATATATATATATATATATATATATATATATATATATATATATATATATATATAGCTTTGAAGTCTAAGGTATCTTTACAAAGTAATTTCGTTAAAAAGTGTTTGAAATATTTCGAAGAAAATCATGGTCATCCATAGCCGTATATAGGGCTGCTAGGTTTGAATTCCAGGTAGGATTGGCCGTTTTAGCTCCTGCCTTTTAACCAAAAGTATTTGTAAGTCTACTATTTGCAACCGTATAAAAGTCCAACCAAAATTTCCAATCCGGTCCAAAAATTTAACCTTATTAAAATGTGAATGGATTAAATGAAAAGGCAAAAGTTTGACTCCAATCGTTTCCTTTTTACTCGCTGATGGCTAATAACGCGATATCGAGTGTCTTGTTACTCCCCAGTAATCCCTTCTGATCAGACTACACCCGATTGGAGTTTTCGTTCATGTTGGAATTAACTGAAGTTACAAAATAATATTTGTCATGTGACAAATCAGATACATCTTGTCTTCCTCCATAAGCTTGTGTTTTTAACTCGTGTAATCCCAGCAGAGAACGGCAACTCCGATCGGGTGTAGTCTGGTCAGAACAGACTACTGGGGAGTAACAAGACATCACGCGATATCGCGTGATTGACAATTAACGTGTTGATGAACCTCTCTGTAATAAGATCTCTGTATTTAAGGAACTGTATTAATCGTATTGGTACACTATAGATTATAACCAGTTTTGTATAAATTTTCATTTATATTTACTTGCATTATCAAACCCAGTTTAGGTACTACTAATTAGTAATTTCTACTCCAATTACATTTTGGCCGACCAAACGGTATAGTGGTTAGCGCGCTGGCTTCTAGACCGCGAGGTTGCGGGTTCGAGTCCCGTGTTGGCATGGGTGTTTGTAAATGTATGTTGGTTTGTCAAATGACGAAATGCTTCGGCGCATTATAGCCCTCGTGTTGCTGACGGCGCCAGATAATCTGAATACAACCAACCAACCAATTACATTTTGAACACTCATTTATATTTAAAGCAACACATTCATATTGTGCTCCGTTTGTGAGAAATTTGATAATTCGAACTATCGAGGGTTTATTTTTTGAGGGACAACATGCTTCATAATTCAATTTCAAACGATTTGGCAGGATCCAAAGCCATGATTTTACTACATCTTAAGTGCAATTTCAAAATCTTACGAAGTCAAAGAAGGAAATTTCAACAAGGCGGTCCTAACTGTTTTGTGTTTTATGGATTTAATCCATTTACAAGAGAACGACCTTAACCTTTTCTACCGTATTATGTTTTTATTACTGAAGACGTTACTTTATGATCACGAAGCAGAAATCTCACTAGCATGCAAGATCGAGTCTTGCCGCGTTTTGCAATCTCAGTCTCGGTAAACCCAGACTGGTCGCTTCCGTGCTTTCTCGCATTCCAAGCGCAAATGTAATTTCCTTAGTATAACCTCCTGGAATTCAGTTTGATTATTCGAATAATGTTCTTATGCAGTCTTCGTTTGGATTTTTCTCCGTAAAATCTTTTTATTAACCTAATAACCTTACAATAAAAAGGACTAACTTGAAAATCGTCTCCTTTTTATGTCAACAGCCCTGAAGACTGATGCTCCTGAAACCCCTGAAATGAAGGAAGTGAAAGACATGATCCGTCGTGCCGAACGGCGATGGAAGAATGCAGATGTGGACGGAGACGGATCCCTATCGAAGGAGGAGTTCCGGGATTTCATTCATCCTGAAGAATCCCAGAGAGCGGGAGGCGTGGCAGTCATTGAGGCCATGGAAGACATGGATTTAGACAAAAACAAGGAAGTCTCGATGGAGGAGTACATGACTCATCTCAATAAGGTAGGTTTGTGGAATTGTTAAACAATTAAAGTAATGCGATTTGTATTGTAATCAACGATTTTGCGTCAATTGTATCAATATTTTAGTTAGATTGAATTTGAGTTGAATCTTATCAACTTAAGCAATTTGAAAGGAATTTGGAGGAATTTTAAGCAACTGGTAAAGCGTATCTGAACTTCTATTGTTGTAAATCAATCACTATAATCTATGCTACCAAATTTCGGATGCATACTTAAACTGAATTATGTAAATAAAACATCTGTAAGCTGTCTTACCTTCGCATATAAATGGCAAATTATGCAATCGGTGCACTTGGATTGCGCATTTGCATTATAATGCTATTCAAGATGCATTTCATTCGACATTACAATGCTGTACTCGACTAGTGGCCTTAAGATAACTTCCAAGGTTCCACGAACGGACTGAGATGTTGCGGACGGCCGGTAGATAATTAGTCGTCAAAGCGGAAAACGTCACATTATGTAGTTCTGACAGTCCAGTTTTAACACTCCCACTGTCAATAAATTAGTGCTTCTATCTTGGAATTTTCTGGCTGTCTGGCTTCAAACCGTTCGTTCTTACAGTATTCGTTATTCAACAATAAGCGCACTAGAGACCTAACGATACGCTGACATTTCTTCTATTGTATTAAATTTTTCAATTGAAAATTTAGTCTAACCGTTTTCCATTGAAAGTTAAAATACTTATCAAAGTGTGATATATTAATCCATCTTCAGGTGTCTGGCGAGGAAAAGGATGATCCCAACTGGGCCGCCGCCCAACAAGGTCACTTTGCCAACTTCCTGGACCAGAACAAGGACGGCAGTCTGAATGAGAAGGAAATGAGAGAGTGGGTCGTCCCCACCTACGACAGAAGCGAAGCGGAGGCCTGGAGACTCATCTCCATCGCTGACCAAGACCAGGACTCGAGACTTAGCAGGAAGGACATCGAAGACTACCACGAGTACTTCCTCACTCTCCTGCCACCAGAGTACTGGGTGCAAGAGGACCCAACAGAGTCCTCAAAGCATGATGAATTCTAAGTTTTCTGAGAATTCACCATCCGTCTTCTTACCTTTACTAACTACCTTTTTACTGTGGGATCACTTGTGAATGATTACCTGTTTCTTTCTCTGAGGGATATACGCACAAACTTCGGTTTTCTTCTGTCCTGTTACTAATATATTTTCTGAGATATTTTTCATGGGAAATGCTCTCCTTTCCTAAAGACAATCTAAATTTCTATTTCCCTTGCTTTGTTTCTAAGGATGAAGTTTTGTAAATATCGAAATGTTATTTGTTGTATGCATACTTTTATTGTAGTTTTATTTTTGCGGAATTTGTTCCTGGTCTACATTCCAGCTGAAGATTTATTACTTTATCCTCTGAAATCTTGCTCATTGTACATTTTGTTTATACAGTCTACGTATTTTTACAATTCGTGTCTAGGGAGAGTATGAATACACATTGAATGTGTTCGAGTGTTTTCAAATTTAAATAAATTCTGTTTTTATATGAAAGATTTCTTATTTTCTCTAATTTTGTCTTCTGGCCTTTATGAAAGGGAATTATGTATCAAAAGCAGCCAATTTATTCCGTCATTGTAAGGTAAACTATGTTCTCTGATCCAAAATGTTTGCTAAATTAGTGCACTTCAAGCCCAAATAATTTGAAAAACACTCATTTACTAAAGGATAAAAGATATCCGGGCACATTTTGTAAAGTTCGTATGTTTTTTATTATTATTCAACGCGAATTCCATAGTTTTTGCAACTGAAACGAAACGAGATGCATCTAGACTTTCGGGGGAACTGTGTTCTCTATCTCACATGCACACTTGGATTTTGAAAATAAAAAAATACACTAATGTCCTGGAAGAAAGTAAGATAGATTTTTAACTTGATCAATAATGGTTATTCAATTATACAGGAAATTTACATTTTATTACTCGGCATATGAAAATTTCAATTACTTAAAATAATGTACCTACATCACAACTTTGAAGAACAAAAAAAAAAGATTTAACCCATTTACTAACCAGACTTGTATGTCCCGTTAAATGTATTAAGCTAGACCCATTGGGACTTTAAAATCTACTTCGATGAAGTTCGTTCTTCAATTGCAGCTCAGTCTTATTTCTCTTTGAAAGTTTGTAAGAGGAAAGATGGTTGCCTTAGAAGAATAAAAATTGTCCATGTGATTGTGTATAAAGATAAATAAAATTGTACTGCCATCCAACAATTTCAAAACGAGCTTTCAGAACAGAAATGAACTTTCGTGAGGAAACAGAGGGGGCTCGTCAGTACATAAAGAGTTAATGGAAAATATGCAAAGCGGAACGTTCTTTTGAGTTGGGGTTCCATCTTATCGCAACACTTTTGGCTTGCTTGTTATCAATTAGAATACACCTTTAAAAACAAATTCGAATTCCCAGGTCATTCTCTAATTACAATACACTTTATTTTCCCGCGAACATAGCAGTTGACTATGACATTTCATGCATAAATACCCTAAGGAGAAGAAAAAACTCGGCGGCCGAAAAACTAAATTCCAAAAATAAACTAACTGTAAGCTAGTTTATATTGTTTCAAGAAGTTGCACATTGCTGTTCTTGCAGTAAACTACCAGTTATAACAGTCACGGATATGTGATTTTTATTTTGGCAAAATTTAAACGAGGAACAAGCTTAAAGGGTCCCGAGTACCATAAATGAAAGTGGAGGAACAAGAAAAGAATTGGAAGGATGGTTATGTTTTGTTCACAATTCTATCAAATTTTGGGGGCAGTTACAAAAAAGATGTTTTTACACATGCTTCTATTGCATCTTTGGTGGACTTAATAATCCACTTACCATCATCCAAATCGAGCTGAAATTTGACATGTATTCCTTGTCGATGACGATGCATTATATAAAGTTGAGATTTATCACTAAAATCGCACGTATCTATAGTCGTTTTTAGCAATAATTAACCCACTTGTCATCATCTGATAGACTTTAACTGGGAAGATTGACTCGTTGGCGATGGCAATGCATTCAGTCTAGTTTTGGAAGCAATAAAGAGTTAGTCCATGATACGGAATCGATGGTTTTCTTCGTAGTGGTCAAACTCTATGAAAAGTATACAAGAGCTCAAAATCCCTTAAATAACTTGCCATTGCTCATAAATAGCAATGCACATAAAGAATTTATATTAAAAACTTTCAATTTTTACGGGTTAATTTTTTATGAATTTCTGTCCTTTTGCTGTCGAAAGTGTCGGAACTTGAACAAAATTTTTAAATCGTACATTTTCATTAGCGATTCCAACAATAAATTGCATATGTGCTTTATTTTTGTTCAAAACTACGAAACCGGAGGAAATGATGTCATTTCTGAATACCCTGTATAAAATTTAAACAGCACTGTAGAATATCGAACACTAGACACATGGGTTAAAAACAGCTTTATCCCAAAATTTTATAAAGGAACATATAGACATCGTTAGGATTTTGTTTTTGGCATCAGTACAAACAGATTTTCATCACTTACAATTAAATATATTATTTGGTTTGTTGATACCCTCAACGACTATTTGTGTGCACAATAACGGCTAATCAGGCCGCAACGTGGATTTCGAACATCCATCCCAAACCCAGGATTCGAACCCAGCACCTTTGGCAGGCGAGGCCAGAGCGCTAACACTACAGCCATCAGGTTGGTTATTCTATTTGGGGATTTTTAGTTATTCAGAAGTCTAGTTTCTTCTTATTAAGTAAAATGTTTCCATAAATACATTTTGAATAATTTGTCATATTTTTTCTGAATTTTCTATGTATCGATGTACGACGGAAGTTTTCAAATTACGAAATTTCAAGTTTCAAAATTTTAACTTAACCTTCAAGGACTTTCACCTTCCTCCTTATTGCCGCCATTGTTTCGCTACAGTTTGAAAATGAACAAATTGACATAGATCAGGGGGCGCGCAGACTTTTCTGCGATATGAGACAAACATTAATCAGAATCGCACATTTTTTAATGAGCCTCAAAATAAATATAAGCTGTAATAATATGAGCTATTAAATGTAAAAAGTTTTAACAAAGCGCGCAACCGTAAACAGTTTAGAGCAAAACATGCTATCTACATCAGTTGGAGACGAAAGAACAATGAACGTCAGCAAAAGCTTGTTGCAACTGAAACTATGACGCATGGTAGTTTTACTCTTATTGCTCATTTAAAATGTCCGTATAAGGACTGAAAAGGTGTTTAGGAGTGCTGTGGACGTGGATATTAAGATGGTATTTGAAAACAGTGTTGCCATGGGTCTTAGTGCTAAACAAAAAAATTCCTGGCACACAAACTTCCTGATCATGGCGGGCCGACCAAACGGTATAGTGGTTAGCATACTAGCTTCTAGACCGCGAGGTTGCGGGTTCGAGTCCCGTGTGAGGCATGGGTGTTTGTAAATGTATGTTGGTTTGCCTAATGACGAATGTTTCGGCGCATTATAGCCCTCGTGTTGCTGACGGCGCCAGATAATCTGAAAACAACCAACGAACCCGATCATGGCGGTAACCCCAACTATAGAAGGATTTTTTTTTTTTTACTTTCAATTAATTACCCATAGCCATATGTATACATAAAATAATGAAAGTATAGTATTTAGTAAAAAAAAAAAATCTATTTTCTTTTTCCCCCTTTCTACTTTTCTCTCATGTTCCCACATTTTGGAACATCCTGATTTCAAAAAAGTGATCTAGAAAAAATGTGCCTGTGGTCAGCACAACTTTTGAACAAATTGACCTACGATATTCAAATTTGGAGTGTGGGTTGGTGATGACACAGGGGCCAACAATTAAAGTCTTCGTCAAAATCGCGCATGCGCATAAGGTAACTAGCCACTGAAAAAGAATCATGTTTTTCAGTAATTGCTAAAAAAAACTGCTCTAGCGATTTTTTTCAAAATCGCTGCGGTAATGCTTCTTAAGGTGTTCTAAACGTCCCACCTCCGAAATTCCCGTAAAAAAGCTTTAATGGTGTAAAAAATTGAAAAACAAATGCCTTTAACACAGAATTCTCTTTCCTTGACCTCATCAAATATCGTTTTTTTCTTCCCTCCCCAGTTTCACTAATAAGAAAGAATAGTATAAGAATTATCGAAAAGTATATCGCCAAAATCTTTATTTTGGCGGAGTTTTTTTTTTTTTTTTTTTTAAAGATCCATACAAGAATTATCGCAAAAAATATCGCCAAACTGGCCACTTTTGCTAAATGGATGAAAATATAAAAACAGCAAATGACAAATCCACGTCAGTATTATAGTGTAATTGGAAATTGTGCGATGTTCCACAGCTCTAGTTAATTATAAACGAGAATTTTATAATTAAAGAATAATGTATAAAGTGAAAATTCGCAATATTTTTCATAACTTATCTCTATATATAAAAGGCAAAGCCGTCACTGACTGACTCGTCACTAATTCTCCCACTTCCCATACGATGACAACTCTGAAAATTGGGTAAAATGTCAACAATGACAAAAGTAGAAAAGTAAGCTATATTCCGATCTCGATAAACCAACTTAAAGGGATCAAGAAGAAGTCAAACGTCGAAACTAGGGATTTTCAAGAGACTTCTCTTATAGTCACTACCAGGGGCGGATTTAGAGGTCAATCAAGGGGGGTGCGATTATGAACGGGAGTGTTTACAGTGGCGGTGATAGTTTGTCAACTTGGGGAAGAGGGGGGGGGAGGGGTATCATCAATTAGTATGATACTATCAGGGTTCAATGAAAAATAAAAATTAGAGGGTTTGACAATCCTCTTTTGCACCCCATGTAACAAATTACCCCGAAAATGTAATAAAAAATTAAATTTTAAATATTTAGTATTTTTTATTAAACAAAAAATATTTAAGAGCACAAAATAATATCTCATGCAGATTAGGTGAAGTGTAAAAAGCTCAGCAACCATGAAAATTCAACTTTTTTGTACAAGTTAATTTACCAATACATTCAACATCATAAATCAATTGATGCAGAAAAAGGCGATAGATCTTTTAACAACTTTAGACAACATTGCAGGTACGTAACACTATTCATAAGGTTTTAATAATTTCCAAAGTTAAACAATTCTTTTCAACTCTGTTTGACATCACATTAGTAAATTAAAATATAAGTTACATAAACTTGAGACTACACACTATAATATTGGTCACTGCATTCAAATTTGATATGGTATTATTTACTGTTTCCAAATTTTCCTTCATTTAAATGAAAATGGAGAGTTTGGCGATATTTTTGGCAATAATTTTTACGTGGGACAAGAAAAATAGTAATAATAATAAAAAAAAAAACGCATAACCGACGAAATTGGTGATGATATTCAATAGACGCATAACCGCCTTTTTTGAACGAACTGTCCTTTTTTGAACGAAAAGCAGAAAGATATCAATAGTTGATGGGCGATGCACAAGGGCAGAGAGCTCTGCGTTAAAGACACACATTTTTCAACTTCTTACGCTTTTGTCAGATTTTTACGGGAAATTCGGAGGTGGGGGCGATTAAAACACCTTAAGAGGCATTAGATTCATGATTTCACCCTTATGTGAATGCTCAAACCTAATCGCAGGTCCCATGGCTACCACTAACCCTCACACCAAATTTGAATATCGTACGTCAATTCGTTTAGGAGCTATGCTGATGCTGACCATGTACGCATAGACATTTTATCTAGACCACTTTATTGATATAAGTTGATATTGATAAGCCTTTATTGATAAGCCATATAAGCCCTTTTCATCTTAAAGTTTTATATTTTCCTTTAGTTGCAAAAATTCTCTAAAAAGACGGATTTTTATTGTACCCAACCTGTACTTTAATATAAATTTTGAGATTGGTTTAACATAACTGTATATTTTCTCTTATAAATATGATTTAAAAAGAACTTAAATTAGGAAAATGTACTCAAAGCCCATCTTAAACCGTCAACACACAAATCACCATAATAAAAAAATAAAAAAAAAGCAGCAGGTTTTTCAAACAATAAACTTAACATTATCTGAAAATTAGTTTGTTTTGACTCTCTGCGTTTTATTCAAATAAAATTCCAAACTAAATTAGTTACAGCAGGTGAAATTGTAATAATAATAATTTTCATATAACCATAGGACCTGCTTTTTCATCACAAGTAGCATCTCTAATCGGTTACATATTGTGTCTCATATTAGATATATTAGTAGTCATATTACCATCAATTTTGAGTCACAAACACAAAAACACATTTAAAATTAAAATAAAAAAAAAAAAAAAAAAAAAAGAACATTTAAAAAGATTTTAACATTAAATGATTTAAATTATTTGTAAGTCATCGGTATTGTTCCTAATATTTCAGTAATTTATACTTAAATAATCAACTCGCACAAAACAATTTTGGCTTTTATTTAACAGAGCAAATAAAAACTGTCAAAAGCTGCGAATGCGCAATATTTACAAATTTGCAATCTAAGCTGACCAGTTTTGAAATTACAATATGTTAAATTACTTGATATTCTAGTAGCAATAAATGTCGCTGTACCGGATATTTCCAGATATTGCACCGGAACAACGTTAAATTCTGATTAGTTTGTTTATCAAGCAGAGAACATCTACCAGAAGGTCTTTCAAGGGAAAAATGGACTTCATCTTAAATAAGAGAAACCTCAGAAAACTAACAGGAAGTAGCTCAACAATCGACGCGAGATTACTAGTCAAAATTTGTAAAGTGTTTACTCAATTTGAAAACAGACTACAAAGAGCCAAATATTGCTCGATCCGGTGAATTTTCGCGAGGTGTGAGATTGGAGCATATAGCAATATTTAAAAACGTGTTTGGCTATGATCCTGAATATTTTGAAAAGAAGTTAAAAGGTAATATGGAACTCACTTTATACTGTTAAGGATAAATTAAATTTTATAATTTTCGAAAGCAATTTTGTTTGACATTATCAAAGAGCTTTTATGATTTTGCATATGAAAGGGTGCAGATACAAGGGGTTAATCCAGTAAAACCAGTTTATTTTTACAAGAATTACATATTTTATTATAATCTATTCATATACTGGTGGTATTGAATTGAGAGTTACGTTGATAATTGCATAAAATGCCAAATATGAGTGTATAGTATAAATCACTACTTCTGATTATTCTGTAAAAAATGAAATATTCAAACATATTTAGAAAAAAAAAAGCAAACGTCTAAACTGAAACAAATTGTTAATGAAATATTGCATTTTGTAAAATAAATAGTAACATTTAAAAAATCTTAACATGCTTATATATTACTGTCAATTGTTTCTTCAATTGGTATGGCAGTGCAAAATAAAGTCTTGACATCGCACGCACACTCCAACTCAAGCAAAAATGACCATTCCATTCACTTGTCACTTCCACCCAGAGTAGAGGCATTTTAGTAATTTGCAACTCACAATGGTGCAATGTCACGTGCATGGGAGGGGACAGTATGCCCCACAAGTTTTATTGCTTTGTGTCCTTAGTTTCAAATTCAAGGTCAAGAAAGAAGGGGTCGTTTTTGTTGATCTTCTGGAGAGAACGAAGGGAAACTTTTCTTGGTCCTAATTTAGCGATAGCTTCTTCATCGGAACTTCTTACAATCTCTGTAGAATTGCAGTAATGCTATTGTACTGATTTGATCAAAGTTTTTTTTTTAATTAGGAATTAGGCATTTTATTTTCCAATTATAATTAAAGGTTCTTGTTTTTTTGTTGTTTTTTTTAATATTTTTAGTGCATGATTTTTTGTACGTTTAGGGGGTGCGATGGCACCCCGATATTAAACCTGTATAATTAATTGCCCTCTGATCAAGAAGACAAGAAGTATACCTGCAGAATGCTAATTGGAATAAAAAACTTGCCAGTTATTGGTCCCATCTCCTACTCACAAATGAGAAAATCGTGCTGAAATTGAGAAATTTTTTAATGGTATTGTGAGAAATTTTTTAATTTGAGAATCACACAAGGGATAAAGATTCGTTGACCGGTACATTGCATGTCATTACAATCGCGATCTACTCGTCCCCTCTCAAGCCTATTCCTTCTACGGATTGTGAAATAAGGAGCTCGGTTAGGTGGCTTAAGAATCTGTATTAATGAAACATGAAAAATGTCAGAAAAAGCTTAATTTTGTTTATCCCCTCTAAATCCATCGATATTGATATTAAATAAAAAATAGATCTTACAAATATTAAAGAAATGTAATTTTTTTTTTTTTTTTTTTTTTTTTTTTGAATTTGGAGGAAACGGCCATTCAAAAATTATTTTGACGAGATACATCATGGGGGGTGCGGTCGCACCCCCCGCACCCCCCCTAAATCCGCGCCTGGTCACTACTCTGAAATTAGGTGCAAATGTCAACAAGAACAAAACATAGAAAAAGTAAGCTTTTCCAATCTTGATAAATCAACTTTGAGGGGTCGGAAAGAGGTTAAACATTCGAAACGAGGGATTTTCATATGACACATTTTCCATATAGTCACAACTCTGAAATTTGAAACAAATGACAACAAGAAGAAACATAGAAAAAATAGGCTTTTTCAATCTCAATAAACCAACTTTAAGGGGTCGAAAAGGAGTCAAACGTTCGAACCAAGGAATTTTCAAACGGTCCGCTTTCGCTTTTTATACAGCTGTAACTCTGAAATTTGGAACAAAAGTCAATAAGAACAAGCAAAAAAAAAAATTACGCTATTTCGATATAACAATTTTTACGGGGTTGAAACGCGATCAAACTCCCGAAATGTGGAATGCATGAATGTTTTGATTGCCAAAATGCACGTGGAAAATTTTCGAAGCAAAGCACGTGGATATTCAGCTAGTCGTAAAAATCTAAATACTTTATTTATTTTATCACCAACTTTTATCACCATACATGCAAAAAGATTTATAAGTTATTATGAATTAGTGATAACTAAAAAAAAAAAAAAAAAAAAAAAAAAAAAATTGAAATTATATTCCGAATAAATTTATAAAAATTTCCAGAAGATTTTCATTAACATTTTTGGTTTTGACATTATTGAGTTTGTTTGTCTGAAGCTGATCTGTATATTGTTTTAACCAGCTGATGACATACTCGTTTGGTCTACACTTTTGTACAAGTGAACCATTAATTTTAACAAACAGAAGATTTGCCACGTGTGGAATTAAGTCACGATCTTGATTGTGATACGTTATAAAGTTCATCTGGCTGGAGCCGCACTCGCATTCTGAAGAGTTAACAGGAATGATTTTAGAGCAGTTCATCAATGATATAATCTTTGGGAACACTTCATCCGACGTTGTCCAGAAAATCTCAATAAAAATCTCATAATATATATATATTTATGTACAATCACTTTGAAATAAGCGTAGTTAATACAACAGAACTTGATTTTTATGCAGTACTAGTTTATTTACAGAATACCCGTGCTACGCTACAAAATTTAACTATGTGTGTTTTAGCAATCAGAACACATTCATATATCCTGTTTCGACATCTAAAAGTTGGTATGACAAAATCGCATTACCTTACTTTATCTATTGCTTCCCATTGCTGACATTTGTTCCAAATTTTATAATTGGGAATATTCTGTTAATGAGGCATTGGAATATTTCTCGTATGGAATGTTTCAACTTTTCGAATTCTTAAATTTAGGTAATCGAGATCGGAATAGCTTATTTACAAATGCTTGCTCTTGGTTCCAATTTTCAGAGATGCGACTGTAGTCGAAGTGAGGGATTTGAATATCCCTCATTTAGAACGTTCAGCCTACTTTCGACCCTTTAAAATTAGTTGATCGAGATTGCAATAGCTTACTGTGTGTTAACTCTTGTTTCCAAATTTCAATGTTATGACTGTATTAAAATTGGGACATTCCACGTATAGTTTGAATGTGTTGACTCCTTTTCTTCCCTTAAAAACTCATTAATCAATGTTGGAATAGCTTTCTTTTAACATGCTTGCCTTTGTTGAAATTTGAACCGAATATCAGAGTTGTGGCTATGTTGGAAGTGAAGCATTTGAATATCCCTCGTTTAGAACGTTTAGCCCCTTTTCGACCCAATAAAGTTGGTTTATTGAAATTGGAATAGCTTATTTTTTCTATGTTTGTCTCTGTTGACATTTGTACCAAATATCAGACTTGTGATTACATTGGAAGTGGACATTCGAATATCCTTCGTTTGAAACGTTTGACCGTTTAAAGTTGGTTAATAGAGATCGAAAAATAATACCTTTTCAATGTTTGTCCTTGTTGACATTTGTACAAAGTATCAGACTTGTGGCAACATTGGAAGTAGGACATTTGAATGTCTACCGTTAGGAACTTTTGACCCCTTTTCACCCCCTTAAAATTGGTTAATCGAGATCGGAATAGAACAATTTTTCTATGTTTGTCCCTGTTGATATTTGTACCAATTTTCAGAATTGTGACCATATGGGAAGTGGGAGAATTGGTGATAAGTGCGAGTGAGTCAGTGAGGGCTTTGCCTTATATATATATATAGAGAGAGAGATAAAATAACAATAAATCCTAAGAATACCTCCTAAAAGAGACTAAAAAAAGTATCGGTACGCCGTACTGTCTCTCAAAAAAGCACCGATACACCGTATCGGCCTTACTACACCCCTAGTGTTGCCAGTCCACCTTACTCATCTCTCGTGTTTCGTCGTGTTTTCCTTATTTCTCTGATCCCCTGACATGGATTAAAAAGTGTATATTTGCTCAACAGCGAAATAGAAAGCTGCCGGTAGATCTACTTTGAAGTATGTTGCCTTGTATTTGCGTCTGATAAAAGAGAATTCCTAGTAAACTTCAATCAGGAAGCCATACAATCGAGTTGAGGTTACAAGAATACAATCTTAAAAAAGTTAGGTTGCTAACTAATTACAAAATATTTGTTTCACAACAAATACACGGAACATGCCGTTTTGGTATGAAAATTGTTCCTTCATAATTATTTTTATAAAAACATATTAACATGCACGTAGGCCTTCACACTTTGTTGAACAGTTGAAGGTTTTATAGCGTATTTTAGAAGATTCATTATTTTATGTATAAGTGAAACAAATTAAAGAATTAGTGTTACGTGATGCATAAATTCTTGGAAGGTTTGTGAAGTTAAATGCTGTTGTATTATGAAAAGTATGTTAATTGCTCAAATGGAAAGAATTTTAAGTTTAATTACAAATTTCAACTGGAAGAAAATAATAGCTTAATAGGTTCCAGTAGGTTTGTGTTGCTTTTAAAGTTAAAGTGAGCACGCATATAAATTAGACTAACTATAATTAATTGGAAGAAAAAAAACACGAATTTAGTTTAATTTTGTATTGTCTCGGTTCTTTCCGCTCATAATATCGTCTGTGCAGAAGAAAAGAAAGAGGTGGGGGGGGGGGGGGGAGAGACTGTTATGAGAGAAGGAGATGTAAAAAATTGTTATTATATATACGATAAATAAGTAGGTGGTTGGTTTCGACTTAAGCAACGACAAATAAATTTTTGATATTTTTACTTTCAATTACCCATATCTATACATAGGGTAATGAAAGTATAGGATTCGGTCAAAAACAAAATTTCGATTTTTTGGCATTTCTCCAAGTTGTGGAACATCCTGATTTCAAAAAAGTGATCTAGAAAAAATGTCTGTTGTCTGTGGTCAACATAACTCCCGAACAAATTGACCTACGATGTTCAAATTTGGTGTGTGGGTTGGTGATTGCCCTGAGACCTACCATTAAGGTTTTCGTCAAAACCACGCGTGAGCATAAGGTAGTTGCCATTGAAAAAATCATGCTTTTCAGCAATTGCTAAAAAACGGCTTTAACGATCTTGTTCAAAATCGCTGTGGTAATGTCTCTCTAGATGTTCTGAACGTCCCCACCTCCGAAATTCCAGTAAAAATGCTGTAATGGCGTAAAATGTTGAAAAACGAATGCCTTTAACATAGAGTTCTCTTTCCTGGAGCATACCTCATCAACGATCGTTTTTTCTTCTCTCCTCAGTTTCACTTATAAGAAAGGACTATGTAAGAATTATCGAAAAGTATATCGCCGAAATCCTCTTTTTTTTCTCCCCCCCCCCCCAAGACCTATACAAGAATTATCGCAAAAAATATCGCCAAACTGGTCACTTTTGCCAAATGAATGATGAAAATATAAAAACGGTAAATGACACACATTCAAGTAGGTATTATAGTGTAATTGAAAGTTGTGCGATGTCCCACACCCCTAGCTTTTTAAAAAATGGCATAACTCGATCTCATGGCATTGCATGTACGCTATCATAAGAGTGCATGGATGGGCATTTTTGCCCAAAGACATTTTAAAAAATAAGTGTAGAAAAGTGGTAAAAATCATTGTTAAAAACAAGCTTTGCTTTGTTTTTGAGGAATTTTAACTATTCACTCGCCAAACATTAATGAATGATATATTTGAACTTCACTAGGAGAAATTTCTGGAAAAACCAGGCTTTTAAAAAAAAAAAAATTTGTACCTGATTCTATTCGCGCCTAATTTGAAGTCATTGCCCGCTTTGTTTTCAATTCCAATGATTACTCAGTTCGTGAATTTTAAATCATTTATTAACATACATACAGCACTCACAAGAACGTGAACTAGTTACGGACCTCCCACGAAAAATGGCAAATACAACTAATGCCTTCTATATAGAGTTCTCTGTCTAATTAAGCTGCAACAGTGTATTTATACCTGTACGCGGACGGAGCCTTTGTATAACCTTCTTACTACATAGTAGTAGAGAAGCTTAAATTAAAAAGAAAAATTATATCATCATAAAAGTAAAATGTTTTGATGTTTAAACTTTTTGTCAACTATACTAGTTATTCAGATTCATTATGCATAAGAAACAATCATTTATACCGTTGGGTAAGCAATACATTTTTTGAAGTTTTTTTTCTTTGTTCTGAAAATGTTCTAAATATAGTTTCATTTTTAAGCAACTAGTTTTAAAAATAGAACTAAGTACACAAATAATTTTCTCATAACCATTTATGTTTTATTAATTCCTCAATTGTATGCCAAACAGTTAAACATAAATATATCTAGAACAAACTTAAACATAAATAACCTAGATAGTTGCAAAGCTTAGTGGTTAAGATTTTTTTCAGATTGTCCTCCTTTGAATCAATTATAGGCCACGTCCCGCTTAAATGTATGGAAATAAGTTATATTTGATATCACTTTATTTTCAAATATTGCCCAAAATATACCTTTATTCCTGTCCATAGTTAAGTTCTTGTTCATCTTTTTTTTTTCCCCTTCATTTTTCTATAAATTAATCTACAACAATCAAATAAAAGAGTTTTAGATTTCTTTCCTTGTATCATTTAGGTACAGTTTCGAGGGAACTATTTTAAAACTAATTCTTAGTTTAGTATAAGAAGCGCCAGACAAGATAGGGAATTTGGTGTGTTCGTGAGGTAAAATTAGAATTTTTGGTAGAATTTTATTAAATAATTCAACTTGAAAATACATGAAAGTGAACAGAAATAAAAACTAAATTGGAGATATGCTGTTGATTTTCAATTGTAAGTTCAAATTCGAGGTACGGAGTTTTGGGTTGTTTAAATTCGTTCTAGTCGAAGTGCTAATTTCCTCTTCAAAATATGACATGGAGTTTTGAACTAAAATATATATGTGAATAGTATTGTTAACTAAATTAAAAAAAAAAAAAAAAAAAAAAAAACGCCTCACCACTTACCAACTTTAAACTTTGGTGATATTTAATGGTAAAAAAAGAAAAATCCCCAAACTGGTAATCGTCCAGAGTTTATCAAATCGATTCAATAGCTTCGTACCAATAGCCAAGACAGACACCGACTATCTGGAAATCAGCATGTCAGGAGATAAATGTAAAAACGAGGTAGCTTGTTTGGATGATTATAATCGTATATTCTAAATCTTACGGACAAGATAATCTAAAAGTTGTGGTGTTCAGAACCATGCTGTGCTCAAGTCCTTATCATGAAACATCGTAAGTGGAAAAAACAACAACAGATAAGTAGTTCTGCAAAATAAACAATGGTTGTTTAAGAGGGTTACTGCCTCATAAACCAAATGCTCAATTTTTTTGGACATAATATTTGCCACAGAATTACTTTGAAACATATTTTTTACTTAAGGTTTAACAACAGTAATTTTTTAAAAATTTTCTTCTGAGCCTTCAACAACAACAACAACAACAAAAACCTTAACAAATCACTTTCTTTGGTTGTTTTCAGATAACTGGCGCCATCAGCTACAATATAATGCACCGAAACATTCGTCATTAGACAAGCCAACATACATTTACAAATACCCATACCTAACACGGGACTCGAAACCGCAACCTCGAGGTCTAGAAGCTAGCACGTGGTCGACCACTTTCTTTGAACTTTTGTTATTGAACTTTTATTACTGTTGCTATTCCTTGTTTTAAAAATTGATATGCTTTAAAAGCAATGTTTTGGCAGAGGAGGCTCAGGGAACATAATTCACTAATGAATTGAGCTAAATTAAAATACATTAAGTTATATTAAAATTTAAATGGATTATTTTTTTACTGGTCAAAATTTCCTTTAAACCTTCTCTCACCAGTACAGTTAGCTTTGATATTAACCCTTATAATGTCGATTTCAATATGGTGGCAAAAATTTTAGCCAACTTTTTATGTCCTTCTTTTGTTTGTATAGTTAAATTTCAACATTAATTTTTATACAATGCATATTTTTTCATATGGCAATGCAAATTTTCACCAACTTTTTTGTTTTTTCGGATACCATTTTTTCATGGTCATGTATGTGTAACAAATGCAAAGAAAATATGTTAATTAGATCAGGGTCTAAACAACTCTTTAAAGACATACTCTAATTATAACCATCCTGCGTATTTTCAAAATACATTTATATACACAACTAGCTGAATGCACGTGCTTCACTACGAAATTTTAACATGGGCATTTTAGAAATCAAGACATCATGTATTCTACACTTCAGAGGTTAGCTCCTGACAAATTGATTTATCAAAATGGGAACTTTCCTTTGTTTACATTTTTTCCAAAATTTATAATTGTGAATATATTGGAAATGACACATTTGAATATCCCTCGTTTAGAACGTTTACCTCCCTTAGGACCCTTTTAAATTAGTTAATCGGGATTGTTATAGTTTATGGTGTTTATGTTTACTCTTGGTTCTAAATTTCAAATTGTAACTGTATTGGAAGTGAGACATTAAGATATTCCTCTATAATTTCAATGTTGCGTCGACTTTTCATCCCTTAAAAATTAATTAATCGATATTGGAATAACCTATTTTTTCTAAATTTTCTCCTTCTTAACATTTGCACCAAATATCAAAATTGTGACAACATTGGAAGTGGAACATTCGGATATCCCTCATTTGAAACGTTTAACTCCTTTTCGATCCCTTAAAGTTGGTTGATCGAGATTAGAATAGCTTACTTTTTCTATGTTTGTCTTTGTTGACATTTGTAACAAATATCAAAGTTGTGACTACATTCGAAGTGGGACATTAAAATACCCCTTGTTTGGAACGTTTAATCCCTTTAAGTTGGTTAATCGAGAGCGGAATAGCTTACTTTTTCTATGTTTTGTCTTTGCTGACATTTGTACCCATTTTCGGAGTTGTAATCATATTAGATGTGGGAGATTCAAATATCCCTTGTTTGAAACGTTTAACATTTTTTCAACCCCTTAAAATGGGTTAATCGAGATCGGAATAGATTACTTTTTCTATGTTTACCATTGTTGATATTTGTACCAATTTTCAGAGTTGTGACCATGTGGGAAGTAAGAGAATTAGTGATGAGTGAGGGCTTTGCCTTATATATAGAGAGATTTATTCTCTTCTATATTAATAAAAGGTTGCATGCGGCTTTATAGAAAGTAACTTCCAATACGCAGAAAATTGTGAAATTTTAACATCATAAGTTTTCATCCCTAAAATTTTAATTAAATTAGTTTATCTACCCACCAGATTAGGGCACTACAATCTTGGCTACTTAACCATATCTCTTTACCAAAGTTATTATTTTTTTTGGGGGGGGGGGGAAGGGATGTAAAGGGAGTTACTGGACCCGATTGCCTTATCGAAGTAAATGTTTTGTTTTACAAAGAGGTGGGAGAGATTTAATGAGAGTTACTAACTCTACTACCTCGCTAAAGTTATTTTTATTTTATTTTTTAAGTTTGTTTAATGGAGGAAGGGTGTATTAATAGGGAATTTTTTTTTTTTGAAAAGGAGGATTGTATTAACATGGATTTTTTTATGTTGATTATTAATGGAAAAAAGATTAAATTTTAACTTGGGCTTTACTTAGTAATTAACTTTTTAGCAAGTGAAGCATCAAAACCTTGGATTTATACACACTGACCTATATGCAACACTGGGCCATGCAGTTAGTACTATACTTTATTTCAAATAATATACGGTTCTTGCCAAAACTATCCAAAAAAAATTTGAAAGTGCTAAGGCATGCAAAATAAACACTATTATTGTTGCTATGTAAAACTGGAGATTTTTTTTTTTTCGCATTACATATTTGTACATAAGACTATATTTCATACAAGCTTATAGTCCATACATTTTTAAATTGTGAACCTAAACAGAGAGAAGAGGGAAATAATTTAAAGTAGATTTAAAAAAACTAAAAAGTTATATTGTTTAGTTTTGGCAAACAAAAATCATTCTAAAAATTAAGAAATTAATATCAATACTAAATTTCAATTTTGGATTTTATTTAGAGATTTACAATTGGCCTTGGTACTTGAAATTTAGAAGTGCCAGCTTGAGTTCATATTAGTTATAACTTTTCATTGCACTAGGTACTAAGTGGCTGGTAGTAATACATGCAGCTGGTTATTTTTTAAACAAGTATTCAAAAGAAAATTTTGTTTTTTATTTTTATTGATCACAGATGATTTAAATAATGTTCACAACAGTTCAGGATTAGTTTTATTTATCTAGGCGACAAATAGGATTGGAGTTGACCATATTCAAATTCAATTTGTGGCCCACTAATTCACGGATGTTGTCAATTTTGTATTTAATCATGGTTGGCCTGTAAACAAAATAAAATTTCAATCCAATAAGAGATCAATCAAAATAAGAATTAGAATCAAAGAGAATAATAAACTAATGTATAATTTCAATTTTATAAAATACACAATAATATCAGAATGTAATCCATTGGAAAAAAAAAAAAAAAGCGCAAAATTTACCATTATAAAAACTTGAAATAGCACAACAAAAATGTAAAATATTGGAATGTGTACCATAGGAAAACTTTAATATGTTATTAATAAATTTACAACTTCTGTTTAACTCATAAAGGAAACAAAGTTAATTTGGTTCTTCTTTAAATGTTTATTTCAGATAATGATAAAAGATATAGTTTGGATATACACAAACACATAAACCATCATGCAAGATGAAACTTTTAAAATTTGATTCCTTCAACTTTTTAACTGTATGAGCAGTCATTTTATTAATAAATAATGCAAAACTAACAAGTTTGAAGCACCTTAATCAGTATTCAGAAAAGACTTACCTTTCAACTGAGAGACCAAACCCAAGAACAGACACATTTTCTGGGAGTCCCATGGGAAGCAACATTTCAGGTCTAAACATTCCTGAATTTCCAATCTCGACCCATTTTTTCAAACCTTCATGATAACTGAAAATTTCCATACTTGGTTCAGTGTATGGATTGTAGGCTGGTTTGAAGCGGAGCTTTGTGATACCTGTGAAATTCAGAACTACCCCATTAAAAATGTTTTCATTATAAAATAAACTTAGTGTGTGATTTGCGAAGCATAGGCAAATAGATTGCTAAATTAGACAACTAAATGCCAAAGTGAATGTTTATAGATAATACATATTTATAATACATTTAGAACAAAGATTTTCTCCCTTAAACCAGGATAATAAAATTGTAATTCGTAGATCTAGCTATTTAGGTAAGTAGTAGTAATTTTTAAACATTGTAGGAAATATTTACATTACAAATTGCATTGCATCTCAGAGACCATAAGAAATTATGAAAATATTTAGCGTAAAAAATTCATTTGAATTTCAAATATGTAACTATATGAAGGTATGATACAACACCAAAAAGTTAACAAAAAATTCCTTTAATGTACCTAATTTACTGAAGAACTGGTGCAAAACTCCAATTAAATCTCCCAATGTCAAATTATAATCTGTAAGCACGCCTTCAATTTGGTGGAACTCAGCCAAATGTGTGGCATCTAGAGTCTCATTCCTGAACACTCTGTCAATGCTGAAGTACTTGGCAGGCATGAAATTTTCCTAAAGTAAAAAACTTTCTAGAAATTTTAACATTTAAAAAGATTAATATGCATTACAGTCAAATCTCGTAACATGAAATCGAAGGGGCCGCCGAAATTTTTCGTGTTAACCGTCTAAACACTTTTTCATTTAATTAATGCAGATTTAAACTATACTAGCTATATGTGTATTTAGTAAAGTTATGCAAAATGTATTTCTTTATTTTTGCCAGTTCGCATCCTTTTCCTTACAAGCCCAGTAGCAGAAACTTTTCTGCCAGTCTGCAATACTAATTTGGATATTATAAAATAATCTGCAGCATACTTTCTTTTAAGTTGGCATAATATACACAGGTATCTTATTTGTCATTTTGTCCAAAAATTTTTTTCAGTTTTACAAAAACATAGAAATTTAACAAATTAAATTAAATACTAAAAGTGAAATATTTAATGTTATTGTACTTAAATGTTTTTAATTTCATATTATTTTAAGAAAATAATCATATATTGTTACCAGTAAAATTCAGCTTTTCAAAATGATCAAGCAGTTTTGGTTCAATAACACACGGGTGTAATAATGCAATTTTATTTTAAAGAAGAAAAGAAAAATATGCATTACATTCAATAAAATTATAAACATTTCATAATAAGAAAAATTGTTTGTAAATACACAGTTACAATAAGTATAAAATTCTACTTTTTGCATCAAGCAATCTGCATTATTGATAATTTTAGAAAAAACACATATTTTTTTCTGTTTTCAAATTTAAAGAATTATCTTTTTGTCAGCTTTTAAAATAATCTGCAGGTTGCTGAAAAATCTGCGACGCTCATCTCCCGTCTTGCATTTGCTGCTACTGGGCTTACAAGTTCAAATTGATTTACAGTACAAGTAACTTCAATCTTTTCACAATATTTTAAAATCATAGATGAGGGCAATTCCATCTGCAATTTCTCTCTTTTTCCTTTTTTTTTACATTTATCATCATTTTCATCATCACTTTCATTTCAAATTTTGTGCTTTGTTTCTAACATTCTTTGTTTTTCATTTTGATAGCAATTGCTGCTTCCCACTCATGTTAACAACAACATGCAAATGTGGGTTGAGTTTATGTTCCTAAAATTATATTATTAGATACAGGAGGGGCTTGCGATGTCACAAGACAGTTTACCCAGAGATCGCATTTAAATTCTCACCGAAATCAGTTCATTTTGCATTTATGTCATACAATTTCTTGTTAAAGGATTAAAGTAACATTAAGTTTGAGCTTCATCATACATAAAATTGCATATATTTCCCTTTAAAAGGAATTTATTGTTAAGCGATTTCGCGTTAAACGGAATTTCACGTTAAGGGATTTTGCATTAACATTGTTTGACTGTATAAATAAATAGTAGAGGAAACCAAAGTCATATTGAAAAAATATTGTGTGACAAGAACGTCATATGAAGCTCTGTTATTTCAATACAGTAATTCAAGAATATCAAGGACTATTTTATATTATTAACTATTTTTAAGAAAGTTAAGAAATAACATTAAAGTAGCAAGACATACGTAGGTAAGATTCAGTTGGGCATAAGACATATTTTACTATCAGTGGGTGTTTTTTTATGAATGTTAAAAAAAAGTGTGTGAATGAATATCTATATAAAAATAGGTGATTGGAAAAATATTACTTGCTGAGCTAAGGCATATAACATTCTAGCACTAACGGCAGTAGTGTGCGTCCTCAATAAATTTTTTCTTGCTTCTTCAATTTTCCAATCACATTTGTAGCTAAAAAATATGAGAAAATAAAAATTAATTTTTAATTCAGTGGCATGAATAGGCAATTGACTCTACCATTACAAAGACAAAATTAACAGCACAAAAATAATATTTAATAGAGAATGACAAATAAACTGTTAATTTAGGCAAACAATATGGACTAAAATTATAACGTAAAAATTTTATTCTTGTAAGTGACAGTATTAGAATTTTTCTGGTAAATTTAAAATTAAAACTTGGTCTAAGAGTATGCTATCTTAAACACAAGTAAAAATGAAAAGAAAAAAAAAAATATCCTAGTAATTTCTAAACATTAGAGGAAACATTTAAGTATAAATTGCATTGCATCTCAGAGATAATAAGAAATTATGAAAATAGTTTTTAATAAGTTAGCTCTGGGTAAAGTGGCCTAACTCATATAGCTTCTTTTTAAAACTAAGTATTTATTCCTAAGGAATCAATGTTAAACTGTAGGTCCCATCCTGATTAGCGGTTATTGAGCATAAAAATAAGTCATTGAACATACAAAACCAACCAACCTAAGGAATCAATATCAATTGAAAACTTAATTTCAACAAAATCTCATTCCGTTTCTCAAATAACTAAGTAAAGTACAGAAATAACACATTTAGTATAAAAATATAATCCAATATATTTTACCCTTGTGATCCATAACCACCAACTGAATGAACCTTCTTTACTCTTTCTAAATAGTCCATAGGAAAGTCGTCAGCAAATTGCGGATCTAATGAAAAATAAAAAGTACTGTATGAAAAGCATTGCCACGGGAAGATGAAATTCATTTAAAGATTTGATTACTTTATTTTTAGGGAATGGAGCGTTTTGCATGTAGTCGGACACCAAATAAATAGTCATGGTTGCCAAATAAAATTGCCCTGGAAATTTCTAGCTACCTGTACTTTAATGCAAACGAAAACTGAATGAATGATTGGAATGAATAAATAAATGACATTGTACAAAATATTATTGAGATTGTTACCTCTGAAAATTTGTAAAAAGTTAATTAAAAAAAATGCATTTTTTTAACCATGTTGTCATTAAGTAACACCAAATAATGTAGGACATAAATTTGATATGTGATTTTGATAAAATCAATTTCTATCAACATTAAAAACAGACTACGAGAGAAAATAAGTAGAATAATTAAATAAAAATTGTGATTGACTGCATAATTAATAAAAAAAAATTAAAAAGTTTGGAATCATAAAGTACTATTACACAGATTTTAATTTGTTCAAATAGTATCTTGGTAATACCTAATACAAATATTTTATTTTGATTTTTTAACTTTACTTTTCCTAAGAACAAAAAAGACTTTGGCAAATTTTCAGTGAGCTTCGGGCACTGAAAGACATGAACTGTTTTTGATTAAATTTATAACCGAGCTAATGAACTTAAAGTACAACTTTTGCATTTTCTGGTGAAGAAAATTTAGGTAAAAGCTAAGGTTTTAATTTGGCTCCACCCTATTAATAACCACTGAAAAGAATTATAAGACTAAAATAGTTGGTTGACTTTTTATGACAAAAGGCAAGATGAGAAGACTAAAATGGTGTAGTTAAAAGTAGTGAAAGTAACCTTTAAAACCATTTTTTTAATCATAACACAACTTAAGTTATACCTGAAACAAAGAAGGTGTCATGTGCATCTCTAGCAGGGTGTTGTTGAGGTTGAAAGAGAGCATCAAAATTCCAAAAGGAACTTTCTATGTAGTTGTTAGCTGGCATTTCTGTAAAACTTTAAAATGCAATAGAATTAATAAGTTTAACAAAGGTTCTTAAAGTACTAATTTTACAGTTAATACACTTTTTAGCACTTTTCATTAAATGTTACTAGTTGATTTAATTTTATAATTGGAACAAGATACTAGTACTTTGTTAGGAATGTTTGAAAGCTCACAGTTATAAACATTGCATATTATACATATAAAAAAATTTAAATTTGGCTTTTTCACAGCAATATTCTATTTTTAAAAAGGACATCTACCCCATTTCCAAGAAAATCTGTCGAAATTCCGCTCGAACTTTCATCAAAGGGTGACGATGTCCACAATCAGGAGCAATGCCTAAGGCCGCAAAGTTGTAAGGCTTAAAAGTCTTTTCCTTCCATGAGAAACTGCATGAAAAATTATAAAAGAAATAAGAATTTTCATTACAGAAACAGAGTCAAAATGAATTTTTAAGGTATCTGTAAAAGACAACAATTAGATAAAATAAGAAAACAAAGCTATTCAACTAAATGAATATAGAATGAGTATTGGAATCTTCCTTAGTAAGAATTATAAAATTTTCCAAGTTATGAAAGCACAAATCAATTTGTTGAGCTTTGTAGCTACTAGTTAAAGTAAGGCAAAGCTAAAGAGTGGTAAATCATTTCCATTTTATTGTAAATGACTGTTTTAGCTTTCTGATTAATCTGCTTGTTTTGATGTACAAGGCCTTAGATTTTGTGGGCATTGGACAACTGTGAATCCAGTTGAGTCCCCAAAGCAAAATGATTTTATTGAGTATAAGTGATAATAAACATAATCAGTTATATTTCTAAAGCATGACTGCTGTAATACATCACTGATTGTCAGTATTAGAAAAAAAAGTTTTTGTTAATAATATTCTACAAACCCAAATGGTTAATAGATACAACTTAAAACTTCAAAATATTCTTATGTACTTTTTTTAGAAGCAATTTTTGGGATTAAATTATTGTTATTTCAATATGAAATTGTGAAAACATAAATTAAAATATATTTATTTTCATTATAGTTCGAAAAAAGTATCCCTCTCTGGTGTCTGCGCATGTGGATGTAACGCCCTGATATGCAAGAATAAACTAAGGAAATCTCAAATTATAATAAGTTTGTAAAGAAGAAGGTGGGGAAAAAAAAAAAGAAAAAAAAAAAACACGCTTGATTGAATGCACACAAATTACTTTTAAGTGTACTTATTACAATTTTTTTTTACAAGGGATTTTGAATTTAATTTATAGAAAAGAGTGTACTATATTTTTAAATCAATTCAATATAAAACATAAAAATAGAAAGTTCAAATCTTAACAAAAAAATACCTTGATATCATTTCAGGAGTCAAGTCAGTTTCTTGTTTAATATGAGAAGTAGTAAAATCTGGGCCTTTTTCAATTTTATAGCTTTTAACTGTCCTGAAAAATACAAGCACAAATTATTAAGTATAATACAACATAAAAGCTTTTTAATGTAATAATGATAGAAATAATAATAATATATAAATGCATACAGCTTTTTTTGTGTTGCATGTTTTTATTAAATTGTTAAATTTTTAGCCAACAAGGAAACATTTAATCGATAAAAAGCTTTAAGTCACTGAAAAAAATATTTAGAACAAATATAGAAAAAATCATAACAAATATTATAGTTGAATTGTTTATATCCTGAGAAAATGTTGGACAATTTATAATTTTAAGTTATTTTTGGATAAATAAAAACTTTGCAGATAAATAAAACACACTTTAAAAATTTAAAACTCGGTAATAATCAATATGATAATATTAATCTAAATATTAATGTCCTATAAGATTTTTCAAAATAGATGTAAGGCTGAACATGACTAACAATTAATCTGAAACCAAGAAAAATTGAGTATGAGAAAGAGAAAGTGAAACTGGGACAAAATTCCCAAGTTAAGTAAAAAATAGTAGATTATGACAATAAATGATGCAATGTACCTAACACAATTTCTAAGAATGGTTTAAAAAAAAAAAAAAATTATGCGACTGCAGAGTTGTGCAAGACAAATTGTGAATGTGATGTTATTTATGGGCAATTATTATACTATGGTTTCATTTCAGCAGGCAACAAAGTAACTTTTGAAAATTTGCCTATTATATTTTCAAACACTAAATATGCATAATCCCAAGTTTTAATCATTATTTCTAAAAATCTGTAGTAACCTCATAATGCAAAACACTTAAACAAAATAAAAATAACTTAAATTGTAATTTTAATAACCCCCTAATCCCCATAAACTATGGCCATTCCATAAAAATTGAAGTTTTCAAATAGAAAAAAAAACAAAAAAAAAAAACACTTATGTATCTTACATAAAATCAATAACAGTATCTAAAACATTCATTCAATGAATAAATTGTAATGCTACAGAAAGATTTCATACATTTCTTGTAAAAGCTTTCTCTTCTTCAGTTCCAGCTTGATATTCTGTGCAACTTCATTTTCTCTTGAATTTTGAATTTTCATTAAATTATTTTGCACTTCATCAATTATATTGTCCACCTAAAGTAAAGTAAATAAAATCAACAATTCTGTAGAAATAAATAACACAGTAGAGAACTTTTAAACTTAACTTTTAGAGTACTATTTTAATAAATGAAAAAAAAGAGGAAATAAATCAATTAGGGTTTACTAAAATCATTAACTGAACTATCTTTTACCAAGCATTTTAGATAGCCAAGATAAGAGGTATGAATTTGCATTACATATACTACTACCTTCATTAATACTTGTATTACTTTTTTTTAATCACTCTTTTCTAAGCTTCCTTCAAATGAGTAAATCAGGGTGCCTTAATTTATAAAACTAGTATCTTAAAAGTTTTACCTTTCGAAATGCCATAGTGTCTCCCTCCTTCTTTTCAATGTAAATCCAACCAGCAGACATAGCCTTACTGAAGCCAACATTTGACTGTGGCACTGATTTCTAAAAATATACAACTTATATATAAAAAAAAAAAATTATATATATATATATATGTAATGTATTCGCATTGGAATAGTCAATGAAGCTATTAGATCGCTCTAGTAAATTCTCCAGTTAGCGAGAACCTCTTAGAATATAGTAGAACGTCCCTCAAACTCATATAAGCTACGTAATCCGTTTTGACTCCGCCTCTTGGAATATCAAATCTTGACTAGTGATTGCATCACCCACTTCGATGAGAACCTCTCTGAAAATAAACTTTTATAATTGTTTAATCTCGGCTGCTTTTTTATATCCTAAGAGTGTCAACACTATTTTACCGTTACATATATACAATATATATCAACTTGGCTGGTACTTGTATAGAAAAAAATCAGTTGTACAAATATTGCAAAAAAGGAATGCCATAGCATAATAAATTAAAAACATAAGACCATTAATTCTGATGTTTTTAGAAATCTTGGTACTTACACATCTCATCAGGCGTGTAGCCAGGACAGGGTGAGATCTCCAACCCCTCAAATTTTTTTTTCTTAAAATTGAACTTTCAAATAATAGGGATGCAAGTAAAAGTTTTACCTCAGAAAAAGCAGTAGCAAATTAAATATATACATTTTGGAGGGGATTTGGGGATAAATTGCGGCTGCGTAGCTACGGGTCACATGGGGATATATCACCAATCCTTATGGGGATATATCACCAAAACTTTCAAGAAATAGCGATGTCTGGTTACAAGTAAAAGTTATAGTTTTACTTCAGAAAAAGCAGTAACAAATTACAAAAAAATTCTGCCAAAAAATTTAATCCCTCCAAAATTCTCTATTAAAATGCAGCAAAATTGTTTCTTTCTATGATATCCTTACCCTACAATGAGAATCCCTGGATTTTTGGTTAATGATTCTATCTTTTCCTAGGAATTGAACTGAAAAATCTCTCTTTGTGCTGATTTTATTCCATCCTTCCAATAGAAAAAAAAATCTTGGCTATGCCCCTGAATTACATAGACTAAGATGCGACTTGAAGTTTAAATACCCCGCAGCACATCAATCTGAATTTTTTATAGAATGTATAGAAATATAAGTAGATCATGAATCCACTGGTCTGCAGAGCAAAAATGGCCGAAACTATTAAAAAAATTGTCTTTTAATGATTGAACTAAATCTGTCAAATATATCATAACTTGCCAAAAAATTTAATATCCTTTTTTTTTTTTTTTGATCTGGTAACCCATCACTCTTAAATTTTCAATTAAGAATGTCACAGACAAATTTTAGTTTCCTGGCACCAAGATCCTTCATCTTTTAAAAGTCAGCCAGGTAGCTAATAAATATTGTGTCATCAGTGAAGTAATAATTATTGCCAACTTGGCACACTTTTAAAAGCTAGAAGTATTTTTCAACAGAGAATAAATACCATCTGCACTCTCCCTCATTGAAAATAAAATAAAACACAGCAGTGGGTTACCACATAAAAAAGAATTTTGATTATTCGGCAAGTTATAATACGTTTGGCTGTAGGATTTATTTCAAATCATTTAAAGCCAATTTTTTTAAGTTTCAACCATTTTTGCCCAGTCAGATCAGTGGGTCCGTGATCTAGCAAGAGTAAAAAAATTTAAGAATGATGTTCGATGGGATACCTAAACTTGCAGTCGCCTCTTGGACTATCATGGAACGTTAGCTAGACAAAAAAATTAGCTAAATAGAATATCTTAGTCTGTTAAAACGGTTGGTCCAGACGGATTCCAAGTCCGCAGCACACTTCAGGAGGCATTCCAAAGGAAGACGCCCACAGTGGTCCGAGTGAAATCGTACTCCATAAAAGTAGGACAGGAAGTTTTTAATTTTTTTTCACCTACAGTTGGCAGGACAATATGTAAATACCGAAATATTTCTAGTGACTTGTGCACAGTCAAAACTAATTAAATTACCTAATTAAAATATATATTGACAGCTGAAAGTCCATTTAAATTATTGCCTAATAATAGTTTTGCATAAAATATTCATACTAATACTAGTTACATAACACTTAAAATACAAATATTCATCATGATATATTTCATAAAAATAACAAAAACATATTTTCTAAATAATTATTTTAAATTGCCCTTTGAGTTAACAAACTAATTTAAAAAAATTAATTCATTTGAAAAAATATTTCTTACGACAAACTATATTATTAACTGATAAAAATCTTAGAGCCAAATTAAAATTCATATATTTACAAACACAGAATTAAAATTTACCAAGGTAATAAAATTAATTCTGAAGCTGTACAAATTATTTATAATCTCAAAAAAAAAAAAAAAAAAAAAAAAAAAAAAAAATTAAAAAAAAAAAAAAATAATTAAAAAAAAAAAAAATAATACGATAGTTTCTGTTTTTCAATGCTAATTGAAACACGAAACTTCCAACAATTTAGATATATTTCAACACATAGTATATCTAAATTGTTGGAAGTTTCTGACTGTACTGATCTATGACGATGACTCTATGTACTGATATATTCTTATTTAAAATACCATCAGCTGTTTTTGAGATATTCCTTCAGGTGGAATAGCATAAAAGACGAGGGCTTCGTAACTCCCATTTTCAGCTACTTTTTCTCCTTCTCCGGTAAGTTTCCAATACTTCAGATCTTGCTGCTCCGCATTGATTAGCTGTAAGAAAAATATTTAAAAAAATGTGATCTATTATAATTTTAGTTTTGAAAAAAGCGTGCAACAAATTTGACAAAATATTACATTTCCGGCCGATTGCAGACTTTTAACAGCACCCACTATTTTTTGATGATCAATTTTAAATATTTCTGCTAAGCGTAGCGAATCAACCACATTATCTCCACTGTCCTTTAAATACAATAAAATTTCTTCTGTTAATTCTGCCATTATGATCTTATAATTCGAGGTAAAACCTTTTATTTTAATCAGCAAATCATTAATAATGCGGTAAATTAGTTGTTTACGTTTACGTTGGTTCTTGCATTAGAAACCATGGGGATAATTTTTGTCGCCACCTTCAAAAAGTAAACTGTATATTTATATAGAGTTTAGGCATGGTCCTAATTTTTCCACAATGTCTACTGTAAAAAACTACAATACGTAACTATGATTGACTAAAAATTCTTATTTAAATTTATATCTAGATTATGATTGGTTTAATGGATTGAAACAAGATTGCCAGATTATACAAATTCACTCTAATTCATTAAAAGATTCAAATGCAATGAAAAAATAATTTTTAAATGGTTTTTTGTTTTCTACGCAAAAAATATATATGGATTTCTCAGGATTATGAAACAAATTTATTATAATTCACATTTTATATAAAAAAAAATGTATTTATATTTGATTTCAAAATCGATTGAATCTGGCTACTTTGCGATATTTTAGATTGTTTTTGTTTCTGAATCGTTTCGTATTCTTACAGACAGGCTAGTACCAGTAATTCACATTTGCTAGTCTAGATATAAAAGATTTTTATTCAATTCATATTTCTAAGGCAATTTATGAATTATAAATCTATTTGAATGGCGGATATTGATGATTACCTCGGAACATGGAGGGTAAGGAAATCTTTAGAAATTCAACTAACAGATTCTTTTTTCGTAATGTTTTTATGCGCATCACTAAAAATATTCCCATTTCATTTTTTAAAAACATAATGTAAATTCATTGCATTTCAAAGTGTTTTGAAATTTTCTTTCGGTTTGCTTTTTATTTTCTAGTTTTGACATCAGTTGTAATGATTTAGGGTGAGATTTTTAACACCGATTTCAGACCTCACATATATTTGTTTTTAAACTCTTTTGTAGGAGAAGCAAAATTTCAGCTTCATATAAAATTTCATTATCGTATATGCCTTTAGTAACCTCTGTGAAATTTGAAGCTTCTATTGAAATGTTTTATTTTCAAAAGTGTTCCAGTTTGGTTTTTCTTATGTGTTTACATTTTACTTTTATGTCTTCCGAGTGTCTTTAATCTTCAAGTTTTATGTATTGATAAAAATATATTCCTAATTTGTGTGAAAGTATTAACATTTCAACATGAAAGTTTTGAAATCTCGGTGTATGTTGCCTTTGACAGTGTCTCTTCAATATATTTTCCCATGATTTTTTTTCAAATTGCTATTTATAAAATTACAATTTTATTAAATATGGGCTTGCCTATAGTAGTGGGAAAATATATACCTTTTTTTTATTAATATTTTCAAATAATTTTAAATTATGCATTATTTTATTTTCATGCACAATATTTGTGTAGTTTTAAAATTTCAAGATGCCTTTATTTCTTCATAGATTGTTAAGTGTTTGGCATTGCCCCAAACATTTGAATCATCTGGAATTGAAGGGTAAGTAATTGTTTTGACTTCAATTTTCTATTATAAAAAGAAAAGGATTTGAAATTAACACATAAGCGACAAATCAGTTTTCTCTTGTACTGTTCTTGCAATACCAGCAGCTACTTTGGCTGAAATCCCAAATCCTGCGGCCAGAATTCTTTACATAAAACAGCGCCAAGTTATGGCAACCATTAAAAAAAGTGGTTGGGCTGCCATTTTTTGGCAAAAATCAGCTTGGTGTAGAATCCGAATAGGACTTAGAATTTTAACCGCTGTTTTAAAAATAAAATTTTTAGTTATTTCTCTGTTTGAAAAACTAGTCTTGTATCTGTGCATGAGGTGAATAGAAATGTTACGATACCTAACAAAATTTTGAAATGTTGTTTAACTTATAAACTGTTTACTACTTACTATGTGTACTTTATTTTTTTTACCTATCTAATTTTTGCATAATAATTCTCTCTTATATATTTGTCTTTTCTCATATCCTTCATGACTAAAATATTAAGAGTGGATATGTAATACTGGCAAAACTATGAATTTATTGAAAACATTTTGATTAATCTAATTTTAGCACTATACTAGACTAAATCAAAAGTTGCATTATATTTAATACAAATTCCAGTTTATGGTGATATTGTGTTGATTTGAATCATTATTCTTTGTATTTTGCAAATAATTTAATAGTTATGAAGCAAAAAACTTAAAAGTATATATATAAAAAAAAATAATAATAATGATAATAATAATAATTATACTTGAAAAAGGGATTATAAAAATTAATTTTGACTTTAATATTTTTACGGATAATTCTTCACTATATAATTAAGCAAAAGTAAGCCAACCCTTTATAATTGTCAAGTGGCCATGTTTATGACATAAAACATGGTTCATACGTTTCTAAAAAACCTTGAAAAGTGCTTGAAAAAATCCTCATTTTCAAATTCTTAAAACCTTAAAATTTTTAAAAATATGTTTAAAATGCTTGACTTTTATTTTATTTTCTAAAGATGTAGCCTCTTAAAACATTTTGCTTAACAAAATGAGCAAAAATCCTTTGAATTTATTCAAGCAACCAGGAAAAGATGATTGAACACAATACCAGATTGCGTCATTTCCTCCTGCCACTTTGCTTCCCCCTTTGCTGAGTGCAACGTGGTGCTGGAACTTGCCACAAAAAAAAAAAACACGATGCTGGAGCAACATGTTTGGAAACTGGTTTATTCCTTTTAGATTTACATACTTCTTGTGGATTTAAATTTTGGGGGAATAAATTTTAAGTTTTCAGATTGTGTAACAATGCAATTTTTTTGTATTTACTCTTTTTGAGCATGCGCCGTTTACCAATAAAAAAAGCTTTGGATTTTTTTTAATGTGCATCCAATGTTGTGTTAATAACCTATCCTTGGATAAGTCCTTGGAATTTTTTCTCCTTCAAGTGTTTGAACCACGTAAAAAGCACTTTGTTATTTATTATGATAAAATTTTTGAAAATTAAGACTATACATATACCGTCTCCACTTTGTTGTTACTGATGAACTGCTGTTAATCAGATCATCCGCAATTTCAATAACTGTGACCATAAATTTGTAGCTCGGCTATTTATCAGATACTTTTATAATTATTTATTTATGATGGTACCTCCAAAATTCTACCCTATGGCAGTGTGGGAACTTAGTAATATATCGACTTAAACAACCATATTAACTGTTTTACCTTATTAACTCTAGCCTCTATTAACAGCCGTTTTATTGCTCATTCGATTAAACGGCTTCTATTATTGTAAATGGCAGTGGAAGAAGGGCTTTGAACTGAACTTAAAATAGCCAGTTTTCCACCAGTATAATGAAGTAGGTATCATAAATTCAGGTTATGATGGCCCATGCATTAATTGCCTTAAAAATTGTGTTTTGTTCAAGTAAGGGTTAAATAATTTTATTGTAATATATAATTTTTTTTTATTTAATTTTATTGGTTTACAGAACGGAATTTACTCTTGATGAAAGTGGGGATGTTACTTGGAAAGTACCTAAAGACACTGAACCAATGCCATTTTTTAGTTGTGAAACATATCAGGTAAGTTTTTAAATATTTATTTGCAGCACTTTTAGAATTTTTGAAAATTAAAAAAGAAAAAGCATGAAGTAAAAGTAGATTTCATTGCAAAGAAAAAAGTGTTTTAAAATTGGTATGCTTCTATCCTGCAGTATGGATTTTAAATTATTCAGTTGAACAGATATAAGTAGCTGTTAAGAAAATAAATATGTGGCTATTAATTAAAATTAAATTAAAAAATTTAAAAAATCAAGGTCTCAGCAAAACTTTATGCATCTTTCCAACCACTTGCGGAGGTCTACATCCTCTTGTAAATAATCTTACCTGCTCCTATGTTAGTGAAAAAATATCATAATGTATAATTATCTTGAAGATCCTATCAAACTACATCTCTGTATTATTACAAACATCTACTTAAATAGTATGTAATGTGTAATCTATTATTTAGATTGATCTGCATGCAGTTCTTTTACTCAGTTTAACATTTTCAACTCAGCTACAAAAAAACATTATGCAACTACATATTACATTTATAGTACATACAGATTTTCATTATAGTTCAGTAATGTTTTGAAGAAAAAAAACATTTGAGTTAATGTATTTTAAACTTAATTCAAGAAAATTTACTGCAGGATTATTTTTATTATTATTATTCAAAGAGATTTATGGTAAAATGTATACTTATGTTTGTATAATTAAAATATTTTTTATATTTTTATTTTTACTAATTATTTATTTACAATAAAATAGCATATACTCCTAAGAGGATTTTAATTGTTATTTGCAAAAGAAGCTGAAGTAACTGTCATATATTGATTTTTATATGAAGTAATTTTCTTTGCAGCTCTATTCTACTGACCCTCATTATTTAAGGTTTTTTGGGACGTTCGTTGATCATGTAATTACCTTTGAAGTGAGTAAAATATTTTATAAATTGTATTGGTTTTTCAACATAAATAATATAACCCATAGAAAAAAAGTTTTTTTTATAAATCCTCTATATGCATTGCCAATTTTTATATTCATTTACATCATATCGTCGTTTCTGTTGTCAGCGTGTGCTTGGTGTTTGCATCTAATTTTAAATATTAAAAACATCTCTATCAGCAAAATGTGCAGTAAAGTACGTACTTCTCAAAATTTATTTATTAAAAATGAATGAATTTATGCACTCATATTCAAATATCTTTTATTTATTCTGATTAAAACAATTTTGGTAACAGGAAAGAGTTTCTTCAATGATTGGTTAAATGGGATTATTAGTCTTCCAAAACAATTATAGTAACATGTGTAAAAGCGACCTTTTAGTGACAGTGACAGCCCCCAATGTTTGATAGAATGCTTTGTCATCATCATCAAATCGATCTGCCAAGTTCCAGCCCGATTAGGTGATGGCAAGAGAGTTAATTAAGCCTCTGCAGATTTGCCCCCATCAACATACACAGCCACACACAAAAAATTGAAGTTAATATAAAGGATTTAAAAAGTAGACTATTTCAATACATTTTAAGCTAACAAAAGGTTAATTGTCATAAAAATAACGAACAAATAAAGAAAAGCTATCATGACATATTAAAAGAAATTTAGCAAATTGTCATTTTTTTAGAATTTTCTACTGCTTTTAACTGCCAATTTTCTTTACATATTTGTTAGTTTAGTTTTTATGAAAATTAAGAATTTTTTTATAAATTGATTTTTTTTTACTATCATTTTTTTTAGAAATTTCTTCAAAATTCTGCTTATTTATAAATTTAATTAGTAATAAGAAAATAATTATTGCTTTTTTAGTTAAATTGTAGAAAATGTGTTTCTATATTTATACTTAAAGATATCAATTGACTTTTTCAAGAAACAGCTATGTATTTTTTGATTAAGTGATTACCAGTTTGATACATCATTTACTTGGCAGTTGGAACCTATCTAATAAACATAATTGTGTTAATTTGAGTAAAGAAATTGTATAAGTTGTTTTATTATTGCTTCTCTTCTCATAGTAACATTATGTTAATATTTTGTCATTCTACATAGAAGCTATTAAAGACTTTGTTTGGAATTCAAATTGATAATCTATTTTAAAGTTTTTAAAACTGCTACATGAATGTTTTCCTCATTTAAAAAGTAATACATTGCCAAAAATATGAACCATATAATTAATCAGGACTTTGATATAATATAATAATAAATGGATTTTTTGTTTTTGTTTCATTGCTAAGTTGTAAGTGCATTTTAAAAAATACCATTCTTTTCCATTTCTAAAAAACTTGTTTATGTTATGAAAGTGACTAACTTTCACTAACTTTTTATAAGCATTTCTAACTCATTGTTACAAGAAAGAAATGTTTAACGTTATAGTTAAACAACTGTAGTTGCATTATTATACAAATTTATCAGGAAATTAAAACTAACAATCCTTCAGAATTTCGAATATTTTATTATTTTTTTTAAATTGTGTACAATCTTTCAAAAATTCAAAAATAATTAACAATTATGAACAGTAATATTGTATATAATTGATTTGTAAAATTATTATTGAGACAATCTCCATGCTGTATTGTTGGCAGCTTAACTTACATTTAGAAAATATCATTAAAACTTTTATAATGTCTCTTTCACAGGCTCATTTTCTGGTTTTATATCCTAAGTGACAAAATAATCAGAGGATGATCTTTTCTAGTTCTGATGAGAATGATTTAAAATCAAAATGGGCTTAAATAAAGTTAACAACTGATTATTATTTTTTTTTTTTTTGACAGCTATTTTGCCAATAAAAGCATCATAATTTGAATAAAATGAATAAAAGAAACAAAATTTTCAAGACATAATTTTGCAAAAATATAATTATAGTTTCTATACTAAAAACGATACTTTGAAACCCATAGATAAGTTGTGATTAACATTTACGTATGCCTTTATTTACAGTTCTATTTTTTTAATACTAATTTATTTTTTAGGTTGATCGCCCAGTAGATAATACAATTCAGCTCATATATGAGGGTTGGTGCATTTTACAGTGTGAAAAGGTAAAGTATTGTACATTTTTCTTTTAGTTGGAACTGTTATATAAAACTTATCAGCAACTTTAAAAGGATAATAAAACTTACCAACAATAAAATTGTTGTAAAAAAAAATATGGCAAACATTTAAAAATTTGTTTTTAAGACTAAAATTTCCAATGCTTAGCATT
Organism: Linyphia triangularis; assembly: GCA_963978545.1. Classification (NCBI taxonomy): domain Eukaryota; kingdom Metazoa; phylum Arthropoda; class Arachnida; order Araneae; family Linyphiidae; genus Linyphia; species Linyphia triangularis. Next base: position 48,223,977 of record OZ021729.1, on the reverse strand, counting down.
AATTTCATAACTATTTAAAACATTTTAATTACACTGTACAGTAGGGTGCACAAATGCCCCTCTAGAAACAAATCACTCTGTCCCCAATCTCAAAGTGTTCCGTTATCTGTAAAAAGTTACCATTCCAATTCTTTTTATTTTCTAAACAATTTTAGGGGGTCCACGAAAAGTTGAAAATTTCAGATTTTTCATGTAAAATCACTCAATTCAGTATTTTTCATACTGCATTATTTGCCTATTTTATTAAAAAGTTAGGTACCTGTACCACCCATAAAGCGAGTTGAAATGTGCATTTCAATGTTTAAGTTCAATTATGTTGCAATGCAGTTTAATATTTAATTCATTTACATTTTCGGATAGCAACATAAACAACTTTTATTATCACAGCAGTGATTCGCTCTACTTTTTTTTATTCTACAACTGGTTACACTGTGTTCTTTTTCAAAATATTTTTGGTCTTGGCAGCAAGATAACTTGTTGTGAAGATTAAAAAATAAATGTCTCCAAATTTATAATTAATTTGCAATTATTGAGGTGTATGACATCATAATGATGAAGGTGTTCAAGAAAATTGATCTAAATGGGAGTCTGCAAAACTAGTTCTTTCACAAGCAAAGCTCTTTTATGAAAAAGTAAAAATCCCAGAATAATCAGTGATTGAAAAGCTTCAAAAAAAAAAAAAAAAAAAAAAAAAAAAAAAATGATAAAACTTCTTAATAATATTGCAAAATTAAGATTGCTACCCCTTAATTGATTGTATCTTGCATAACAGCAGATAGATCAAGAAGCTAAGCTGCAATGGAGTTTCAACTATCAACAATTAACAGTGGTTCTTCCCTAAATATATATAACTCTGCATTGAGATGCAAAACTTGCAACATCATTACCTAATAAGTACAGAACAGAAGAATATATCACTATTGTCGTAAGAAACATTCACCAGCAAAAGATTCTTGGTATATCAGCATATCCCCAAGAAATTAATCGTTAATGAGACCAACAATTGCTGACTTAATATATGAACAACTTACCTCTTGGCAATGCATACAAATAATTGTGTTTGACACCCCATCTTAGAACACAGGCCAGTTATTGCTACCTGCATCAGTGTAAAAAAGAAATTGGAACATGCGCTTCCTTTGTCAGCTTGCTGTCATCATGTTGGAGAAGTCATTTTGCCTCATGTGTTTGATGACTTAAAGATTGAGTCACCAAATATAACCAAATATAATTTTTTTAAACAATTTCGTGACTTTCTTAATCATCTTGGATATTTTGATAGTGAATGGGAATATTTTGACTCTTAGTCAGTGAATGTACAAGCAAAAAGAATAATTGATATTCTTGGAGCCAGAGCAATCCAGGCAGCCAAATCTGCCATCGATTTGGGGAAAAAGTTAGAAGATTATATGGAGTTCGTAATGCTTTGCCTAATATACTTAGACTTTCTCAATATTACTCAAGCAGCAAAATTAAACTGACCAAGAGCCTTGCACAAAGCATGCTGGATGATAATTGTTATGTACAATTAAAATTTGTCTTCTTGAGAAGCAAATATAGCAATTATCTGCTGGCACAACAACTTCAAAATAATAGGTTGCCAATTAATGTGACTTTGGCAACTTTGTTACTCTCATCTACAGCACCTGGTAGATAACCTGTGATTCTGCCATAAATGCCCCTTTGAATGACAAACAAATGTTTCATTCTTTTACATCTATACACTAAACTGTTCACTACATTATATGAGAGTGTAATCAGTACCTTTAAAACCCACTACTGGTATCTTACAGAAAAATTTGTGAAATTGGCACTTTGAAGCAATAAAGTTTTTCCACAAGAACAAAAAGTCATCTCTAATTCAATGTTAGCTACAAAACCAAATTCCACTGATACTGCTTTTAAATTGCAAGATAGATATGGTATGTATTTCGAAAATACCAATTTCCAATAAATCTCACTCTAAATACAACTCTTTACAAAATCAACAAAAACAGAGAAATCTTCTAAAACCATCAAAATTGATTAAACGAGTGTATGATACGAATTAAAGTGAAATTAAAAAATTAGTAGTATATGATTATATTTCCTTTTATTATATCACAAAATAGTCTAATTGCATTAGAATATACGTTTAATTTTTTTTTTACTTGTGATGGATTTTTTTCAGAATTTCCATTTCTATTATATATTCCAAGGACCTGTGGACCACATAGATGTTATTCAATTTTTAAAAACTTTTATGTATGATATTTTTTTAGCATTTTTAACAAGAATAACTTAGGGACAGATAATTTCCACGAAATTTTTGAAAATATGGGCGTTTGATGCACTCTACTGTACAGTAGTATATATTACAAGAAGAAATAGCATATAAAACTTGTTAAGTGTAAACATGTATTTTTTTCTAGTTACAACATCTTTTTAACTAAGTATTTAGACTTCTGTTAACTATGAATATTGAAAAATTTAAATTTAATAGATTTTAGATGAAGAAACGTTTAATTATTAAGTTGGTGTTTCATTTATAGTAACACCAACATAGTGTTTAGAGATTTTTGCTTTAATATAGATTCAAATGTCATTTTCACAGGTCGTACCTTCCAACTCTAAGCAGTTTCAATCAACTCCATATTCATTCTTGTGTGCCTTAGACGAAGGTTATTTTTCGGATCTCAAAATTAGTGCAAACAATGGAAAAGAGGTGAAATTTTTTTACAGATCTAGGTTTTAAAAAGTATTGTAATGTTTTAATGGGAGTTCTTTTAATTAAGAAAGCTTCCAAGTTTAAATAAACTATAAAATATAGAAACTTCAAAGTTCAAATAAAGTATAAAACTTTATTTCTTATTTTGTGTCTAACATATTTGATGTTATGTGGTCGCGGAACCTGATCTGAGTTAAAAATTATTTTCATGCATGTTTTCGGTTATTATTATTTTAGAATAATTAATATGTTTCCTCTTTTTGAAAAGTTGTAACATTTAATTTTGTTATTTATAAAACCTTTTTCTATATTCTTAAGTGTTTGTACTTTATGAAATAGAGTTTATTTTTGGTTTATTAGCTCTTGATTTACACTATGAATAACTTGAGTAATTTCTAATTATGTAACAAACTCATTGGAGTTCTTTAATAAAATTTGTTTTTCAGTTTAAAGTTCATAAAACTATCCTGAAACTTGGGAACTCTGAAATTGATTGGGATGCTACTCCTTGTCCTTTGTCAGATTTGCCTGAAGATGTTTTACACACAATTTTGCATTTTCTCTACTCTGAGTGTCTGCCTGATCCATTGGATGATGACACGGCTAGGAGTTGCTTGGCTTCTACTTGCGATTTGCCTGGCTTCGAAGGTTTTAGAGAATTATGCCAATTGTACCTTAAAAATAATGCTCTTTTAGATCGTAAGTCCTTTTCCAAATATGTTAAATTATTGATATATTTAACTATTTTTAAATGTATGAAAGCTTTTACAAGTTGAATTAAGAGCCCTTAAAGATGATGGTTGGACTCCTGAATGTTTTAAAGGAATCTGATGTTTTTATACTGTAGTTAAAAATTAAAATAAGTTGCAATCTTATAGTTTAGGTCTCGTTTTATGTTAGAAACCATTATATTATACATAACCGCCAACTACATGGGGACAAAGGGGCGGTTTGCCTCCATGCTTCCTCAACAGCGGGGCCAAAGGTCACCCCTTCCCGCTCTAAAAATCTGTAAACATGTTTTTTTTCCCCAATATTTGACCGATATGGACCATTTTCCAATATGGACCAATGACTGGCTTTCTGTAAAAATAACATTTCGTAATGTTCTAAAGAAAAAAAATCCCATAAAAATTTGAAATAAACACAATATTTGTTAGCATACTGACATTATTCATTCCTCTTCCCCTAATGAGAATCAAGTTAGTATTATCAACTTTAAATATTATATTTTAAAGTATTGTGTATGCTATTATTAAAGTTTAAAATCTTCACATTTTTGAAAAAAATTATAAAGTGCTATTTTATTATGAAGCATTGATTTATATTTGCTATCAATACTCAACTAGGGGTATGGAACATCGCACAACTTTAAATTATACTATAATATTGTGTAATGTTATGGTGTTATTTACCATTTCCATACTTTTGCTCATTCAAATAAAAATGGCCAGTTTGCCAATATTTTGAGCAATAATTTTTGCATGGACAAAAAATGAAAGAAAAAAACACCACCAAAATGGCTAAATTGGCAATGTTTTTTGATAGACATTACATTGTCCTTTCTTTTGCTTGAAACAGACAAAAAATCAATCGTTGATAGGTGATGCTATAGGGCAAAGAACTCTGTATTAAAGGCATTTTTTAAAATTTAGAATTTTAAAATTTAGAGTCTTATATCTCCTTAATTGAATAATTAGGCATTAGTTTTAATAATAAGTAAATATTTTTAAATATTGAATATTTCTATCTTCAAACATAAAACATACTTATTTAACAACCTGTGTGTCTCTATTTTTATGTTCATTAAATAAAATTCAGCTTCTATTTATATTTATTTATTGTGATATTTTTCAGAAATTTTAACATTAGTTGAAGAAATACATTCAATTGGGGATCTCGTCATTGACTACTTCAGTGGACAAACTGATGTTCTTTCTTGCTCGTCAGCTTCAAGCGATTCTGACGATGATGTGAACTTTGCTAATAATCCATCTAAATTGCGATATATTATTATACAAGCTCTACGAGAAAGTGCTGTTGGTTAGTCATACCTGTTAAAATATATTGATTATTATATGTGGGAGTAAAAATTTTGTCTTTAATTTTATATTTGGCTTTTGCATAAATTTAAAATTTCTATTTATATTCCAGCTGGAGGAAAGATTCTTGTCTTGTGTGATCTTTTTTCAAAACGAAAAAATGAGTTATGCAGGGCTGAACGGCATGAACTAATTGAATATCTCAAGACCAGGTATTTGCAATAAAAAGATTAATTTTAGCTCTAGTATATTATACATACAAGCAATTTTTAAATTGTTAAAAAGTTATTGATTTTGAACTAAATAATTCTGTATAAAATCGAAATGATAATATAAAAAATAAAAATTACATAAAAAATAATTTGTGTTTTCATTGATGCTATAAATGATTTTTATTTTTTATTTAAGTACAAATACAAAAAACTTGAAAGTAAAAAAATTCTGTTAAATATTCTATTAGTTATGCAAAAATATTTAATTTTTTTTAGATTACCAGACTTTATGAAACAGCTGCATAGACTTTTAGAAGTGATCAAAATATCCTTTGGAAATTTGACTCCTGCTCAGAGAATGGACATTGCAGCTTATTTCGTTTCAGATGTATGTGATTTGTTATGAAATTATAAAATACTATTTAAAAAACATAATTACTATTTTGCTAAATGATTTGGTGGTTAATAAATTTTTACCATTTTCTTTAAGCTTTTTTAATTTGCATCCGTAAAGGTGTGAAACTGTAAAAACTAATTTCCCTAAATTTGGTGTAGTTTAAAAAATGGCTTTATACTTATTTTATAAACAGTTTTATACATTTTGATTTTAAATTTACTAACAAATAACATGTAAAATATCCTCTGATTTAAAATATGAATTAACTACAAATCCATAATAATGATTACACTAACAAGGAGACCTTACGGTCTCGGAAATTCAGATCGGGATGAAATTTGGCAGATTGATAGTATACCGTAAGGGTATCCACACTGTAAAGTAATAAAGCGCACTAGCCAGAAGATTCCGAGAAAATAGGCTTTAAAGTGTTATGCATAGCTTACATTCTAGTAGAGATTTTTGATCTGCAGCTCCCGGTGGCTAAGTGGTCAGTGTGATGGGTTCCCGTACGGGCGATCCAGGTTCGATACCTCACAAGGGAATTTTTTTTTCCTTCAATTTATAAAGTGACTGTTACAGCTAATTGAAATTTGAATTAAAGATAATACTTTATTTTTAAATACGTAATGTATTTTTAATAGAGATAAATTAAATAGATATAATTAAAATTCTAATTACCACGGCAACAAAATTAGGGTAGGACTTAATTTATCTATGGATTTTGACATATAGTTTTTATTTGTCAATTATTTATTTATATACATACACCAGAATGACACTTATCATAAAAACATGGAAAACAAAAACTGTTTTGACATCTTGCACAATTTATAAAGGAAGATTGTTTACAGGAACAACCTTTTTGTAAAAGATTCGTTGGAAAACATACTTCATTAACATTCATGAAAATATATCTTTCGTCAGAAAACTTGGAAGCATACCAGGCATACCGGATCATTTTATCAAAAATTGATGATGGACTATTGATTGTATTTTTATGCAGTCTTCACGGGTATTAATTTCTCTATTATTTTCAACCAGATACGCGCAATTTTGCATACGCTTTAGTAGATTCTTTACCTGTCTATAAAAATAGACGTCGCAAAGTGCCGTTAGGGTTTTGAAAATTTCTGACTACCTGCTTGAGTACAATAGGACAACATTCTTACTCTTCCATATAGAAACTGATTCTTCATGTTTTTTGGGAAAATCATTTACTTCTCTACATCTTATAATATCTAAAAATTTATAATCACTTGTTTGTAAAAATAGTAAATAGAGTTTTAATGTACCTTCATTAAAAATACATTACGTATTTAAAAATAAAGTATCTTTCATTCAAATTTCAATTAGCTGTAACAGTCATTTTATAAATTGAAAAAAAAAAAAAAAAAATCCCTCACGAGGTATCGAACCCGGATCGCCCGTACGGGAACCCATCACGCTGACCACTTAGCCACCGGGAGCTGCAGATTAAAAATCTCTACTAGTATGTAAGCTACGCATAACACTTTAAAGCCTATTTTCTCGGAATCTTCTGGCTAGTGCGCTTTATTACTTTACAGCCCTTAAGGTATACTATCAATCTGCCAAATTTCATCCCGATCTGAATTTCCGAGACCGTAAGGTCTCCTTGTAAGTAATAAAACTTATTTCAAGGTCATAAATGTAAACCCCTTTTTTTAAATCTGGATGCTGAATCTGAAAACTGTTCAGCTTCAAATTTCTATAGTAAGTTTGCATAATCAGTGCAACTTTACTACATTTGATTGTGTACTATTTTTTCTTGGTTGTATATTGTGTTCTTGGTGGGTTTTTTGTGCTTTTTTATTATGTGATTGGTAGAAAATTAGTCCCACCATAAATAATTGACGTACACTGATAATATCAGCTGGTACAGGTTTTTTTTTTTTTTTTTTTTTTTTTTTTTTTTAAATGCCTGTACATAGATTTGCTGCTAATATTTATAAAAATGTTTTGCAATTCAACTATAAATACATTATAAATAAATTAATTTAAATGGAGATTTCAAGTCAAATTACCATAATAAAAATTTAAGCAATTTGATCCCTTTTTAAACATTTTTAAAAATTATGTCTAAGTATATAAAATAAGTCCAAGATGTAAAACTAAGATTTAAATAAAAACAATCAAGAGGTTAAAGAAATTATTGAAGATTTCAAGCCAAATTACTGACACCAGAGAAAGCCAAGTTAAATTTTTGAAGGAAAAGTTGACAAATCAGTCGCAAATATTAAGGGGAAAAATAAACTTACAAGAAAATAACGAGTTTTATGATCCCTAACAGTCACCAGATTAATTGTTAGGTATAAACTTCTGATTGTTTTATGTATTTGAGATACTTTTCTTGTCATTCCTCACCTGTCCATGTTTTTTTTTTTTTTAGCTTGAACATGCTTTAGATGTGGTGTTTGAATTTATAACAGAGATCAAGACAGCTCTAGAACAAATAATCAATGCTTCAAGTACCAAAAAAGAGAAAAATTTCTCTACATTTGGAGATAAGTGGAAAGGCAGCGTGGGGCAAGCTCTTGGAAAGTCTCTGAAAAATGTGAGCAGCTATGCACATAGATGATATTTTCTTAATTTCATAGTATTTGCTTACAGATTCTGCCATGTACTACTTAATATCTATATCAGAAATATCTATAGGACTAATTACTCTACCTCTTAACTTATGAAAATTTTAACAATTTAAAAAAAAAAATTATTTTCAATTATGTACCATTCTTTTTAGAAATACATTACTTTAGAGATGTTTAATACAATACTTTAGGAAAACAATTGAAATCAACTTTTGCAAAACTGCTGTAGAAAGAAAACACAGAAATATCGAATACAATAAATGATTTTTTTTAAGAAAGTTATTTGTATTAACCTGATTCTCTTATTTACAAACACACTTATTTGAAAATGCCTAATATTTGGGTTTTTATAAATGGTTATTGGCATTGTCAAAAAACTGTTTGTAAAGCTCATTTTTAAGAGAATACTGAATAAAATAGTGGTCTTAACTCATTTTAGTATTGTGAGTGTATACAAATCATATATTTGATCTAGTTTTATTTATAGTTTTTCTTAAGATGGGTTTTTATAATTTTGCAATATTTCGTATGTATTTAAAGTAAAATTGATTAAACAAATGGGGATTTGCATGTGAAAATGATTTGTATGCCTTAAAATAATGCATACATTATTCAGAAGTTAACATTTTTAAATATTTATACCTAGGCCCTTCACATGAAAGAATTAATGAAGTTAAGGAGTTTTCATGAGAGAGTTTTAGGAAGTTTTATGAATCTTATGCACAAAAAGTAAGTGAGAAATTTATTTCAGTTAAACTTAGTAATAAGAGATACCATTTAATTTTTAATTATGTGTTACCATTTTTTTTTTTAAGTTAACCACATAATTCTCTCTTTTTTCCTTGATATCATTAAACTAAATTTTAACTTTTTATGAAAAACTATATTTTTTATTTGTTTTTCACTATAATAGCGGTCTATTTATGCTCTCAAACATGTATGCTAATTTTATTGCTGCTGTATTTTACATATTTTAGCAAACTTTTAGCTTTGATTTATACAAGTGTTTAAAATAAAATTTAATGTTTATACAACATTTGTTTAAAATGTTTGACAATTTTTAAGCCTGGCCTGTAGGGACAAGGAGAGGCTGTTGCTTCTCCCTAGCTTTTGAGTTTATAATTATGTTAATTGTTAGGATTGATTAACAATAAAAGGTTTTCAGATGAAAATTTTATTTTTAAAAGACATCAAATAATTTAAATTAAAAGAATCAATCATTCAATTCATCATAATTAACTAGAATTTTTATCTTAAGAAAATATCATAATTGTTTTCATTGGTTTTTTTAAAAGATTTGAGGCACACCAGAATTTCACAAGCATTGTTTTACAATGGAATAAAAAATTAGAACTCTATGAAATAACTATTCAAATTGCATTAACTTATTTTTTATTAGATGTAAGCAATAAGGAATTAACTTTGAGTTATAAAGTACTCGATAGGTTCAATCAGAACTTAAAAAAAAAAGTTAGAAGTTCTGACTTACCATTTTGTTAACGATATTGGAATGTTTTGGTCATTTATTCAGAACAAGAATAATCATTTATTCAGGTTGAAATCTGAAGCCAAAGTTATTTTTGACTGCTTTAAAAAAAGAAGCATTTACATATAAAAAAATTCATGCTCTTATTCTATTAATGTGTTCTAAAACCAAATAAAAGATAGAATGTAATATATTAAAACTTTTACAATGAAACACAAAGGTGTATTTTTTTTTCAAGGAAATCACAATTTTTGTTTGTATAATATATTTAAAATATTTGTATAATATGTTTTGCCAAAAAAAGTTGCCTACCTGGAGATTTTTTAAGTGCATCCACGGCTTCTTACACTTGTTGAGGATATATGTTGTAGAATCATAGTGTTTTTTGGGAAAAGAGACGCAAACTTTCTTGTAATCCGACTCTCTAACGTCTGGAAATTTTTTCTGTACTCACCCCTATTCTCTGTTAATTTTATTTGAAACTTATTTAATTCATTACTTTCAAATTGTTAATTAAACAATGAAAATAGATTTTAGAAATTTTTACAATTTGATTGTAAAAATATCTAAACATCAGAGAAATGTGCATTTGAAATAATGTAAAGCATCATGTGTTTAAGAACATTTCACATAGTAAACTTTCTTACTCTGCAATTCATAGAATTTTTATCAAATCGAACCAAAATATCCTTTAAATTGTCCTGCACTATTTTAGTTTTTATTTATGCTTGGTTTGTTTTATTTTTGGTTTGTTTCAGAGAAGTGTTTAGTGATATGACTGTGGTCAATAAGAATCGTTCTGTGGCAAAAAATCTTGAACAGTTCATTAATGAAGTAAGTATTTTGCTTTTAAGTGGTGACTTCTTTTATATTCTCAGATTATTTTACATTCACAATTATTTTTCAGTATTTTCTTCTGTCTTCATATTTGTTGTTGACTTTCTATCTTGATTTCTTTTGTTTAAAAGATACCTATGTTTATGATGAGAACAAAAGAACTGACAGATGCCTTAGATGTGAAGCTAACGTTTAAAGATTGGAAATACTGGTTTAAATTAGTGACTTCTAAAATGGTAATATACATTTCTAATATGGGGCTCATTTGGGGATTGTATTTTTTTAATGTTTTGATAAAGAAATTATTATTTTGAAGGAATTTTTTGTATTGTGTACATTATCAGGAAATTATTGACAGAGTCCATAAAACTGGAAAGCCTAGATATATTACTAATGAACCACTTTTTACTTCAAAAATTTTGTGTACCAAAAAATAAAAATAAAAAAAAAAAAAAAAAATTTAAAAAAATACTGTTTTAAAAGAAAGGCATTTCAGCTGTACTAAAAAAAAAAAAAAAATGCAGTTTTTGTGAACATTAGTTTTGGAATTCTACTCACTATTGTCATAGATAACTTCTGTTGTTCCTTGTATTAATTCTAGCTTCCCTATAATGACATTTTGAAGTATCAATCTCTAAGTTTTGATTATTCAACTGCTTATTAATTAAAACTGGACAGGCATTTTAATAAGAATGCACTACTTTCAGCAAGAAAACTTATTTGTCTCTACTTAAAATTAAAAGTATTTTGATTTGTTATATGTAATAGTGCTTTATCGCTTTTTTACAAATAATTAAATTTTACTATTTAGGCGTGGGTCATAAGTAGACTCGCATGTCATCGTGAAACACTTAGTACAATTATCAATCAAGTTGATAATCTGGTCAGCCGCGAACAATTTACTCGATGCCTGATTCAGCTTAATTTGCTTGATCCACCAATCGCTGTAGCTTCATCACCATCAACTAGTGTAAAGAGTCCTCAACCTAGTTTAAAAAGTCCTCAACGATCAATTAACTTACCGCAGGTATTTAATATTTTATTGTTATTAAATGAAATTTCAACTTTTATATGTATTTCTAATTTAAAGACTTAAATTAATTTTTTTAGTGTAGTGAAGTGAAATCTTTCCATGAATCTCCAGTGGCTGCCGACAGCAAGTTAGCAAGAAATGCAGTCTCCTTCTTAAAAAATGGCCTTGATACAGACATGAGTTTTGAAATAGTTATAAATCAAGGTGTGCTTATTTCTGCAGTTTTTACTTGTCATACCTTGTTGATTCATATCTGTATTTTTACTTCAAAAATTTATATGATACTATGTTACTAAATGTTTTAACATTTTTGTACAATTTTGAAAGATTTACATGCTGTAATTGAAATTGCTGAATGTTTATTTCCATATTTAAGTATATACTTTGTAAACAATTTAATTGTATATTAACTAATTTTTGTTATTGCTATACTATTAATCACTGTTTTTAGTAGAAAAGAAATTATCTGCTTGTCCTAATTCTGATTTTGAAAAATATTTGGTTAAATTTATTTATTTGAGTAAAACTTTTTTTAAACTTTGCATAGTTATTTTAATTTTAATGTCAGTTGAAAGTACAAAAAAGAAATAATAATAATTATAAAACTTTTATGCTGGAAATATGTAATTGTGGATAAGCAACTTTTTATAAGCAAGAACATAATTACACTAGAAAACCATAATTAAAATATTATTTATAAAATTGATAGTAATTCAAACCATCAAGTTTTTTATTCTTAGTTAATCATTCCTTTTTTATTATGATTTTGTCTATTTTCTGAAATTTCAGAATCGAACGAAAAATGTGCAGGTGGGATTCAGAGTCCTACAGGTGCACAAGCAGCAAGTCCCTTAGAAAATGGAGAAATGCAGTATGTGACAATTAAAGCTCATTGCATAGTCATAACTTCTCGTTGTGATTGGTTTCGTAAAGCTCTTTTAAGTGGTATGAAGGAATCTATCAACAAGTATGTATTCAAGAATTTGTATGTAAATAATTATCTGTGATAAAAAAAAAATAATATTGTTAGAGTTTATATTTTCATAAGTTTAAGTTATTTGTATTCCCTATTAATTAAGAGAGGTGACACTCAATAAAAATTGAATTACAAAAAAGCTCACATAATTAAAAAAAAAAAAAAAAAATATTGAGTGCTATTAAAACTACTGTAAAAATCACAAAATAATTTTAAAAAATTCAAATTTTTTCATTCTTTATCTTACTTTCCATGATTTTATTTTGTATCGCAAATATTGAAGTCTAAAATTTGAATATTTTGTAAAAATAAAAGTTAAAAAAAAAGTTTCAATAATTTTTTTGTACTGCATATTGTCTACCCATTTATTATCTATGCTTTAGGTATACATTTTTTTCATGTTTATTTTACCTCACTTTGTTGGTATATTTCTTTTATTAAATTGTCTGAATTAATACAGTACCAAAACTCTTTAGAAAAGATTTTCTTATTTAAGTTATTTCCTAAATCTTAATAAGCTACTTTTATAAAAATCTTAATTAAAGCACTTGTCATATCTCAATTTGTAATTTATCTGAAATTTTAATTGCAAATGACCTATGTTGATTTTATACCAAAAGCCAACTAGGGTTGTAAATATAATTTATTTATTTTTTTTGTAGCTTTTTTTTTTTCATAGAATTTTGTTTTTAAAAGTATACCAATTTTTATAAAATCTGCCAAATTTAACATTAATGCAAAAATTATCTATTAAAAAAATATAATTGATCCTACTAAGTTCCCTGCTCTTCATTAACCACTTGAAGTTGCTTCATATTTTTTTAATGGTTGATGCAAACAGAAGTTATCTCTGGTGAAGAAAAGTTTTTTACACAAACAAAAACTAGTTCCTCACAAATCAAGTTTGAAGTTTATGGCCAGGGACGACACGAACGGGGGGCGTAGGGGGTGACTCGCCCCCCCAAAGTTTCAGAAAGTTGGACAGTCGGCAAATTTTCAAAATTTTTATCGAGATTTTTCTTTTTCTAAAGTCGATCCACAATAAAATCGACTTAAATGAAAAAAAAAAAAAATGGAACAAAAATATTAAAAATATCTTAATGCAGCGTGACCCGAGTTTGACGAATCGGCATTTTTACAATAGAAGTCTATTATAGGGGAGTCGGTGTCTTTTTTTACGGCTACAATGATGGACTGCGAACGCAAATATTATTATATAAATATTACCATAAGTTTTTAGAAAGGCTGGTAGTCGTCAAATTTCTGAAATTTCATCCCTTCTTTTAAAAATCCCTACTGAAGCATGTTTCAAAACATATTGAATGGAAAAAGTACAAATAATTAAACTCATCATTATTATTATAAAATTGTGATCACAATGCAGCCTCAGTTGACGGTCAGCAATTTTGAATTGGAGTAAGTATGTCCTTTTTGACAGGAACATTAAAATAATCTAATCATTGATATCTTCACTGACATTAGATAACTTTGATGTGTTACAGTAGATGATATACTTGTATTTGTGGTACGTCAGAAAACGCCTCAAAAACCATGACATACACATTAAACGTCATTTACATAAAGTATGTAATGTACAAGTACATCATATGAGTCAAAGGTTTTATACAAAATTTCAAAACACCAAAATTTTTGTATACGAAAATTGACCCACATTTTACAAAGTTATTGCAATTAATGTCAAGTAGAACTCCGTAAAATGATATGTACAGGATGGTCGTAAAGAAACTTTGCCGATATATGGATCTCTAAAGGCAGTCTCGTTCAACAGATCGAGATGAGATTTCAGGTATAGTTATTCAGAGATATAAGGTTGGAATTCTGTGAATTTCGGCAAAATGGCGCTCACGATTATTTCGGTTATAGTTACGAATAGCAACGCCTACTTTTTCCTATCGAGAAATTATCACTGCATGCGAAAACCCTAAAGAGCGTTGGAATGGTAAGTGTAACACAAAAAACGGACTCGCAAAATACAGATCTGCGAACTGCCAACAAAAACACGATCGGAGCAATGGAGGCTACTCACCAAATATTCAGCTTAGAAAACCGATTAAATTGCCTGTGATGGCACTCATGTCAACTTTGGCCTCTGTCAAATGCAAATTTCCATTGTGCCCCTCAATCGCGTTTTTGTTGGTCGTTGGCAGAGCTTTTTTTTTGTGCGTGCATAATGCTTCCGTTTTTTGTGATACACGTACCGTTCCATCTCTTTAGGGTTTCCTTATGCGCTGAGCATTTTGCGACAGGAAAAAGTAGACGTTGTCATTTGAAAATTTCGTGCATGTAACTTTAATCATAACCGTGAGCGCCATTTGTTGCAATTCACAGAATCTCGAGCTCATACCTCTGAATAACTATACCTGAAATCTCATCTCGATCTGTGAAACGGAACGGAAGCTAGAGGCCCATATATCGGCAAAGTTTCTTTATGATCACGTTGTACTTCATATATTGAAAATGCATTCCCAAAATAATGCATGCCATTTGTAAACTGGAAGGCGATATCGAATTTATTCTAACAAAATCTTTGGAAAAGTGTTGAAAGGTTTATTATAATACTATATAAAATTCTTAATGTTCCCCGTGCTCAAATAGCTGTGGACCAACATTGTCCAATACAACCAGGTTCAGTGTATTGCAAATTGTGAGTATCCTTTCACTCCTATCCTCGATTTCTGACGCAGTTTGGCCTTTGTGTTGCCCTTGCGCCTAATAAATTTGAAAAACAATCAACCAACCTATCCTGGATTTCACCACTTTAATATTTGAAACATCGGGAAAAAATTTTCCTTTAGATAAACTAAGATTTTTTAGTCTAAATACTTTAAAAATATTTCAAATCGGATCAATAAATCTCAAATTAGGATCATAACCATTACATGTGGGTAAGGGAAATGGGGGTGGGTTTTTGGAAATTTCATGTTGACGGTGATGTTTCTCTTGCTTTGAAGATTACATGTGCAACTTGTTCTTCCTCAAGATCGGATTAACACTGTAGATTTGAATACCTTCCCCCCTCCCCCCACACCTTTCCCAAAAAACTCCACACGTACTATCCTTATATAGTTTGGTATGTTGTGCTAAAAATTATGCCATGCTTTTTTATAGACTATTTTGTCACTAAATTCGAAGTTCAATTAGTTGCGAATAACTTACCTTTTAGCACATAAATATTATAGTTTGGTTTAATGCTAAAGTAATCCATTTCATTTTTAGTCCTGCTTAGGAAAAAAACCCTAGCATTTTCAAGTATATTTTCCTTCTTGAACAAATGATTATTGTTCAAAAAACGAGTAATATTTGCAGAAATTATTGCTGAAAAACCATAACACATCTGTGAAAAACCACAAAAAAATAATTAAATTAAATCTAGCAATTTTGATAAAAATATATACTCGAAGTAACTACTTTTAAGAAGTAGGTTCCTGGATTGAATTGCTACAAAAAAATTAAGTTTTACTATTAACACACGTTTCAAGAAAAATCAAAATCTTTTTTTTTAGTTAGGAAAATGTGTTAAAAAGTATTTAAAAATTAAATAATTAAGAAATCGTTTTTAATAATAATTGTCTTTTGCAATGCAATTATAGTGTCCATGAACGCCTACATGATTATTTGCAGGGAGATGTAAGGCTACAAAAGTTTTTGTTTAATTCTTGATTTTTAGAAGATGGGAATTGGATTTCCTAATTGGATGTTAGTTAATAATTATTCATTAATGCTCTGTTCAAATTGATGAATCCATATATATTTTTTTTTCAAAAAATTCTTGTAAAATTTTCAAATTTTTCTTGTAAATTTCCCCACTTTTTTTCCCACGTTACTTTATTTTTCGAAACCCAGAGGGGAAGGAGTGCAAGTGCATATTTCTTATGTCCCTGATATTGTATCTATTATAAAAATTGCAGTGTTTCGCGTAGGGAATTTTCTGTAGCAGATATAGTCCACCAGAACTTTATTTTTCGAAACCCAGAGGGGAAGGAGTGCAAGTGCATATTTCTTATGTCCCTGATATTGTATCTATTATAAAAATTGCAGTGTTTCGCGTAGGGAATTTTCTGTAGCAGATATAGTCCACCAGAATTTTAAAAAGAATAATTTTTCCAGAATTTGTTTTTTGATCAACCTTTATTACAATTCTTTATAAAAAAAGTCACCTATTTGATCAATAATTTTCATCTATTTAATTCCATGTTAAATTGCTATTTTCCAACCACTTTTACACGCTTAATTATTCTTTTTCGAAACTGCAATTTGAAAATTTCAAATAAAGTTGTATCGAAATGAAGCACTTGTACTTCTCAGTTTACTGAATTGGTTTAAGATTCTGAGGGGCAATTCTATCTATCTGCAAGGTATAAATGTCTCCCTCCCCCCTGCTCCCAAATAAAAACGCTTCCAAAAATAATCTCCTTTGTTTGGAGAGGAAGGGTTAATTTACTAAAAAGAAATGAAAAATTAAATGAATTTGAAGGAACTTTAACTATAATGTGATGGGAATTTACTTAAAATTTGACATTAAGTACGTATTAATAAAATGCCATAAAATATTAAAAACTGTTTAGAAGGTAATTTAAAAATAATTCAAACTAATTTCACATTAAATAAAACAATTCACAATTAAATAAAAAAAAATGCATTAACAATAAGTTTTACATTAATTAATAATTAATTATGCATTAATTATTCATATATTAATTAAAAATTATTTATAAGTTAATTTTACATTAATAATAATTAGTTAACAATTTATTAGCACCTTAATTTATATTTTCTACATTTACACCGGACATGCCTTGATTTCAGTCGGCAAAAGGATGTCTACGCCCCCCCCAAACCAAAATTCTTAGCGACGGCCCTGTTTATGGCCTTAATCTTTCAACAATGTGTACCTTCACAGAAAGGAATATAAGTGAAAATGTACTTTAATATTATAAAATACGTAGTTTAATAAACTACTGGGTTCGTGAATATATTGGAATACATAAATATGGGAAACCAAAAATTTATATTTTTACCAAATTTTGCTATTTCCAAAGATTTTTTTAATCCTTGAACGAATCCAAACAATTTTAGTCTTATGAAAAAAAAAATTCTACTGAATATTTGCCAAAGCATATATTTATGAGATTTAAATTTATTGACATCCATCGTTGATTATTAAATCAGTAGTAGTTATAAGTAGTTTTCCTTGTTACTATTGTTTGTGTACAATTTTAATTTTTAAGCCTTAACATTCTTTACTCAAGAAACTTTTTTCTAATTAACTTTTCAGAAAGATAGTTATTCATGACAGCACATCGCAATTATTTTTGATATTTCTTGAGTATTTATACGGTGGTCAAGTGGACACTGGACAGTTATCAACAGAACAGTTAGCAGATCTTATGCAGTTATCTGATAGATATGAGGTAATACTTTTAGACTTCACTATCTGTGTGAACCAACAAGATTGATCTATTCAATGAATTGCTTTGATTAATTATGAATTTATGTGCAGGTCGATTGTTTGAAACAGATTTGTGAGGATTCTCTTAAGAATCTGATAGATGAAGATTCAGCCTTATTTCTCCTTGGTATTGCTGATCAGTTTAACGCTAGGGCATTAAGGGTGAGAAAATAGCATTGTTTTAATTGTTAACATTTTAAACCCTTTTAATGCTGTATATATGTTATTCTTTGACACATATAAAAGTTTTTTTCTTGATTTCTTTAATTATAACATTGAAAAGTGTGGTTATTTTATTAAATAATCAAAGGAAGAGGTAATATATAAAATGGAATAAAAGTATAATGAGAATATTGAATAAAATGTATTAAGTTATGGATTGAAAAACAAACCACACCTGTTTAAAAACTGTTTTTAAAAACTTCATAGACAATTGGCACTAAATTTACTAAAAGTAATATTAACTATACATTTGAAATTTGAAAACGGAAAAAGTGGATGTATATTGGAAAGGGCAGTGACTTTATCAAGGGAAGCCACTGTGCTGATGCTGCTACAAAGAGAACTTTTCTGTCAGTGTCAAGCAGAGCTTAAAAATTTACACTGGTTCCCCAAAATTCTATTGACAGCCACAGTACAGATATAAAAGATCACAGAATTCACAAATTAATTTTAGAAAAGCACAAGAAATGGAAAATCACTCACCAATCCCCTATCCAGTATGGCTTAAAAGAGAATTTTTAATAATCATCTTGAACCTATTTAGTATTATAATTTTAAACTCTTACGCCATCGGTCATTCTTTCGAGTAATTTTTAACTAGTTTGTTAACATTGAAATAAGTTTTATTGTAAGTTTTTTAACCAGATTGATTTTAAATATACTGTGTCCTTCATTAAAATCTTTGAAATTATTGCATATTTTTTAATTCTATATAAATTGGTATAAAAGATGTTTTGAATTTTTGGTTTTGTTTTGATTAAATCACGATTATAGTTTGTAAGTAAAATAACTATGAAATTAAAATCCAATCTTTTATTGTATCATAGATTCTAGTATTTTCCTTGTAGATTTCTATTTTGACATCTAAATAATTGGGTGATTTAAAGGTGTTTTTTTTTTGTTTTTTTTTTTGTAGTGCTCCTATGGGTAGATTTTATTCAAAAATTCACAATGGACAATTCCTGCTTCTTTTAATTTTTTTTTTATTCAATTCTAACTGTTTCGAAAAGGCCATTAAGACAAAAATTTCTGCTCAATGAGCTTCTCTTTTTTAATTTGCGATCAAAATTACCTTGTTAAACGTTTGTGAGAGAACGACTCATTTCGCTGGCATTGAATGTGATGTCACGGCTTCGCAAACATCTTGGCTTGAAATGCAACAGCGGAAACCAGATTTCCAAGTTTCTCGCAAATCACGCCAACCTGTACAGAATGTGGCAATAGTCTACCAACGCCAACTCTTTCAACGCCAACTATTTGGCAGAAACCTCATGATAACCATAGAAATAATAGGGTCTCTTTACGTCACGGACTTTGTTGACTGTTTTGATCGGACTGGCTTTGGCTCAATTTTGGGGCATTTTCTTTTCTTAATATTTAAATAACTAATTTTTTTAAAGAACTTTTGTTTAAATATTTGGAATCAGAAAGAAATTCTTCATAAATATATACTTATTTCACTCGTTTTTAAAAAATGCGGGAATTGTCCATTGGCTATTTTAAATTATATCAAGTAATATGCCTAATTACTAACTAATATAACTAAACCCCTTAATGGATTGAATCTTCAGATACTTTCATAAAAGTGCAGGTAAATATTTGCAAAGGCAGAAGTAAAATAGGATACCATAGGAACACCTCTTCTCTGTCTAAAACAATTTATTTCCTTTGAAATGAAAGTTTTCAAAAATATTAAACTTACAAAGTTCAATTCAATTCCTAACCACCTTAATGTTGCAATCCCTGAGATATCCTTGAAACAATTCAGCACAAATATATATTAAAATTTCTGATAGAAAACTTGTAAATAGGTTTACAAAATCAAAAATATAAATTCTTTTTAGAAATTTAAATTTGAAGTTATTTTGCTTACAAACTATTGTAGTATTTTTTTTTTTTTTTTTTTAAATTTAAAACATCTTTTATAACCAATTTAATAAAATTATAAAAATATACAATAATTTAATAGATTTTAATGAAGCTTGTAATTTACTTAAGATCAACTGGTTAAAATGTTTTTAATAAAACTTATTTTAATTTTAACAAATTGATTAAAAATTACTGTAATGGACGAAACATGGCGTCAGGAATTGGAAATTATAATAAGTTCAAGAAAAGGGTTTGAGATTTGAGGCATACTGGATTGGGATTTAGTAATTGCTTTTTGTTTCTTGTATTTTTTCTAAAATTTGTGTATTTTGTGATCTTTTATATCTGTATTTTGTCTTAAAAGTATGGCTGGCAAAAGAATTTCAGAGAACTAGTGTCATTTTTTTAGCTTTGTTTCACTTTAACAGAAAAGTTATCTTTTGACATCTGCACAGTAGTTTCCTCTTGTTCAAGTCACTGCTCTGTTGCTTTTTTCAATATATTTTAACTTTTTATATTTTCAAATGAATGGAATTCAAATGGAATTTTGTCTCTATTTTTTTTTTTTTTTTACTCTTGGACATTATTAACTACTTTGCTCAGATATTTTAACGTACAGCTTTTTCAAAAGTAGAAGTTGTAGCATTTTAATTTTTTTTTTTTTTTTTAATTTACCTGTATTTTGGTGTAACTATATTACTTGTTGCTAATGATGCTTGCTGTAATGCTTGTTGCATTCCGATTGTTTCATTGAAATTTATTTAATAATGTTCAAATTTTATGCCATAAGACTATTTTCCTCCCCCCCCCTTTCCCCCCCCCCCCCTCTCTCTCTTCTGTTTTAAGCTCTTTGACCTGGCATTGCTTTGATTTTTATATTGAACATCGGCTCAATATATATATAAAAAATTTCTGTAAACTTATTGACAAAATTTACATTGAAAAGAGGGGAATTATTTATTTCTCAAGAATTTTTTTTTAGTAAAAGCTGTAGAGTATTATAAATTTGTAAACTTTTACCTTTTCATTTCTCAATAATATTATTTAAGTCATGTATAAAACAATTTTATAATAGGCATTATTATTCAAATGGGGTTTATTATTTTGAAATGAGTAACTGTAAATAGATGCAAAGTGATTTTTAAATTTCCTGAATGAGTTTGTACTTGGTTTGAGACTTTTGTAATTTATTTTTATTTGTTTTAATTTAAAGTAATCTGTTCTGGAAGTCAATAATTGCATGAAAAAAACAATAGCTACTCTGGAGAAGTTTTTATTGCATCAGTATTTTTTATGAACTAATTTGACTTGATTAAATTTTTTTAATTGTGTTTAGACTGCAGCTTTGGAATTCATAGCTTTGAATAAAGATATAGTTAAAAGTGAAGTTTTTTATGACCTACCTGAAGATTTGCAATCGGAAGTTGAAGAAATGATTACCTGGGTTGAACTAAGGTATTTGTTAAAAATAATATAATATTAATTCTTTGAATTTAGATACAATTTTCTGTAATATAAAAGATTTTTCTAAGTACAATAATAATCACCTGACGATTTTGAAAACTTTTTAAGTGAAACACTTTTATTCAAAGCCATTTTAATTTGATAGTGCTATATATTATTATTAAATTTTTGCTCAGTATAAAATAACTGACTTTCATTTAATTTTATTTTAGAAATTCCCAACGCAGTGAAGAGCTTTCTGGGCCTCAGTTTCTTAATCATGATAGCCCTAGTTCTATGTCATCGAGTTTATTAGACATAGAAGAACTATTCTCAGCAGTCAACATCTCAGGAAAAGATGTGAGTTTACAATATTTATTAGAATGTATAACACACATTTATACATCAAAAGAAGTGCAACTTAATTTTTATATTAATTTTCAAAGGGTCAAAATTAGTATCGAATTTAACATAAGTATATATTTTACAGTTGTATCTTTTTTTTTTTTTTTCTTTTCTTTTTTTTTTTTTCTGTAGAGCTGATCTAATTTAATTATTTAACGAATCAAGAATAGTTTTGTGAAAAATAAAAATAGTTATTGGGAAGATATTTTATTCGACAATCATAAGTTTACATGTATAGCTTTTTTAAGTCGTCGCTTCTCTGCATTCTAGTGCAAACTTATTCTGTAAAAGGCCTGTCCACTTGTGAAAGTCTATACACAGCTTTCATACTCTTAACTATAAATTTAAAAATTCAATTAGAAGTGACAAACATTTCAACTAAATGGTAATACATATACAACACTTATAATTTGAGCTACATATGCTATGCACTTGCTTCACCATTCTCTATCAAAGTTTAAAAAAGTGTGCTTGAAATTGCAACACATTTTTTTGTTTGTAACAAAAAAAATTTAGTTTACTTTTGCACATGTTTTAAAATGTGATTATTTCTTAAAGAAAAATAACCTAAATGTTTTGAAATAAATTCTTTATGTATGTGTTTTTCTAATTTTATTAATCCATTCTATTACAAGATTATCATTGCATAGTTTGGTCTAACAGTAGGTTCACTTCCAAAACGACCAACTCGATTTTGGATCACCACTTCAAAATTCATACAGAAAGGAGTAAACAAACTTGGGATTTGTTTGTGTGTGTTCAAATCTCTACCAATCCACTATCTGATCATGAGTTTCTGGATGCCTCCATATTTTGCAATTACTGACTGGATGCCTCAATATTTTGCAATTACTGAGGCATTCAAAAGAAATTAAGAATGGGTAGGACCTCATTTTGTTGTGATCATACTTGACACTTTTAAGTAAAATATTAACCAACTTTTGGTCTAATAGATTCAAATAGAATGTCTTTCTTGCAACAGAGTTGAAGCTAGTTCTTATCATAGATTTTGATTGTCATGGCTCATAGCCAACTTTCCAGTTCATCCCAAAAAGCAGGGATATGAGCAGGTTAGTTCATTCCTAAATACCCATATTTATAAATTATTTGCATGTGACACATATAGCTAACTTCTGCTAGATCATGTTTAAAAGAAAATGATTTCTTTTTCAGAAATGTTTGGAAATAAAAGATATTCTTGTTTATTTAGGTAGAGTTCGTACAATTCTAAATATTTTATCTGTACATTTGATATACTTGAAGGCATGCTGACCCTTATGGGAAACAATTGAATAATTTTACTTCTAACATCAGATTCAAGATTAGGGGAAGTTTGAGAGCAAAGACAATGCCATTTGAACTTGATATATTTATTCATCTTTGCTGCCGATTGTTAGATTTTTGTATCATAATAGTCCTTATCCAAACAAATATATTGTATATAATAAAATAAAAAATATATATCATATTTCTGAAATTGTAACAAATACTATTCAAAACTACTGCTATTCAAAAGGGTGTGTGATATGTTAAATCCCTACTGAAATATTTTCCATTTTATAATATATATATTAACTTCTATACACTAAAATACTCATACATTTAATGTCAAATTTCTTAACAAAAGTAATGGGAATTGACTGGCTGGTTTTTCACTACTATTTTTGTGTAAATGGATAAAAATATTTTTACTTCCCCTCCTGAAATGAAAGTGTTTACTTACAGCCTTCATTCATAGTATATAAGTTTCAAGGATATGTAAACTAAAAATAAAACTTGAAAATTGGCTGTAGTTTATAAAGTACATATCTAAAAGGAGAAAAACTCATGTAACTGTTGAGATTCATATGTGTCTCTTCTAGGGTGAACAAGCATCCGACTCCAGTTCTCTTGAAGATCTTCCTTTGACCCAAGATTCAGCACAGTTAGAGGCATGTGTTGCTCAGCTAAGGGACATTGTTGGTGAATCAGTTCCTCGCGAAGAGCTTGTTCGTGTGTCTTTGGCGGCAGATTACGATGTCAATAGGGCTTTGAATTTCTTCTTCACTCGATACACCTAGCCCACCTATTTGCAATATTTGCGTGATATGAAACTTAAGCATTTTCATTTATGAATTTTTGCTTTACAAAGTTGTAGGTTTTAAGCTTAACCTATGTGGAAGAAAAATGGTTCTCATGCAGGATTTGTTAATTGCCCGTAAGTGATCGATTTGTTGAGTTTAAGCACAATCTGTGTAGTTTTAATCTGATTTGAAGAGATAAGCAACTAAGAAACATATTTAGATGTTGTGGAATGTGTTGAATTCCTTAATGCTCTCAGAAACTTTCTTAATTGTGTTTTGATGCTTTTTAAAAAAATTCCCACAAAAATAAATTTAATCCGAATTTTCAGCGTTTCTTCTATAAGATTGTAAGTAGTGTTCAGAAATGCTTATTAAAATTTTAAAAATTAAAATTTATTATGAATGATTGTTATACATTGTTTGATAAAAGGGAATTTTTATCAAACTGTCGCAAATAAAAATTGTTAAGAAAATAATTTATCTAAAATGATGTTTTGTATTACAAGTGTAATTCTAATGCTCATTGTATTTATATATATATTAAAGATTGTGATATTGTTAGCGCATGATATCAGTTTGAAATTTAATGAATTTTAATCAGAAGCAAAATGCTATATATCTGTCACTTTCATGCTTTTCTTGGTATTCTAATTTTTGTTTGCTTTTCTAAACTTTGCAGTTTTACAATCTGCACATGCAAAATGTAGCAAAGGAATTGTTTTAACGGAAAAAAAATTATACAATTTTTTTTATAAAGAGTTTATGTAAGTTTTTTCTTCTATTACATATTGTTTATATTCGCCATGCTCAAATGTATTACACTGTATTGATATCTCAAAAAAGAGTTTAATTTCGTTTTTATTTCATCTCAATATATTCATGCAGGTTCGTGAAAATGTTGCAGAAAACTAGTCATAATATTTTAAATATAATCATCAGATTCGTAAAAACATTATATCCAAATTTTAAAAAATGTATTGAAAGAAAATAAAAATCATATTTGATCCATAAACAATTTTACTTTTGGCAATAAACAGTATTGAGATATTTTAAGTTAATATTTATGTTTCTAGCTTTAAAGCTTTTTCATATGGACAATCATTCAGATATACGAGTAAAATTAATATAAAGTGTTTTTATAAATTGAAAATCTTAGTAAAAAACTAAAACATTTTAAACCATTCCAAAAAGTTTTATTGTTTTGATTATTATTGACTGAAGGATTGTTTTTGTTCCATTTAAAAATATATGCACGCTATCTCCTGTTATGTTTTGCTTTTAGTGTATTTAATGTATATACTTATTTAAAACTTTTCTGTGTACTTTTTCTAGAGTGTTAAGTAGGCATTTGTTACTTCAGAACATAATTATACTTGAGATAAATTTACTCACTGGTCTAACATATATCTATTGATGTCAATAATTTATTGGGAATTAATTTGTATTAAAATGTGATTAATATATAAAGCATAAAATCGGAAATATTCTATGTATGCACGAACTTATGTTTCTTTATTTGTCTGAACTGTTTGTAATTATTTGTTTTATTCTTAAGTACAAGACAATTTAGTCATTTTCTGTTTTATTTAAATTCAAGATCTTTCTTAATATTCTTAATAATTTTTTAATTATAAAGTGAAGTATTTTATGTTAACTGTAAAATGTTTGCTTAAACCTGCTTTGGTTAACTGATTTGAAAACAAATAGTAAAGTGAATTTAAATTGGAAATGTATAGATGTTTTCTTTTTGAAATCCTGTTTAAGTTAAAATGGCCCCAAAATTTAATATTTTATAAATATTAAAAAAATGTGCAAAGAAAACACTCAGAAATAAATATGCTTGTATTATATGTGTATACATTATACTTAATATTTTTGTAAAAAATGTGATCTCTGACATATTACATATAGCTGAGATTTCCGTTCATAAAAAATAATAATTCAGGTTAATCATTTAAATCTTTTAACTTGTAAACCAATAAATTTTTTATTACATTTGTAATTTTAAAGTGTTTGCAAGATTTAAGTTGTTGGGCATCTAAAAATTGCAAGTTGTAACGGTGAGTGTTGGAAGTTGAGTCATTTTGTATTAATTAGAAATTTCGTTATAGTGTTGAATTACAAGTCCTTGCATTTTGCTTACCACTTTCTTATTTTAAGATTTCTTTTATGCTACCACCATGCTTATAAATATTTCAGTAAAGTATTAACTTGCATTGTTTTATGTTTTATCAAAGCTAAATATTTTTTTTTTTTAAATTGAAATTGTTAATGTTTAGAATCAGTATACTTTTATTTTTCAATAGGAATATATTTTTAATACATTCCACATTTATTTTAGAGCTTTTTTTTATTTATTAGGTGTTAGGCAAGAGCTGCTTATTAATTGAAACTAACACCCCGACCTCACAAGGTATTTTTCTTAAGTTGATTTATACTATTCCAAATCGTAAACAGGTTTTTTTTATTGGGATTATCAGATTTTTCAATACATATTTATTCTTTGCTTTGGTTATTTTATTCCATTAATATGAATTCCTATAACTAGGCTATACTTGAATATAATAATTAAAATGTTGCTGTTTTTACTTCCATTTTGAATAAAATTTCTAACTTGGAGAACTTAAATTTTTATTATACTCCAAGAAAGGGCCAGTTTTGCTTGCCTTCTCTATTTATAAGAATTATGTATAATTACAAAGTATTTTACTACTTATAGAATTAAAAATTAATAATGTGTAAGAAAAGCTTACATTAATTTATTGAATCAGTTTTGATTTAAATATAAAACAGCATTTTGTGCCATTCTAGAAACTTTGATCTATTATATGGACTAACGATATCACCTACTTTTGATTAATTCATAACTTATGCTCATAAAATACAAGATGTAAATATTTTTTGTAGGTGCACTTTGCATTTATAGTGCTTTGTCAAAGACTGTTTTTGTTATTGCTGTTTGACGTTTTTGTAAAATATTAATTATGTGCAATTTTGAATTATAAACCATCTTTTTGTTTAACTTTGTTATTGAACTCAATCACGAATTTATAATAGTGTACTCTAAATATATTATACATTATTATATAGTTGACTGAACTATATTGTGTGTTAATTGTATGTGATTTTTATTTAGGAATATTTTAATGTTAGATTATGTGCTGTAATCATTATGTAACAATTATTATCGGCATTATTTTGATGTATAAAAGCATTTAATAAATATATTGATAGAAAAGTTGTTTCATTTTTAGCCAAGTTTGGCAAAATATATTGTGTAAATGGGTTATGCTTGCAATTCCATAGTATCTATAGTTAATTCTGCTATATTATTAGTATGGCTTGTTCAGTAACCCTTCGTTATATTGTGCCTTTGCTATGTCTCCAATTTTTACATAATGAGCATTTTGCTTGTCTCCCGACAAGCGCGATATGTCAAGGGGCTACAGTGTAAGAAAAATACATTCACGACTTGTGGCATTATAGTGTCAAAATTTTCATTCATTTTTTTCTTAAAAACCTTTAGAAAAATTAGATTGTGAAACAAGAATGCCAGAAATTTTAGCTCTTTTAGATCAATATATGATGGTTACTTATGTTGCAAACAACTACTGCTTTGAACCAAACTACCTCGAATGGCTGAAAGGGTTAATGCTGAAACTAGTTTCAACATTAACCCTTTCAGTACTTACGAGTTAATTAAGAGGTACAGTATGCAAAAAAAAAAAAAAATCCGAACGATGGCTACATCTTGTATTCTAATTGATAAAATAACAAAAGTCAAGTGCCGTTGTAAATTGTGGAAGGTCTTTATTGTGTATAATTTTTTTTTATCATGAGGGGTTATTTACATATTAAAACTAAACCAAACTTTAAAAAGTTGAATGGCAACCTCATAATATACCATATTTAGATTTAGAATCCAAAAAAAGTCTAGATACTAAATTTCATAATTTTCCAATGAGTGGTTAGTAATTTAAAAGTAAAAAAATGATAAATTAATGTTAAAAAGATTTGGGTTCTTTTTGCCATTAATTCCTATATAGGTAATACATTTTAGAAATTTCTATTTCAAAGGATAGTTTGTTTAAGGCCAAACATAAATAAATGCAACTTTTGTATTAAACAGTTTTTAATAATTATTAATTAATAAAACAAGTTTGAAATTTTTTTAAAGTGAAACAATTTTTTTTTGCTTTTATTAGAATTATCATGGTCGAAAATCCCTCCAGAATTTTTGTCATTCCACTTTGACTTTTGGTTCTCGATATTTTAGCAAAAATGTAAAAAAGTTCACTTTAAGGGACTGCATAATAGATTACATCTTGAAGCATGGAAAACATTGGATTCTTTCCTGCGATAAAGAAATTTGCCCTCAAGATCATCCAAAACATTTTCGTTCACAAGTGTCGTGTTTCGCAACATAAGGAACTGAAATGAGGTATTAGGGTAAATGAGGTATTCTAAATTGAATGAAGGTATAAAAATAAGGGTTCGTATCAAAATTTTAAAGATGGAGTTAAATTTACTAAGTATACAGCCCCCTAAGAAAAACAATTTGCATCAGCCATATAGAAAATCGTAAACAAAACATTTTGGTGCAAACTGCAAAATTCTACGACAATTAGAACCGAAGATATAGCAATCGTTCAGATTTTTTTTTGCGTACATTTTACATCTCGAACATTTTTCAAATTATACAACAGCAATTTGTTTGCTAGCAATAAGAAAAAAACACTTAAAAAATTATTAAAAGAAAATATGTTTTCCAAGTATGTTTCAATTCAATGGTTAGAATTAGTGTTATGTTTCCAGACTTCTGAGTGTAATACTTAGAATAACTATTGAGAAAAAATGAAATGGCCTACTATTTGAATTTCGAATGCTTTGGTGTTTGCATTTATTTAAAAAAGTTTTTCAACACAGGCAAATGTTGGCAAAAAACAATTAGCCTTAATCTAAATGTAAATCTGAATCAGCCAAAATTTCATTCAAATTGCCACCAAAAATATACATCTTTGTCTAATTGTGGTTACTAATTATAGAAAACAAATATTTATGAAAAGTTTTTTTTTTTTTTTAAAAAGAGGCACACACAAGCAAAATTATTTCACCAACAAGGAAAGTATTTTAATATCCAAATGGTTCAATAAATACATTTCAGTTTGAAAAATTATAATACTCTAATTTTTTATTTTCCAAACCTCTTCGCTTCCAAGTTAAGCACATAAATGCGAGTTTTGGAAAAGTACTCAATCTTGTTTTTAAACTCAAAGTGTTTTAAAATGTAATTTTTCATAATATACATGATATAAAAAATTATTACCAAGCATCTGTGAGCACTAAATAAATTTGAACTTGCTAAAAACTTGCTTGGAAAAGAGTTTTCAACTTATTTCTACTTGGTGGGTAAATAACAATCTCTAACAAGTAAGTATAAAGAATATCTGACATTTTTAAATAAAGCAGTGTGTTTCTAAAAACCATTTACTAGGATTATCTTTCACTGTATGTATTTTTACAAGGCAGTACATATTAAAAAAAAAAAAACTATATAAGGCATAATTTACTGACATTCTAATCAATAACGGTATATTCAGATATGGTATTTTTCACTACCATAAGTAGAAAACTATTGGTTAAACACACAGATGAATATATTAAATATAAAAATATATCAAACAGCACTACACAAAAATCAATAAATAATTTTAAATGTACAATCACAAAAGACAAAGAATTACATTTTTATAAAGTTTACATATGGATACTGATAGTTTTTTTTTTTCTTCTTCTTTTTTTAAAAAAACTTTAAAGCAGTTTTAAACACGCAAAAAAAAGTAAAATTTAATCAACATATTATTCTGTATAGAGGCTATCAGTATTTGGCAGTCACAAATTCCAGTACAGTGGCTCAAGTCATCGTCACATGGCAATAAGTTGCCAAATGCTGATGGCCACTATAATAGATATGACTTAATTAGCAATATATTTTTTGTACAATTAGCTTTGAAAAGTCTAGCTACATAGTATTTGCATAAAAGATAAAAATTTAGAATTGGATACTATATTCTTAATTTTAAATATTGCTAATAAATCAATAGTTAAAATCATTTACAACATACCCATACTAAATCAAATGAGTAAGAGTTTAAAAAAAAAAAACTATTTTTTTTGAACAACTAACTTGCAGGTTGAAATTGTAAATTTTAATTGATTTGTTAACATTATATTAGACTAAAAAGTTGTATTTAAAAGATTTCCATGACATCCTATTCAATTTTGGAAAGATTACAAAACAAATTATTCACAAAACGCAAAATTTGACAGTACAAAATTTGACATACAAAATAGAAAGTACTAAAAAAACATATTATGTTTGAATGAGTTATCAATTAGGTTTTTTACACAAATACTACTTACAAATAAAACATAACATGGAAATCAAAAGCGTTTAATTGATATACGTTTTAACCAAAGTTAACGCTTATAACAATGCCCTTCGCCAAAACCAAAACATTTTAGACACTGAAAGTAGAGTTGACAGAAAACAGTATCTGCTTATGTATTAGGCAGGTTGATAATTCAACTGGTGTATTAAAAGATTAACAGAATTAAACAAACAAAAAGTAACAACCAATAAAGAATTGAAAATAAAACACACACCTTAATACCCATATCAAGCTATGTACAAGACTTCTCAGTAACAAATAAAATTTAGGGTCTTTCCAATATTCCCACTTGCTACTGCAGCAAAACCCAATTCTTTGATAAAGAAGTATATGTACAAATATGTATTCCTGTAGTCATAACAAAGCAACAAAAAATTACATATAAATGTGGTTTTATACTTAGAAAACTATTTTAAAAATTTGAATGTATTCTGCTTTTAAAGCAAAAAAAAAAGCCAATTACATGTAGTGTTGAAGGCACTTTACTATTGTATTAAATATTTCTCTACTTTAAAATCTACAATTAAAATACAGTAAAAATAGTAAGGGGGATAAGTATTTTAGTGACAATGTTGTTTTTAAATTATGTAATTTTAAAGGTCAATGTTATTCCCTTTTGGGTTATTGCATTTAGATGGTTATAGTTCAAATTTTCATAACATTCAACTTGTGAATCATAAAAAATCAAATTCTGCTTAAGTGACTTCAATCGAAGGAGCTTTAATAGAACAAAACTAAAGCACCCTTTCAGTAAAAATAACTTTAAATTTAAAACTGACAGGTTAAAATTCACAAATTAGCTTTGAAAATCTTAGTGCAAATAGGATAGTGGATTACAAGTTTGGCTGTTATAATTAATAAAACCACATCTGTGTAACTAAGAAGCTAAATCAAAATCGTTATCACCACAGTTTACAATAGACCTACCAGAAACATTATACTCAACACTACAAAATCAACTGTTCCAGATAAAACAATATCATGAGTAACATTTTAACAAATTGAAATTAAAGTTTCACGCAAGATTTTTTTTTGTTTTGTTTAATATCTGATCAGGGTGGGTAAAGTTGACTAAAATAAATGCACATCGAAACTAAGAGGAGTGGCGACTTATGCTGTCAGGCTGATACAATCCTGATTGGAAAGTGAGGATCCTTTACCAATTATGTGCTTGGATTGCCTGTAGATATAAAAATTATGAGTATTTAATGTTAAGAATAGAAAAATATAACTGACATACAATAAAAGTCTACAACTTTTACAAGATTAACATTAAACAAACTCTCTGTTTAAGACTATACAAATACAAACATCTAATATATTTGACTACAAATACTGTTAACCCAGATTTCTAAAACCCTTGACAAAAAGTTTTAACACCGAATAGAGTGCACATACTGTATCAAACTCAATATATTTTATAAACTAAAGAATTCTATTATAAAATATGATACATATATTATAAGAATATATATCAACAACATGAATTATAGTTAACTTTAACAATTACACAAGTAAATTAAGTTGCAAAAGGAAAAAGTTTATCATCTTATTATCAAAAGAAAAGTATTCAATCAACTACATTCGATACTTTCGTTCAAACGTTATTGGACAGTTCAGGGCCTATTCTAACGGGCAGTCGTGCCTCATTTGGGCAGTCGTAAATTGAAAATGGGCAGTCGTAAATCAATATTTGGGCAGTAGTAAAAAAGCAAAAAAAAAAAATTGCATACTTATTATTATTTTCTTTCTCTAAATTTTCTGTGTTTTGATTTTCTTCCTTTATCAACTTTTCAAAGTTTTGCGAAAGCTTAATTTCCTGCAAAGTTACACAGATTATTTATGCATTTACGTCTTTATGAAGTAAACAGCTTTGCCATAGCTCAAAAAGCTCTGGCCTTGTGTTACCTAGTATGCAATAATGTGGGTAAGTCAAGATACGAATAGAATAAAAAAATTATTCAAATTGGGTCAGTATAGATCTCAAATTATAATATCTTTCCCCCCATCCTCGATTTTGTCCCCTGAATCAGAAAACATACAAGTTATTATGATCTTCTTAAGGGGCTAAAAAGATTAGTATTCGAAATTTCAAGCAGTCAGAAATTTTCCTCTAGTTTTGAAGATCAAGTCTGCAAATTTCCTCAAAGTCGAATAAAACTGTATATTTTTATTTATGATTATAACCCTTAAAGGATCAAAAAAGGGGAGGAGACTATTTTTCGAAATTTTAACCAGCCAGGAATCTTCTTTGTTTCAAAGATCAAGTGTGAAAAATTTCATCAAGATTGGAGCAAAACTGTATCTTCTTATTAAATAACATGCATAAATAAGGACACTCTCATTTAAATATATAGATTTTGTTACATTACATTATTAAGCCCAACATTCATGTATTATTCAAATTTATTTTGAATGTGTTTTAATGTGCGAAGAGAAAATCTTTTTGCGAGTATACATCATTTGTCTTATTTTTTTTTTTAAATTTAGTAATAATTTTAGAAATTTAAGTAATTCTTTTCCCATTGTGATGACAAATGCTTCGTTTTTATTTAAAAATAATATCCAGTTTTACTTCCTAATATGTGTATAAGGATTTTTTTCATTCTTTATTTTATATTTTCGTGTTTGTTCCTCTAACGACTTCTTTAGGCTTTAGGGCCTAGGAAGGTCTATATTGACCATAGGCTACAAGATAAAAGAATTTAGTGTCACAAAAGATTTAAGTTCAAGAAAAATTTCAGTATAAAAATTCAAATTGATATATAACTCAATTTGATCGTTGAACTATAAATCTCTCCAAACGAGGTTTTTGTTAGAATTAAGCTTCATGTTATTTGTCGTTTTTAGTCATGCTATCCCATTTTAGGAAGAATTGTGCAGTTTGTTTAAGCATTTCTTTTCTTTACTCAAATGTGACAATATCATAATCACTCTATTTGCAACTTTGTAAACTTTTCAAAATAAATCAATATTTTTTGGCCGTGCATTTACAAATATAAGCTAATTGCATTACTTAGGTTATAAGGTGTTCTTTTCCCATAGGAAATATGAACAAGAAACTATTGAATAAGAAATCAGTAAACTTCGTGGCGAGTGTGGCAAAGTCGTTTGCAATTACTACAGAATAAGATGAAATAGTCTTGAGGGATCTTTGACAACTGAGTTTCTTTTTATTTCTTCCACATTCGGATTTGCAAGCAAAACGCAAAACCCCTCTCTGTGTCCCTTCTCCCCTATTTCCGGTCAACAGTACTGTGGTAACTCTATCCCCTAGAATGTGGTTGAGCAACTAGGGCGAAGGGATTTATTTTTTATTTTTTATCCTACTATAGTGTATTTTTAGGGGGTCCGAGGGTCGGTGACAACAGGTTATTTGTTGTGGTGAGAAACGAGTACGAGATTATAAAAAAAAAGGCTTTGAATTGCTGAAAATGGTGACTGGATGAAGTGACTGATAATCTTTTATTATGTTTCCCTCAGAAAGTGAAATAAGTTATATTTATAATTGGGTACAATTGTCTCTTGCGATGTCACAATGAAAAGGCATGTCCATTTCTAAATAAATATGAAATATATAGCAGGGTACGGAATTACTGTATTAAAAATCGAGTTATTGCTTGATTCAAAGATAAATTATCAGATGATATTGTTTTTAAAGTTTAAGTTAAAATTTTGTTTGTAGTTTAAAACACAGCTGAATTAACCAATATAATTCAGGAACTAAAGGACAACCTAATGGATGTGGGGTTAAGCACTCTGGTATCGCATGTATAAGGTACTGGGCTCGAATCCTGGGTAATAGATGTTGATTACAATTCCAGTATTCACGCTAAACTGTAGGTCCTATCTTGGCTAGCCGTTATTGTGTATAAGAATAGATTCGTAAGCGTACAAATTAACTAACCATAAACTAGAGTTTGATTAATGAAAATGAAACATAATAAAATGTTAACGCAGCCATTTTAGAATTGCACATGAATATTTTGATTTGAAGAAAAAAATATTACATGTACAAATGCTGGAAAAAAGTGTCAAATTTAACTTTTACTTTTGGAATATAAATCATCAGGGGTTGGGCGATGAGGGCTTGTGAGGAGAAGCGACAGGAATAAACTTTTGTTTAAGTACCCAACTTTTAATTTAATTGCACATTGGAATCTTTAACCCTAACCAATAAAATTGTACTTCAAAGGATTGAAATCTAAATTGATGAAAATGGTTAGTGAAGGTAAATTTTTTTCCCTAATCCAAGTTTTTACAACAAATAAAATTCTATGCATTTGATAAATTTCTCAGATACTTACCCCGGCTCCCTAAAATATTATTCGACTGGTATTTTGACTTTTTAATGCATATCCCTCCCCTTCATTCACTTAACCCTTAGATTTTCTACCTGATAAAATGTTTTAAACATGATGACTCAACGAACTTACTTATTTTTTTCCCAATTATAATTGTAATTTATTTAATATACATTTATGATATTCTTTTAATAAGCACTTTGAAAGATTGGAAGGAATCTTGGTTTCTTTTGATGGATTTAAATACACTTTCATCGCGAAAGAAATTTTTTCTGGCAAGACATGGGTTTTAGTTTTTGATGAATGCTTGAATGGTTAACTTTGTTGAAACACATTCTTGCTAAATTCAAAGCATCCAAAATACCAACGTCTAAAATCACGCCCCTCTCCCCTCCAATCTCTTCAAATGCATATCCTTCTTATGCCACTGTTCAATTTTATTATACATTTTTTTTTCCAAGTGGAGAGGTGTGGGGGTAGGTTTGGGGCAGTCGTAAATTTTGCTTAGAATAGGCCCTGGGACAGTTTACTGACATGCAACATAAATTTGATGAAATTTCATTCCAGAATTTTTTTAAAGATGCGACACATTTTCTCCACACTGAATGCTTATTCAAAGTTGAGAATCAAAATTTGATTTAAAATTATATATACATCAGCAGTGACTGTTCACACATCAGCAGTAGTACACACAATTTTCTCACTTCTTAAAATGACACTCCACAAAAAAATAAATGCAAATTTTTGTTTGTTTTTCAAGCATTTATCTTTGAATTTTATATCAGCTCTCCTCCACACAAAGGTTCCAGGATCATCCATGGTTTAATGCCAAATTTAAGATTCATAAAAAAAAATAATAAAAAAAATAACCTTCTACCACCATTAAAGGGGATTTTATTATTTTTCGGTCCTATGGTTTCGTTTTTATAATCTAAATTATACCACACCATACATTCACTTTACAAACTACTTATTCAACATAGCATGGAGTTGTTTAGACGGACAACACTGAATAGCTTGTGCAATTTAAACCATTTTCATACCTAGTCTAATTGATGTTATATATGAACGATTGCTTTGAAGATTTTTTACACCATTATTTGACCAATATTTTTTCCACGTGTCACAAATGGTACTTTGGACACATGAAAATATCCAAGCGACGTGTCTTTTAAATAATTCCCAATTCAAATTTTTGCATTATTCAAAAATTCTTAAACTGGATCCATTCTACAACTGTTAATCCTTTGTTTCGAATTTCCAAACCCCGATATCACATTTTACTTATACTTGGATTTTGACTGCATACATGGTTAGTTAAAATTTACAGACACCATTAATATGCCCTGCATTTGTTCTGATCAAATACTTTATCTTGATAATACAATAATTGAAAACTTTTTTTTTCTTTTGCAACTCAATTTACCAGCTGAGATTGCCTGAGAATGAAAACTCACTTACAATCTACTGACCATAATCAGCTTACATGAGTAAGAAAAGTTAAAGAAAAGTGAATAATTATACAGCTAAAGAAGAGTTAATAATTATGGTAGAATATTGTATTGTCATTGTGGTTATGAATGCATGTCATTTCCTAGACCAGAGAACAGTGGTGTGTCAAAATGGAGTCGTAAAATGTGGAACACATCATCATGGTCCGATTAGATTGACAAAAGAATATAAAGCACCTCTTAGAATAAAAATAGTACAAAACACTAATTAATGTTAAATATTACTGAATCTATTGCACTCTCAAATAATCAGTTTAATTATATGCTGAAATTTTTATTTGAAGGAGAAACTTTTCTTTCTTACCCAGTGTTTGTAACTGGCTTAAATAAATAATAAAAAAAAAACTGAGACTAACTTATTTCAAATTGGCAATTTGAGATTAAAAAAAAGAAAATGAGCTACTCATTAGTTTCTTCAATAAAATAAAAGTTACACAAATATATTAACTTGCATCTGTATCTCAGAAGTAATGATTTATTTTGATTAATTGAATGGCATAACTTGTAAGGACATTCATCACTTCATCACTTGATTAAAGAAAAAACTGTTCATTGCAAACAAATTTATGAAATTGAAAACAAAAAGTCACTTACACAGGTGATTGTTTTTCATTATCTTCTTTTTCAGATTTTGGAGAATTTTCTTTCACATATGCTCGACATGAAGCTAACTTGGATTCTAAAGCCTGTAATATTTACAAAAATAAACTAAGGATACCTGCTTTCAATCACTTAAAGACTCTAATCATGCAAATATTACTATGATAATTTTAATTAAATGCATACATTTACAGTCATGAATGCCAGTCAATGTGCTGTTGCAAAATTTCTAATGACATACATTGTGTATTTTTATGCAATTGGGAGAAGCTAATTTAATTATCAGTCTTATAATGATTTATTTAACAAAAATGTGTTATACTATAATAAGATTAACTTTTAAAATCCAACAAAGGAAAAATATCTCAGCAAAATTGTCAAACATAAAGACTTGCCAAATACAGGTTGACCACAAAACTCCTGAAAAAAATTTCCCGATAGATTTCTAAAAAATTTCCTGATATTAAGGCAAACTTTTTTCAAATTTCCAAAATTTTTCTTCAAGATATGTAGATCAAATAAAACATTTATGCTAAAGAGATAATATGCCAATTTCATTAAAATAGTTTTGGCAGTTATGAAAGGTTTAAATTATACTGTAACATGAAACTTTTACGATTACTACAATTCTGAGGGAAAATGGTGGTGGTACATACCTTCAAAACAATTGAAAAATTCCCCAATTTTTGCAAAATTTAAAACAATTTCCAGACATTTCCCAAATTTTTTCCAGAATCAGAAAACTCACAGATATTTCCCAAATTTTGAAGCCACTACGAAATAAGTTAGAATTATTGATTCTTTCACAATTTGAGCATTACAGGCTCAATCATAAATGCAAGACTGTTCGATAACTCTTGACTAATGCAATGTACTTATTTATTTGTTTCAATAATTTTTTTATTTCAGAAGAAATCTAACTTGTGTTCGAAAACACATTAGCATAACCTCTATTGATTTTTATAATAAATACAATCGAATGTAAAAGACGTTAAACATGCTACACTAGATAACGCCATTATTTGACATTTGTTTAATTAACAAAGTTTCCCAATACGTAACTATTAAGCTTTAAAATTGAAAAAAAAAAAAAAAAAATCATTTGAAACAGAGTGATAAAATGGGAACACAATTCAAAACAATGGCAGAATACACATAAAAAAAAGATGCATTTTCTTAAAAGCAAAATTTCAAGAAGATTCTCCAAATTTTGCTTTCAGAAACTAGTAGACACTATGGTGTTTTGACAGATTGTTTAGATTAGCTCGTAGGTTAAACCATAGGAGTTTTTTTTTTCTTCTTACAGCTAAGACACAGATTCTAATCATTAAACTTCTTAACTCTTCACAGCAGGCAACCTTCTCACATTAAATTTTGGGAACAAATATAGCATTTGATAACCACAGAACTTGATTACGCCACCACCTTACAAACAGAACTACTCTACAATGTTTTCAATACTCACTCCAACTTTTCTTAATAGGTCCCCTACAATGTTTAAAGCTGATATTCGAGAAGACGGAGTAAAGGGCAGAGGCGTATTCAGTTGGTGGCAGCTCATACCTACAGTAGTTTAATGCATTTTTACTCAACATAAATTATAAAAAGATAATGAATATTAAACTATTTATGTATCGCTTTTTAAAATTAAGTAAATTTCCATGCATACGTTTTACTGGAGCCTCTGGTTGAGTCTCCAACTCGGATTTAGTTTTGTTAGAATCGAGAATAGTTTTTATGTGATCCGATTTCGTGTCCACACTTAAAGACTTTTCAAGTACTGGCCTGTGGTGAACTACCATTTCTTGCCTTAAATCTGAAAAAAAATGTGTAGTAAATTCAGATAACAAGCAAATGATATATTTGTATCCATTGGTTCTTTGAGAATGCAACTACTTTGAAGAGAAAAGATATAACATACATACATAACATAATTGAGAAAAGAATATTTCGAAATAAAAAAGTTGAAAAGCATACATTTCAAAATATTATGTTTTTATTGTGTGCCTACAGTAAAAGATAGGATAATAATATTTATCGATATTTTAATTGTAAATTTTCAAAATGGGTTGGGTCAATTCCACTAAAGTTTAAAGGGAACACATATTTATGGTTATATTGCATTAGAATATGAAACTTAACTTAGGACCTAAATAATGTTTTTAAGGACCTTTGAAAATTTGTTTTCAGGCATCAAGTCTATGTATAAATTTTTAATAAGTATGTTCTATCAAAAAAGTTAAAAGTCGGTGGATGCGTAATACAAAATACGAAAGAGAATTCCGAAACAGTGTAGATAAGTGGCGGTCATGCAGGGATAGCAAGTCCGAGTTGTATTTATATAACTTTTACAGTTGGGAACACAATATCTGCAAAAATTAAGGATTTTTAAGGATCTCTAAGCAATTTCAAGGACTTTTAAGCACCTCTAAGCATTTTCAAGCACCTGAAAACAAATTCAAAATTATTAAGCACTTTTAATGACTTTCAATGACCATGGGAACCCTGTTAAAATAAAGTCTGATAGACCTTTTAGTTTTATATTTCAATTAATGTTTCAAGATAATTTGTCCAGTTCGTAAACAATTGTTATTTTTTGTAAATGACCTTAATTACTGTAAAAATAACGCATTATTATTAACATGAATTTTAATACTTTCTTGAAACTTGTATTTCATTTTCTTCTTAACAAATTTGAGCTATGCCCTTAATATTCTCACATTTCTTTATGTTTTATCTTGTAAATAACTATGCCTCACTATAAAAAAATTTAAGTTCTGATCCATTTATACAAGAATTCTCCCAACTCTCTTTAATAGATATCCAAGAACAAAACCGAATAAGTAGCTGATACCTACAGGCCTTACCACTAAAGCCAATTAATTTAATGTTCATAGTATAAGAATTACTTAATTAAATTATTTTTAGTAATGAGATAGAATCAAAATGATTTGAAATCAGTTAAGTTTTAAATGAGGGCTTTTTACTAAGCTTTGCAAGTTTGTATTGCAGATTTTCAAACACCTTCCAATTGCAGATTTTGACAACCTTGACATTCTAACCTCATTTTCTTCAGAGCCAAATTATTTAATCAAATATCAATAATGCATGTAACTGGAAAAAATACCTCTAGATTCATCTTTAAGTCTTTGGACAGTAACTTTTAAGACTTCTTTTTCATCAAGCTCGCTTTCTAAAAAGGCATTTCTTTCAATTGCCTATAAAATAAGTAATAACATTTTAAATACATAGAAAAAAATATACAATAAACCTCAGTTCAAAACATTTGGGCTTTGAGAAAAAAAAAATTAATTTAGGTTGTTCAAATAAAAATTTCATAATATAATCTGCCATCTAGCATTACCTCCCAAACATATAGTCAAAAGTCAACTATACTTTAAAAACAAAAAGACCATATCTTCTCTGCCATAAAGCAGAAAATCTTACAACAAAAGTCTAAAAAATTACAGTATGCCAAGCATATGTAACAAATAAATTATTAGGTTCATTGAGGGACCAAATAAATGCATTGTTAAAATAAATTATAATGAATATTCAATACTCCAGATAATTAAAAAAAAAAATGTAGCATTATAATCAATATATTTATTGAAATGAAAAAAAAAAAAAAAAAAAAAACTAACCTGGTTCAATCTTGCTTCAAAATCCTCAAGTGATGATACTGCAGCTCTATAAGTAAATAAAATATTATACAGTAAGTAGAGTTTCTCAAATCCGGAATCGATGGGATTTCGGCGATTCCAGATATTGGAAAATTACGGATTTTAGAATAGATCATTATTTATACACAAAATCAATGAAATAAAACATATAAATGGAATAAACTAAAAAAAAAAAAACCTTATACAACTTGATGAGGTTTTAAAAAACCTTTGTTTTAGGGTTAGCTGTTTTAATAGTTTCGACTTTTGGATACACTTTTTTCCTGTTTCTTAAATCCGCATAATTTCTGATTATGTTGTCTCATTGCTCTAATCCCTTAATTGCAGGGTCTTTTAACTAACTGGTTCTTGAAGATTTTATCTTCAAACACTTCATTTTCGCTGTTATCACTTTCGGATACAGACAAACGCCCGTAAAAAAAAAATTAAGATAGCATTGTTGGAAACGGTCCGGATCTTAGAAGTCCGGTTATTTTACTGTAGTAGTTTTTAAATGAAAAAATAATCAATTCAACTTCCAAGCAATACAATTATTGTGTATGTTACATTCGGTTTTTAAGAAGCAAAGTTACCTTTTTGCCCGTTCAAGATCATCATTCAACTGTTCGAGTTCCCTAATATATTTCTGCAAATCATCACGAGTGGCTGTTACACGACACAATTCATCTTCTAGATCAGCAATC
This sequence comes from Linyphia triangularis, assembly GCA_963978545.1. Classification (NCBI taxonomy): domain Eukaryota; kingdom Metazoa; phylum Arthropoda; class Arachnida; order Araneae; family Linyphiidae; genus Linyphia; species Linyphia triangularis. Next base: position 48,182,973 of record OZ021729.1, on the reverse strand, counting down.
TGTGATTGACTATCATGTTGTGTCTTTTGCAACTTATCCTAAAATATACACATTTATTTAGTGAAAATAAAAACTAATTTCAATGATAATTATCAATTTTTCTCTAATCAAAGGTTTCAAAATACAACAATGGATTACAAACATGTAATACACTAAAAGTATGTCTTAAAAAGTTGATGATATACTTTTTTTTTACATAATGGGTCAAGGGAAAACTATGCTAAATTTTTAAATATTCAGGAAAAGGTAAGATATCTTAATCTAATGACAAAAAAGAAAATATGTGCTCACTTAAGAAAAAATAAAAATTTTATATGCTGTCTCCTAGACTAAACAAATAAATCGTAAAATATCATCAGAACTCTCATCCCATTAAAAAATATGCTATAAAATTTTTCGAAAATGAGAATTTTTTAAAATAGCTCACAGAAAATTTCACTATCAGATTGGTGTACAATGTAACCACTGCACGAACATTCCTTCATATTTTACATTTTTATTTTTTTGGCACATCAGTAATTGGTAACATTTATACAGAAGAAAAAGAATATTGAAAATCATTTATAAATTTAGTATTCACTATATTAAAAAAAAAAAAAGGAAAGAATGAATATTGACAGTACATATACCTTTAGAGAATCACACTCTAATTGAAGTCGACCAGAAAGAGTTTTCAATTCCCTGTTTCGGGATTCTGTTTGCTCTAATTGAGCTTCCAACTCTGCTTCAAGCTCACGACTACTGTCTTGAAATTCCTCAAGTTCAAGTTTAGTTTCTTCATACCTAAAATAAAGAATAAAAATACAAGAAAAGATATTAAAACTGGTAAATGAACAAGTAATACACAATTTTGAACTAAACCTTGATATATCTATATTTTATTGCACAAATTGTCTGTATAAAGCATAAATAGTGACGTATTATTTTAAAATTCTATTGTAATTTATTTCATCTTATTTTATTTATTAACAGTGATAATACAGGTTAGAAAAAAGTGGCAACACCTAAAGCAATCGAGAAATAACGAGATGTTTCTTTTTCGACGAATTGGCTGGATATCTCGGGAATGTTCTCACGATATAAATACGATCAGAGATCGGGAAGGTTTTCAGTTTGACTTCGGATTTCGATGAAAGCTGATCGCTTTGTATAATCGCTGTATTCAAAGTTGTTCTTAATGAAGCTTGTGTTGAAGCTTGAGAATGATTGCACAGTTGTCTTTGAATAAATGTTGTGAGTTTTTCAAGTGAATAAATAACAGTTTTTATTTAATAAAAACAGTGCCATCATTGCCTCTGTGGAAAATTCGCAACAGTGGTGTCAGAAGTGGGGTAATATCAGCTTGAATGCCGACAACTAGAGGAATGATGGAAGAGCAAATGAAGCAATTAATGGAAACGATTGCCGGAATTAAAAGATGCCAAGAAACCACCGCAGCCGAAATGAAAGCCTGCTAAGAAACCACCGCCGCTACAATTGCCGCCAGTCAAGCCCGCCAAGAAACGACTAACGCCGAACTTGCTGCCGGACAAATCCGCCAAGAAACGACTAACGACGAACTTTTTGCTACAATTGCAGCTGGTCAAGCCCGCCAAGAAGCTACAATTTCTGAAATCAAAGAAGAAATGAAGATAGAGCTAGCCTCAATGGTGGAATCAACCATAATAGAAACTACCTAAAATGTTCTGCAATCCGTGAAAGAAGAAGTGTTCAATACAGTAAGAAAGGAAGTTGATGAAAAGTTTGAGGAGTTTAACGAAAAAGTGAACAACTTAGGAGACAAAGTTTCCACCATGAAGGAGGAGCAGGAAAAGTTTCATGACGCTGTAGAAGAAAGACTACAGAAAATAGATGTGACCATTGCAACGCCTAATTAGGATAATGTTTCCATTCCCTTTATTGCGCCACGTTCCAACATCAAAGTGGCCACTTTTGATGGGAAGTCGTCTTGGCGCGTTTATCACACGCAGTTTGATATGATTGGGTCTGCAAATGGATGGGACGATACTACGAAGGCATTTCATCTAGCGGTGTCACTTTGCAAAGAAGCTGCTGACATCCTACAAATACTTCCAAAGGACAAAAGAGAAGATTTAGCTGCCATATCATCTCCTCTGGAGTTACGATTCGGTGAACAACATCTGAAAGATTATAGTAGGCAACAACTCAGAACAAGACATCAAAAGGCAGGTGAAACACTTCCAAGAATTAGCCATGGATATAGAAAGACTGTCGCTCCTTGCTTTTCCCGACTGTCCCCCGGATGTGCGTAACGATCTTTCTCTGCAGTATTTCATCGACGCTATTCAAGATCCTGATGTGCAGCAGGCGGTAAGGTTATCCCAAAACAGAAACCTGAAGTCTACCCTCGTGTACACCATGAGAGTGGAAGCCGCACAGATAGTTTCTGGAAAAGACCGACGATCTGTGTGTGGTGCATCAGCCAAGAATTCTTCTGACCTTCTCACCAGTAAGCTGCGAGAACTGGAAAGCAAAATTGATAGAATGATGAGAAGCTATGCTGGAGCCAAGGATCAGAAGACAAGAGTCATTTGCTGGTACTGCAAACAGTAAGGGCATCTACAACGTAACTGCCTAGATTTGAAAAAGAGAAGGGATAACGCTACCACGGAATCTCAAGCATCTAAGTAGATGCCATCTCGCAGGGCTGAAGCTGCAATGTATAACAGGTGGAGCCCCGACCAGCTGTTTCCACGTTTTATCCCGTCAAGGAGGAAACCAAGGTTTGTTTGTGAAGAGGGAGATCAAAGGAACTCCATGTTGTCCAATCATCGATTCGGGAGTGAAGGTAACGATCGTAAGGACGGACGTGGCTCGTCGCCTGAACAGCCGACTCCTCTACACAGTGCCCACTGTTTCGCTACAAACTGTGTCTGGTGGCAGTATCTCCGTGCACAGGAAATTGGAAATGGACATTGCCTTTGGATTTAACACCTACAAGCACACCGTTTATGTTGCCGAAATTATAGATCAGTGCATTCTCGGACTAGACTTTTTGAAGAAGAATGGAATTAAAGCTGAATTTTGAGAAATGCAAGTTGCAAACATGGAGAGACGAAGTTCCTTTACACGGTCTGGACACGAAAGAGCTGTACGTATATCGGGTTGTAGCTCTTGAGGACAATGTCATAGAGAGAGCTTCACAGATCACGAAAATATCCCGATTTGAAAAGACAGAGCCTACATCTACAAAAGGTACCGCCTCAATCCCAGATAGAGAAATGGAGGAAGCTACAATAAAATCCCTCCCCCAGGAGATGGTTCGTGTAGGAATGGACAGAGTTGGCGATGCCACCCGAGTTATCAAGAAAGAAGTGATTGGCACTTGTACCCTTGTGACAAGAGTCGAACAGAGGTCCCTGGATCCAACAGCTGCACCCATGGGTGATTCCAGTGCAGGCACAGACCAGTTTACTTGAGATGATGCTCAGTTGAACGGGAATATGAATGCTCCTTCCGGAGGTCCATGTCAGGAGAGTTGTCGACATGTCTAAGGCGAAGTCCAAGTTCGGAACAACAATGTTTTCTGCTCAACAACCAACCTCAAAGTCATGCAACCAACAAGTCGGGGCTCAGAAACTTCTACCGCTTCTGCTGGCCTTTGGGAGTGCAACTCACAAGACAACCGGATTTTCTCCATCTCTAAAGATGTTCCGAAGAAACCTTAGGCTCCCCTGCAACCTACTCTTTGGACGACCACCGGACACTCTTTCCTCGCCTGTCCAGTATCCAGATGATCTCCAGGGACGTTTGGAAGCCGTTTGGAAGAGAATCAACATCATGACGGAGCGCATGAAGATCCGAAACGATGCCAAGGTCACGGACCGTTCATTCCAGGAAGGTGACAAGGTGTGGTTATGGAACCCTAAACGTCGGAAAGGACTCTCCACTAAGCTCCAGACGAATTGGGAAGGGCTGTATGTGGTCCTTAAGAAGATCAATGACGTCGTGGTTAGGCCTGGGCGATGTTAACATTTCTGCATCGTGATATATCGGGAAGCAAACATGATGTCACGATACATCGCAATGCTAACTATGTGTATATTTTTTTTTACAAAATACTACAAAACAATATTTTCATAACATGCTATATAGCCGAAAGTTATGCTTAATTAGCTTTGTAAAATTTTATTAAATTCATTATAATTTTGTATAGTTTTAGGAAGTTTATTTTACATAACATGAGCAGTGACCGAATTATTTTCAGCGAGATACACAAAATACCCAAGGGGGTATAAGCCAGTTATTATTATTATTATTTTGGTTTAATCCGGATTTTTCAATTTCTCTATCTTAATGAAATTTTACATTGTTATTTTCTAGGGAAGGAGGGGGTGGAGGACAAGTGCACTTCCTGGCGGTGCACATGTTACTTTAGTTATTGGATATTCTTAGAGAGACTATATGGGGAGAGTGACGACAAGGATCGACGCGGTGATTGGTAGCCAGTCGAGAATGACCGCCTGAGGGGGTTTTCAGTTTTCACTCCATTGCAAATACATAGAGCGACGAAGAAGGTGGTTTTAAATCCCAAGTATCGCTAATATAAAGTTACTTAAATACTATTTTTTGAATATATTTCAATGTAGAAATGTCTAATGTATGAATATATCGAGATATTTTTGTATATTTGTAGCAATTCTTTTAATTGGAAACATTTATCTCGGACACCGGCTGTTTAGCGAACTTTGGCTCATATTGGCGACGTAAATGGCGCCAAGAACCATGTGGATACATTCCAGCAAATACGTTTAGTTACCTGTAAAATTCATATATTTAATAATGAAGATACTTATGTTTATATCGGGATTTTTTAGTATTTCTAATTCAGAGTTTTTTTTTATAACCGCTTATTTTAAAAAGGATTAACATGATAAATTAAAAATAATATCTGTTACTTTGATAAAAATAATTTCCAGCAAAACTTAGTTTAGTAGCAACAGAAAAGTTAATAAACTTTTTTATAATTATACAATTACAATTGTAAAATTACTTTGTTAATATATAAGAAACTGCTATTGGTAATACAATATTAAGTTTCTTTTTTTTTAAATACACTGCAAAAATGTAAAAGTAAATTAGACACAGAAAGCTGCATTCTTCCTTTATTAAAATTATTTTTAATATCTGCTTAAATTTATGAGAACCTATAATACTTAATCTGCATTTACTTAAATTATGTAATAATTAAGAAGCTTCAAAAAATTATGTTGAAAGAAAATTTCATAATGTAAAATAGGATAATTAATTATATCCTTAAGAAATGCATATATTTATAAATAATTTTGAAATGAAATAAAAGTTTATTAGTGAATAAATCTTTTGCTTTGATAAAAGTAATTTTCAGTAAAATTTAGTTTAGTAGCAACAGAAAAGTTAATAATAAACTTTTTAATAATTGTGCTAATTAACATGGATTACGATTGCAAAATTACTTTTTTAATATACAAGAAACTGCTAATGGTAATACAATATCAAGTTTCTTTTTTTAAAATACACTGCAAAAATGTAAAAGTAAATAAGACACAGAAAGCTGCATTCTTCCTATTTTAAAATTATTTTTATAGCAAAAATAATCTGCTTAAATTTATGTGAACTTATAATACATAATCTGCTTTTATTTAAATTATGTAATAATTAAAGAGCATAATAAAATTATATTGAAAGAAAATATAATGTAAACTAATATAGTTCATAATATTCGTAAGATTCCTACAGCTGTAACATACATTGCGTAAATCATTTTTCGAGCGATATCCCGCCAATTCTTACAGCAAGTTTCTGTATAGCAACCCTAACGAAACAAGTTGGACATTTTGGGACTTCTGGCGCATGCGCACTCTCTATTATGCGGTGTCTTGTCGCCACTCTCCCCATATAGTCACTCTAGATATTCTTAATCATTAAATCAAAAACATACTTTATAATGAATATTTTATTACTTACAATATACAATATAACTATTATGCATTAATTTTATTTTTATTGTTTAACATTTAAAATTCTAATGATCTTTATTTTGTGCTAAAAAAATCTGCATTTCCGCATTTTTAAGAAGCAATGTTGGATTGATACTTATGGAAATAAACTTTATTCAAATTGTACAAACTGAAAAAAAAATTATAAAACATTTATTTACTTACGAGACCGAAGAGGAAATCCTCAAAGTGGATGGGAAAAAATCGTTTATAAGTTATTTAAGCAATCAAATTAGAGAAGCAACTGTGATTAGTCCATGCACTAGTTCACATTGATTTTGGCAGATATAACAAACAGCTCATAGTAATAAATAACCAGATTATCTTAACTGAGTAAGAACTAGACAGAAATTACCACGTCAGAATACCGCAATCCCATTGCGTTAATAAATAAAGCAAAATAAAATAGCAAGATAAAAAAAATCGTAACTATTTCTTTCTTTCAAGTTAGAGAAATAATGAAAAAAAAAAAATCAAAAATGAAACACAAAAAGTGTAGGAAATGCCCAAAAATAGATATCAAGGTCTTATATCTGATGACTATTAAATAACAATCAAAATGTTTTCCAAGAGTTGAGAGAACAACATAAATAATGTTCAAACATTAAAGGAATACTTCTTTTATCGTATCTCAAATATTACTAGACTGCAAGCCCCGCCTGTCAAACGGCCCGATGTCGACGGTTTCCTTATGTTTCTATACAATATTGGGAACATCGCGCATATACAGGGCAGGGGATAGGATTATCACGATGTGAGCTTGCTGATGAAGTACCGCGCAAAAGCAAATAAAACTCGTTTCAAACGGCGTGGTGTCGACGGTTTCAATACGTTTCCATAGTATCTTAGGAACACCGTGCGTGAATCGTGGCGCGGTTCTTCGTCCTTGAATGCGAATAAAGTATCGCCTCAGCAAAAGCAAATAGAAATCGTCTCAAATGGCGCGGTGTTAGCTGTTACAGTAAGTTTCTATACAGTTTTGGAGACACCGCGCATATGCAGAGTGGATTACTGCGATGTGTTGAAGTATCGTGTTTCAAACGGCGCGGTGTAGACGGTTTCAATACGTTTCTATAGTATCTTAGAAACCCAGCGCATCAATAGTGGCATCACGGTTCTTCGTCCTTGAAGTGCTAAGCAAGAATCGCGCTCTCGTCAAAAAAGATTGTGATGTATCGGGTATGCGAAAATAGTGACACCGGTTTGGCGATGTTGATTTCACACCGGTTTTGGACGATGTATCGCCCAAGCCTAGTCGTGGTAAGGATTCAACGGACACCTTCCTGTAAACATAGAGTTGTACATTACAATAGGCTAGCCCCATATGATGGTAGTAATGATTGAATGACCTTTCCTCTTAAGGACTTTTCTGCCCGGGACATGTTGTCTTTAAGAAGGGGAAACGTTGCACAAATTGTCTGTATATAGCGTAAATAGTGACGTATTATTTTAAAATTCTATTGCAATTCATTTCATTGTATTTTATTTATTAACAGCGATAGTACAGGTTAGAAAAAGGTGGAAACACCTAAAGCAATCGAGAAATTTTGAGATTTTTATTTTTTGACGAATTGGCTGGATATTTCTGGAATGTTCTCACGCGCCTGTATAAATAAGATGGGACATTGGGAAGGTTTTCAGTTTGACTTCGGATTTTGATGAAAGCTGATCGCTTTGTTTACTGGAGTGGACTTGTATAATCGCTGTATTCGAAGTTGTTCTTACTGAAGCTTGAAGGTGATTGCACTATTGTCACTGAATAAATTTTGTGAGTTTTTGAAGTGAATAAATAACAGTTTTTATTTAATAAAAGCCCATCATTGCCTCTGTGGAAAATTCGCAATAATATATAATTCTCTTACGTGCCGCCCAAATTCGGCTGTATTTCTGTGAGCAGAATGGCAACGACTTCAAACAACCAATAAAAAAATTTCTAAATGTGCTTTATACACGAGTTTCCAAATTCAGTAATCCAGCCAATCACAATATATCTTTTGAAATTTGACTTCTGGCAGTAGCCAACAATTCACTTTATTTTGTTTTCTTATTACTGATACAAATTATTGCCTATTTAAACCGTATTAATTTAATATTTACGTTGATGTTGGAATAAATAGATGCAAGATGTGTACATTTCTTTTGGATTAAGATTCCATATAAACCAGGTTTTTCAGAAAAATATGAGGTTAAAATTCCAAGTCGGAAACGGATTCTGCGCCAAGAATTACGCCAACAAATATCAGCCGACACCCTTTTTTTAAATAACAAGTGAATTGACTATAGTTACCATAGTTTGGACAATTCTTAGCGCAGAATTTGTATCGTACTTTAAAATTTTATCAATATTTATATGTGAACGTTTTCCGAATATTTATACTGATAAAAACTGAGCACGGAATTTCCCTTAAAAATATTAAGGTTTCTATGCTGAAAATTCACAGTAGATCGAATAAGAATTTCAGCATTCCCGATAAACCAAAATTTTTAAAAAATATATTTTTATAATAATATATTCGTTCAGGTTATGATTTACTGTACCGTGCCTTTTAGCTACTTTTAAAAAAAGTCGCCAAAATGAAAATAAAGTTGAAAGGCTGTGTTGCTAAATCCGGCGTTAAAACGGAGTGTTGTCACTAGGATTCCACTAGGAACCAAGCGGTCACTAGTATTCCCGGAAAACCAAGTCAAGGCGTTGCCACATTCGGCACCAAATCACAAACTTTCAAAAAGTCACCAAGAGGCCTCGAATAATAAATTTGAGCCTATATTTTTAATCAGAGTAAATTCAGCCATTAGGCGATTACATTACTAAAGAATTATCAAAATAAAAAATCCTCTCAACTTCGAAATCTCAAATGAAATTACTCTTGACAAACTTGATTTTCAAAAAATTAGGGTTGAGTGAGTTTTCCGGTTGATTGATCGCCGGGTAATTGGCCTTTTAATGTATTATTTTTTACGATTCGCCAAAAAGGTTTAGAAGCAGTATTGGACCCCATTGGCGACTTTTTGCTTGATGACTACAAAAAAGCGCCAAGCAAAAGTCGCCAATGGTGTTTTGGTTGTTTACTGTACCCGGTCTAACGCTCAATTGTTGGGCCAGAACAAATTATAACTGTCAGATTGAAACCCATAGGACATCGTGCAAGAAGGAGGGAAGTGTAAGAAAGAGAAGTGTAAAAAAGCGGCAATCCGATCAGTTCAACCTGGGTAAAGTCGCCAATGGGGTCCTATACTGCTTCTGTTCCCAAAAATGAGTATGCAAACATATAATTGCTTACATTGCTGCGTTAAGAAATTTCGATGTGCAACTTTAATTATTTTAGCACTTCATGCAAAACCAATCTGTATATTGGAATTGTACATTGAAATACCCGATATTTTTTAGATATGTGCATGAAACTGTTTGTGTCTTACATAAGCAGTCAGATAATGTTGTCGCAAGTATTGTAGCTCATCATAAATAATCTAATTTTTCAGTTTCATGGTGCAATATCACTCTTCAAGATTTTTCTTGATTATGCAACTGAAATGGCTTTTTGCTAGGGCATATTTTAAATGCCTCACTTTGAAGTGAGCAAAGCGAGCCTGATTTGCTTCACGAACCAAAGGGAATTGCGTTGCAATCCCGGGGGTTGGCGAGCATTAGCGAGCAGTGGGCGTAACCCCCTAGTTTGAATATAATTAAAATATTTCTAGAACGAAATATTATTCCAAGGTAACATATGCTTTAAACTAATATTTTACATGCAATTACAACCAACAACAATTCATAAGAAACAAAATAAAATTTATAACAAACTAAACAAGTACAGCTACAAAATATTAAAAGCAAGTTTTATAATATTTAATTTGAGAGAAACAGGAATAAGTGGCTGTGATATGGAAAAATTAACTTTAATGAGCTCAAAGGTCTAGTAAACTAAGAAAAGAAAATTAACATAGATGTATATATATATAGAAGTGTTTTTTAATAGAAATTTACAGTTCTATTCCATCACTGCCTACATGAGACTTCAAAAAATCCCCCTCCCCCTTTCCGTACCCTAAAGGGAGATATGACAATTTTAGATCTACTGTACCAATTTGAATAGGGTTTTTATATAGTAGTAAAGGCTAATCAGGAAAACATTTCTTATGTTTTGTGGTTAAAGTGGTGAAATCGATGGTATCATCATAACTAGAAATTAATTGAAAAATTTAAATCAGGTTTTTTTATCTGTAGGTCTTGGTTAATTCAGATAATTGGCAGCACAATATAATTCCCATGTTTTGTGGTAATGTGGTGAAATTGAGGATTGGGGTAAAAGGTGGTATGATCATAAACTAGCAATTGATTGAAAATTTTAAATCAGGGTTTTTTATATAGGTCTTGGTTAATCCAGGTAATTGGGAGCACAATTGCATTCCTATGTTTTGTAGTTAATGTGGTGAAATCTAAGAGAGCGAAAAGGGTATGATTGTAAATGAAGAACTACTGGTTGAATTTGGGCCTGGTTTATCCTATAGATATCTCGAGTAAATTAGATTATTGGTAATACAATTATATTACAATGCAAAATACATTCTTTAAAGGGTCTTCTATTAAGATAGAATTTTACAAAGTGTAATTTTTTTTTAGATATTTATTATTGTAAAGGGTTATTTTTCAAAAAAAAAAAAAAAAAAAAAAAAAAATTTGTTAAAAGTAAAAATATCCAATTTTTTCAAAACTGACCCCTATTAGTTTATATTTTTCAACTTTTTAATGAAATTCTATCTTTTTTTAAATTTGTTTTAAAAATGTCTGCTATTTAAGCAATTGTAACTAAAATTGCACTTGATATTTATTCAGTAAATGTACATTGTATTACCTTCTCAACAAATCAGTTTTGATCAGAACAAAAAACATACTTTTGCTCATATTCACTAGCTAATTCCTTGTAATAGTCTCTCTCTTCTTCAACACTAGAGAATGAATTACTCTGTGCTTGCATGTTGTTTCTGAAATAAAGGAGGAAATTATGGTTATTGGTTGTTACATATGGTTATAAATATAGTGCAGTATACTTAAAATAACAAGTATTAAATGTTAATAATTCAGAATAAAGTTTTGGTTATTTTTAATCATCATAATTAGAAGATGTGCAGTAATTTAGTTAACAAAATAAAATAGGCCCAAAAGTTTTATTTTCTTCTAAGTTACAATTTACCCTCTTGTGTTTTTTTTACCCAGTGTTATTTTAATTGCCCTGAATGACTCCACTTGACACTGTTTATAACTCCCAAAATGTGAATTAGCAGGTATGTTCATTATGCTTATCAAATCATAATTCAAACATGAAACTACTTAATCTGGAGGGATATGTCAAGGAAAGGAGGCTTTAGTTTAATTCTATGCCTTATCTTTTCTCCAATAAAGTTATTCATACTTAGTACTCTTAGTAACTTTGAAGCTATAAATAAAGATATATGTAAAAATAATTTTTAAATTTGTTTAAAATTCAGATTATTTCTGTTATCTTAAAATTTTCTAAACAAGTTGTATTAAAACTTTTCCTTTACACTGCTTTTATCTATGCAATACTAAACTTTCAATAAAACTTTAATAATTTTATAGTTTTAAATGCTGGAAGGTATAAAGTAATAAGAAACCAACTAGTTAATTAAATGAAAATAGCATATGATTTTTACCACTCTAATAAGTTATAAATTATATATAAATTACACATTGATAAACAGTAAGTGACAATCTATTTTTGTCTGTGAATTTAATGCAAAGGTCAAAATTCCCAGGAAAGTCCATTCTTAGAAGTGCATGAAAAATTTTCACTCTTGCAGTCAAAAACTTCAGCTATTTTTTTTTTTTTATGTACTAATCTTGTCATACAATTGAATATAAAACGACCTGAGTGTGCAGGAATGTCAGTTAAGTTGGATATTAATTGAAATTTAACTTTAAAAAGGTTTGTTTCAATCACTTTAATAAGCCTAAATAAATACTATAGTAATAGAGAAAATTAAACACATACCAACATGCATATATTAAATAAATGAATGTGCAAGGATAAGTAATCTCAAGATCATAACTGCGCATTCAGATAAAAATGGCTCATTTCAAAATGAGTTTACAGACTAAAATCTCGACTTGTAATGTTTTAAAAGCCAGATCTATCAAGGAATACATAGTCAAGAGTTTGTAATAAGATTATAGAAATATATAATATTGACTCATAAACTCAATGGGGGAATAAAATATTTTTCAGTGAAATACTTGCATCTACATTGCAACCTGTTGATTTTTGGAACCTTACATGAAACTAAAATTTAACAACTGAAAACTATTTGTGGTTGCTATTCTAAACAATTTAGAGAGTGAGATTAAAAGGTTACACAACTTGGGAAAAAAAATTCTAAATGAAGCAAGTAACCAAAAGTCTTCAGATCCCCAGTGTATTTAGTATCCCCCACTTTATCATTGCTTGAAAAATGCTTAAAAAGGAAACATTTTAATAAAATCAATCAAACATATGTTGACAAGAATTTTTGGAAATCCCAATTTTTGACTAAATTTTTTTTTTTATCTCGGGTTTTTCTAGTAGTTTCAAGGTTCAGATAAATACTGTTTACCTACTACAATGGATCAACCTTGAACTTCCCAAACCATATCTTAAAGAACAGGAAATACTTCCACGTTTGCGATCTCAACCAAAATTTGAACGAAACATTTTAGAAAATATTATTTGACAAAGAATAGCATGACTAAAATTCGACACACTTTAATTGCTTATCAAACTGAAACAGAAACTAGGCTAAGACCAATTATGACTTGAATATAAGGCACCCTTGCATTGTGCTGAATTTAGAAATGTTTGCGTATGTATGTTTTCTAAGCTCAATACGTACCTTGACAAGTATTAGTAAATAAACAAATTCGCCATCAACAATCCGAACAAACCGACAATAGGTAGTAAAAAAAAAAATCGCTTGGAAAGTTAATATTTTTACAGTTACGAAATACTAACAAATTAAAGCCTTAAAAAGGCAAAAACAAATATAATTTACAAAAATTATTTTAAAATCACAAATCAATTAAAATCAATTAATAAAATTATTGTTTACTATTGCCAAATGAACAGTCCGTCAACCAGCCATTTAATCATCAATGGTGATTTGGGAAGTAGAAGTTATAGTATTTAAACTAGTCATTCCAGAGGCTGACTGACATTTGACGCGCGGCATATATGCCATTGCTGATCAAGGCACTTTTTATGCAGTTAACCTGTGAGCATCTTCCTGAACCCTGATTGGTTATTAATTTATTTTCAAAAAATCTTAAAATTTTAAAATATACTTCAAATGATCTAACCTTGAAATTTAGTGAGTTGGTAAGAAAATGATCCCTTAATGAAAATACATGAATTTCTTTCATTTAATGTCTATCTATTATAAATGAAAACTAAAAAAAGCAAAGGATTATTGCAGATATGGCGCCGATAATTAATTTGAGTGATAATTTTCGTTCCTAATACTCACCAAATGTAAATGTTTTATACAAAGTTGTTCTAAATGAACTGAGCTAATATGTTACAATCTCCTAGCCCAGTTTATTCATACTCTCTATGTTACATAGCGAGTAAAGGGAATGATTCTTACTAGGACTTCCTCTTAAAGTTCTGAAAAACTTGAATTTTTGGGAAAAGGGTTTCACAGGTATGCGGCGGCTTGTTTTTCACACTATGGACCAAATTTGTATAAAACTGTCGTATATGATTAAACTGCCAAGTCTTTTCAAGTAGGATACGAATAATTGCGGATATCTTTAACGTTTGTCCAAAGCTAAATCAATCGTGATAAGAGGAGGAATTTATAGAAGAGAAGGAGGACGCGTCACTAATATTTTTTGTTGCATAAGAGATAAACATTCCCCACCCAATGCCACTCTTCTTTAATATCTATAGATTTTCTGGAAATTTATTCAAAGCGGGCAGCATTAGGATTTTACCTAAAAATTTGCAAGTAAACTTTTACTTTCATGCATTGTCCTCATAAAATGCTGCTGAATTGGTCCCAATAGATTGTCTCTTCATCTTAATCTTAATATTTTGGTGTAAGCAATTAGTTCCAATTCAAAGTGAGAGCACAGTGCGTAAACACAACAACTTTTATTTACATGAGCCGGGAATGATGACGCAACATGAAAGCAGAACGGCGATCGCAGCGCAGCATGCACAACACTCAGAGATCGCAGCGCCACAAGTACAATACTACAGAGTATCCCTTCAGTGACGAAGGGAACGATACATTTACAGATTGTAGGTTATCTTACAATGGTAAGGTAGAAAAATTATATATATATATATATATATATATATATATATATATATATATATATATATATATATATACATATGGTTATACAGATTCTAAGTATAATATAGACAAATATAAATCATTTGATGAGTGTACAAATTATATTTCCACAATCAACTTTTTGGGAAAGTGGACATGCCTGCCAGATCTTGTAGTTTTTAAATTGGAGGGGAACATAGAAACTTTCTGTTCTACAGCTAATTCTGTGTTGCTAGTGAAGGATGGCTCAAGATCTGAAGATTCTTTTGATTGCAATAATGTATCAGAGTCTGACCATTGATAGGCAGGTTTAACCCGATCAATGCTGACAGTAGTGTGTTTACCATGTAATTTAATGACAAATTTTTTGTTTGTGCGACTTATTACAAGGTGTAGTCCGGAATAGGGAGGTGTTAAAGGAGGACGGATTTTATCAATTCGTAAAAATATGTGTGTACATGTATGTAATGAAGGGTTTACATAAGCTTTACAATTTCCATGATTTGATGCTGCAATAGGATTTAGTTTCTGCATTGTTGAAAATAAATTAGATATAATAGGTGTAACAGTGTGTTTGAGGGAATCCGTTGAAACGAGATCTGATGGTAAACGTAAGGTCGTACCATAAACCAGCTCAGAAGTTGTGGCCTGTATATCTTTTTTTATCGCTGTTCGTAAACCTAATAAAACGATAGGCAAAATTTCAAACCACTTAGAATGTTCATGAGCAATAATGGCACTTTTTAGGTGTCTGTGAAATCTCTCAATCATTCCGTTACTCTGGGGATGGTAGCTTGTGGAATGAATTCTATGAACACCCAAGAGGTCTGTTAGCTCTCTAAATAGGTTTGATTCAAAATTTCTTCCTTGATCAGTTGTGATGGTGACAGGTGTCCCAAATCTTGATATCCAACCATGCATTAGGGCACGAGCGGTTGTTTCAGCTGACATGTCGGTGGTTGGAATTACTTCAGGCCAACGGGTGAACCTATCAATAATGGTCAAACAATATTGATGTCCATCAGAGGGAGCAAATGGTCCTATATAGTCAAGATGGATGTGAGAAAAACGAGCGTCCGGTGATGCAAATGTGCTTAGAGGAGCTTTAGTATTGAAATACCTTCGCTCGCTGACATTTTTCACAAGTACGGACTTTGTTTTTGATGTCCTTCCTCATACCTGGCCAAATGAATCGCTTTGAAACTAAATCTGTTGTTGCAGATATACCGGGGTGAGAAAGAAAATGTAAGTTATTAAAAAGTGTTTGCCTGAGTTGTTTATTGACAAAGGGTCGAGGATGGTTGGTTGACATGTCACAGAAGATGTATGTTCTCAAAAGGAAAATAATCCCAAGTAGCACAGCAGTATTGGCCAATATCAGCCCTACATTGGCCAATCCCGATGTGGAACGGTGCAAAATCGGCCGTTCGATGCCGATATTGCCCAATCTCGCCCAATATTGGATAGACGATACTCAAAAGTTTGAAAGTTTGATGGACAGTTTTAAAATTGAAATATTTTATGTATAAGAAAGGAATGTTTGTGTTAATATGTTTTGCGATGTTTTTAACACGTTTTTAAGCATTTTTTAAAAAATCATGTATTTTGGAACGATCTCGAGTTACGGCCAAAACCGGCAGATTCCGATACAAAACGATGCGCAGAATTTCTCAAAAAGAATCGCCACCGAGTGGCTGAAGCAACTGAAGTGCCCGGATGTGTGTTTGGGAAGTTTGTTTATATCGCCGGCTCGACTGTCATTTGTAACATTAAAATTGGATCGAATTCTTGATATTGGTAAGTGTTGTCACAATAATTTGTCGATTTCATGTGGTTATGTTTCGGTACCTACGTATTGCATTGTTGGTTTTCATTAATTTCAACCATACTTGATTGCCGACTTGGCATGGTTTGATCTACAAAATTGATGTTGACAAAGGTGATTGATATTCACATTAAACTTGATAAGGAATCAAGTTAGTTTCAATTATTTATTTAATACTGTTTAAAATATAATCAAGATTTTCAGCTTTTATGTCATCTGGACAAGATTAAGAGCTTTTAGGAAATCCGAGCTTTTATCTCGTCCTTACTCGGATGCAAACTAACACTCATTTACCCATTCCCCCTCTCCATTGCTTGTTTCAAATCATGCTCATCATTGAAATACTTATACTACATGTTACATTCTAGTTATAATATTTATAAATATTAAATATTTATCATATTTGTTATCGTTAGTTTATATTGCGGAATTTCCTATATTTGCTCCTTATAAAATTGAATATCCAAGCTCCGTGATTAGCAGCTCTGTTAATAGAATATATTGTGAATTGCACATATTGAGGAAACCACATTAAATTAAAACACGCCTATTACTCAATCTCAAAGGTGGTGTGGAATAGGGTGCATTATCTCAATCAACCACTTGGCATAAAAGGTAAATGATTGTTCTAAAAAATGTCAATTTTAACAATATGTATAACTATTGTAATTATGCCTCCTATTTTTAAAAAAAATACAGGAAACCCTGTTAACGCAAAATTGCTTAACATAAAATCACATTTAATGCGAAGGAAAAGCGATTTTCCGTACTTAAAACTTAACTTTAATTTATTTGTTTAACACAAAATTCGGTTAAAGCGAACAATTTCAGCGGCCAGATCGACTTAGCGTTAACAGGGTTTTACTGTATGTACATTTCCCTATTTAAAAGGTCTGTCTTGTGCAATTATTGATTACTCAGAAACGAGCAATGAATGCAAATTTTTGAAATATCTACAAAAATATATTTTGAATGCCTAGCTTCCTTTGTGTTAATCTAAACACACTGTGCAAAGATGTTGTTTTTATAAAATAAAAATGTTTTTTTCATTTAAAGAAAAGACTTTCCATTTGAAAAGTAAACAAATATTGTAATCAAGTATTATTGTTAGTGCTATTCATAGTGCAATTTTCTGTCTTGGGGTGAAAAGTGTAATAGTTGTAGCCTTCCTTCCCTCGGCAGTAAAATGCCAGTATGGCCTTTCAATAGTTAATTTGTTATTCTGTTCAGTTTAAAATAAAGATACATACTGTTGTAGGGTTCATTGATGGAAATGGAGAACCCATAGAAGTAATTCCTTCATCTTGGTTCATCTCAGACAAAAGTTGTCTTTGGCAGTTTGCAATGAATGGGGGGGGGGGGGGGGAATTTACATGATTAAAGAATATATACCCTCAAGTCAACATGGCAAACATTTAATTTTAAAATCTATTGTACATACAATAAGTAAATTACAATTTTTGTATAGGGTATACAAATAATTAAAGGTATCACAAATATTGTTTCATAAGTTTTTGATCTACTTATCAATTCAAGTTTTAATGGTGTAGATTTTTGAAATTGTGGACATGAATAACAGATATTTATTAACAGATTTAAATAATATCCTATTTTAATTTCCCAAACTGAAGATTGGTTTTTTAGTGAGTGATACTATAAGTGCGCTAAGTAAGATATTTAATTGTATAAATAAATTGTATATGAAGTTTTGCAACTAGTTTGAGATAGCATATATCCATAATTTTCCTATTTAGATTCCTTTTAACAGGCATAAGATAAAGCTGAGCTTGCTCGTTCAATATCTAGCATTGGGAGTGATTCTTCAGAAGATGAAAATTTATTAACACAGAAAAGCCATACTCATATTCCAGCCCGTTTCAAAGACGATTCTCTTTCTTTGGAATCCCACAAAGAAACAAGCAAAAACTTATTTGTAAACCAAAAAGCGTGAAAACTTTCTCTGCCAGGTAAGAATATATGTGAATAATATATATATAAGATAATATATATATATATAATATATATATATATATATAAGAATATATCAATTAGGTAACGCTCCAAGCAATTTCGATTTGATGTTACAATAATTTATATTTTAAAATAAAAATAAGCAATGGAGAATCTCTGGTCTTTCAAAAAAAAAAAAAAAATCTGTTTCTTTAAACAATTTTGTACAAATCACCTTTGTCATATGCTTATAATTGAGAAATTAGTTCAGAAGAAAAAACAACAAAAACACTATGTTCTAAATTAGTTCCTATAACTTTTCAAGTGCAACAGTGTATTTTATATTTTATCTCAGACTTTTCAACAACACTTTTTACTATTTATTTTGAATTTATTTGGTGGTTAATTTAACAGTTTAAAAGAGATTTTTCTCTCTTATAAATTATTTATTAAAATTTTAAACGGCTAAGGAAAAATGAACGAGTTTATAAAAAAAAAAAAAAAGCATTAGCATTTATTTCACAATTCATAGTTTTTTCGTGTGCTTGTTTGAGGCTGGTGCAAATGCATGCGATTGAAATTCAAATACCAGTTTAGAATGATTTTCTTAAATGTTAGTAGAAAATGATTTCTGATGTAAAAATTTTACAAAATGTTAACAATGTTATGCTTTCGTGCAAAATTCTGTTTTTCATTTTGCAATTCTGTTTTTCTTTATTGGCAGTAAATGCTGCATTGCATGATTTCTTTTATTGACAACAAATTGCAGTTCCGTTACAAAAAGAGCTTGAATAAAATAAAAAGAGCTAAAGACTAGAAAAAGTTTGAGGCAATAATTTGATTTTTAAATTTTAATGTAATCTTAATTAAAACAGAAATGAACAATTTTATATTTCAGGTTCGTTTTCTTCACCGAGGTGGAAACTTCAAAGGAAGATAAAATATGTATTATAATAAACAGCTTGTATTAAATTTATGTTTTTATTATATATATGCACTGCAGAAAGTGACCTTTAATTTAAGTGTGCATGGTTTTTAAGCCATAAAATATCAATTAAATTATATTGGGTTTCAATTATCGGTCACGAAAAAGCAATTAAAATAGGAATGAAAGTATAAAAAAGTATTCATTATATGAGGTATACATGTAAATATTATTGTGGATTTTTAAAAATAATGTTTTTGTCAAATAATTTTTAAATGAAAACTTTTTCAATGTAGGGGGGGGGGGGGATCTGCAATTTTAATTCACTTTATTGCTATATTTGAAGTAAATGAACTAAAGCATTAAAATGATATTTATTTACTATCTATTCGATTCTTAATGTATGGAGAAAAATGATGTTTTAAAAATGAAAAGTAACTTCTTAAATGAAATTGATCTGTGCATAAAAAATATACTTCACAAGTTTTAAATCCAACCTTCTATTTTTATGAAACCTTAGCATAAAAAGTTCAATGAGTATTAATTGACCTATAGGGACTTTAAATTCTACTGGTAGTTTTCTAGTTTAAAATTGCATGTATCTTTCTAAATCCTTGAATATCAGACATTTTGTTATCTAAATGTGTTTTTTTTTTTGGTAGGAGAGGTGAAAACATTATTTTACAAATGTTTAAGTATAACTTAACAGATTATTAAGGGTTTTTGGGCAACAATGTGATACTAAACATTGAACAGCTCAAAATTGAATCTAAACGCATATAAGAATTATCATTTGCAACCACTCCTTCCACCAAAAAGAAAGTTCAGATATGTTGAGTGGCAAATCTATCCAAAATGCTCTGTGATATAGTGAAAAAACAGTAGCTGTTCCAAAAATTGCTCATAGTAGTGGCTAAAACTGCTCATCCAGGTTTGGAAAAAAACCATGTTTTTTTTTTTATTCTTTTCTAATTACATGTATACATATTTATAAATAAAATTTGACATAAACAAGAATAATTTATGCTCAAATAACAATGAATATTCATTTTGAAAGCAATTTGAACTAAGTAAATAAACAATTGTTCTACTTATGGGGACATTCAAATCATATTAAATTTTAATATTTTATTTAGACATTAGAACATATTTTATTTCAGCTAAAAATAGAAGTAATTTACAACATCAAATAGTTAAAAAAATCTAATTATAAATAAAAATACAATTTTAAATTATTCTTAAAAAAAACAAAAACATTTGGTTTAAACCATGCTCATCGATATTGCCCAAGATTGCACATCAATACTGGCCAAAACTACTCCTCGATATCGGCCAAAACTACGCATCGATATCGGCCAAAACTGCTCCTCGATATCGGCCAAAACTGCTCCTCGAGATCGGCCAAAACCGCCCTGCGATATTGGCCAATATTGCAAAAATGTTAGCCGTTCGGTGCTGGCCGTTCCGACATTACCCAGGATTGGCCAATCTTCCAGAGCTCCGGTTTCCGACATTGGCCAATACTGCTGTGCTACCTGGGATGTTTCTCTAACTTCAATGAGGAAGATTGTGATTGAAGAAGTTCATCGAGTTCGGTGTCACAAAGTTGTGCTTCTGCCAATTCGCCGTAATTGAAAGGGGGAGGGGTTGTAATAGCATCAATCTCAATTCTAGATAATGTGTCAGCAATCTTATTTTCCTCACCAGTGACATGGCGAATATCCGTAGAAAACTGAGAAATATAGTCCAAGTGTCTCAGTTGTCTTGGAGAACATTTCTCAGGCTTCTGTTGAAAAGCATATATGAGGGGTTTTTGATCGGTATAAATTGAAAAATTTCTTCCCTCAAGCATATGTCGAAATTTCTTAACAGATAAATATATAGCGAGCAACTCACGGTCATAAGTGGACCAACTTTTTTGACTCTTACTAAGTTTATTAGATAGGAAGGCTATGGGTTCCCATTTAGTAATTTAGAATTTGAAAATTGCATGAGGGAGCTGCCAATGGCCATATCCGAAGCATCAGTCCAAAGACTTAATGGAGCCCCGGGAACTGGGTGGTTGAGTAGAGTTGACTGAGCAAGTGCCTGCTTTGCTGCAGAAAATGCAATTTCAGCTTCCTCAGTCCAAACCAGCGATTTCTCTGGTGTTTTAGAAGGACGAGATGGTTTTTTTGTGATTAGTTTGGCCTTCCAGAAATTTTATCAAGGGAGTTAAAAGGTGAGCTGCTTTGGGAACGAAGCGTCTATAAAAGTTGTACATGCAAAGAAATCTGCGAAGTTGAGTGAGTGTTTGAGGTCTCGGAAAATTTTGAATGGCTTTTACACGATCAGGAAGGGGTGTCAGACCATCCCCAGAGACTGTAAATCCTAAGAAATCTAATTTTTGCAGACCAAATTTGCATTTAGATGGTTTAATCGAGAGTCCATAGTGATCGAGTCGATGAAAAAGAGCTCGAAGATGGCCAATATGCTCTTCTAGACTACTACTAGCAATTAATATATCATCAATAAATGCATAAACTCCATTGAGACCTCTGGTAACCTCATCAATGAATCTTTGAAATGTGCTTGATGCGTTGCACAAACCAAACTGCATTCTGGTTCTTTCAAAAAGTCCAAAAGGAGTGCAAATTGCAGTTTTGTGCACATCTTGTGCAGCAATAGGAATTTGGTGAAAGGCTTTGACTAAATCGATGCGAGAGAAAATTTTTGTTCCAAGTAATTCACCAGTGAAATCAGCTATGCTAGGAATGGGATACTTGTCTTTCTTAGTTTGAGCGTTAAGAGCACGATAGTCCCCAACAGGACGAAAATCGTCACTATTTTTCTTTGGGACCATATGTAAGGGTGACGCATAATTACTACTCGAAGGGCGCATGTGGCCTAAATCTAGCATGTACTGAATTTCGGTTTTTGCAATTTTTAACCTGTCGGGTGCAAGACGACGTGGTTTAGAAAAAACCGGAGGTCCAGAAGTCTCTATGTGATGAACAACATTATGTTTTACAATTTGATTAGCACTTGGAGATTTTGTAATGTCAGGAAATTCTTGCAATAATTTTGAAAATATATCATTACCAAAAACTGTTTTCACAGAGAATATTGCAGGATTATTTACAATGCCGTGGCAATTTAAGTTAGTACAAGAATCAATCAAGGAACGCTTCCGCATATCAGGTTTTAAATTAAAATAATGCAAGAAATCAGCACCAAGAATAGCAGTTGATATATTACAAATATAAAATGGAAAAACAAAATTACGTCTAAGTCCCAAATCAACTGCAACTAATTTCTTACCATACACTGTGATGGGAGTTCCATTTGCTGCGTTGAACGTTTGAATGACAGGTAGTTGTTTATCATTTTTGCTGGCCGGAATAAGAGAACAGTCACTACCAGTATCAATCAAAAAGTTTACATTTGATTTTCTGTTCCGAATGAAGAGGCGACGAGAGAGTGAAGGCAAGAAGTATGTCGCCGCTACGCTTGCACGTCCTAGTTTTCCTGGAAGGAACATGGCGGGGTACAGTTCTTGGCGTTAGATTTGTATTTTCGGTGATACCAGATACCGGAAGCTACGACTTCGTGAGTTACTGCGGAAACGCGCATTGTTGCGATTTCTTGAAAAACTTCTTGAACGTCTCATACTTTCAACTTCCTTGCGGAGTTGTTTGAGTTCTTGGAGGAGAAGGTTCTCTGAATTAGAAACACTGCAAGTTGCTTCGGAGGTATTTTCGATGGAGCTAACAGCAGGTGGAGTTACTTCCAGTATACGATCAGCAACTTCTGCTGCCTTTTGCGGAGTGAGAGGTTGGATGGATGCTAGTATGGATTGCACATTTACAGGAAGTTGCTGCAAAAATAATTCCAGTAGAAGTGCATCTGCTACTTTATGAGACTCGGCACGTCTTTGTAGGATGCGAAGAAGTTCGCTGGGCTTTCGATCACCAAGTTGCTCGCTTGCGAGAAGCCTTGGTAAAATCTTAGATGGGCCCACCTCTTGTCGACCTATTTCAAATCTCGCCAAGTTGACTACTAATTGAATATTTGTTATTATTATTTTTCAATTAAAAAAAGATACTTAAAGGCCAGAAATAATAATATTTTATAAAAAAAAAATTAAGACTTACTATAAATGTGTTTGAATACTTTGACGGTGGAGGGTACGTGTTAATGATTTGCCGAATAAAGAATCTTGTAAAATCATAAAAACCTTCTCCCAAGAGACCAGGTGCATAAATGACGGGAAAAAAATTAATACATATTAATTAACCAATCAGGTTTCAGAATTTCGTTGCGCATTTCGAATAGTTTTGGTTCCGAAACGCCGTTGTGATCGGACGCTCAAACAGGGCGCTCCGTAAGATTCTAGACTGTTCTCCTCCATAATCCGTCTAGGTTGCCACATTGGCGACGTTATCACCACTCGTTTGGCGATAATTCCAAAAGATGCCAAGAGGTGGGCTATTCTAAGATCCACCCGGGTCGTTTTTATCAGGCGACAGAATGATATCACGCACCATAGAAGCTGCGTCCGGAGGAAGATGTGAGTAGTTAGAAAGTGCCGATCCGGAGCCAAGGCGGTGCCGGTTCAGGGATGAGGGATGATGACGTCACCAGAAGGGGCGTGACTGGATATGACGTCACAGGAAGTGACATCATAGGATATGACGTCACCTGAAGTCACGTGGCCGGAAGTGGAGTGGAGTTGTTTCAATCCTGCTGCTATTTTAGTTTCGGTTTCGTTATAAGCTGTTTGTGTACGACGTCACAGTGTGAATGACGTCATAATTTGTTTTAGATCAAAGTTTTGAGCGGTGGCAACACTTTTTAGTTTCGGTTTAGCTTTTAGATGGAGTTGAGTTGTTCTAGGAATGCTTCTTAGCGAATAAGTTAGAGTGATAGGCTTTTATTGCGTGACGTCACAGTGAGTATGGCGTCATAATTTGTTTTATATCAAAGTTTTGAGCGGTGGCAACACCTTTTTAGTTTCGGTTTATCTTTCAGACGGAGTTAAGTTGTTCTATGGATGCTTCTAAACGAATAACTTAAAGTGATAGGCTTTTTGACTAGTGACGTCACAGTGGATATGACGTCATTATATATTAAAATTTAGCATTTAAGAGAGTGGCAACACTTTTTTAGTTTCGGTTTATCTTTCAGACGGAGTTGAGTTGTTCTAGGGCTGCTTCTTAGCGTATAAGTTAGAGTGATAGGCTTTTTTTTTACTAGTAACGTCACAGTGGGTATGATGTCATTATATGTTAAAATTTACGTTTTAAGTGATGATAACACTGGATATATACTAAATTTAGTTTTCAGGTGTTGGCAACGAGTTCTGATTGATCAGATAAATGCTCGCTTGTGATTGGTAAGTTTTAAACATGTGACCAAAAGCTAACTCCTGATTGACTGTTTGGTTTTCTAGCGAGTTACTTACATATCCTTTAGCCAAGTTAAAATACCTGCAACAAAGTTACACAAAAAAAAAATGTTAAATTTGAAAAGTTAATAAAAGGAAGGCCATTTGCTAAGGGTCTAAAGAACCCTAACCCCGAGCTACACGTGACATTTCAATATTTTACCAAGCAATTGTTAAAATATCGACTATCGGACGTTGCCTTCATGGTAACTCATCTACCCACCCCCCTTCCCTAACTAATTTTGAATAAGTTAAGACTTTAGAATTACAATTAATAAATTTTGAAAAATTAATTATTAAAGGTGAGGACCCACCTCCACCCCGATACCTCTTTTAGGAAGAATTGGTACCGCCTCACTCCTCCCTAACAAACAAAAAAAATATTATTCCAAAAAAAAACGTATATTTCTTTGAAACTTGAGGTCACTAATCAACCATCCGATGATATCCTTTAAGAAGATATCTTCACCTCTTAACAATTTTAAAGTTTTAGTCTAAAAGATTAATGTTGGACACAAACTATTTCTAGAATAGAGTTACATTAAAAATTAAATTTAAGAGTGTCCAGTTTTTTTTTTTTTTTTTTTTTGAAGAAGTAGAAGACTTGTGGGAACGTATATTTCCCAAAATTAAATTTAATGGTCACTAACAAAATCCTGAAAATGTACTAATTTTAGTTTTTATAAAAATTAAGTTAATGTAATATTTTAGTAAAAATAATGCCTATAGTTAATGAATTGTGAAAAACTAAGTTAGAAGAATTAAATTTAAGGAATTTTGCAGTGACCATACGCATACATAGTTATACCATCCTCCAACAGGTATCGCTTGTCGTCAAATGCCGAGAGCGCTCGCTTTCTTTGCTGGATGGAGAAAATGTGATGTTTTTCACTACCGATCCGATGCTGAACCACAGACGAAGGTTGTCGGTTGAGAAGACAGTCTCTATAGGTCTGATGTTTTAACTGTCTTTGAGCTGCTCTTGCGATTCCCTTGGCCGTTTGTTTCTCACCACACTCGCTTAAAATGGAATACATTTTGGAACGAAGTCCTATGAACTCCAAAGCAGATTTTCCGTTAAGTTCATCCTTAAAGTAACCGATCTTCTTCTTGTTAGACACATCGTGTAGGGGATGATCTGATGAATAGTCAGAAAAGTAAAAAAATTCCTTTAACTGCTGTAAGTCAGCAGTCAGATCTGGGGTGGTGAGTCCATAAGTGAGTGAATCTGTGTCGGTGAATAGTAAGCGGGCATTACTTCCATACTTCTTCATGATGACTTTATAGTGGAAATCATACATTAAAACCTTGCTCAGTTCTAAGATGGTGAAACCAGCATAAATGGGTCTATTAAGTGTGAGACTTTTCACTTTTCTTTGTACTGCTGCCAAGCTGTTATCAAATTCAGTGAAGGCATGGAAGGCAGGAGACGCGACCAGTTTCTTGGCTTTATGCGGGTTGTTCACCAACTGAACATCCACTCTATTCCTCAGATTTTCCATAGTTTTCCCAAACACCGCAGTAGTTAGAAAATGACAGTCCGAAGCCATGGCGGAGCAGGTATGGTATGGGGGCGTGACCGGATATGACGTCACCGGAAGTGGGTGTGACCGGATATGACGGCACAGGAAGTACCATCACCGGATATGACGTCACCGGAAATCACGTGACCGGAAGTGGAGTGGAGTTGTTTCCTTCTTGCTGCTGTTTTAGTTTCGGTTTCATTATAAGCTGTTTGTGTATGACGTCACAGTGGGAATGACGTCATAATGTGTTTTATATCAAAGTTTTGAGCGGTGGCAACACTTTTTTAGTTTCGATTTATCTAGCAGACGGAGTTGAGTTGTTATAGGACTGCTTCTTAGTGAATAAGTTAGAGTGATAGGTTTTTATTGCGTGACGTCACAGTGGGTATGACGTCATAATTTGTTTTATATCAAAGTTTTGAGCAGTGGCAACACTTTTTAGTTTCGGTTTACCTTTCAGGCGGAGTTGATGTTCTAGGGCTGCTTCTAAGTGAATAAGTTAGAGTTATAGGTATTTTTAACTAGTGACGTTACAGTGGGTACCCTACTAACCATCTTTGTCACAGTTACGTCACTGCAACGAAGTTTTTCGTCGCAAAGATCACGGTCACAATGTGACTTGCATGGGATATCGCAGCGATGTCGCAAAAGTTCAGGTCACTTTCGACTTCCATGTGATATCGCAGCGACATCACAATGTGACGAAGTTGCAATGTTGCTTTGTGATATCGCAGCGACATCCAGTGATATCCCAAAATAATTTTATATAATGAAAATCACAAATAGGTCATTTTGTAACATGTATGTGATATAAGACGTAATTTTGCGATATCGCAGGGATACACAGGGATATCACATTTTAACATTTATGCTATTTTTGTGGTATCAGTGTGATCTCTATGTGATTTTGGGGACATCTATGTGATTTATGCGACGAGCATGTGATTTTATCAACGAATCTCACGTCACTGCTATATCACATTGTGATCAGTATGCGATCTTAGTGACTTTGGCGACATCTATGTGATTTATGCGATTTTCGCAACGAAAGCTTTGTCGCTGCGATGTCACATTGTGATCTGTATGTGATCTTAGTGATTTTGGCGACATCCATGTGATTTATGCGATTTTCGCAACGAAAGCTTTGTCCCTGCGATATCACATTGTGATCTGTATGTGATCTTAGTGACTTTGGCGACATCCGTGTGATTTATGCGATTTTTGCAACGTAAGCTTTGTCACTGCGATATCACATTGTGATCTGTATGTGATCTTAGTGATTTTGGCGACATCCATGTGATTTATACGATTTTCGCAACGAAAGCTTTGTCACTGCGATATCACATTGTGATCTGTATGTGATCTTAGTGACTTTGGCGACATCCGTGTGATTTATGCGATTTTCGCAACGAAAACTTTGTCACTGCGATATCACATTGTGATCTGTATGTGATCTTAGTGACTTTGGCGACATCCATGTGATTTATGCGATTTTCGCAACGAAAGCTTTGTCACTGCGATATCACATTGTGATCTGTATGTGATCTTAGTGATTTTGGCGACATCCATGTGATTTATGCGATTTTCGCAACGAAAGCTTTGTCACTGCGATATCACATTGTGATCTGTATGTGATCTTAGTGACTTTGGCGACATCCGTGTGATTTATGCGATTTTCGCAACGAAAGCTTTGTCACTGCGATATCACATTGTGATCTGTATGTGATCTTAGTGATTTTGGCGACATCCATGTGATTTATACGATTTTCGCAACGAAAACTTTGTCACTGCGATATCACATTGTGATCTGTATGTGATCTTAGTGACTTTGGCAACATACGTGTGATTTATGCGATTTTCACAACGAAAGCTTTGTCACTGCGATATCACATTGTGATCTGTATGTGATCTTAGTGACTTTGGCGACATCCGTGTGATTTATGCGATTTTCGCAACGAAAACTTTGTCACTGCGATATCACATTGTGATCTGTATGTGATCTTAGTGACTTTGGCGACATCCATGTGATTTATGCGATTTTCGCAACGAAAACTTTGTCACTGCGATATCACATTGTGATCTTAGTGACTTTGGCGACATCCGTGTGATTTATGCGATTTTCGCAACGAAAACTTTGTCACTGCGATATCACATTGTGATCTGTATGTGATCTTAGTGACTTTGGCGACATCCATGTGATTTATGCGATTTTCGCAACGAAAACTTTGTCACTGCGATATCACATTGTGATCTGTATGTGATCTTAGTGACTTTGGCAACATACGTGTGATTTATGCGATTTTCACAACGAAAGCTTTGTCACTGCGATATCACATTGTGATCTGTATGTGATTTTAGTGACTTTGGCGACATCCGTGTGATTTATGCGATTTTTGCAACGAAAGCTTTGTCACTGCGATATCAAAAATAAAAAATTGGTCCGTTCATGAAACTTTGCAAAAACGTTTTATTTGTCATGAGTATAAAGAAACAAAGTAGTTCATAAAATATCTAGCATAGAAGGGTGTTTTTTGAGGAGTGGGAGGGGGGAGTTTTTTTGTTTTTTTTTAAATTGAAAAGTAATTTTGGTATAACCTGGGCATTTCACCTTACGCTAAGATAGCGAGTCAGAAATGTGACGAAAAAGGGGGAGGGGGGGTAATCAATGGATACGGATTATCTTGAAGTATATTTCTAGAACACTGCATATTTTTTTTTTTTTTTTTTTAAACTTTTTTTAAATATTTGATTTCATCCTGGCTAAGGCACAAGTGTTGCGCCCCCCCCCCCCCTCAGGAAAATCCTAGATCTGCCACTAATGTGAACTGAAATAAAAAAAAAAAAGATTCGCGTACACACATCACGAATAAGCTCCTTCTCGCCTTCTTCACAGTCGGAGTCAGAATCTGCATAAGTTTCATCTTCACTAATTTCATCCCATTTAGAAACAATGTCCTCAATTTCAAACTGGGTTAGAAAACGTTTTCTTTTAGGCATTTTAAAATAATTTAGTAAAAAATTATCAAGAATTCAGATAGTCAGAAGAATAAACATAGCAGTCAGCAGTCAGCACGGGAAATCTTAAAAATGCAGCTAGCGAAAACACACTAGCAGGTAAAAGTCACTTATCATTTACTAAATTGCCCCCCTGTCAAGCAGCTTCAAAATACCCCTTTGTGTCCCCAACTCAATGGGCTGGCCATGTGTGCGTTGCTTGAAGTGCGACAATAGGCTTTTGTGGCACGACTTTTCAGACTGCCTCACTCTGTGAGGGTAAATGCTCCGACATTTCGAGTGGAAAACTTCTCAGGGAAACTGGAATTATTTAAATACGAAACGATTCGTTCCACATCATTTCAATCTATGAAATTTACTGACACTCGTCACTGTTTCTTTGCTCCGGCTTAGTTTTCAATTTTTAAAAACTCTATAGAGAAATCACAAAAAAAAAAAAAAATATTCGGACCCTATCACAATGACCTTTTTTTATAATTTTTTAGTGCAAAAATATTAACATGTTATCACTTTAAAATTTAAAAGATAAATTTGAATCAGAATAATATAGATTTTGAGTTTTACACATTTTTTGTTGTTGATATTTATTACTTTCTCACTTTTGTATTTGATTACTTTGTACAATTTTGATGCAATAACTTTTCCTACACTTAGTATAACAATTTAAATATTTATGTTTTTTAATTGTTGAATGATTATTAAGAGTGTTGTGTTAAAAATATAATATTGTTCTAAAACAAGCCGGTAGACAGGATTTTTTTTCGGGGCGATAGGGGGTGGGTATGGTCGAAGATTTCATTAAACACATATAGCAAATTACACACACACACAAAAAAAGAACGGGAAGTTTTTTAACAAGATTTCATACCATTTTTTTTGGGGGGGGGGGAGGCCGGGGTTCTACCGCCCCCCCTTCCCCGTCCACGGCCCTGTAATAAAATGAATCCTTTTTAATTATTAAACAAATATTCCTTTATAGCCAGAGCGAATTTATAATCTTTATGTAGAAACTTTCTACCTTTATTACTGCGATATAATAGATTTATTTTTTAATATTTTTATTCAAATATATATGAAACAACTTAAGCACAATTTACTTACTGTTATGTTAAAAATAAACACCGACAGTTATTGCAATCTTTTAGCACTAGCAGTTGACTATGTGTTTAAGATTGGAATCAATTTAATACAAATTTTTTATTGAAACAATCATGGGTCACCTAAGAGGGTGGTAGACCAACTTTCCAGAGGGCGCCAAGCTCCTCTGACACCCATCAAAATATCCTAAAGTGGTATAAGCCACACTGTGATACCTTATAGGCAGTAGGTTAGACTTTTCTTCGTAGACGAATACAAATAAAAAGAATTTATTGAAACCCATTGTATATAATTTGAAGGTAGATTGTAAATAAATATGCAAGTACCAAAGGGACCAAAATAAATGTCCCACAACGATAATTAAAAAAGACACCAAGACTAAATTCTACTGATGGAATATTATATTATGACCATCATTTTAAAAAGCAAGATGCCGACACATTTCAGATCTGCTTTCACATGTCTTATTAATGATAACTTCGCTACCGATTGAGTTTAAAAACATTACTCAGTGGTCATTACAAAACTTCTAAATGCTCATTAATTAATCGGGCCAAAGGACAAGTTTTATGTTTAGCTTAGAAAACAATATCTCGCAAGAGTTTAGTAAGAAGCATTGTCAACAGGTTATCGTAAACTTGAAATAGTCCCGAATATTTAAGAGTACGTATTTTATTCTATTAATATTATAAAAAAAAAAACTTCAAATATAAGAATTACACTCCTTCCCTTCGGTACATTTAATAAATTCGTCCCAATCCTCTTCTTCATCATCAATAATCTAACTCATTTTTTCCCCTCGTACAGCAGTACCTAAAATAGTCTCGGCCCATTTGATGGTTGGCTGCTGGGTTAGCAAGTTAGTCTCTCATGCCAAAGGTACTGGGTTCGAATCCTGAGTAAAAAATGGTTGAACGTTGTGGTTCGGATTCCACGTTAAGCTGTAGGTCACGTCCTGATTAGCAGTTATTGTGCATAAAAATAAGTCAGTGAGCATACAAAACAACCAACCCAGAGTAGTTTTGAACATTATATCAATTCCTAATCTTTAGCCCTCAATCTATAAACGTGAGTAATTCTTCTCTTAGTTTATCCACTGAAGGAATAACTTCACAGATTCTGGATTCTGTCTAAAGCATTCAGTGATAGTGATCCCTGCGCGGAAAGTCGTTAGGAATCAAATCATGAAATAACCAAGTAAAAGTCGTTAGTAAATTTATTGTCCATTGTTTGAATTATCTTGTCTAAAATACGTAATAAAACACTGAAATGCGAGAGGTATTTTCAGAAGTTGAAGCAACGTTTTCATGTCTTATATCCACTTCTGGCATTTTTTTTTAAAATGTGTACTCTTTTCTATCCTAGTTCAGTTTTAATTGTGATCTTTAAAGAGAGCAATCAAATTCGTCTCTTCGTTCTAGAAGGTTTGACGTATTTTAACAATTATATTGCGGCATTCAAAGTAGTACATAGAGGGAAAACATTTTAACTTTAATGAAAAGTATTCTATTAACTTCCAAGATTGAACATTGTAAAGGTTCTTTGTCTATAAGTATTCTGATAGAGCAGTTACTTTTTAGATGTAGAGAAATATCATGCCTATACCAAAATTGTTTCAAATTATAAAAAGTTGTTTAAAGAAAAATTATTTTTACCTATCTGGCAGAAAAAATTATGGAAAATGTAAAAAACCAACCAGTCAATTCCCATTGTTTTTGTTCCCAAAGTTAGAAATATTTGTACGAGTATTTTAATGTTTAGTTGTTTAATGTATTTTTATTAATATATAATGATGGGAGAGGGGGGGGGGGGGCTTTGGTCGAACCCTAAAAATCTTCACCGTGGAAAATGCATCGATTCATCAGAAGCGCGTTTCATAACGCAACTCCTAACAATTTAACAAAAGGAACGTTTTTTTTTCTGTGTGCTCACTATTGACCTTGAAAAGGATATAAGGATGTTTTCTAAAATCCAGAGACGATCTTATTTAGATATATTTTCACCATTATTATTATTATTATTATTATTTTTTTTTCTTACTTCCACTGTATTGACGTGTTTTTGTTATCTGATGATGCTGAGTGAAGCTTCAAGGGAGAGCGCTAAGGAGAATTGGACACCAAGTGGACAAGCCACATTCGGTACTTCCGTTCCGGTACGGGGACCAAATTCTACGCCTTTCTTGTACTTGCTTTCAAGGTCAGATTCTGAGAATTCTGCGATAGTGGCTTTGTCTTCAAACCCCCTCTGGGTACCTTCGTCCTTATTTTAGTGTTCCTGCTCCTCTCCCCTCGCTTGGAAAGATTCTTGGAATGGAAACACAAACCCAACAGAGTACTTTGACAGAGCAACTATTATATGCCGGGGCTGACGAGATTGTTTGCAGGGGGATACAAGAGACTTCAAGAATTTTGCTTAGATTCATTTCCTCTGGGAATTTTGAAGGATAAAGACTGGCTATGTGTAAGTTTTACTAAATTTTCCAAAATGAATGTTTTAAATGTTTTCCTTTCTAACAAAAATTTAAAAGTTAGCGACTATTAATATGTGACCGAACTTTCCAGAAAGTTTTTGATAGTTTGATGAGTTTTTTTTTTTTATATTATTAAACCATGCAATTTGGAAAAAAATAAAAAATTGTCAAAGTTTTAAGTATAATTTTTATTACAACGTAAAAATTTTTAAAAATTAGTGTATGACTTTTCTACTAATTAGCAGAAATATTTTAAAAGAAATAACTTATAATTTGTGTTTTGGTTTTTGTAAATTGTATTTAATGTTCAAACTGATAATGTATGGATAAAAAATCCGCTAAATGCATTCGTCAACGCAGAATAGCAGGAAGATAATTTGTAAATATTTGAATTTTTTACGGAATTTCTAATACATAGGAGCGTTTTATCGTTTGTATCTAAAATTCTTATTTGGCATAAACAGTTTTTGACTTTAAAAATTCTCCATTGATACCTCAAGTTATATCATTTGGGTAACTTACGTTATAGATTTTAATTTTTGAATATTTAACTAAAAAAATTATAATAACAATTATCTGTTTGGTTTTAATTAACATCATATGAAAGTAAACACATTTCTGGAAACTTACATACTACATGAAGCAATCCATTTTAAAATAAACGAAATAAAAAAAAAATTATCATTGAAAAACTTGTTTAAACAATTTTTACTATTATTTAAGTTAATATAATAATTTACAAATCCTTTGTACAACTATTGACAAAACAATAAATTATTTTTCCCACTTTAAAAATCACACCATCCACTTTCAACAAAACAGAACGAACTCGACTATAATTCAAGAGTCAACTTTTAGAAATTAACATATTAAAAAAAGGAACTACTAGAAAGGAACTTTAAATCTTTTTATACCCAAAATTCTATAAAAAATATTTGATTCAAATTTTCATTTTTACAAGTTTTTCCTTCTTTGCATGGAATGACCCTTCTTGATGATAATAATTGTGTTTTTTATTGCCAAATATTTTTTTCTAGAATTTTAAAGATTAATTTTTAAAGTTTTATGTTGGTTTACACTTTTCTCTCACTGTCATCTGGCTGATAGACTTAGCCTCGCCTTTAAATTTTTATATTGCTCCCTGGTTTTTCTCTTCTGCTCCAGTTGTTCCTATGACAATTTAGCTCTGTATTATATAGTTCTTGTAATTGCTGTTGTTGATAAATTTGATAGAAAACTGTTTTTTTTTTCCCCCTCTAAAATATTTTGTCTTAAAACCCAAGATTAAAAAAAAAACTAACTATTTTACAAAATTATTAAAATGTAAGCCATGTGTTGGTTTCTATTAGCATTTTCCTTAATTTCTTATATAGAAACACTTGGGGCATGTTTTGATCTGTTTCATGATTTTGACCCTAAAGATTTTTTAGTAGGGTTGTAGGAGTATATTCCGAGAGTTTTTTGGATATTTCACTGATAAATTTGTAAAATACCACTGATCTATGCTAACCTCTTGTCTGTCTGTATTTTGCCGACCAAACGGTATATTGGTTAGCGTGCTAGCTTCTAGACCGCGAGGTTGCGGGTTTGAGTTCCGTGTTGGGCATGGGTGTTTGTAAATGTATGTTGGCTTGTCTAATGACGAATGTTTCGGCGCATTATAGCCCTTGTGTAGCTGACGGCGCCAGATAATCTGAAAACAACCAATCTGTCTGTATTTTCATTAGATATTAACAGGGATGATAGTTTTCCTCCTTTTGGAGGATTTAATCCTGTTTGATTTTTATGTAGCATTTTCCTTCTCTATATCCCTGTTTTGAAGATATGCATTTTTCTGATCTGAACCAGTTTTTCCTGCAAAAAGTATACTGTTCCTCATGTCTAAACAAAAGATTTTCCCTCTTAGCTCCCCTTTCCTCACAGATTACTTTACTAACTCCTAATATTTGAAATGCAATTATTATATAGTATGAGAAATTTCATTGTATCTTTAAATTTATTGAATCATACTTCTTGCATACTTTTATTGTTGAATTTTTGTGTATTCCTTCCTTCGAGCTTTTTTAACGAATTTTTGGATTTCCTCCTTTTTGCTCTCTGATCACTCCCATCCCTGTATCAAACACATTTTAAAGAAAAGTTTGCATGAATAAAATTTAAAATAAAATCATTGTAATTATTTTCAGTGTCTAATTTTAAGTTGCTGGAAAATTTCTTTGCTATTTTCTCACTTAATTTTAAACTTGTATTAAAAATGCTGATGTTGAGTGCAGGGTTGGCATGGCTTAAACCAATTGGTTTTAACAAAAATGTTTTGCCTTTTTTCTCAAAAAAAAAAAAAAAAAAAAAAAAAAAAAAAATTTTAAAGAATAATTTTAAATTGTATTTTTATTTATTTATTCACAATTCAATTTTTCAAATTATTTGATGTTGTAAATAACTTCTACTTTTAACCAAAAGTTTCCACTCCAAAGACTAGCTATTGAACAATGGTTCTAAATCTTAAGAATATTTTGAATAATTTATCACCATTGCTGATTTTAATTATTTTATTGCATAATTTTAATCCAAGAGCAATATAAACAATCACCATTGTATTATTCTGTATACATTGAATTTAAAAAATAGTAACTCTCAATAAAATATTAAAATTATGATTTGAATGTTGACATAAGTAGCGACATTTGTTTATTTACTTAGTTAATTTATAATTACTTAAAAATAACTTTAATAATTACTTAGTAATTATTTAGTAACTTTATTAATAACTTTAATAATTACTTAGTTATTTACTTAAGTAAATTGGTCAAAAACACTTGAAAAAAAAAAGTTGACTTAAATCAATAGATTTCCTAAATTTTATGACAGTAACAATAATTTAAATCTATCTAAAAATATAAACTGGAGAAAGGTATGAAATGAATTGGGGAAATATTGAATATTGTATTTTATCATCATCCTTGTTTGTTTTTTTTCTTCTTTTTTTTTTCTAGGTGCAGGTGTTCAAATCATTTGGGGGTGAATAGTGGATGATTAGGCCTCGAAGTATTCCTTTCAAGGCCGTAGGTCAAAGCCTTCATTCAACCACTTACTATTTGAAGTGAGTATTATCTTTCTCTCTAATAGGATAATTTCCAGAAGTGAAAATGTTTTTTTCCATTATTTTTATTTGATTCCTGTTAAAGAAATTCAAGGATTTGTTGCATAGAAAAAATATATATTTTCATTCATGAAACTATCAAATAATACAGTATTGTTATGATATAGATAATTGGCATTTGTGAAAATACTTACAATTGAGTAGTTGAAACAGGTAATAGTGATATAGCACAACTAATTTAAAAAGCTGTTTATTATCTTCCTTCTGGAAGCTATTGTTATTGTTTATTATGAAAACTTGTTTCACAAGCCCAAACATTCAGATAATATCTGAGAGTATGTTTTCTGCTGGGGTACAGTTTTGGGTACCATAACATCTTGGTTCAAAACATTTTGGAGTATTCTAGTAAATTTTGGTAATTCATTTCCCAATGTTCTTTTACTTGCAGGTAGTATGAGAAAAGGATTCCCCGATTCCCTGGATTAAGATATAAGATGAACGAATTGAAGATTATCTGCGATATGCAAGTCAAAGAGAAAAAGAGAGAAGAAAATGTAAATTTTAAGAATATAATGAATATTGTATTTATCTATGCTTCTATTGGTATAAATATCTTATAGAATTAACCTTTCACAAGAAGTGAATGCCTTTCTTGAAATAGTGAACTGTAGGATGGTATGTACATAAGTTCTTTATAAGGTTAGTTCTAAAAGATTCCTGCCAATAATTCATATTAAAATTATAGTAAATCAGGGGTTTGGAAGGAAAAGGGCTCAACAGAATTAAACTTGTTCAATTCTCTCTGTGTAAAGGTTACTAGGAACAGGACAAGGGAGAAAATGTCAATTCTTTTCTTGTGGACTTAAATGATCCTTTCTACTGTTATAATCACGTTGGTTATTTATTCTTACTGCAATTTTTAATGACCTGATGTATTTTTATTTCATAAGAAGAAAAGAAATGGAATTTTTTTTTATAGGAACCTTTTTCAAAATCCCTTTTATAATAAAATATTTGTTTTGCTTACAATTTTTCTGTTACTTACCCAATTTTATTTTTTCTCACACTGTATTCTTTGCGTTGTTGCAGACAAACAGATTCCAGTTGTGGACGGAGCATTTCCAGAAACAATATGAGATTCTACATGAATCTTTTTATAAATATTTACTTATCTTGCTTAATTTTTTACTTTAGTATTTTAAATTCGCAAAGGGAGTTCAACGAAATTCTATTTATGAAGTTTCTTCCAGTTTTTCGCATATCAATGTAGTATACTTTTAAAAATTCAAATTTTATCCTTAATAGTTGGCAAATAATACTTTTTTCCTGATTTTGATTGCTTAAAGAAATTAACATGTACATAAATTACAATTTATTGGTGCTCTACATGATGTCTAAGTAGTAAATTTGTAATTAAAAAAAAAATCAGCTGAAAAAGTTGGAATTTTCTTTGAGTGGTAACCTGGATAATTTACTGTATCTTGTAACTTATTTTCCTTTTTTAGAGTGTCTTCCTGTAATCCAGATAATTATTATTTTAATCCTGATAATTAGTTTTATTTTTAGGGTTCAATCATGCAAGTTAGTTTCAAAGAAATTATTAGTGGATGGGCCTCCCAATTCCTCATTTCAAGGCCGAAGGTCAAAGCCTTTATTTAACCACTTTTTAGTGAATGAGACAATTCAAAGTAAGTATAATTAGTAATTTCCATAAGTGAATACTCTTGTTTCAATCATATTTATTTGATTCTCGTTAAAGAAATTCAAGGATTTGTTGCATAGAAAAGTATATATTTTCATTCATGAAACTAATGAATAAGTGCTGTCTTAAAACAGTATTGTTAGGATCTATATAATTGGCATTTGTGAAAGTACTTACTATTGAGTAGTTGAAACAGGTCATAGTGCTATAACACGACAACTTAAAATAGTTGGTAATTTCTTCCTTCTGGGGTACAATTATTTATTATGAACCAGTTTCATGAGCCCAAACATTCAAAAAGTGCCCAACAGAATTAAACTTGTTCAATTCTCTCTGTGTAAAGGTTAAATTCTCTCTGTGTAAAGGTTAAAAGGAAAATAAATAGGACAAAATCTTCATTCTTTTGTTGTGAACTTGAACGGTCTTTTCTGCTGTTATAATCACTTTGGTTAATCTTATTACAATTTTTAATGGCCCGATATATTTAGTATTTTTTTTATCTTAAAAAAAAATGGAATTCTTGCTAAGGGAATCTTTCTCAAAATAGGTTCCCTTTTCTGATAAAATATTGGTTTTGCTTACAATTTTTCTATTATTTACCTAAGTTTATTTTTTCTCACAGTGTTCCTGGCGTTATTGCAGACAACCAGATTTCAGTGGAATGAGCATTAATATGAGAATCTACATCAATCTTTTTTTTTTTTTTTTTCATTTCTTCCTTTTTTTCTTTTTTTTTTAAAAATATTTACTTATCTTGCTTAATTTTTTACTTTGTAGTATTTTAAATTCACAAAGGGACCTTGAAGTTGAACGAAATTCTATTCATGTTCTTCCAGTTTTTTGCATATCATAGTAGTATACTTGTAACAATTTTTATTTTATGCTTAATAATTGGCAAATAATACATTTTTCTGATTTTCCTAATAATGTGATATTTACATAAATATCACTTTAGTGGTGTTGTACATGATATCTAAGTAGTAAATCTGTACTTTAAAAAAAAATGAAATTGCTGACAGTTGGTCTTTCCTTTAGTTTGAGTGGTAACCTGCATAATTTACTTGTATCATGTTACTTATTTTCCTTTTTTAGTGTTTTCATGTTAATCCAGAGAATTATTTTTTTTCAGAGGATTTTTAATTTTATTCAAATCCAGGGAATTATTTTATTTACATAGTTGTTATTTTAATTCGGAGAATTATTTTTATTTTAATTCAGAGAATTATTTTCATTTTAATTCAGAGAATTATTTTAATTTTAAGGGTGGGGTGTGAATTAAAAAATGAAAACTAACACATATTGTTTAATTAGAATGGAAATTTATAAAATTGATATTTTACAACATGTGCTTTAAAAATTTCTGATTTCTCCAATAATTAGAAAAAACCTAAACATTTCGAAAAACCTAATATCAAGAAAAGAAAAACAAAGGGAAAATAGATTTAAAAGTTTCTTTCTCGACAACATCATCCTGTCATTCAGCATGAAATGTCAAATGATTCATTAAAAAACGTATATACACTTTTAAAATTTTGCAAGCATAGATATTACTGTGTCCCCATAACTTCACGAATTTCTATTTTAATCCAGATATTTTTTGCTTTTAAGTGGCAAGTGGTCTTTATCTCTCATTTCATTCTTGTCTTTTTTTAGTGTACCTGCTGTTGATGGTTAAAAGGAAGTGTCCAGCTACATCATTCATGATCTTCAATTGTCAATTTGCCTAATGCGAGTTTTCCGAGTTTTCATTCTACAAATGTGGGACAATTTCTTGTAAATCCTCCCGGATTAAATTTTTTTATAAATATAAATTTTTTAAATAAATATAAAAATAAAATATGTATATATATATATATATATATATATATATATATATATATATATATATATATACATTTTTTTTTACTTATTGTTTTATTTATCTATTGACTTTTTACTGTGTTTTTTGTGCTGCATGCTCAAGAAGTTTTTAAAATCATATCCTTCTTATAAGTTGAGCTAAATTATTTTTTTACTGTAGCATATATTTAATAGACTTCTGAAGGAACAAATTATAAATACTATTCCTTTTATATAATTGTTTGAGCTTGAAATGGTATATTATAAATAGGTTCTTACAGGTGTCAATGTGATCACAAGCCACATTATAATTTACACTCCTTTCTTATTTATTTATACTACTTGTAAATCCCAAATAAGTAAAATGCACTGTGAAATATAATATAACAACGAAATAGTGAAAACACAAACAGCAGAAAATTTCTCTGATACACAATATCTTAAATATCTTCTTTAAAAAAAAATTAAAAGAAAGCAGTCTAGCTGAAATTTTTGTTTACATTTGTATTTAACGTAAATCACTGAAATTAATCTTTTGTTTAAATATTATATATTAAAATGATAAAATATTTTAACTATTTATAAAAGTTCCTAGAATATTTTAATACTGTGAATCCTTAAAAAAAAAAGTCGTGGGTCGCATACTAATTACAATGTGATATCGCAGTGATGTGGGTTTCATTAAGCAATATAAGAATCCATTAAATAATATACTTCATTAAGTAAGTCACAAAGCAATATTGGCGGGACAAGAATTTCATTTCATAAATCACAGGTGTCGCCAAAATCACTAAGATCACGTACAGATCACAATGTGATATCACAGTGACAAAACTTTCATTGCGAAAATCGCATAAATCACACGGATGTCGCCAAAATCACTAAGATCACATACAGATCACAAAGCGATATCGCAGTGACAAAGCTTTCGTTGCGAAGATCGCATAAATCACAGGGATGTCGCCAAAATCACTAAGATCACATTTAGGTCACAATGTGACATCGCAGCGACAAAGCTTTCGTTGCGAAAATCGCATAAATCACATGGATGTCGCCAAAATCACTAAGATCACATTTAGATCACAAAGCGATATCGCAGTGACAAAGCTTTAGTTGCGAAGATCGCATAAATCACACGGATGTCGCCAAAATCACTAAGATCACATTTAAGTCACAAAGCGATATCGCAGCGACAAAGCTTTCGTTGCGAAAATCGAATAAATCACATGGATGTCGCCAAAATCACTAAGATCACATTTAGGTCACAAAGCGATATCGCAGTGACAAAGCTTTAGTTGCGAAGATCGCATAAATCACACGGATGTCGCCAAAATCACTAAGATCACATTTAGGTCACAAAGCGATATCGCAGTGACAAAGCTTTCGTTGCGAAGATCGCATAAATCACAGGGATGTCGCCAAAATCACTAAGATCACATTTAGGTCACAAAGCGATATCGCAGTGACAAAGCTTTCGTTGCGAAGATCGCATAAATCACAGGGATGTCGCCAAAATCACTAAGATCACATACAGATCACAATGTGACATCGCAGCGACAAAGCTTTCGTTGCGAAAATCGCATAAATCACACGGATGTCGCCAAAATCCCTAAGATCACATTTAGGTCACAAAGCGATATCGCACTGACAAAGCTTTCGTTGCGAAGATCGCATAAATCACACGGATGTCGCCAAAATCACTAAGATCACATTTAGGTCACAAAGCGATATCGCAGTAACAAAGCTTTCGTTGCGAAGATCGCATAAATCACACGAAAGTCGCCAAAATCACTAAGATCACATTTAGGTCACAATGTGACATCGCAGCGACAAAGCTTTCGTTGCGAAAATCGCATAAATCACACGGATGTCGCCAAAATCACTAAGATCACATTTAGGTCACAAAGCGATATCGCAGTGACAAAGCTTTCGTTGCGAAGATCGCATAAATCACAGGGATGTCGCCAAAATCACTAAGATCACATTTAGGTCACAAAGCGATATCGCAGTGACAAAGCTTTCGCTGCGAAGATCGCATAAATCACAGGGATGTCGCCAAAATCACTAAGATCACATACAGATCACAATGTGACATCGCAGCGACAAAGCTTTCGTTGCGAAAATCGCATAAATCACACGGATGTCGCCAAAATCCCTAAGATCACATTTAGGTCACAAAGCGATATCGCACTGACAAAGCTTTCGTTGCGAAGATCGCATAAATCACACGGATGTCGCCAAAATCACTAAGATCACATTTAGGTCACAAAGCGATATCGCAGTAACAAAGCTTTCGTTGCGAAGATCGCATAAATCACACGAAAGTCGCCAAAAT
Organism: Linyphia triangularis; assembly: GCA_963978545.1. Taxonomy (NCBI): domain Eukaryota; kingdom Metazoa; phylum Arthropoda; class Arachnida; order Araneae; family Linyphiidae; genus Linyphia; species Linyphia triangularis. Next base: position 48,141,430 of record OZ021729.1, on the reverse strand, counting down.
CACTAAGATCACATTTAGGTCACAATGTGACATCGCAGCGACAAAGCTTTCGTTGCGAAAATCGCATAAATCACACGGATGTCGCCAAAATCACTAAGATCACATTTAGGTCACAAAGCGATATCGCAGTGACAAAGCTTTCGTTGCGAAGATCGCATAAATCACACGGATGTCGCCAAAATCACTAAGATCACATTTAGGTCACAAAGCGATATCGCAGCGACAAAGCTTTCGTTGCAAAGATCGCATAAATCACACGGATGTCGCCAAAATCACTAAGATCACATACAGATCACAAAGTGATATCGCAGCGATATGGCTTTCGTTGCGAAAATCGCATAAATCACATAGATGTCGCCAAAATCACTAAGATCACATACAGATCACAATGCGATATCGCAAACATCGCAAATTCGTCCCCAATGTCACAATGTGACGAAAAGCGATATCGCAGCGATATCACAAAGTTACGTCGCAAAACCCCCTCTAAAACGGACATTGGACGACTATGTGACCCCTGTGTGATATCGCCGTGACATCGCGTGATCTCTATGCGATATCGCTTTTCGTCACATACTCGTCACATGGTTATTAGGGTATGACGTCATTCATGATTTTACAAAATTTACTTTTAAGACGATGGCAGCAGTAGGAATATGCTAAGTTTTAAGCGGGATGGAGTTGAGTTGTTCTAGGGCTACTTTTAAGTGAATAATTTAGAGTGATAGGCTGTTTTACCAGTGACGTCACAGTGTTAATGTAGTGGGGATGACGTCACGATTTGCTTTATATCAAAGTTTAAGGAATGGCAACATCTTGTATCCTGATATAGCTAAGTCTCCTTTGATTGGTTGAAATAAAAGCTCACTTCTGATTGGTTAGAATATGTCACGTGATTTCAAATGCTCTTCTCATTGACTATACAGTTTAGTAAGACAGTTTTCTACTAAGTTTAATGTAATTGCGGCGCCATCTAGTGGTAGGAAGGAATATAAATTACATAGTTTATAACTTTTCATGCTTAACCATTAAAAACTTCAAATACATGCAAAGATAATATACTAACACAAATGCGTAAAGTTTCGGATTGAGTGGATTTTTTATTTCTATAAGTGCTTAACACATTTAAACTAATGTTGAGAGATATAATCGCAAGACACTTTTAAGGAATCAGGTTTAATCAATGTTAGACACATAAAGTCTCATTATTTTCTCAATAACAGTATGAAATGTAAATATAAATTAAAATTTATGAGAAAAAAAAAATTTAAACTTTGATATCTTAACGTGAAAATTTCTTTTACAGAGCTTAACATGTCATTAAAAAGTTTTTTTTCTTTTATTGTCATAGTTTTTGAGGGATTGAATACACAACAAAAGAACTTAGACTAGAATTAATTTTCAATATTCAGCAACTGAAACCCATTATGGAAGTTAAAGCAATGATTTTACAATTATTTTTAGGTTGAGTTAGTCTGACCCTGTTGAAGGAATTAGTAGTTGTAGTGTGTTCACACGTGAGTTTGCAATACAATATTAGTAATATACATTTCCAAAAAACGAAATATTTATCACTTTGAATAGAAAAATGACGATTTTTTTTTTATTTATGTAAGTATTATTCTCAATTTTGTAAATTTTAAATGTATTATCCATATTTTATTGAAGAATTTATATTTTTTCTTCTTCTTTCAGAATGGTTTAGGAAAAACATTTCATTTTAGTCAGAACAATGTTTTCAAAGAGATGGAAATACGCAACTTTTCGATATATCAACCTTCAAATACTTTGAAATTGATTCTATTTGTTACAACCGGTTGTAATTTAAAGCTATACTGTACTATGCGAGCGATATTATGTATCTTAGCTATTTACTGTCTATGTTAAAATTTATATTACCATTAAACTTGTTAGAAATTAATATGTCTATGTTAGTTATATTAATCAAGATAGTTTTTATTGTACAATGATACTTACTTAAGTTGATGAATGGCAACACAGAACTAGCTGCTAATGCTGAATAGATATGTGATAACTGATTTTGGATACTCTAATGTTTAAATAAGAGAGAAAAAGTAACATACTTGAACATCTTACAACTAAGAATTGAAAAGTGAACATGAAAATTTACTTTACGAATAAATATCATGTCTTTAAAATGTGTACGAATATCACTAGATAAGAGAAAAAAGTAACATACTTAAACTCTTTACGACAAATAACTTTAAAATTAACGAAAAAAAACTTACTTTACACATAAAAATCACTTTAAAATGAGTAAAAATATCGCTAAATAAGAGAAAAAAAGTAACTTACTTAAAATTTCTAAGATAAATATTTAACCTTTACGCGAAAATTCCCTTCATGTATAAAAATCAAAACTTTAAAATATAACATGCAAGAGAAAAGTAACGTACTTAAACTTTCTACGACAAATAACTTTAACATTAACGTAAAATTTTACTTTACACATAAAAATCCCGATATTAAAATATGTAGAAATATCGCTAAATAAAAGAAAAAAAAGCAACACACTTAAACTTTGTACGACAAATAACTTTGACATTAACGTAAAAAATGTTCTTCACATATAAAAATCACGACTTTAAATTTGAAATGTAGGATGAAAGTATAACATACCTATAATTTCTACGACAAAGAATTCAAACATTGCCGTTCATGTCTTTAAAATGTATAATGACAACTCTAACTTTTAGAAAAAAGAAACACTAAAAATTTACAAGGCAAAGAATTTAAAATTGAACGTTAAAATTAACTTTACATGTACTATCATACTCTTATATCAACGATAAATAAGATAAAAAAAGAAACTCTAAAAATTTATAAGGCAAAGAATTCAAATAATACGCGAAAATTTACCTCACATATAAAAATTATGTCTTTCAAATGTGTAAGAATAACGCTAAATTAGAGAAAAAGAAATATTAAAAATTTATAAGGTAAGGAATTGAAACAATACGCGAAAATTTATTTCACACATAACATTTTTATCTTTAAAATGTGTAAGAATAATGCTAAATTAGAGAAGAAAAAAAAAATAACATACTTAAACTTTCTTCGACAACAATTTAAACAATACGCGAAAATTTCATACACAATTATTTTCTTAGGTTAATGTTAAATAATGGGAAATTTAACAGAATAAAAATTTCAAAGATAAAGAATTTTAACCTTTACACGAAAATTTACTTCACATATAAATATCATGTCTTTAAACTTTAACGTGACAACTTACTTCTCATATACAATTAAACTCTTAGGTTAATGTTAAATAAAAGAAAAAGTAACATACTCAAAAATTTCTAAGATAAGCATAACGTAAAAATTTCATATCATGTGTTTAAAATGTAACATATAAGAGAAAAAAAAATAACATACTTGAACTTTCTATAGCAAAGAATTTAAGCGTTAGCGTAAAAATTTACTTTACATATAAAATTCACGTCTTTAAACGGGATGATAAGCATGTGACGGTAATTAGCCAATCAGGTTAGCGGTAGGTGATACGCCACTTGCCGGCATTTTTAGACCGGAGGATGAGTCACGCTAAAACTTGTTCAAACAGGTCGGGAGACTTGTACAGCAAGAACAACAGCATCGACGCGCAAGCAGCGGGTGATGCTGCGGTGTGTCAGCAGGTCTTCGAGATTATCGTTTTCCTACTTTTCCTTTTTCATAATGAAATGTTTGTGAAAACTTGGAATGAATGAAGTGGATTTCAAAGACACATTAGTAAGTGAAGGTAGAATTCGCATGGACTTTCTTCCAAAAAGTATGATTCACTTGGAGAATTTAAGATCATTTCTACTTGAAAACTTTTCTATTGTCTAAAACATTGAATATTGTTCAAACTCAGTGAGATTATATGCTACAATACGGGTAAAACTTAACAAAATTGTTACATAGAAGAAAAATAGTAAGAGATTTAAAATAAATACTAGTTATAGATACTCCAAGGAAAAAAATTCACCTCTACTTTTCAATCGGAAAATCAATGCAAGTTGGAAATTTATGTTACTTCAAGAAAGACTTAGACAATTTACTTTGTAATAATATACGTTAAGGTGTCGTATTAACTCTTGCAATACATGCTGACTAAGGTTTATTTTACTTATCTAAGAAAGGTGGATTGGGGGAAAATATTAAATAAATTGTAGATATTAAATACATTGTAGATATGCATTTAAGTTTTGAAAATCACCTGCAAGACTTTTAAAACATCTTAAGATAAATTGAAAGAAACTTGCGAATTATATGTAAACTATATAACTTTTTATACTCTGAAAGGAAATCACAAGTAATTTAGTTAACTTTTTTCATGGTAACACTCATATTCAACGACATGTTTTTAAAATTTAACCTTCTTTACATGATAATAGTTATAAATTTTTTCAATCTCAGATGCGATATACTATTATTTCTAACATATATGTTACGAATTGTGTAAAGTTTTTAAAATTGTATATACAAATCACTAGGGATGGAACGGATATCCGGCAAATATCCGATATCCGGCATATCCGGTTGATTTTTCAATATCCGAAACCCCGTCGGATATCCGGTTTGAAATACCGAACATCCGATAATTTCATTCGGATATCCGGACATCAGGTATCCACAAGAAGTAATTTTTTGCAAAAAATAATGATCTTTTTCGGACAAAGGGGACACCGCATCCTACACTTTTTTTTCTTAATTTTTTTTTAAATTGTATATACAAATCACCAATCAGAAACATAAAAATCTAACATTAATCAAACAAACTAAAATAATAAGATATTTTCCTTAGTGGAAATAGTTAACTACTCATGTGATGGAATATACTTAGAAAATTTAAATACTGAAAAAAGTTTGCTAGGCAAACTTAAAGAATTTTTTTTTTCTTGTGAAAAACTAGCATAAATTTGGAAAATGTAGAGTTTGTTACTACGTAAAATTGAACACTATCTGGACAAACTAAATTATACATGAATTTTTTTTTTATTTGAGAGGTGCTGACAATATATCATTAATATAGAGATTTTTAACTTCCACCCATAATTTCTAAATAACTTATACATAAATTTCAGAAAACTGAAACGGAATGTGTTTTACAAGACGCTTATTTTGTAAGATGAATATTCAATATTAATATAACTGAGCAAAGTTCATTCCGGAAAAAAACATGTAAAAAATACTTATATTTTGAAAATAGTTTGAAATATCCTTTTAAATTTATGAATGCTGGCTTTCGAAAGACACAAATAAAACTGATATTACACATGATAATTAACACATGCATAACATTAGTCAAACAAAGTGGAATTTTTATTGCTTGTGACCGATAACTTTTAAGTGAAGTAGAATAACTTACAGAGAAAATTTGTGCAAACTTTTTCAACTTTTAAACCAAGTATCATGTAAAATTATAAATTACGATAGGAAATAGCACACTTCAGAATCGCAACAAGTCTTTTAGTTAAGCTAAATTTATTTCTCAAGGAATTGAAAGCATACCAGAAAAGTCCTTATCATTTCGCAACTTTTCTCATGTTGCAAGAAGACATACTTTGTAAAAGATCCTCGTAGCAATTAACAAAAATCAGTAAAAATAAATATATTTTCTAGGGCAAACATAAAACTTCACAACTTAATACTGAAATTTAGCTAAGTTGCATATGGTTTATTCACATAACTCGCATATGCTTCGAATGTTGAAATATATTTGTCAGTTGAAATCAAACTCATCGAAAATAAATGCTATCTACATTTTCAAGTCGGAAATTACTATTAAATAAACTTTACATGTAAAACATTGTCATGTTAAAAAGAAAAATCTACAAAAATGTAAATGACAATTTTACTGTTGGTACATGAATGATGAATAATTTATGATTTTATTCTAGGCAAACGTTTTATAGTCTAACAGAGAACTTAAACTTTAGCAGAAAAACGAAAAAATACAATTTTTAAATCCTATCATGCTTGTTGAAAATTGAGTTTATTAGCTGTGGTAATAGATTTTTATTGTCCAAATTTCTATAGTTTTTCTTCCCAGTGCAATAAAATTAAGTTCATGTGTAATGAGTAGGTTTTTTTGATGAATCTTATAAATTTAATGAAATTATTATGACCTAAGAGATTGAGTGAACTGAATAAATCAATGATGTAAATTTAAACAGTGACTTGAACTGATACATACTATAACTGTAAAGAAGTATGACAAAGTGATAGATGAAGTGAAAATAGAAGTTGAGTGAAATGTGTTGAAAAAAAAGTTGAAGACGACAAGAAATTCGTAAATGAGAATTATCATTGACTTATATTAACTTCGTTTTTCTTGCTTATGACAAGAAAATACACTCTTTCTTATTAAGAACCAACTTGATATCTTATCATAGAATGACAATGATGAAATATCTATACATTAAAAAAAAAAAATACCAAACTTAGACATAGCAAATTTCTTGAAATTCATGTATAATGTGAGAAGTTTTACTGGAAATATAGAAAATACAACATTGAAAGATGTGAATGTTTCGAAGTACTTTATCAGAAAAAAAAAAAAAAAAATGCGCTGAGGTCCGCTACAAAAATTTGTAAGAGAAAGTTTAAACAAAATTTAAAATCAAACATGCTTTTAAGTGGGAACACATATATTAAAACTATAGCACATTAAACAATTTATATTATGTCATCTCGGTATCAAACTGAATAACATGAAAAACAACGACAAACTGAATAAACATGATAATTATCAATATATGTGGAAAAGTTTCTTTTTTCACATATAAAAAAAATAACACATTGACATACGTTAAGATCACGAAACATGCGTAATCATATGCCGATAAGAGCAACCAATGTTGCGGGGAGATATTCACTTGATGGTCAATATCCCATGAATAAATTGATTGATTGAATTTCTAATGCTAATTCCAATAGTATTCCATGTAACTTCAACTTGATATGTTACACTATAGATATATTTATTTTTCAAATATATTGACTTTCAAAAAATCATCCTTCAATATAAGAATGATCATAGTAAGAATAAAAGAAAAGATACTAAGCATTGATTTAAAGTGTATTTATTTCGACTTAGCAACAAATCATATGCTTGAAACGAAAATTGCTTCGAACCAAAGTATAACTATCCAATTTCATTGATTCCTACAAGAAAATTTTTCTCATCTAGTAATTGAATTTTTTTTCTCATACACACTATAAGTGTTGTCCAATCAGGTGTAGAATAGTTGAAGATATCCGACCTCTTTCTAAATATTAATAAGTCACTGTTGAAAAACTTATAAAAATTTCAATTTAAACTTAAAGTTTATATATATATATATATATATATATATATATATATATATATATATATATATATATATATATATATATATATATATATATATATATATATATATATATATATATATATATATATATATATATATATATATATATATATATATATATATATATATCAAAGAATGTTTTCAAGTCAATATATATATTTAAATACGAAAATTTATTCACTTCAATAAATGTATGTTTAAGTTATAAAACTTGTCGTATATATTGAAAAATTGTAACTTTTCGTCTTATTCGTATAAATCGATAACTTATACCACTAGTTCTTCATCAATTAATCTTCTAAGTAAATCTTTCAAAGGTAAAAACATATTTATAGCTTTGTCTTTGTAACATGTTAAATTTTACATGTTTCTCGTGAAATTAAAATTTTATATGTTTTCCATGAAAATATATAAAATTTTGTAACTTTCACATGAAACATGTAAAATTTAGCATGTTACAAAGACAAAGCTATAAGTATGTTTTTACCTTTGAAAGATTTACTTAGAAGATTAATTGATGAAGAACTAGTGGTATAAGTTATCGATTTATACGAATAAGACGAAAAGTTACAATTTTTCAATATATACGACAAGTTTTATAACTTAAACATACATTTATTGAAGTGAATAAATTTTCGTATTTAAATATATATATTGACTTGAAAACATTCTTTGATATATATATATATAAAAACTTTAAGTTTAAATTGAAATTTTTATAAGTTTTTCAACAGTGACTTATTAATATTTAGAAAGAGGTCGGATATCTTCAACTATTCTACACCTGATTGGACAACACTTATAGTGTGTATGAGAAAAAAAATTCAATTACTAGATGAGAAAAATTTTCTTGTAGGAATCAATGAAATTGGATAGTTATACTTTGGTTCGAAGCAATTTTCGTTTCAAGCATATGATTTGTTGCTAAGTCGAAATAAATACACTTTAAATCAATGCTTAGTATCTTTTCTTTTATTCTTACTATGATCATTCTTATATTGAAGGATGATTTTTTGAAAGTCAATATATTTGAAAAATAAATATATCTATAGTGTAACATATCAAGTTGAAGTTACATGGAATACTATTGGAATTAGCATTAGAAATTCAATCAATCAATTTATTCATGGGATATTGACCATCAAGTGAATATCTCCCCGCAACATTGGTTGCTCTTATCGGCATATGATTACGCATGTTTCGTGATCTTAACGTATGTCAATGTGTTATTTTTTTTATATGTGAAAAAAGAAACTTTTCCACATATATTGATAATTATCATGTTTATTCAGTTTGTCGTTGTTTTTCATGTTATTCAGTTTGATACCGAGATGACATAATATAAATTGTTTAATGTGCTATAGTTTTAATATATGTGTTCCCACTTAAAAGCATGTTTGATTTTAAATTTTGTTTAAACTTTATCTTACAAATTTTTGTAGCGGACCTCAGCGCATTTTTTTTTTTTTCTTCTGATAAAGTACTTCGAAACATTCACATCTTTCAATGTTGTATTTTCTATATTTCCAGTAAAACTTCTCACATTATACATGAATTTCAAGAAATTTGCTATGTCTAAGTTTGGTATTTTTTTTTTTAATGTATAGATATTTCATCATTGTCATTCTATGATAAGATATCAAGTTGGTTCTTAATAAGAAAGAGTGTATTTTCTTGTCATAAGCAAGAAAAACGAAGTTAATATAAGTCAATGATAATTCTCATTTACGAATTTCTTGTCGTCTTCAACTTTTTTTTCAACACATTTCACTCAACTTCTATTTTCACTTCATCTATCACTTTGTCATACTTCTTTACAGTTATAGTATGTATCAGTTCAAGTCACTGTTTAAATTTACATCATTGATTTATTCAGTTCACTCAATCTCTTAGGTCATAATAATTTCATTAAATTTATAAGATTCATCAAAAAAACCTACTCATTACACATGAACTTAATTTTATTGCACTGGGAAGAAAAACTATAGAAATTTGGACAATAAAAATCTATTACCACAGCTAATAAACTCAATTTTCAACAAGCATGATAGGATTTAAAAATTGTATTTTTTCGTTTTTCTGCTAAAGTTTAAGTTCTCTGTTAGACTATAAAACGTTTGCCTAGAATAAAATCATAAATTATTCATCATTCATGTACCAACAGTAAAATTGTCATTTACATTTTTGTAGATTTTTCTTTTTAACATGACAATGTTTTACATGTAAAGTTTATTTAATAGTAATTTCCGACTTGAAAATGTAGATAGCATTTATTTTCGATGAGTTTGATTTCAACTGACAAATATATTTCAACATTCGAAGCATATGCGAGTTATGTGAATAAACCATATGCAACTTAGCTAAATTTCAGTATTAAGTTGTGAAGTTTTATGTTTGCCCTAGAAAATATATTTATTTTTACTGATTTTTGTTAATTGCTACGAGGATCTTTTACAAAGTATGTCTTCTTGCAACATGAGAAAAGATGCGAAATGATAAGGACTTTTCTGGTATGCTTTCAATTCCTTGAGAAATAAATTTAGCTTAACTAAAAGACTTGTTGCGATTCTGAAGTGTGCTATTTCCTATCGTAATTTATAATTTTACATGATACTTGGTTTAAAAGTTGAAAAAGTTTGCACAAATTTTCTCTGTAAGTTATTCTACTTCACTTAAAAGTTATCGGTCACAAGCAATAAAAATTCCACTTTGTTTGACTAATGTTATGCATGTGTTAATTATCATGTGTAATATCAGTTTTATTTGTGTCTTTCGAAAGCCAGCATTCATAAATTTAAAAGGATATTTCAAACTATTTTCAAAATGTAAGTATTTTTTACATGTTTTTTTTTCCGGAATGAACTTTGCTCAGTTATATTAATATTGAATATTCATCTTACAAAATAAGCGTCTTGTAAAACACATTCCGTTTCAGTTTTCTGAAATTTATGTATAAGTTATTTAGAAATTATGGGTGGAAGTTAAAAATCTCTATATTAATGATATATTGTCAGCACCTCTCAAATAAAAAAAAAAATTCATGTATAATTTAGTTTGTCCAGATAGTGTTCAATTTTACGTAGTAACAAACTCTACATTTTCCAAATTTATGCTAGTTTTTCACAAGAAAAAAAAAAATTCTTTAAGTTTGCGTAGCAAACTTTTTTCAGTATTTAAATTTTCTAAGTATATTCCATCACATGAGTAGTTAACTATTTCCACTAAGGAAAATATCTTATTATTTTAGTTTGTTTGATTGATGTTAGATTTTTATGTTTCTGATTGGTGATTTGTAGGGATGGAACGGATGTGAGTTTTGCCGGATACCGTATTTCGGATATCCGGGGTACCATGTCTACCGGATACGGATATCCGAAATGGATTTCACCGGATATCCGGCCGGATATTTGGTCTATATACTAAAAATGATAGTTATACGATATGCTATACGAAAAAAATGGTCATGATATGAAGTATCAAGTAAATTATAATTAGTGGTTAGCGCACCGCACTGCATGCCACAGGTCCATGGTTTGATTCGCGGACTGGGCAAGGTTGACTTAGCTGTTTATACCTGAAAGAAATAAACTGAGGAGGACCATGCATGCTTGGGAACTAAACACTGGGGTTCGGCGTCAGAATGACCATCTGACCGGAACATCTGCTATGCGACACACAAATGCCACAGTCAAGAAAGCTGAGCTGGGCCCAGCAGGCCTTGGTCCACACGGACTGTCGCGCCACTGAGTTAATTTTTTATATTTAAACTTTAGTTGATGAGTGAAGGAGAAAGTCTATTTTTTTTTTGTAATGCACCTAAAACATTACGGATTTAAAGAAATCTAGTAGAAAACTTAAATTGGATCTATCGGAATATTCCGTCTTTAAATATAAACTTAAAAAATTTCGAACTCAAAATTCATCAACATTATGTTATACCATATTAAAAATATATATTTAATATAAACAAACAAAATTAGTACTTACATATTTTTGTGGTTAAGGCTTTTGCTTTAGGATCCTCTAAACTCCACAATTTTGGTACAAATAATGTCGATTCCAATGTTGTCTGCGTGCATTTCTTGTTTTGATGAATTGTTTTTTCTTGTTCATCAATATTTGATGCATTTAGTGAGTTTTCATAAGCTTCGGTGAATTTCCTTATGCATACTTATTAAATGGTTCCATAAGGATTTTGTGGAAAAGGATTTTTTGCTTTTGCCGCGCACAATATATTTTTTAAACGATTCTGTGGAGCAAGTAACACATAGGGCTTTGCTTTCGTCATTTCCATTAATTTTAAAATACTTCCAAATGGGTGATTTTAAATGAGCCATTATTAAAAATTATAAATTGGATTATAATTGGAGAAAACTATGATTCAAGACATTCTAGAGAGCTAAATATAATTCCACATTGTGGCGCTGCGTTAAAGACCTAAAAATTACAATACTTCATTTTACGTCAGAAAAAATATACCAGCTTTCAACTTCTGCCAATGGAAAATCAGAAATTAGACCATACCATTCACAGGATAAAAAGGGGTAGGGTATTATCGTCGATAGAAAAAAAAAGCATTGAGGAGTGCGCATTGGCTATTTATTGCTTTTTACTCGCTAGAAAATGTCAGAAAAAAAAGGAGGAAGTGAGAATAACTAAACCTCTTATAACTTATGTTATGGAAAAAAAGTACTATTTATTAGTATTTCGGTTCGTGTTTTACGGAGAAGCATTCAAATATAACATCTGGAATTAATCAGATCATAAACTTGGAATGAAAAGAACATATTGCAAAACACGTATGAAGGATGTGTATGGAAAAATATTGGAGGAATGGTTTATGCTTATCAACTCGGCGCCAATAATACAGCGAAAGCATAGTTCTCACGAAGGAACTTTTTCGTTTTCTAACTTGACTGCAATTTATGTCCAAGAAAGAAAAAAATTAAGAAAAAAAAGTGTAGGATGCGGTGTCCCCTTTGTCCGAAAAAGATCATTATTTTTTGCAAAAAATTACTTCTTGTGGATACCTGATGTCCGGATATCCGAATGAAATTATCGGATGTTCGGTATTTCAAACCGGATATCCGACGGGGTTTCGGATATTGAAAAATCAACCGGATATGCCGGATATCGGATATTTGCCGGATATCCGTTCCATCCCTAGTGATTTGTATATACAATTTTAAAAACTTTACACAATTCGTAACATATATGTTAGAAATAATAGTATATCGCATCTGAGATTGAAAAAATTTATAACTATTATCATGTAAAGAAGGTTAAATTTTAAAAACATGTCGTTGAATATGAGTGTTACCATGAAAAAAGTTAACTAAATTACTTGTGATTTCCTTTCAGAGTATAAAAAGTTATATAGTTTACATATAATTCGCAAGTTTCTTTCAATTTATCTTAAGATGTTTTAAAAGTCTTGCAGGTGATTTTCAAAACTTAAATGCATATCTACAATGTATTTAATATCTACAATTTATTTAATATTTTCCCCCAATCCACCTTTCTTAGATAAGTAAAATAAACCTTAGTCAGCATGTATTGCACGAGTTAATACGACACCTTAACGTATATTATTACAAAGTAAATTGTCTAAGTCTTTCTTGAAGTAACATAAATTTCCAACTTGCATTGATTTTCCGATTGAAAAGTAGAGGTGAATTTTTTTCCTTGGAGTATCTATAACTAGTATTTATTTTAAATCTCTTACTATTTTTCTTCTATGTAACAATTTTGTTAAGTTTTACCCGTATTGTAGCATATAATCTCACTGAGTTTGAACAATATTCAATGTTTTAGACAATAGAAAAGTTTTCAAGTAGAAATGATCTTAAATTCTCCAAGTGAATCATACTTTTTGGAAGAAAGTCCATGCGAATTCTACCTTCACTTACTAATGTGTCTTTGAAATCCACTTCATTCATTCCAAGTTTTCACAAACATTTCATTATGAAAAAGGAAAAGTAGGAAAACGATAATCTCGAAGACCTGCTGACACACCGCAGCATCACCCGCTGCTTGCGCGTCGATGCTGTTGTTCTTGCTGTACAAGTCTCCCGACCTGTTTGAACAAGTTTTAGCGTGACTCATCCTCCGGTCTAAAAATGCCGGCAAGTGGCGTATCACCTACCGCTAACCTGATTGGCTAATTACCGTCACATGCTTATCATCCCGTTTAAAGACGTGAATTTTATATGTAAAGTAAATTTTTACGCTAACGCTTAAATTCTTTGCTATAGAAAGTTCAAGTATGTTATTTTTTTTTCTCTTATATGTTACATTTTAAACACATGATATGAAATTTTTACGTTATGCTTATCTTAGAAATTTTTGAGTATGTTACTTTTTCTTTTATTTAACATTAACCTAAGAGTTTAATTGTATATGAGAAGTAAGTTGTCACGTTAAAGTTTAAAGACATGATATTTATATGTGAAGTAAATTTTCGTGTAAAGGTTAAAATTCTTTATCTTTGAAATTTTTATTCTGTTAAATTTCCCATTATTTAACATTAACCTAAGAAAATAATTGTGTATGAAATTTTCGCGTATTGTTTAAATTGTTGTCGAAGAAAGTTTAAGTATGTTATTTTTTTTTCTTCTCTAATTTAGCATTATTCTTACACATTTTAAAGATAAAAATGTTATGTGTGAAATAAATTTTCGCGTATTGTTTCAATTCCTTACCTTATAAATTTTTAATATTTCTTTTTCTCTAATTTAGCGTTATTCTTACACATTTGAAAGACATAATTTTTATATGTGAGGTAAATTTTCGCGTATTATTTGAATTCTTTGCCTTATAAATTTTTAGAGTTTCTTTTTTTATCTTATTTATCGTTGATATAAGAGTATGATAGTACATGTAAAGTTAATTTTAACGTTCAATTTTAAATTCTTTGCCTTGTAAATTTTTAGTGTTTCTTTTTTCTAAAAGTTAGAGTTGTCATTATACATTTTAAAGACATGAACGGCAATGTTTGAATTCTTTGTCGTAGAAATTATAGGTATGTTATACTTTCATCCTACATTTCAAATTTAAAGTCGTGATTTTTATATGTGAAGAACATTTTTTACGTTAATGTCAAAGTTATTTGTCGTACAAAGTTTAAGTGTGTTACTTTTTTTTCTTTTATTTAGCGATATTTCTACATATTTTAATATCGGGATTTTTATGTGTAAAGTAAAATTTTACGTTAATGTTAAAGTTATTTGTCGTAGAAAGTTTAAGTACGTTAATTTTCTCTTGCATGTTATATTTTAAAGTCGTGATTTTTATACATGAAGGGAATTTTCGCGTAAAGGTTAAATATTTATCTTAGAAATTTTAAGTAAGTTACTTTTTTTCTCTTATTTAGCGATATTTTTACTCATTTTAAAGTGATTTTTATGTGTAAAGTAAGTTTTTTTTCGTTAATTTTAAAGTTATTTGTCGTAAAGAGTTTAAGTATGTTACTTTTTTCTCTTATCTAGTGATATTCGTACACATTTTAAAGACATGATATTTATTCGTAAAGTAAATTTTCATGTTCACTTTTGAATTCTTAGTTGTAAGATGTTCAAGTATGTTACTTTTTCTCTCTTATTTAAACATTAGAGTATCCAAAATCAGTTATCACATATCTATTCAGCATTAGCAGCTAGTTCTGTGTTGCCATTCATCAACTTAAGTAAGTATCATTGTACAATAAAAACTATCTTGATTAATATAACTAACATAGACATATTAATTTCTAACAAGTTTAATGGTAATATAAATTTTAACATAGACAGTAAGTAGCTAAGATACATAATATCGCTCGCATAGTACAGTATAGCTTTAAATTACAACCGGTTGTAACAAATAGAATCAATTTCAAAGTATTTGAAGGTTGATATATCGAAAAGTTGCGTATTTCCATCTCTTTGAAAACATTGTTCTGACTAAAATGAAATGTTTTTCCTAAACCATTCTGAAAGAAGAAGAAAAAAATATAAATTCTTCAATAAAATATGGATAATACATTTAAAATTTACAAAATTGAGAATAATACTTACATAAATAAAAAAAAAATCGTCATTTTTCTATTCAAAGTGATAAATATTTCGTTTTTTGGAAATGTATATTACTAATATTGTATTGCAAACTCACGTGTGAACACACTACAACTACTAATTCCTTCAACAGGGTCAGACTAACTCAACCTAAAAATAATTGTAAAATCATTGCTTTAACTTCCATAATGGGTTTCAGTTGCTGAATATTGAAAATTAATTCTAGTCTAAGTTCTTTTGTTGTGTATTCAATCCCTCAAAAACTATGACAATAAAAGAAAAAAAACTTTTTAATGACATGTTAAGCTCTGTAAAAGAAATTTTCACGTTAAGATATCAAAGTTAAAATTTTTTTTTTCTCATAAATTTTAATTTATATTTACATTTCATACTGTTATTGAGAAAATAATGAGACTTTATGTGTCTAACATTGATTAAACCTGATTCCTTAAAAGTGTCTTGCAATTATATCTCTCAACATTAGTTTAAATGTGTTAAGCACTTATAGAAATAAAAAATCCACTCAATCCGAAACTTTACGCATTTGTGTTAGTATATTATCTTTGCATGTATTTGAAGTTTTTAATGATTAAGCATGAAAAGTTATAAACTATGTAATTTATATTCCTTCCTACCACTAGATGGCGCCGCAATTACATTAAACTTAGTAGAAAACTGTCTTACTAAACTGTATAGTCAATGAGAAGAGCATTTGAAATCACGTGACATATTCTAACCAATCAGAAGTGAGCTTTTATTTCAACCAATCAAAGGAGACTTAGCTATATCAGGATACAAGATGTTGCCATTCCTTAAACTTTGATATAAAGCAAATCGTGACGTCATCCCCACTAAATTAACACTGTGACGTCACTGGTAAAACAGCCTATCACTCTAAATTATTCACTTAAAAGTAGCCCTAGAACAACTCAACTCCATCCCGCCTAAAACTTAGCATATTCCTACTGCTGCCATCGTCTTAAAAGTAAATTTTGTAAAATCATGAATGACGTCATACCCACTGTAACGTCACTAGTTAAAAATACCTATAACTCTAACTTATTCACTTAGAAGCAGCCCTAGAACATCAACTCCGCCTGAAAGGTAAACCGAAACTAAAAAGTGTTGCCACTGCTCAAAACTTTGATATAAAACAAATTATGACGTCATACCCACTGTGACGTCACGCAATAAAAACCTATCACTCTAACTTATTCACTAAGAAGCAATCCTAGAACAACTCAACTCCGTCTGCTAGATAAACCGAAACTAAAAAAGTGTTGCCACCGCTCAAAACTTTGATATAAAACACATTATGACGTCATTCCCACAAGGACGTCATACACAAACAGCTTATAATGAAACCGAAACTAAAACAGCAGCAGGAAGGAAACAACTCCACTCCACTTCCGGTCACGTGATTTCCGGTGACGTCATATCCGGTGATGGTACTTCCTGTGACGTTATATCCGGTCACGCCCACTTCCGGTGATGTCATATCCGGTCACGCCCCCATACCATACCTGCTCCGCTGCTCCGCCATGGCTTCGGACTGTCATTTTCTAACTACTCACCGCATTGTTGAGAAGTTTGAAGAAATCTTTTTCAAACGATGTTTTGGCCAGTTTTCTCTGCTCCGTATTAAATGCTATGTAGTCCTTCAGCCAAGGTTGTTGGTAGAATTTTAGAATTCTAAGGACTTTAGTTAGTTTCAGTCCCAAGGAAAGGTATAGCTTCAGATTACGGTAGTGTATAACATAATTCTTCTTTGACTGAAGATTCCGAACGAGTTTCTCGCTGGAAGAAGCTGGCTTCATCTGCATTTCTTCCAAAATCTCGAAGGCGGTAGGAGACAGCATATTTGGCTTTATGGTGAAGCGTTCGGGAGCCAGAGGATAATCATTATGGAGATCGTGGAGTTCAGCAGGATAGTCGAGATCCGCTTCTAGGATGAAACACTCATCTGCATCATCTGCTTGGTCCAAAATGGTTTGAGTAGAGATGTTTTCCGGGTCCACCCACTGAAAATCACCAACAGGTAAATATTGAGACATGGCCCAACCTGAAAGAAAAATCCAATTAAATCATTCAATATCAACATAGAAGCTAAATAAAAAAAAAAGACAGTTTTAAAATAAATTCATGCTTACCATAGAGGTTATTGGCATCCAGGTACAATATATGTTTCTTCTCCTCAGCAGCATTATATACAGGACAGCCTGGATGGCTATGACGATGGGTGATGACTGAGACTCCTCCCCGAATGCCCTTCTCTATAAAGAGGTGCATGTCAATGTCGGTGAATAAATCCAAACCGACATCTAACATCTTGAGAGCGGCTTGCCACGCTAAACCCGGAGACGTAATCATGTGGGCGGCGTCTAGCTGGTAGAAGTCCAGAGTTAGGCGGCGGAAATTCTCAAAAACATCAGAGAGGAGGAGCACATCCGTCTTCACGTACAGGTCGTGATATTCGCCAAGGTCTTTGATGCCGAAAGCTTCCCAAACAACTTGAGCGTGGTCATAATCTGCATCGATGATGGAGGAGTTTGTCAGAGTACTGTAGAAGGCTTGCTGAGGTGGCAGAGATGTTTCTTGAAATTTAGTGAATGAGTCCATGTACTCATAAGGGTACACTCCCTTCTTCAGCAAGAGATCTAAGGAAAAAAATAAAATTAAATGATATTATTAAGTGAACATTTATATAATATTAACTTTGACTATATAACGTACCATGGTTAGATGCGATAGAACTCTTCAAAATGTGAAACTTGTCTCTCTCCAGATTATCGACAAGTTTCTGAAGCGATGCATTCAGAAACTGGAGACTGTCAATAAACTGGAGAGTCACCGGGATCTTGTCAAGTTTCTTGGTAATGGAGAAGGAGATGTATTTCTCCATCGTTGTAGGGATGACTCCAATGTCATGGTCAGCCACTTTCCCTAGCCCCTGCATGATCAAATGCTCATCGTAATTCTTCAGGTTGTGGAAGACGCAAGGAATCATTTTCCGCAACCTGAAGGCAAGGTTACATTCATTGTGAAGCACTTGACGGAACTGACCGGTCAAGTGATCGTGTTCGTTTACCCGATCAGTTCCTAGTCGGCCCTTGCAGAGGCCACAGTGTGTAGCAGCATTGATAGTTTGCTGGTCTTGGGGAGTGAGTTTCATCGGGACAATGGTAGTGAGCTTAATTGCTAACTCGTCCTTTTCATCAATAATGTTCTTGATGAAATGATCCACTGCATCCGATCCCCTATAAACCGCAATAGGTTTTGTAGGCTTCCCATCAGGACCTATAATGACATAAGCGTATCCGCAGGGAATGTGAGTAGCCGTCTTCATAGTGCTGGAGGGGGTGGTGACGTCCAACTTCTCCACCAAGGCCTCAAAGTCCGCGTATATGATATACGGGACTTTCTGGGTGAACTTGTACTGACTAAATTTCAGAACACAGTCCTTTGGAGTCGGCATCTTGATGCGTTGGGGTGAGTGCTCGTTACAGTAAGGGACATGTGCTTTGAGAGTCTCCTTCTTGGCAAAACGATGAAGACAGGAAAAACAGTAGTGGGTCTTGTGCCCATGCTTGGTGAGGTTGGTAAGAAGCCTGGACATACTCTTAATTAGGCAATAATGCTGCCTCTCTCCTTCTATGATGTAGAGGAGGTTGATAACCTCAGGATCCTCCCTCTTAGAGATGTACAGAGGTAATATCTCATCATCTTCATAGCCATAGATATTGATCCTCAAGTTGTTGAGGTTTTCAATTATCCGGACCTTGCAGGGTTGGACGGGACAGCTTACATTTCCCATCTTGAGCTCCTGCTCGTACTCTGCATAGTGAGAAACTCTGTATGGGAGATCTGTATGAGCAACAGGATGAAGGGCAGCCAGGACAGACCAGATGAAACATTTAGTGTCTTCATTCTGGATGTTGAGGACGGCTTGCTTCGCTGTTAACTTGTTGGGCAACTTGAAGTGGCTAGCAGGGGCTAGAGGTTGATACGTGGCAGTCTTCACCTCCAAATGGATGATTTCATCGAGGACCCATCCAGATCCCCGCTCGATGAATTCATCGAAGGAGGACATGATTTTGGCGAAGGCTTGGTCGATGTGTTCAGGGAGGACGCTGTCATCCAGCTCCATCTGCACCTTACTCCGGAAATAGGGTGTGGCAAATTCTTCATATCCCTCATCACTCTTACGAACGAACCGGATTTTAGATACAACATACCACTTGATGGCACGCTTCTCCTCCAGTTCCTCCTTCAATACACCATCCACTTGAGGATGACTTTCCCTAATGAAGAGAAGCAGGTCTCCAACTGCCTCTTCACTTGGGAATAAATGGCGGGTGGCAAAGACATCGGACATCTTCACCTCAACTCTCCTCCTTCTGGTCGCAGGGGATGCAGGTTGATTTCCTCCTACTTGGGCAACTCGAAGGTGGGTGAGAAGATGTTGCTGAACATGATCCTTACGTCCGAAACTCTTTCCGCACTCAGGACAGGCATGAGGGGTGGCGGATTGATGACTCAACATATGCCGATCCAGATCAGAATTACGTGTGAAGGATTTGCTGCAGATTCCACAGACAAAGTCTTTCTTCCCCGAGTGAGCTTTAAGATGACGAGTTAAACTTCGCTTCTCCGTAAAGGTCTTGCTGCATACAGTACAAACCTATAAGAAATTTTAACTTTTATAAGTGGTCAAGAAATAATTTTTTTTTTAATAAAAGAAATATTATTTCAAATTTGTCTTTTCCTAAAACACATTTTATTGCAAAAACTTTATTTCAAATTTGTCTTTTCATAAAACACATTTTATTGCGAAAACTTTCTATTCTTCTTCTACTTATAAAACATATCAAACAGAAAACACTAAAATTAAAATTTCGATAAACGGTTAAAAATTTCTTCTTTGCAAAACTGTGATCTAAGAAACACATTCTCCGAGGAAAAAAAAATAATGCTTACATGGTTAGCATTTGAAGTTTGTGCAAGATGGATAGCATGAGAGGGTCTAGCAACAGGAACCTGAAAAAATTAATTAACATTTAAATAAGCTATTTTAACATATTCTTAACAATAGTTTATCCTTTGAATGTAATACTTACAGTTTTCTGATGGATTTTTAAATGTCTTGTCAAATGACATTTCTGTACGAAACCCTTCTTACAGATGGTACAGACCTGTTGAAAATAGAAATTTTGAGTAACATACCTTTGAAATGTTAAAGTTATTATTGTTTCACTTAAATGATAAAAATAATACTTACATGCAAGTCTTGTGAGGTAGACGGAGCATTAGATGGCCCGGCAACAGGTTCAACAACAACAACTTCCTAAAATAAATTTTAGATATTGAGAAATTATTCTAATTTTTTTTACGTCAGAAGAAAAAATCGGACGTGAATTTGGGACGACTTTAAATAGTTACAACATTGGAAATTACTAAGAATAAAAGCAATAAAAATTTTGGAGTGAATTTAGGGCGACTTTGAATAACTACAATATTGAAAATTGCTAAGTAAAAAAAATAATGAAAATTTCGGCGTGAATTTGGGGCGACTTTGAATAGTTACAACATTGAAAATTACTATGTACAAAAGCAATAAAAATTTCGGCGTGTTTCTTATGCTAATATTCAAATGAATGACATTTAGAAAAATTACTAAATACAAAAGTAATACAAATTATGGCGTGAATCTTATACTGATGAATGACATTTAAAAAAAAAGTTTTAAAGAATACATTATTGACATGAATTTCAAATATAATTGAAAAAGTTTTAAGTGGATAAATAAATTATGCGACATTAAATAACACAATTTAAAATTTATCTTAGACATTAAACATTCATTTACTTAAAAGCAACAAGTTTAACCTTATTTAAAGAATATTCTTTTAGATACATAGTAAGTAATTTTGGGGGTTTAAAATAAATACAATCTATAAGCACTCAAACATAATTTAAAAATACATTACTAAAAGAACACTTACTTGGTCATTAGGACTAGAGACAACGAGATCCATGGGAGAAGGAGAACGTGATGATGACATTATAAATGACTGAAATTGAAAAAATATATAAATATCGAAAGAAAACATACATTTTCAATACAAGTTGGGAATAATTTTTATGTAATACTTGAACCGACTACTTTAGCATGATGATGCGATTGTTAAGCCTAACAAATGCACGCGGTACTTAAGCCTAACAATGCACGCGATACTTAAGTCAAACAAATGCATTCGATAGCTCATTTCAATATATAAACTTAACACACGATAAATAATATCAGTTAAAATAATTTGTCTATTAATATTAAATAATATACATACATCTTAAACTTACTGAACGGATAACTTAAACCTTTAACAAGTAATACAGAAAAGATTTGAATGCACGCGATTCTTAACCCTAATACATATAGTAAAATAATTAACATTTTATTACATATGTTACTTAAAACAGTCAACAAACTATAAAAATTTACTTACAGAATAATCGAAACGAAAGCTGCGAAGCTAAAATAACTGTGAATAACTACACAAGTACAAACAAAATCACGATGAGAAAAAAACACACGAAGTTTTAAACACGTCTTTCACACTCAGGAATCTAAGTAGAAATGGCGAGACGGCAACCGGTAGCGTTTATATATGAGGGGTGATCACGTGACTTCACCGACCAATCAGGTTTCACGATAGAGGTTGATGCTGACTATCGACCCGACAGACGGGAGGGGAGCGTGATTACCCCTCATATATAAACGCTACCGGTTGCCGTCTCGCCATTTCTACTTAGATTCCTGAGTGTGAAAGACGTGTTTAAAACTTCGCGTGTTTTTTTCTCATCGCGATTTTGTTTGTACTTGTGTAGTTATTCACAGTTATTTTAGCTTCGCAGCTTTCGTTTCGATTATTCTGTAAGTAAATTTTTATTGTTTGTTGACTGTTTTAAGTAACATATGTAATAAAATGTTAATTATTTTACTATATGTATTAGGGTTAAGAATCGCGTGCATTCAAATCTTTTCTGTATTACTTGTTAAAGGTTTAAGTTATCCGTTCAGTAAGTTTAAGATGTATGTATATTATTTAATATTAATAGACAAATTATTTTAACTGATATTATTTATCGTCTGTTAAGTTTATATATTGAAATGAGCTATCGAATGCATTTGTTTGACTTAAGTATCGCGTGCATTGTTAGGCTTAAGTACCGCGTGCATTTGTTAATCTTAACAATCGCATCATCATGCTAAAGTAGTCGGTTCAAGTATTACATAAAAATTATTCCCAACTTGTATTGAAAATGTATGTTTTCTTTCGATATTTATATATTTTTTCAATTTCAGTCATTTATAATGTCATCATCACGTTCTCCTTCTCCCATGGATCTCGTTGTCTCTAGTCCTAATGACCAAGTAAGTGTTCTTTTAGTAATGTATTTTTAAATTATGTTTGAGTGCTTATAGATTGTATTTATTTTAAACCCCCAAAATTACTTACTATGTATCTAAAAGAATATTCTTTAAATAAGGTTAAACTTGTTGCTTTTAAGTAAATGAATGTTTAATGTCTAAGATAAATTTTAAATTGTGTTATTTAATGTCGCATAATTTATTTATCCACTTAAAACTTTTTCAATTATATTTGAAATTCATGTCAATAATGTATTCTTTAAAACTTTTTTTTAAATGTCATTCATCAGTATAAGATTCACGCCATAATTTGTATTACTTTTGTATTTAGTAATTTTTCTAAATGTCATTCATTTGAATATTAGCATAAGAAACACGCCGAAATTTTTATTGCTTTTGTACATAGTAATTTTCAATGTTGTAACTATTCAAAGTCGCCCCAAATTCACGCCGAAATTTTCATTATTTTTTTTACTTAGCAATTTTCAATATTGTAGTTATTCAAAGTCGCCCTAAATTCACTCCAAAATTTTTATTGCTTTTATTCTTAGTAATTTCCAATGTTGTAACTATTTAAAGTCGTCCCAAATTCACGTCCGATTTTTTCTTCTGACGTAAAAAAAATTAGAATAATTTCTCAATATCTAAAATTTATTTTAGGAAGTTGTTGTTGTTGAACCTGTTGCCGGGCCATCTAATGCTCCGTCTACCTCACAAGACTTGCATGTAAGTATTATTTTTATCATTTAAGTGAAACAATAATAACTTTAACATTTCAAAGGTATGTTACTCAAAATTTCTATTTTCAACAGGTCTGTACCATCTGTAAGAAGGGTTTCGTACAGAAATGTCATTTGACAAGACATTTAAAAATCCATCAGAAAACTGTAAGTATTACATTCAAAGGATAAACTATTGTTAAGAATATGTTAAAATAGCTTATTTAAATGTTAATTAATTTTTTCAGGTTCCTGTTGCTAGACCCTCTCATGCTATCCATCTTGCACAAACTTCAAATGCTAACCATGTAAGCATTATTTTTTTTTCCTCGGAGAATGTGTTTCTTAGATCACAGTTTTGCAAAGAAGAAATTTTTAACCGTTTATCGAAATTTTAATTTTAGTGTTTTCTGTTTGATATGTTTTATAAGTAGAAGAAGAATAGAAAGTTTTCGCAATAAAATGTGTTTTATGAAAAGACAAATTTGAAATAAAGTTTTTGCAATAAAATGTGTTTTAGGAAAAGACAAATTTGAAATAATATTTCTTTTATTAAAAAAAAAATTATTTCTTGACCACTTATAAAAGTTAAAATTTCTTATAGGTTTGTACTGTATGCAGCAAGACCTTTACGGAGAAGCGAAGTTTAACTCGTCATCTTAAAGCTCACTCGGGGAAGAAAGACTTTGTCTGTGGAATCTGCAGCAAATCCTTCACACGTAATTCTGATCTGGATCGGCATATGTTGAGTCATCAATCCGCCACCCCTCATGCCTGTCCTGAGTGCGGAAAGAGTTTCGGACGTAAGGATCATGTTCAGCAACATCTTCTCACCCACCTTCGAGTTGCCCAAGTAGGAGGAAATCAACCTGCATCCCCTGCGACCAGAAGGAGGAGAGTTGAGGTGAAGATGTCCGATGTCTTTGCCACCCGCCATTTATTCCCAAGTGAAGAGGCAGTTGGAGACCTGCTTCTCTTCATTAGGGAAAGTCATCCTCAAGTGGATGGTGTATTGAAGGAGGAACTGGAGGAGAAGCGTGCCATCAAGTGGTATGTTGTATCTAAAATCCGGTTCGTTCGTAAGAGTGATGAGGGATATGAAGAATTTGCCACACCCTATTTCCGGAGTAAGGTGCAGATGGAGCTGGATGACAGCGTCCTCCCTGAACACATCGACCAAGCCTTCGCCAAAATCATGTCCTCCTTCGATGAATTCATCGAGCGGGGATCTGGATGGGTCCTCGATGAAATCATCCATTTGGAGGTGAAGACTGCCACGTATCAACCTCTAGCCCCTGCTAGCCACTTCAAGTTGCCCAACAAGTTAACAGCGAAGCAAGCCGTCCTCAACATCCAGAATGAAGACACTAAATGTTTCATCTGGTCTGTCCTGGCTGCCCTTCATCCTGTTGCTCATACAGATCTCCCATACAGAGTTTCTCACTATGCAGAGTACGAGCAGGAGCTCAAGATGGGAAATGTAAGCTGTCCCGTCCAACCCTGCAAGGTCCGGATAATTGAAAACCTCAACAACTTGAGGATCAATATCTATGGCTATGAAGATGATGAGATATTACCTCTGTACATCTCTAAGAGGGAGGATCCTGAGGTTATCAACCTCCTCTACATCATAGAAGGAGAGAGGCAGCATTATTGCCTAATTAAGAGTATGTCCAGGCTTCTTACCAACCTCACCAAGCATGGGCACAAGACCCACTACTGTTTTTCCTGTCTTCATCGTTTTGCCAAGAAGGAGACTCTCAAAGCACATGTCCCTTACTGTAACGAGCACTCACCCCAACGCATCAAGATGCCGACTCCAAAGGACTGTGTTCTGAAATTTAGTCAGTACAAGTTCACCCAGAAAGTCCCGTATATCATATACGCGGACTTTGAGGCCTTGGTGGAGAAGTTGGACGTCACCACCCCCTCCAGCACTATGAAGACGGCTACTCACATTCCCTGCGGATACGCTTATGTCATTATAGGTCCTGATGGGAAGCCTACAAAACCTATTGCGGTTTATAGGGGATCGGATGCAGTGGATCATTTCATCAAGAACATTATTGATGAAAAGGACGAGTTAGCAATTAAGCTCACTACCATTGTCCCGATGAAACTCACTCCCCAAGACCAGCAAACTATCAATGCTGCTACACACTGTGGCCTCTGCAAGGGCCGACTAGGAACTGATCGGGTAAACGAACACGATCACTTGACCGGTCAGTTCCGTCAAGTGCTTCACAATGAATGTAACCTTGCCTTCAGGTTGCGGAAAATGATTCCTTGCGTCTTCCACAACCTGAAGAATTACGATGAGCATTTGATCATGCAGGGGCTAGGGAAAGTGGCTGACCATGACATTGGAGTCATCCCTACAACGATGGAGAAATACATCTCCTTCTCCATTACCAAGAAACTTGACAAGATCCCGGTGACTCTCCAGTTTATTGACAGTCTCCAGTTTCTGAATGCATCGCTTCAGAAACTTGTCGATAATCTGGAGAGAGACAAGTTTCACATTTTGAAGAGTTCTATCGCATCTAACCATGGTACGTTATATAGTCAAAGTTAATATTATATAAATGTTCACTTAATAATATCATTTAATTTTATTTTTTTCCTTAGATCTCTTGCTGAAGAAGGGAGTGTACCCTTATGAGTACATGGACTCATTCACTAAATTTCAAGAAACATCTCTGCCACCTCAGCAAGCCTTCTACAGTACTCTGACAAACTCCTCCATCATCGATGCAGATTATGACCACGCTCAAGTTGTTTGGGAAGCTTTCGGCATCAAAGACCTTGGCGAATATCACGACCTGTACGTGAAGACGGATGTGCTCCTCCTCTCTGATGTTTTTGAGAATTTCCGCCGCCTAACTCTGGACTTCTACCAGCTAGACGCCGCCCACATGATTACGTCTCCGGGTTTAGCGTGGCAAGCCGCTCTCAAGATGTTAGATGTCGGTTTGGATTTATTCACCGACATTGACATGCACCTCTTTATAGAGAAGGGCATTCGGGGAGGAGTCTCAGTCATCACCCATCGTCATAGCCATCCAGGCTGTCCTGTATATAATGCTGCTGAGGAGAAGAAACATATATTGTACCTGGATGCCAATAACCTCTATGGTAAGCATGAATTTATTTTAAAACTGTCTTTTTTTTTATTTAGCTTCTATGTTGATATTGAATGATTTAATTGGATTTTTCTTTCAGGTTGGGCCATGTCTCAATATTTACCTGTTGGTGATTTTCAGTGGGTGGACCCGGAAAACATCTCTACTCAAACCATTTTGGACCAAGCAGATGATGCAGATGAGTGTTTCATCCTAGAAGCGGATCTCGACTATCCTGCTGAACTCCACGATCTCCATAATGATTATCCTCTGGCTCCCGAACGCTTCACCATAAAGCCAAATATGCTGTCTCCTACCGCCTTCGAGATTTTGGAAGAAATGCAGATGAAGCCAGCTTCTTCCAGCGAGAAACTCGTTCGGAATCTTCAGTCAAAGAAGAATTATGTTATACACTACCGTAATCTGAAGCTATACCTTTCCTTGGGACTGAAACTAACTAAAGTCCATAGAATTCTAAAATTCTACCAACAACCTTGGCTGAAGGACTACATAGCATTTAATACGGAGCAGAGAAAACTGGCCAAAACATCGTTTGAAAAAGATTTCTTCAAACTTCTCAACAATGCGGTGTTTGGGAAAACTATGGAAAATCTGAGGAATAGAGTGGATGTTCAGTTGGTGAACAACCCGCATAAAGCCAAGAAACTGGTCGCGTCTCCTGCCTTCCATGCCTTCACTGAATTTGATAACAGCTTGGCAGCAGTACAAAGAAAAGTGAAAAGTCTCACACTTAATAGACCCATTTATGCTGGTTTCACCATCTTAGAACTGAGCAAGGTTTTAATGTATGATTTCCACTATAATGTCATCATGAAGAAGTATGGAAGTAATGCCCGCTTACTATTCACCGACACAGATTCACTCACTTATGGACTCACCACCCCAGATCTGACTGCTGACTTACAGCAGTTAAAGGAATTTTTTTACTTTTCTGACTATTCATCAGATCATCCCCTACACGATGTGTCTAACAAGAAGAAGATCGGTTACTTTAAGGATGAACTTAACGGAAAATCTGCTTTGGAGTTCATAGGACTTCGTTCCAAAATGTATTCCATTTTAAGCGAGTGTGGTGAGAAACAAACGGCCAAGGGAATCGCAAGAGCAGCTCAAAGACAGTTAAAACATCAGACCTATAGAGACTGTCTTCTCAACCGACAACCTTCGTCTGTGGTTCAGCATCGGATCGGTAGTGAAAAACATCACATTTTCTCCATCCAGCAAAGAAAGCGAGCGCTCTCGGCATTTGACGACAAGCGATACCTGTTGGAGGATGGTATAACTAGTTATGCGTATGGTCACTGCAAAATTCCTTAAATTTAATTCTTCTAACTTAGTTTTTCACAATTCATTAACTATAGGCATTATTTTTACTAAAATATTACATTAACTTAATTTTTATAAAAACTAAAATTAGTACATTTTCAGGATTTTGTTAGTGACCATTAAATTTAATTTTGGGAAATATACGTTCCCACAAGTCTTCTACTTCTTCAAAAAAAAAAAAAAAAAAACTGGACACTCTTAAATTTAATTTTTAATGTAACTCTATTCTAGAAATAGTTTGTGTCCAACATTAATCTTTTAGACTAAAACTTTAAAATTGTTAAGAGGTGAAGATATCTTCTTAAAGGATATCATCGGATGGTTGATTAGTGACCTCAAGTTTCAAAGAAATATACGTTTTTTTTTGGAATAATATTTTTTTTGTTTGTTAGGGAGGAGTGAGGCGGTACCAATTCTTCCTAAAAGAGGTATCGGGTTGGAGGTGGGTCCTCACCTTTAATAATTAATTTTTCAAAATTTATTAATTGTAATTCTAAAGTCTTAACTTATTCAAAATTAGTTAGGGAAGGGGGGTGGGTAGATGAGTTACCATGAAGGCAACGTCCGATAGTCGATATTTTAACAATTGCTTGGTAAAATATTGAAATGTCACGTGTAGCTCGGGGTTAGGGTTCTTTAGACCCTTAGCAAATGGCCTTCCTTTTATTAACTTTTCAAATTTAACATTTTTTTTTTGTGTAACTTTGTTGCAGGTATTTTAACTTGGCTAAAGGATATGTAAGTAACTCGCTAGAAAACCAAACAGTCAATCAGGAGTTAGCTTTTGGTCACATGTTTAAAACTTACCAATCACAAGCGAGCATTTAGCTGATCAATCAGAACTCGTTGCCAACACCTGAAAACTAAATTTAGTATATATCCAGTGTTATCATCACTTGAAACGTAAATTTTAACATATAATGACATCATACCCACTGTGACGTCACTAGTAAAAAAAAAGCCTATCACTCTAACTTATACGCTAAGAAGCAGCCCTAGAACAACTCAACTCCGTCTGAAAGATAAACCGAAACTAAAAAAGTGTTGCCACTCTCTTAAATGCTAAATTTTATTATATAATGACGTCATACCCACTGTGACGTCACTAGTCAAAAAGCCTATCACTCTAAGTTATTCGTTTAGAAGCATCCATAGAACAACTTAACTCCGTCTGAAAGATAAACCGAAACTAAAAAGGTGTTGCCACCGCTCAAAACTTTGATATAAAACAAATTATGACGTCATACTCACTGTGACGTCACGCAATAAAAGCCTATCACTCTAACTTATTCGCTAAGAA
This sequence comes from Linyphia triangularis, assembly GCA_963978545.1. Lineage (NCBI taxonomy): Eukaryota > Metazoa > Arthropoda > Arachnida > Araneae > Linyphiidae > Linyphia > Linyphia triangularis. The sequence goes on along the minus strand of OZ021729.1, from coordinate 48,112,104 downwards.
GCATTCCTAGAACAACTCAACTCCATCTAAAAGCTAAACCGAAACTAAAAAGTGTTGCCACCGCTCAAAACTTTGATATAAAACAAATTATGATGTCATTCACACTGTGACGTCATACACAAACAGCTTATAATGAAACCGAAACTAAAACAGCAGCAGGAGGGAAACAACTCCACTCCACTTCCGGCCACATGACTTCAGGTGACGTCATATCCGATAATGTCACTTCCTGTGACGTCATATCCGGTCACGCCCCCTTCTGGTGACATCGTCATCCCTCATCCCTGCACCGGCACCGCCTTGGTTCCGGATCGGCACTTTCTAACTACTGATGTGAAATACAATAGTTGTATTTTGTTTTCGATTCAGTTATGGGTTTAGGAACTGCAAATTCAAAAGTAGCTTCTACCATAACGAACCACAATGCCGGATCGCTGGGCATGAATTGGGGTATCTTCACTGCTGATATAGCACCTTCATCCATGGCGGTGGGCTGAAGCAAGTCGAAACAAAAACCAAAAGTAGATAAAAAATTTCAAACTTTTTTACATACCGTAACTGAATGGCGTGTTTAAGTTAAAGTCCGAAGTCACCATTTTGGTGTAAGCAATTAGTTCCAATTCAAAGTGAGAGCACAGTGCGTAAACACAACAACTTTTATTTACAACATGAGCGATTCGGAACGACCTCACTCTCTCCTGGTCGAGCCGGGAATGATGACGCAACATGAACGCAGAACGGCGATCGCAGCACCGCATGCACAACACTCAGTGATCGCAGCACCACAAGTACAATACTACAATATATATAAATTACGTGTCACGTTGTTTGTTCCCTATGCACTCCTAAACTACTTAACCGATTTTAATCAGATTTGCACACCGTGTTCAGTTTGATCTAACTTAAGAGATAGGATAGCTTACATCTCAATTTTTATAGCCGCAATATTATTTTATTGCAAATTATTTGTTTATTATTTGACAGTCACAATTATCTGTTAGCTCCAAATGATTCTAACAGATGGCGCTGTGTTGAAAGTACCAACGTTTCACATAAGCTACAATTTAATGGCATGAGATTTATTACCGCAACTGATTTATTACCGCAGTACTGTATTTCTGTGAAAGGGTTTAGTTCTTTATTTCAATTCTGTCTGTCTGTGGCTCCCCCCCCCCCCCTGTGGATCAATAGAAACCTACTTAAAATTGGGATAGAGCTCTGAAATTTTAAACATACGTAGTTTTAGCCATCTATTTAGACTTTTCAAAAACAGAATGTTACAATTTTAATTAGTTATTTTTTAATTAATTTTCTTAATTAACAAATTTTTTTTTTACAAAACGACTTCTAATAGGACAAAAGTTCTGAAATTATCAACATAAGTAAATTGGGCCTTCTAATTGGTCTTTTGAAAAACAGAATTTTAAATTTTTATTTAGTTCTTTTTTAATTAATTAATAAATATTTTACAAAAAGATTTATAATAGGGCTACAGCTCTGAAATTTTCAACATAAGTAGTTTTAGCCTTCTATTTGGATTTTTGAAAAAAACTAAATTTTAAATTATTTTTTGTTCTTTTTTAATTAATTAATAAATATTTTACAAAATGATTTCTAATAAGGCTACAGCTCTAAAATTTTCAACACAAATAGTTTTGACCTTCTAATTGGACTTTTGACAAAAAGAACGTTCAAATTTTTATTTAGTTCTCTTTTGATTAATTTTTTAATTAATAAATATTTTACAAAACAATTTCTAATAGGGCTACAGCTCTGACATTTTGAACATAAGTAGTTTTGGCCTTCTAATCGGACTTAAGAAAAACAGAATTTTTAAATTTTATTTGTTTTTTAATTAATTAATTAACAAATATTTTACAACACGATTTCTAATTGGGCTACATTTCTGAAATTTTCAACACAAATAGCTTTGGACTTTTGGCAAAAAGAAAGTTATAATTTTAATTGTTTTTTTTAATGAATTTTTAATAAATATTTTAACAAAAAGTGACTTCTAATAGGCCTAGAGCTCTGAAAGTTTTAACATAAGTAGTTATGACCTTCTAATTTTGCTTTTTACAAATATCACATGTTAAAATATTTTCAAAGGAGTGTTGTGTTATAATTATTAACGGGGCTTTTTTTTTTTATTGTTTCTCGACAAGGGAGAAGCTTCTAATATTAAGGCTTTCCTTACAATTAGTTTTTAGTGTGTGAAGCGACCTTACGCAGCAATGAACCTTTCATCGAGCAATAGCATAGCCGGCCATGTGTTATTTAGACTGAAGTATAAATTGAATTCATATTATAGTAAAAGTAATACATTGGAATTCTTCTTGCCTTTTAATTATTAGTGCTTCATTGTTCAGAAATCTTTAATTAAAATATATACATGTAAGTATTATCACATAGTTAATACTTGGAATGCCACCACATAATCTTTGATTAAAGATTGGTTCACCTATTATTCTTCTGCGTAATTTGATTCCACCTCGATTATGCAACGGTACGCGTTTGGTCATCAAAAAGATCACCGGAAATATACTTGAAGCTACCATTTTAACTGGAAAGTTTAAAGGAGAAGTGGTCCTGTTGCCACGTATTCCGATGATACAATCAGAATCTACGATACCCTTCAAAAGGTTACAGTTTCCAATTCGTTTAGCTTTTGCCATGTCTATAAATAAGTCTCAAGGCCAAACAATGTCCATTTGAGGTTTAGATTTGGAAAATCCATGTTTTTCTCATGGGCAAATATATGTTGCATGTTCACGTGTAGGGAAACCATCGAATCTATTTGTGTTAGCTAAAGACAGGTTAACCAAAAATATTGTGCACCGATTAGTGCTAAATTAAATTGAAATTAAAAGTATTTTTAATTCAAAATAATAAACATTATTGTTAAAGATTTAAAACTATCTGCCCTACCTACCTCATTTATAAGTTTAAGTGTCACGTGTTATTTACTAACAACTTTGTAATGTATTCATTTGTTACAAACTTGAATACAAAAAATAAAAAAATTTAAATTTATTTCTTTTGTATTGATTTTTGCTCAATATCAACGGTAGTAGAAAATCAATCATGGAGGTCACCATGTTTTTTTACAAATGGCATCTGTTTAAAAAGCATGGTGGTCCCCATGACTGGTGTTCTCCTACCGTTTTCCCTTGAATAGTTTACTACTATGTAATATAATAAAAACCTTAGCCACAGCAACGCGTGGCCGAGTCTGCTAGTATATATATATATATTAAATAAAATAAATAAATTAAAATATATCATCGCACCACACTTAATGTAAAAGGAAGTCTCTCCTACTGGTTGGTTGAAGAGAAAACGAAAATCATTGTCTCGATTAACAACGAAAAATTTTCGTGTAAAGTGAGAGATAATGTTTTAAAAACAACCCAGTTTTAGTATGGGTTGACAGAGGGGAACTAAAGATATTAATTGAAATAGGTTACATATAATCTGTAAAAAAAAAAGATTTCAACGATAGAACTGGCCCTATCCACCTCCCGAATACATCACAGGTCCTTTGGTGCGTTTTTTTTAATAGAAATCTGTTTTATTCCAAGCTTTTAGCCTCTCTCCTTTTGAATCTATAGTTTTATTTCGAAATTTTGTACAAGATCTTCAAAACAAGAGGAAGCTAACTGACTGCAAGAGATTTCAAAAAACCACTACTTTCCAAATCCTTAAAGGGTTACGATCATAATTTGAGATTTTCTAAATCAGTTTGCTCCAGGTTTCTTTCTATGGATATCTTGATTAATCCAGATGATCGCGAACACAATTTCAATCTGCTGTTTTAGGGTGCAGGTGCCGAAATAAAGTAAAAGGAGGGATGCCGGATGCTCATAACTTGCAACTGACAGAAACAATTTGAGCTGGACTGCAGCTGTTTGAGCCCGGGCACTTCAGCTAGCCATTCATGAACATACCTGTAACCAGATAGCTTCAGGACTGAAAAAGTTTATCTCTAAAAATTACTTGTGCTATGTGCCGAGAAATTTCATGTGCAAGTACTTACACAGTGCTTTTGGGACATTCAGCCTGTAGTATTTGCACTTGACAGGTCTTTTTTACATTTTATAAATTTTTGCTTTGGAATTCAAAATTTCCATGCTATCTGATTTGGAAAGAGTTAAAGTATGCAACATATACTAAGCAGTATTCTATTAGTTTGTCATCAACGCAAGTGATCCAAAAGAAGAGGGAAGGAACATTTGGCTACACTTCTGAACTATTTGAGAAAGTTTCAGAAGTGTAGCCAAATATTGAAAAAGTTGGCATTATAGAACATTTCTTGATATTATTTTATAGTTTTATAATGTGCAAATAATTAGACCACTTAAACAAAATTTCAAGTAGGCATGGTATACTTACATAGTTGAGCGTGGGTCTCCATTCAGCTAGTGGAAAAAAAATTCACATTCAGTGAAAAAAAATAAGGAAGGGCTGATACTTAGTAGTACATGCATACAGTCCATTTAAAAAAGAGACAAGCAGTCAAAGTATAATAAATGATTTAATCACAAAAAATAAATGGATGTACAATATACAAAGAATGCTCACACTCATCACAACACACATTGTTCGGTACAGTAAATATCTTACACAAGAAATTCTTGTTGAGGCAAATAATAATTAATCTGAGACTTATGTAATCCATTCTTAACTAAAAATTCTTTGCTTTGGTGAGTTATTGCACCATGGGCAAGCTGGAAGCCACACAATGCTTTCAGAGGTTGCAATAAAACCTAAAAAACAATGACATTTAAATACCCAAGTTAAATAAAATTGTTTAGATAATGAAAAAAAAAAAAAAAAAACTATTAACATATTTTAATAAATATTTGAAGAGCTTATGTAAACTTTAACAAATTTCTAAGCACCATCTAATAAAATAAAATTATCATAGCAATTAATAAAAGCAATTCTATTTTGCAAACAGATAATAAGATAACCCTACCTCTTTTAAAGATGGTTTTCCTTCTAAAATAGCAAGTGCTTCAGCTGCTGTTTCGACAGTAGATAGTGCTTTTTCAGTTGGCTGAGTCCTGATAACGTACTCACTAGCCATTTTGGAGTTAATTTGTACCTAGGATAAATATGAAAAACATAATTTCCAATTAATTTTATTATTCAAAATTTTGATAAATTTGTAAAAAATTTTTTTTACACATACAACTTACATAATAAAACTTAATTTTCCATAGTTTCAAATGGATAGACCTAATTATTTACATTTATGGTATATTTTCTAATTTTTTTGTACACTTTTCAAAGTTTAGTGACTTACAATAATAAAAGCACGTAAAGAAACGTTTTTAGAAGACTTGTGAGATAAGAATGTTTTTAAACTCAGTTGCAGAGTATATTTCATATGAAGGGTACAGGGGATAAAGGTGTCATATCAAGCTTTTGTTAAAGTTACTGCCATACCATCTAGCAGTATACAAAGGGGAATATTAGTCTGCTGTTTCATTTTGATCCAGTTCATCAAGAGAGATGATGGGAAAAGTTTTGGGGCACTAGGGCTAAGGCAGATCGAACAAAACATATATATATATATGTATATGTATATATATATATGTATATATATACATGTATATGTATATATATGTATATATATACATGTATATGTATATATATGTATATATATACATGTATATGTATATATATACATGTATATGTATATATATACATGTATATATATATATATACATGTATATATATATATATATATATATATATATATATATATATATATATATATATATATATATATATATATATATATATATATATATATATATATATATATATATATATATATATATATATATATATATATATATATATATTTAAATATTTACTTGGCTGACAATTTCCTTTTATACCTTATATCTTTCCTTATAATATTAAACTTTCTTTCTAATACTTTAGTTGTGAGATGTGACACCAGATTATCAAACAACTGTGGAGATTTCAGCGCAAATATTGTGGAAAGGTTTGTATGGCAGAACAGACTTTGACATCCTTGTACATAGAACACATTTTTAAATGATTTCAAAGGAACGATAAATACATTAGCACAATAGTTTTGATTTGATTAAAATGTCATAATGGTTTTTAAAAAACAGAAAAAAGAACCAAATTTTATGAAGGAAATTCTATAAGTGATAAAAGAGTTTATCTTATTTTTGCAACTTCAAATAAGACAAATCAATGGCAAATCAATCAATGATTAGTTTTTTAATGTTTCTAATGCTGAAACAAAGTTATAGAAGTATTATTCATGAGTTATTTACAAACTGTCAAATAATTTGCAATAAATGATGTTTGAATTTTTCCATTTTCCCCCACTCAACCTTGAATACATAGGCATTAGTAGTTCTTCTTTCCAGCTACATATGGTAATATGAATTAAAAAGATTATAATAAATAATAATAATAATAATAAAAACTAATTGAAAATTAAAAAATTCGTACATTCTTTTGTTAAAATAAGTAAAATGAAACTAAAGTGGAAATCTTCCAGTTACCTGTTTGACTTTTTTCAACTCAGCACAGTTTGCATATAGGGATTTTGCTTGGGGCCACGTTCCATCAAGAATTATGATATTGTAGCCACCACGTTTATCATTTGCAAGCGGTAAAGTTTCCAAACTAACAGCGTCAGGTCCTGGATAGCATAGAACTGTGTTTGGCGAAGCAAACACATCTTTTAGTCTTTCATTGCTGCAATTTTAACAAAGAAATGTAAACATTAAAAACATTTAATGTACAATTGTGATTTCAATTGTTTTTTAGTTTAATAGGAAGATAAAAAAGAAACAAGATTGAATAGATTCTAGGATTTCTTTGCTATATGTCTAAATTTTACTTTTAATAAAATCTTACTAAAAACACAAAAATAAAATAAAATATATTTTCAAAAACGTATTAGATCATGCTATAAACCCAAACTGCTAAGACCATTTTACTGTTTTAAATTAATTAAAGAACAATTTGTTTCAAATAAGAATTTAAATATAAGTGCATTTAAGATGCTAAATTTTACAATAACAGATATTATTGATGTTTTCGGTACTTACATATAATACCTCCTACCTTTTTGTTGGAGTGGAAATCACACCAATTTTTTAATTTTTTTCCTTTTGCAAAGTGCTTAATTTCTTTCCTGTTGCTTAATATGTATGATCCCAAGGGATCATTTATATTAGACAAATCAATGGTGTTGATGACTGTTGGCAACAAATTTAAACTAGTTAATTTTATTATAATTAAAGTAATTTAATTTTAAGAAAGTTAAAAAAAAAAAAAAAAAAAAACATCAACAAAGTTCAATTACTGAAATTTTTCTCACAAAGTTCCGTTTACTGGACTACAGTCCATAAAATATGTGTGCATTTCAGTGATGATGATGATGAGATAATATTAATTTCACGTTTGATTGGGAATAACGCTATGACCAATACAATACAAAAAAAAATGTCCAGTTTCTTCCTAATCTACAAACAAAATCTATGCAAGAATACACGATTGATTAGGAATGACGTCATGGCCAAGCACTCAATAAGTTAAAAAAATTTTATTTTTGTAAAAGGAAAGAAATTTAACAATTGGCAAGATTTTGACAAAAAGGTAGGTGCTATTATACATAAGTACCTAATTCTAAACTAACAACATAATATCCATTCTAAATACTAACATATATGTAGAAAATATAACACTTACACAGCAGAAGAAAATCTTCTACCTTTCAATAGCAAAAACTTTTCTTTGGGTAAAGAATACTCCAACATAGGTGCTGTGCGAAGACATCTCTTCTCCTAAAATCAGACAAATCTCTGTTTATAAAACTGAGTGTAAGTATGTCTGAACCATATACAAATCCACAGTTTAGCACCTAGAGGTACGAAATTTGGAACATAAAAGCTTTAATACACTGAAATCGTAGAGAGTAACTTTTAAGTTCGATTAAAAGGTGCTTTTATTAAAATTTAATGACTTTAAAAAAAATTCTTGGAATGGCAAAGAATTTTTTTTGTCTCATCTGAATAAAAACAAATGTAATTTTAATGTGTCTCTCTTATTTTTCTGATTATTTTAATATATTATATTTGTTTGTCCGATAAGATGTTCGAATATTATTGTAATGCTTCCATACATTTACTGTCAACTAATACCATAAACAGGCTCTGTGCGGTTTTAAAGTGTAAGAACAGGGTGGCTACAAAATTTAGGAAAAAAAGTTCCCTGATAATTCCCTGACAGATTTCTAAAAAATTCCCTGATTTTAGGGCAAACTTTTTCCCCAATTTCCCAAATTCTCTTAGGTTTTCCAGATGTCTAGACACCCTGATGAAATAGAACATGTATTCTAAAGAGATAATATGCAATTTTTAAAAAAATAGTTTGCTGGTAATGAAAAGGTTAAATTATTCCATAACATTAAACTTCTAATGGCTTACCACTACAAATCTCCATGTAAATAGCGCCAAAATATGGATGAACTTGCCTTAAACAATACAAAATTTCCCTGATATTCATGAAATTTTAAAAAGTTCCCTGACATTTCCCTGATTTCCAGGTTTTTCCGGTTCTGAGGCCACTCTGAAGAATGTGTGTGTAATATATAAAATTATTTTGTCATGCCTGCATTTTTAACATTATTTTGTTTTTCTACGTTTCAAATTCCCCCTATTTATGTTTACATTTTGTGTTAGCCTCAAAGATGTATGGTGCTCAGCGGGTATTGGCAGTTTGATTGTATTTAATGAGTATAAATAACATTTAAACATATCTGCTTGTTAAATTTCCTTGAATATTAAATTAACCCCTTGACATACAATGACATCATGGTAGACTTTGATGTCTCCGAGACATCACGAACTTTCTTTGGTGAACACAAGGCAGTATATTATTAGATTATCTGTTTTGGTCGTGCATCGATGCTGTTTTGTTTAGATTGTTGAAAATGCTTTCCCCCTCTCCACAGTATCGATAAAAAAAATTGCATCGGCAAACAAGTAAACAGAAAAAAGTGCAATGAAAACGGTAGTCAGTATAGCAGTGATCTTTGAAATGATCCGTGTATATTCACTGCACAAACTTAAAACTATAAATGAGAACATCTCCATATTGCATTTTGATGATTTATTTGAAGACAGAAGACAATCACAACAAAGGACAAGAAATTCATTAAGTATTTGTTTACAATAAATCCATGCTGACCTTATGTTCTGGTTAGGGTCGAATCATGATCTAATCGGAAGTTATGTTTCGACATCAGGCAATGTTATTTGTATGTCAAGGAGTTAAACAAATGTCTGAAAGTTCGTTTACCAGCAGTAATTATTTTACTACCATATTTTTGTACCATTACGGAAAGTTTTCAGTCGGATTTCAGCCAACTTATATAAAACTTTTATGAATTTTTTTTTAGAATGTGTCCATTACAGGATCAAATGTAAGAAGGCCATCGAATGTGTAAAACCTATGTATATCATTAGGTGGGTTTTGTGGCATAGCGTAGACCAATATTGGTACTATTACTTTATATCTATATCACTTGCTAGTGATAGTTCATTTAGCAAACAATTTATAGATAACATTATCGTTTCATTACCTGCCAATTTTTCTCTTACAAGGGGACCTTACGGTCTCGGAAATTCAGATCGGGATGAGACTCCGCAGATAGGTAGTATACTTTAAGGGTATCTACACAGTAAAGCAATAAAGTGCACTAACCAAAAGATTCCGAGTAAACATGCTCTAAAGTGTTATGCACAGCTTATATACTAGTAGAGATTTTTGCTCTGCAACTGCCCGGGGTGGCTAACATAAGTGGTCAGCGTGCTGGGTTCCCGTACAGGTGATCCGGGTTCCATACCTAGTGAGGTATTTTTTTTTTTTTAATTTATAAAGTTATTGTTACAGCTAATTGAAATTTCAATAAAAGATAATACTTTATTTACAGTTGCAGAGCAAAAATCTCTACTAGTATACAAGCTGCGCGTAACACTTTAGAGCAGTGATTCTCAACCTTTTTTATGTCGCGGCACACTTAACGATTTCAAAATTTGGCGGCACACAAAGGAAAATATAAGTTTAAAAGTTGTTTACTTTAACTACCTATAATACACTGTAATACACCTATTATACACTGTGTAAAATAGTTTAAGATAAAAATTGGGAATGTAAAATAAAATAATATAATATGTACTACAAAAACAACAGTACATTTATTAAGGGATTAATTACAAATATACATTTAAAAAATTTGGCGGCACACTTTAAGAATTTGGCGGCACACAAAAGTGCCGCGGCACAGTGGTTGAGAATCACTGCTTTAGAGCCTATTTTCTCGGAATCTTTTGGCTAGTGCGCTTTATTGCTTTACTGTGTGGATATCCTTAAGGTATACTACCAATCTATCGAGTCTCATCCCGATCTGAATTTCCGAGACCGTAAGGTCCCCTTGTTAGTTCAGAATTTGTTTTAAAACAAAAATTAAGAGCTTGGTATAATATACTTTTAAAACAGATGCTAGAGCTGCACTAGAAACACCAGGCATTTATTTGAATAGGTTTATAGGTTACTATGTTTGCAAGATATTAAATGGTAAAATTTTTCTCGATGGATTAATTTGAATTATGAATCTAACTTCAGTGAGTTAAAAATACATAGAAACTACCATAGCAATGGATTGTTGAGACAAAATTTTATGTCATAACTTACACTCCCAGTCGTAGATTCGGCGAAGATTTTATTGAAATTCACCAAAAACTTTCAACACATTTAGACATTTGTTAATATGCCACCAAAGAAAAGAATGAATATAAGTGCTAAGTATAGCTCTTTTGCCGCTAAGAGCTGGGGAATCACTGCTACAAAGACAGCATCGATTGGAGAGTGACCGAGAGTACTATTCCAAAGAACTAAACCATGCATCTGTTATAATAGATTGGAAGCTGATAGCCAATAACAATAAATCCATCCGAATCCCGAAGAAATTCAGAGTCAGTGTAACACAGAACTGATAGATGTCCTTCGACTGGTCCCCAGCAGTGCAGGGCCAAACAGCTAGTCTTCTTAATAACTGTTATTTATTAACTGACTTATAGATGGAAATTTCTACAGAATTAATGTGTAAATAAATTTAGATACAAACACCAATGAAGAGCAAAGTATTAATTTGCATATTATACCAGATTTTACTAAGCTTAATTAATATCCTATTAAACTCAACTCCTAATAAATTGGATAAAATAAAATATAATTATATTAAAAATTTCTATTTGTCTTGAAATAAATTTTAAACTTTTTTTAAGCAAAACCCTCCAAAATTGTGTGTAATATGCAGTTCTTTCGACTGAAGTTAAGTGTACAAACTTCAAATTTGAATCAAGCCTAGTCAGAATAATAACAAATTGACTCTTCACATTTTCGTGAATGGTTTTTTCGTTATTGGCTGAATACATTTGCAATAAATCTACAACATTATTTCCTTGTACAATAAATCAAGTATATACGTTAGACAGTAGAAACTCACCTCACCAGGATGTTGGAGAATAACAATTGTACTGCTTATTTGTATAGGTTCCCTTGGAAGAAAAGGGCACCAACAAACTGTCTTCGGTCTCCTGAAAAAAGTTGGGTTGTGACAATCACTTTCACTAAAAGACTGCTTCTATACATATTTCTATAATAGTGTAAACGGTAATTAAAACATCACAAGAAAGAAAAAAGTTTCTTACAATTTTTAAAAACAGCTTATATTCTAAAAATTCCAATCACTGATATTTTCCCCCATTACCCCATCACTCACACTAATTGTTTACAATCGATTATCTTGATATTACTCATTTTCAGTTGAAATTTACAGATGAAACTGCGATCTTTTAGAGCTTTTCAGTTGGTTATATCTTCCACTGCCCTTGTCAGTTAAAAGTGATCATTTAATTACCCCAGTATTTTCATTGGCTCTTGAGGGTTCACAGGTAATTAATTTCATATCATCAACTTCAGCTACATTTTCACCGTACACATTTTATACTTTTGGACGTTTTACTGAAATAAAAAAATTCGTTCGACGATCATTTTGTTTCTTCAAGAGTAGAAAAATAATATGTAGATTGTAGATATGAGGGACAAATTTTTTACTTTTCCAATTACCATTAATATTAAAAAATTTGGTACATTTCCATTAGACAGGTATCAGTTGACACCAAGTCTAAATGTTTACACGTTTAAACGACGCGTCAGGCTTAAATGTTTATGGTTTGTGATAGGGTTGCTATAGCAACTTCATAACGGTTTGTTATAGGAATTATAAATGATTTGAAAATTGTTCGTTTGGAGAAGTTATTACAGCAATTTGGCAGTTTTCATATGGTATCTGTCTAACGGTACAAAACCAAAAACTTAAAACCGAAATTAAAATTGATGTTTAATCAAAGGTTTTTGCATGTGTGTTCGACTCAAAGCATAACATACACAAAAATATTTCCGTGGAAGCTCAGCGTTCATTTTCAAGACATTCTTGTTGCTATGCAGACATTTTATCATAAAATTAAGTTTGGATAAGGTGAAAATTTGGAAACCATCATACAGACCAGCAATTAATATGAGACAATCTCTCATAATTATCGCAGCATAAAGTTAAAGGAGCAAGTATAGGAGAAATGAATCTTTAGTCTGCATAGATGATAAGACAGTATTAGTCCCAAAATCAGTTGGGCATTATGTTTTATAAAACAGTTATTAATTAACATGTTATTGAATATTTAAAAAAAAATAGAATTTAAAAAAATTTTGAACCTAGATTTAACTTATACTGCTATTAAATATTTAAAAAAATATATATAATATAATGTCGAACCTGCATCGGTAACATTGTTCCCTTTTCTTTGGCGGATCAGCTGGGATACAAGACAATTCATGAAATACTTCAGTTATCTTATCTTCATCCATGTTTTTTAATTTTAAATAAATGTTTGAAAATTATTTGGCGTTTGGTGCAATTTTAAACAATTTTTTAATACAAAAATGTAAGTCTTCTAAAATAAAAGTAATAAACAAAACAGCGAAACCATAGCAATGAAAAAATTTGAATTGCACAGTGTTGCCACTTAAAAGAAGGTAGAGATGAATCTATAAATAACTATTTCAGAACATTTTAAAATCTTATTATTTTAAAATAATTTATGAATGATTAAATTTACTTTAAATTTAGTATATGAATGTTCCATAGAAACCATTGTTGACTTAACATTCCGAAACTGGTCATCGACAAATAATCCGGATGTAGAACCGCAAAGCTACAAGCGATTACGAAAGAAGAACTAGACTCATTGCTGTTGATTGGCTACTGTGACTCTGACTGACTCCATCAAAATATTTTCTAAATTTTGAGTCGACACGTAAATAAAGCTAATCCTGTCAAATTTTGCCAGGAACTCTACTTCGTAGTGAAATCATAACTAATTAAGGTAAGATCATTTTAGCTTTTCATATTTCTTTTGGTTCCCATTAAGAATTTTTTTGAAATTTTGTTTCTGTGATGTAGGGGATAATTTTACATATCAAACATGAAAACTTTGTTCATTGTTATCAAAATTCGAAACAATTTAATGTAATTATTTTTTATAAATTGCATTTTTTATAAACAATTTAATCTGGAGCTTTTTTCTGTCAGTAGAGTTTCTGTTATTTTAAACAATAACAGTTGTGTTTTCTGTTGAAGATTTCAAGGACTGATCGACTCTAACCAGATTACTTGCATATTTTGAGTTTATATTCTCTAAGATTTAGTGAAATAGATTTTTATGCATTACCCATCTATTGATTTTATAAGTGCTTTTAGGCCAATAAAAATTTCATTTTATAGTATACACATTAAGCTGTACAACATATAAATAAAACTTTTAGTGTAAAGGTCCCCATTTTTTTTGCATCTAAATCACATGTATTTGTTGTATCTGTACATTTCATACTTCATGACAAATTATTATTTTCAGGACTATAATGCTGATATTCAGAGTGGATCTGGATGAGGAATATTGCGAATATTATGACCTGAATCCTTGATGAAGCATGCCCAAAGTGCGAATACAGTGGTCCTCTAATGCCCAACCTGTTTTGGGTGAAGCTGGGATGCCTAGCGAGTGGTCAAAGAATGGGAGTCTCATAAACAAACCTCCGAGAGGATGGTTGCATCCAGATTCACAAGTTGCTTTTGGGGGAGTGAAGTATGGCATTCGGGTATGGTACTTCACTGCATCTCTCCACACTATTAAAAACACACTTTTATAGATACTACTTGATTTTCATGGACCAGGGGATAAACCGCCAATTATGTCAGTTTGCTAACAAAAAGCAACCCAGAACATTCTCACTTATCTTTGCTACATTTGTTAAACCGTGTAACTGTGAGTTGCTTAAACTTGGTGATGATCTTGCTGCTGTTTGAAAATTAATGTGGTTGAAGTAGTTTTTAACCTACTAAACCTTTAACCTATTAAAACCTTTTAATTCGTTTTTTCTTACCTATTAGTACAGGTCAGTACTTCATAAATGTTTTTTCTGTACTATATGTTTTCGAAATTCATTACAGATAAATAAAGTTCAAGAATAACAATATTGCATACATTTTAGATAAATTTTTTGACTAACTTAATTACTGAACACCAAATCGGTACTCTTCTGTTAGACGGGTGCCAGTTGGTGCCAATCCTAAATGTTTACACATTTAAATTCATTACCAGGCTTAAATGTTTAAGTTTTGTAATAAGGTTGCTATATCAACCTTATAACGATCAGGGCCGGATTTAAGAGTATGCCGCCTGTAGGCTAAAGTCCATTTGCAGCCCCTTCTAAGTTCATATTTGCGTTATACATTTGTTTTATACAACAAACGGATAGAATTCATTGGTGTTTTAATTAGATTGCACTACAAGAAAGTTATAATACAAGATTACGAATTTGTATTATGTAATAGTTTCAGAAAGTAGGCTGTGTAGAAGGACTGAAATATAATTTTAAGTAACATGCATTCTTAAATTTGTACAGAAAATATTAACGTCTGAAATACTTCATTTTAACTTTTAAATAAATTGCCAAACTATCTCCCCTTGAGAAGTGTTAGTTTGGATGATTTATTACTGTAATTTGGTGGTTTTTATCAAATACCTGTCTAATGGAAGAGTACCATAAATTTTTATACCTTGCGCAGTTTGAATACTATATAAAGAGTTAATGTAAAATAGAGATTTGGAATTAATAGGTTTTGAACTAGGCCATATAGTACAGAGAATTAATAGTCAGAGAGAGTCTTAGTGTAATTTGAAAAGTAATTTTATTGGTAATTTTCTTCTCTTCCTAATAAACAGAGGAACAGTTTAAGTGAAATCTCATCTCTTTTAGGTGCCTAATATTCTAATTAAAGGTTTTAAATGAGTAAATAAATTACAGTCTCAGTAAATAATAAATAGATTTTATAAAAAGCATTTTTTGATTTATAATGATAAACTTTTTATTATTATTTCAGTACATTGGTTGTTTAGAAGTGAACACTTCTATGAAAAGTTTGGATTTCGATTTTCGCTCACAGGTTGCCAAGTATGTAACTATTTTTTTATTTTTTTTACATAAATAGTAATATAGAACATTTTATTAGATTTTGAACAGAAAATTTGATTGTTAGCTGCCATTCTCGGATTGTGAATGACAATTGGTATTAACTTTAATAGTTTAAATAGCTATTTTTTTTAAAAATATATTTTACAAAAAAAAATAACATTTTCTTTACAGAGAATGCATCAATAAAGTTTGTGAGACTGCTGGTTTAAAAACCATTGATAAAAAAAGAAAGGTAAGGTTTTTTCTTTTTTTTCTTCTTTGATTTTCTCTCTTGGTGGTTGTTAGTACGCAAAAAGCCCTGTCACTAACAATCACTAAGAGAGAATCACAACTTAACCCAACCTTCAAGAAACAAAACACTGTAATAAATTTATTTATGGTAATACCTATAAGTATATTTTCCTTTTCAGTTTATGTAGTACCGTATCTATCCTGGATACATTTTTCATCAATCAAACAACATTTCAAACAAATAAAATATAAAGATATTTTATTAAAAATAATACTCACTAAGATTTAAAAAAAAATGCCTTTGTTGGTGTTGAAAACACCTATGTAAATTCATATCACACTGTTTTGAGCCAAAATGCTAGTTTTTTTAGTAGTTTGTGTCTGACAGTCTATGGTAGCACTCCTAGCATTGGATCGACACCATTTTGTAATTCTTGGGTCACAAAATATACAATACAACCAATTTCTTTAATTTGTTATGCTTTATTTAAGTATAAAAATAATTGATATAATTACCAGTCACTAGTAATGCATTGAAATTAAACTAACTACCAAAAATTCCATACTAAAATCATACCTGGAATTTTTTTTATTAATTTGCAGAGTTTTATAAATTCCTCTTTGACCATAGTGAGCCTAGAGATAGATTTATTTTACTCGCAGATCTCCGCTATGAGTCGAGTGTGTTAAAGTGGGTTGCAAATTGCAGAGATTATCCATTGAATACTTACTTTATTCATATACAGTAAACTTTATTCATATACTACTAGAAATTATAGTACATTTAAAAGCATGATTGAACTGGATTGCACCTTTTTACTATACGACAGCATACATCTCACAAAACTGCTTGTCGTTCTCTAACAGCAATCGATGTTTTCATAAGCAAGGCCATAAGCAAGAAAAGTATGTACAATATAACTCACCAAAAAAACTCTATGGTTAGTGGCTCCATCTGTTAGTTGTTATAAAATACATCTGTAAAAGGCTCTAAAAAATTTTAATACTTCGTCACTTTTTTTCCAAGTGATTTCCATTTTAAACTTCTTAAAAAAAAACTTCTCATCAGCTAATTTATTAGATGTAGAATGTATGCTTATACTAAAGTGGAAACAAGAAAATAGGCCAGAGTGATATTGTTAATTTTGAAGATACATTTATTTCTAACAAACTAGATTCTTATTCTAACCTTTCACTAATATTTTGAGATAATATTTTCTTGTGCAAAATTTAATTATCTATTGCATCTTAAACACTGAAGTTTGGATACCCCTTAATCTAAACAAAATTACTTGATAATTACTATATCCTATATTAGTATGAAGATCTCAATTCTACTGCCCAAATTTTAGTTTTTAACTTTGCTCTGAAATTCTTGTAAAATATTTTAAAATTTGACATCTTGGTGCATAATTCTGCATCACCTTTGTATTACTACTTATAAGATTTATTTCTCCTTTAGATTGATAAACGAATCATCCGTATGTTAGCCGAGAAGCCTAACATGGATTATGCTGGCTCCAATGTTAATTTAGTTATCACAAGTTCAAATATGACATTATCAGTAATGGAATCTGGAGAGGTAATTTTTTTCCTTGAAGAATTATTATCAAAAAATATTCTTATAGAAGAAATGTTTTATTTTAATTATTTATCTTGAAATCATAAAAATATTTTCTTTTCTACTAGGAATATTGCTTTTTAGTATAATAAATACGTGTACCCCTTTGGAAAGTAAACTAAATGGTCATAAACATTACTTTTTCACAAATAGTCTTTCAATCTTTTTTGTAACATCAACATTCTATTGATCTAATTTCTTCTTTATCAAACTGCAAGATGTTCAGCATTAGAGAATTTGACAATGGACAATTCCCGCATTTTTTAAAAATGAGTGACATTAGTTTATATTTATGAAGAATTTCTTCTTTTTTTCTCCAAATATTGAAACAAAAGGGCTTTTAAAAGATGAGTTATTTAAATATTAAGAAAAGAAATGCTCGAAAACATCATCTGATTGCAGTCTAATAAAAACACTACATTTTAACTGTGATGTCAAAACTTCCTTCCGTTTCTATGGTTATCGTGAGGTTTCTGCCAAAGTGAGAGTTTTTTAGACAATTGCCATATCCTGTGCAGTTTGGTGCAATTTGCATACTGGTTTCCACTGCTGCGTTTCAATCCAAGTTCGGAACAAGTGAATTTTACATTAGCTTCAATCCGAATAAGTTGTTTTTCTCGCCTAAATAAACCAGCGATTTTAGGTTGCAAATTTTTTTTAAAAGAAAAAGCGCAGTGAGGAGAATTTTTTTTGCTTATGTTGTTTATGGCCTTTTCGAAATTTAGAATTGAATAATAAAATAAATGCTGGAATTGTCGATTATAGAAATATCTGGGAGTTTTTGAAAAATTGCTATAAAATTGGGAGATTAATTTCTTCTTAATTTATAAGCTAAAAATGAATAAAAGATTAAATTTCCCAAGAGCAAAAATCCCATGAATCTTTCAATTACCTTAAATAATTTTAGAAAATTTGTGAACAGCTATTTACAAGTTAAAAACATAAGTATGTTAAAAGTTTGAATCACAAAATGCTCATCAGCTTACATTGAAATTGTTGCCAACAATGTTTTGTTCTTGAAGAAGCTGTCTAGACATTAATAGAGCATAGACTGATATACGTCAAAAAGTACTTTGTACATGTAATAAATGTTTGGTATTTTTTTGTATTAAGATTGTATTTAAAACCATCTCTTGTAATTAAACTACCTACAGACAAAAAAATATATCTAATTTGGTTCATTAGATCTTATATGTTGGATCTACATACTTTTAACTTAACATAGCATTTTTTATGTATAGATTGCAAAAATTTATTTTGCTTAATTTAATTTTTTTTTACAGGTTATAGCCAATCATGAAATGCCAAATGTGTCCTTTGCCTCTGGAGGGGATGCAGTAAGTTATTGCTTTATTATGTATTCTATACTAATGTATGAAGTCTTTGGATTGATTAAGCTATGTGTATTATATTCTGGCTAGTTGCAAATATAGAAATCGACATTTTAGAACTGACAACACTAAATTGACTATCTGATACTGACTAAACATACAAAACTACTGTAGGAAGTTAACTTTAATGGTTTTAAAATAAAGTAAATCCTCTAAGCCAGCATTTCCTTAACTCTGTGTCATGAGTCAAATTTTGATGTGTCAAGACAAGATCTTGGCAAGACAATTATGAGAGTTTTGAAACATTTATAATCAAAAGTAAGTAAACGTTTCCGATAGCATAATTATCGAGATCTCAAAGCATTTTAATACTTTGAAAGAAAATTTTAATACTTTGAAAGAAAATTTTAATACTTTGAAAGAAAATTTTAATTACTAATTTACTGAAGAAAGGAAAAACTGCCCGCCAATAGAAAAACTGAGTTGCGCATTAGAAAGGCTTTCTAAGAAATACGACTTTTGGCATATCGTCGAAAGCTAATGAACTTATCAACCTATCCGAAAATACAGTACTAAAATTGAATTTGAATTACAGTAAATCAACACAATTCTGGTTATCTGTCCAACAATCTTTTTTAATCCTTTGTATTTTTAGTTTTGAAGAAATTACTGTATTTTACATCTTCTTACTTTTGTGAAGTTGGATTTATCGGCAAAAGTAGAAATGAAAACTGTATTGAAACAAAAGCAACAATTGTTGAACTCCTTGCGTCTGAAAATAACTCGAATCGACCTGAATTTCATTGCTATCATCAACAGTAATTGAAAACAAGCCCACCTTTTACACAGACTTCATTAGAAATGTTTTTTTTATAAAATTATATTTAATAATTCTTTTTTTTCACAAAAGTTTCTTTTGGGCCCATAAAATTCTTTCGAATACAATGTATGCTGTTGGTACCTAAAAAAATAAAAAAATTCATTGCTTCAAGAATGAAGTGGATAGCTATTGATTCTAAAAATCAGGTTGCAATGTTTATAGTAGTTTGAAAACACCTTTTTTAAGCAATCTTTAGTTTTTTCTAAATGAATTTTCGTTGCGACCAAAAGCACTCAGTACAAATGGACCCTACAACGCCTAAGAGTGGGTGATGTAGCGTGGAATCTTCTTTGGTTGTGGCTTATATTAGGTCACGATTTATTATTCCAATGATGATTTTTTTTTTTTTTTGCTGTTTTGGGTGCAGAGCACTTTTTATTCTGTTTGTATGACTTTTTTTTGTTTTTTCTGGAGGGAGCATGTAATTATGGGGATTATGGTTTTTTGTAAAAATTTGGAGGGCAGAGAGGGATTTGCTAGCCAGTAGGCAACTTGGAGATTGCTTCACAATCTCCCTGATTTGCAAATGAAAAGAACTTTGGTAGTTAGTGAGCTGGGGGACAAGACTTTCTAGATACATTTTATTTTTTAAACATCTTATTTCATTCACCGCACTATGATAATAGAAGTTACTACTTGACTGGTGAATATTCAGTATTCATTCAAATCGCTATTTGTTACATCTATAATTTAAATGCAGGTGATTACTTAAATTTAATATTGTTTTGCCTATTTAGTTTTTATTTGCAATATTTGGATTAAAAAAGATTTATTGAAAATTGTATGTTTCCATCTTAAAGTGCATGTATAAATATATTATCCTATTTTTTATCTAAACTTAAAACAATTTTTAAATTCATGATGGTTTATTTAATTATATCTGTTAAACATGAACTTAAGTATGTATATATATATATATATATATATAGCTTTCATTCTCTCCCTCACAGGATACTTTAGATTTCATTGCATATGTTGCAAAAGATGGGCGATTTGGTCGGGCTTGTTTTGTACTTGAATGTGGGGGTGGTCTTGCACAAGATGTGATAACAACTATTGGACAAGCTTTTGAACTTCGATTTAAAGAATTTTTGAAGAAAACCCCTCGAGCTATAACTGTTCCTGACAGGTTTGTTGTTGTTTTTTGTAACAAAAGGTTGAAAAACGAGTTACTATAGAAAAAGGTAGCAGAAATAAAAGGAAATTAAATATATCTTCATCCATGCTTGTTGAAGTATTCTCTTTATCATGTATATGTAGTATTACTATTATACACAGAATTTATTTTTCAATTGAAAAAGTTTTAAATTGAATGTTTCTTCTGAAAAATAACTAAATTTTGCTCTTTGTAATTGCAATGGTTAAAGCCATGTATACTTGCACTCAATAAATTCTGAAAGTATTCTTATTCACTTATCATTATAGTTGTAAAAGTTGTTTGCTTTTAAACATTGTACAGTTTGTATAATTCAATTTTTTATTTTTTTTCTTAATTTCATGCACAATAATAATGTGAACATCCAATTCGTAATGGATGTTTTATTTCATTATTGTTTGCTTAGATATTTTTTCCCATAAAACTTTTTTATAGTTCTAAACTGTATGTGGACTTATTTGGAAATGTATCCTTATATATTTTTTATTAAAAGTGGAAAGTTAAGTTATATTTTAAAATGGATTTTACTGTTATATAAAAGCCCCTTCGATTAAATTCATGGTTCTTGACTCTGTATTGCATAGTGGGAAAAAAAGTCAAGTTAATTTTATGTATTGTTTTAATTTCTATAATACATCTAGTGATTCATTTGTTAAAATCTGAATAACACTTGCAAAATTTTATGTTCTATACTGTATTATCAAAACTAATTACTAAATTTCACATTCACCCTAACTTTGAAATATATATATATATTTAAGAAATATAACTCTAAATTTCTTATTCACTCTAGCTTTTAAATATTTTTATTTAAGAATTATAACTTTTAAATATTTAAAGTATACTATTTAAAAGTTGTTTTTGTTTGCAGACTAGAAAATCCTGTGTTCAATGGAAGTGATTGTGCTTGGGGTGAAGATTCAGAGTATTATAATGATTTGCCTGGAAAAACACCACCTCAAGCTCAGCCACCACTTCCACCTTTGCCTGATTACCAGCACAATGGATCTGAGGTAAATTTTGTACGCTTTTAAATTTTATTTAGAATAATAATGGTAAATAAATGATAAGCTGTGGAAAAAAAAAATCACTGTGAGAAGAGCTACCCTGAACCCCTGTTAACTGTTATTGTATACTCTATCCATCACCCCTTCAGTTAAAGTGGCTTGATAGGGAGATAGATAGACCATTAAGAGAGATGAATTGCAGAGGTTTTGTGAAATTGTAGTAGTTGTGTTGCAAGAATTAATGTATAATGTTTAAATTAAATAAAGTGTTTTGCTGTTGTTGACACAGAAGCTTGTTTAATTCAGTAGATCATCACACCTCACAAACAAACCAAATCTAATCCCACGGAAATAGGGATTGTCGCAGTCAATGTTAAAATTAAATAAAGTGTATTCTGAAGAATGTTTAATCAAGTTGATCACCACACCTCATAAATCCTGAGGATATTGTCTCATTGGTGCAGTTGCAACAAAACATTCTTCAGTGTTAACAATAACAATTAACTTTATTTAATTTAAACATTATTCATGGTTTCTTGCGACACAACTACTACAATCTCACAAGACCTCTGTGACTCATCTCTCGAGGATCACTCTCTCTCTCTCTCTCTCTCTCTCTCTCTCTTCTCATTCCCACTCAAACTACCTTTGCTTAGTCAAACTACTTTAACACTCAAGGGGTGATGGATAGGTTCCAGAATAACAGTAAAGAGAGGTTCAGATGTAACTTGAGAACCTCACAATCTTAAATACATCTTTTTTAGATAATAAAATTGTAACCTTACTTACACAAATATTTACTTATATACATAATTTTATAAGTTAATTTAAGATAGTTTCGTTAATAGATTGTCAAAATTTGAATTTTTAATCGTTATGTTTCTGTAACAGAAATGTTTGCTTCCAGGCAGATTTTTATAGGAAACAGCTTCATAATTTTATTTCTAGTATTGGAGGCAAATTTAGTTGAGGATTGAGTGCAAAAATTCTTTTAAGAATTTACGGGTGATATTCATTAAAATACATTCCTGTGAAATTGAGAATTTTGAAGATTCTTCTCCCATGCTAATGATATATCAAATTATAAATATTGTTTTAGGGTATTGCATGATTTACTTATATATATATTTTTTATTGTAATGTATAATCAACCTTGCAAAGCTTAAAAAAATTCAATTTTTTTAATTATATCTTATTCTTTAACGATGTTTTGATTATTGGAGTTAATTAACTTCATTAAGATTTTGATTTAAAAAATGTTTTAATGTATATGGGAGTTTTGTTTGCTTTTGTATATCTCAAAAAACAGTTTTAACAGTACCTATGCATTTTTTTTATGCTAAACTTATATTATGCTAATATATGTTGTTACTACAAACAGCACTCTGCCATGGACATTTCCAATGTCATTGAAACCTCATCATCAAAGAATCATAAAATACCATCAGTAGAACCAGGTATGTCTAATTATTTACTTTTTTGCATGATTGTTATTGTGAAAACCTTATCTGCATGGAAACTTAAAATAAATTTGTTTCAGAATATGTAAATAGCATACTGCCATCTGGAGAACAAAGTTGCTCTACAGATTCTTTTGATATGCGTAAGTTTTAGTTTAAAGCGTCCTTTTTTTTCATATTTTTGAAAAAATTATGAATAATTTTTTGCAATTGCTATTCAGAAACTGGACGAAATAATCTATGAATGATTAGTAAAAGTAAATATAAAATATATTAAAATCAGGGATTAAGCTGTGGATTCTTTTTTAGAAAAATGCTAAAGAACTTTCTTAAATGTTCAAGTTGGGACATGATTTAGCTCTTTTGCTAAATCATTAAACATTTTAACTATAAAATTAGCAAAATCACTATTTTTGTTATCCAAAAATTAGTCATCAACTTAAAAAAATAAACAAGCTGAAGATTAAAGAGTGTTGTTCCAGTTCATGTTTGGTATAAATTAGTTTTATATTTGCAATTTTTAATGAATATATACAGTTTATAATGAATTAATAAACTTTCTTAATTAATTTAAATTAAAAATTAAGAGTAATAAAACTGGTATCCATTTTGGCATTTTATTAAAAATGCCAAACTTTAGCTTTTTTGCTAAAGAAATTTTGTAATCCAGCTTAAACACTGATGGAAACACCTGGATATGTTCAAGCAAAAATTTCTTAACCTTTTCTGTGTCACAAATACTTAACTTTTCAATGTGCTTTCAACTTTTGCTATGTTTAAAAAGTTAATCAAAGTATCTTAATTATTGTATTTTTAATTAAATTTCTATAAACCTCAACATTTGCATACAATGCTTACATGTTAATGAATTAAAAAAAATTCCTGGAGTTTTTTATAGTAGGATTTCAAGCCGAGATCAAAAATCCAAAAATTGCTCATTTTAAAACTTAAAACATATTATACACACATTATATTTTGATTTATCAATAAGACTTAACTAACAAGGTTTACTGCAGATAAGCAACTGTAAAGTGTCATTATAGTGATTTTTTATTTTATTAGAATTTTTTAACTTGTTATAAATTAGACAGTGACTTGCCTGAATTAGCTACAGGTTCGTAAAAATAATTAGGCTATCATTATAAAATCATTAGGCTATTATCTAGTGTACACACAAGACATTTTACCCCTTTTTCCTACTCAGAAGAAAAAAAATTATAATCATAATATTAAGAGGAATTTATTAGTTATATTTTTGTTTTATATAATATTATTCTGTGGTTTATGAATGTATATTTGACCTAGTCAAAACAATTAATTTTTCACTTAACTTAGTGACTAAGTAATATTATACAAAATAAAAACACAACTATTAGATTCATCCTAATTTTATAATTCTTATGAGTTTACGAGTAAAAAAAGAGTGTCCTGTTCATAAACCAGAGAAATCCCCTATTTCTATTTCAATTTTTATTTAGTTTTTTAAAAGCCTAAAGTATATCTGTCATGTAAAAAATATACCCTTTGCTTAAATTATTTTTTCATACTAGGTTATGAATTATTTTCTCTAAGATGAGACATCAATTTATAATTAAATGATGCACTACATTGTCATTGTTTATTAAATTATTCAATAAATTTGTTTTTCAGGGATTTTAGCTTTTTAAAATATGGTGTATATGCTATTTATATGTATTGGAATACTATTCAATAAGTTATGTTATTCTAATTGATTAAGAATGGTATTTCTAATATCATTTCAAAACAAGATGTGCTCAAAATTAATATACATAGTGAGATATTTTGCTTTTGGTTAAAACAACTCACAATTGATAAAATTAAGAGATAATTAAATTTAAATACTGTAATTAATTAACTTCAATAGAATGAATTTTTGTGGAAATAATACCTTTATTTATAGGTGTGAATTAAAACGTTTAAAAATACAGCTAACTCTACAAGAAAATAATTGATTAAATATGGATGCTTTTGCACTTAAGCATGGCATCCAGATCTGTCTTAAAAATTGCCAGATGGAATTCTTATTTATTAACTTCTATTTGAGTTGTAATGATTAAAGCAGTTGTTTCAAAATTTAAAATTCTAAATAAGTACAAGTCAGATAATTCTCATTTAAAAAACCTTTCATTTCACAGCCTCAATAATGTTGCTAGTAATTATTGCATATTATGTAAATGTTTTATTAATTGTATTCACTGGGTCTTATTTTTATGCGATGAATTTTATATGATACATCTTTTATTTCCTTGTAAATATGTTTACTACAGTACAAACTTAAAGTTTGTGGTATCAATTATAAATACCTATGCTAAAAATGACTTTTTCAAGAACTTTCAGGAAGAAGGGCACATGGAAGTTTTAAAAAGGTAACAGAAAGGGGAAATTAGTCAGTTTTTGGATCTAACAGTGGTTTGGATGAGTTCTGTGTTTACTTTTTAAAAAACTTGTATTTTCGTTGAATTTTATTGTGTTATACAATGAATTTGTTAAGTGATATTTTTACTATACAACTAAACTGTGATTAAAGGATTTGTAGACCTCTTTGGGGAGAAGAGTAAAATCATTGTTTGTAAATCTGCCACAAATGTTCCTTTTATAGAAAATTCATAACTATATCAAGTTTTTTCAAAATAATTTTCAGAACCAATCGAATCAGCCTTAAGCACTGAACAAAGCCAACCACCCCCTCCTCCAAGGCACCGTCTTTCGGAACCCATTCCAAACCCCCCACCACATGCCACCTGCGTATCACCAACACCTTTTGTGACATCTGTCAAACACAAGTGGCCAGCTGGTTTGGCCAATCACAGAGTGGTATTGCTACAGGAGGAGTGGTTCCATGGACCAATCAGCAGAAAAGAGAGTGAGGCTTTGGTTGTTCGGGACGGGGATTTTCTGGTTCGTGAATCACAAGGTTCTCCAGGACAATATGTCTTGACTGGTATGCAGGCTGGTATAAGAAAGCATTTGTTGCTGGTTGACCCTGAAGGAGTTGTGAGTATTTGTTCTGTTTAGAAAGTTTATTGGTTGTGACGGAAGTTGATATAAAATTGGTTATTTCATGTTCCTTTACCTCTCTTGGTTTATACCAGGGTTGGAAAAAAACAGTTTTTTGTTTTAAACCAGGTTTTTTTTTTGGTTTAAACAGGTGTTTTTTTTAAATCCTTTTCCAAATATATGTATACATATTTATAAATAAAATTTGACATTAACTAGAATAATTAATGTTCAAATAACAAATAACATTTCTTCTAAAAATTAATTGAAACTAAGTAAATAAACAATTGTTACTTATGTGGACATTCAAATCATTAAATTTTAATATTATATTTAGAGATACAAATTTTTAAATTCAATGTAAATGATATAATACAATAGTAATTGTTTACTATGTCAGGGATGAGTTTGTTCCGCCATGTGGCGGAATTCCGCTTTTTTAATTTTTTAGGAAAAAAATAATTCCGCTTTTTCAAAGAAAGTTCCGCTTTTCTAATTTCTGAAAAAAAAAATCTGTTTTCCCCCGATTTCTCTATAACCTTTATATAATATAATAACCTTTTTTCTAAGGCTGAATCGCGAAGCAGCTTCCCTTCCGCCCGATCGGGAAGAACGGAAAACCTACGGCATTCCTGCTCCTAAGTACAAAAATCTACAGAAATGCATTTTTTTAGTTAGGTTGGACGAAAATGATTTAAGTGTGGGCTTAGCAGCGTAAGCTGCTTTTACCACTATCGAAGCGTTGTGTGACATGATGGTGAAAAATCAGTGTTAAATTTTAGTTAGGTTGGCAGTTAAACTTGCATTTTATATTTTTTCAACTGCGCCGAAATTTGATCCTTTGGTGCCTTTTTTTCCCATTTCAAAATGGAATTTCCTTCATACTCATTCACGCGATTAACGTATACGAATAATGTGCTTGCTTTCAAGTCTGACATCCACGAAATTATCGTTTGTTGTACGTATAAACGTACGTTGGTATGTGATGCTCGTTTTCGCTAATCGTTACGTTGATGTAATGTCCACTACTGCCGAGATTTGTGTGGCTATGACGTGCGTTATCGGTGGGATTTAAGTTGCTGTGGTTTTCATTTTCGAGGAGTATTACGCCAATATAACAACTCTATTGCTGAGAATTGTTCCGGTATATTCGGCGTTAACACTGATATTTACGTTTATTTGATGGTCATTTTCGCTGAGTGCAACTTTGTTGTAAAATCTGAGATTTGCACCGATGTTACCGAAAGAATGTCGATATTACCGTGATGAATTGTGTTATCGGCGAGATTTACGTTGTTGTGATTGTAATTTTCGTCAAGTGTTACGCCGATCCAATAGCGCTATTGTTGAATGTTGCCCCGGTATATTTGACTCTAACTTTGATATTTCTGTTGGCGTGAGAGTAATTTTCGTCGTATTCTGTAGTAACATCCGATGTTACCGAAATTCGCACTAGTATTACCAAGAAAAGATCGATATAACCGAGATTTGTGCTGATATTGTGGACGCTATCGCCAATATGCGCTTTGTTGCGATGTTCGTTTTTGCCGATACCTAGATTTTTGCCGGTATTGTAAGCGATATTGCTTACGATACTTTTGTTAAAGTGATGGTCATTTTCGCCGATGTTTACTCTAATACAGTACCAGCTATTACCGAAATTTTCAACACTGAGTTGTAGCCATTCATCTAGACTTCCGTTAATGCGATAGCCGCCATATTCGTGATTAGTGCCTGTTTAAGGTTACATTTCGCCGTTTGATTTGAATCTATGCAGAATTACTCAAATTTTTTTTATCATTTTGTATAAAATTATTCTGAAAAGGAGTCGCAATTGTAATTTTTCTAAATAATCTGTGTTTATAATTGTTATTTTAGCTGCAATTGTATGCATAATTGTTTGTTACTTTTTATTTTACTGAACAAGTTTAACAATATGAATAAAAATTTAGATTTTAAGATTTTTAGTATTTGTAGCTTAAAAATTTAGAAAACTGGGTTTTATTAAATTCGGCCTGTTTGTCAATGTGTTGCAATTGCTTAAGTTGTTTGACTTTTTGAAATTTTAAAGTTTTTGCCGGTTTTCATCGTTTTCACTGGATTTTTTTCTTTTTTTTTGCTTTGGAGCTATACCATGCCTGATCACAGCACAAAGTGTATCCCTACGTCTAGGTGCCGCTATTTTAAACCATTTTTGCTCACGGGGACGGACAGAGATGGTGCAGTGTTATAAATGTACATGGTAAAACACAATTTTTTTAAAGTATAGCTTAAAATGTGTTTTACGCATAAAATTTTTGGATTTTTTTTTTTTCAGCTTTTTGATTTTTTACCAAACTCATCCCCGTATTGTATACATTGCACATGCAATATTGCTCTTAGATTCGCTCGAGCAGAATATTAATCTTAGATTCATCAGTTATGATGATAAGATGTACAAAATGATATTTTTAAGATTTAGAAATAAGTTGCTGAAGCACAAAACCTCTATTTTAGGAACAAATCTAAAATTCAGACTATAATTTAATTTTTATAATTTTAAATTATTATAAAACATTAATATATCCATTAGATTAATATAAAAACTTATTGTTGATACTTATAAATGCTTCAATAATCTTTAATTATAAGATTTATTTTAATACGTTAGAACTTATTCTGTCTATAATATTTGTATAATTTTTCATTTACAAAAAATCAGTCACGTAATACCAAGAATGTAGATCTTTCATTTAGTAAATTATTTTCTAGAAAATTAATAGAAAAACTGGATGCTTTTTTTTTTTATTTAATTTAAAAACAAGTTTAGGATCAAACATTTTGAACATAAAAACAAGTTTTGCAGCTTTTTTTAAACCCAGGCTGCTACACAATTTTTATTGTACAGCTCCAAAAAAAAAAAAAAAAAAAAAATTCTTTCAACATTTGCTGTAGTTGCTTTTGCAGTAAAATTCCTTTTTAAAAAGATATCTTTGAAATAGAAAAGTTTGGTTAAAAATAGAATTTATTTACAACATCAAATAATTAAAAAAATCTAATTATAAATAAATAAAAATACAATTTTAATTATTCATTAAAACAATTATTATTATTTTTTTTTTTTTGAGAAAAAAAACATTTAGTTTAAACCATGTCAATACCAACCAAACCTGGTTAATATATCTAAATATTTTGTTTGTGGAAAATGAAAGATTTATTTTAGTTTGCCACTGTACTTATCTGTTTTGATGAAATGACTTTCTAAAGATTTTTTTTTTTCTTCGATCATGGTTTGTACACTTGATAGAGAAAAAAATTCAAGGACTTTTCGAGGATGCACTATCAACACAAATATACTTTAAAAGAATTCCAATTTTTTTTTTTATTGGCAAATAGTGCATGTTCAAATCGAGTGAATAAAAAAAAAAATTTCTTATGCAAGAAAATTTTAAGGTTATGATAGAAGAAAAAAAACCTTCAAGTATATCAGGAACAGTACCATGTCCCACAAAAACAAAAGTAAAGTAGCGTACTTACATAATTGTTACACTGATATTGGATGTGAATATCCATTTGTTTTTCTTGTTATAGCATATTGAGACTTTTGTCATGTAATAATTCAAGATTCTTATTAATTAAGCTGTCTTCTAATACACTCTTTAGGCTTTATTCCAAATACGTACTACTTAATATGCAGTTTTTCTCCACATGAAAATTAAGATGCAATCACACTATTGGCGAACATGCAATTAAATAATTTATGTTTCCCTTTGACTGTCCTGATTTTTTAATAGTTATCAATTCCCATAGTAATGCACTATCTAAAAATTCTTTTTTCATTACATGCGTCTCCATCACTTTAATGATGTTAATTGTTGCGAACAATATTCGGTTTCAGAATATTGTTTATCATTAGAAAATAGTACTCCTTTTAAAGCTATGCTGAAATTTTTGGCACACTTAGTACATAGTGCAAAATGCGGATCCAGCACATAGGCTTGCAACCTTAAATTATATTCTGGCTTTTTTAACCAGTTTAAATTGAGAACACATTTCCCTGCCATTTTTAAACAGTGCAAAAAAATGAGCACACACAATACAAAAACGGAACAAGAGATCATGAACGAAACAAGTGACTTGGCAGAGTCTGATAAAATGGACGTACATGTGTACGATGTACGCAGGAAATTAAAGTCGAATGCCGTTTTTTTTTGGTTTTTTTTAATGGAGAAATTCTATTTAGGCAGAGCGGGAAAGGGGGAGTTGTTGACTCCCGTAATGCCGGGAGGGGAAAGGTTGGGGGGGGGGATGCTATTCTCCATATAGTTCACCACCTGTTACTTCGATATAGGAAGGAGAAATTCCAGTTAAGTTGGACAGGGAAGGAAGAAGTGTTAACATAAGGGGGAAGGGGGTTTTATTTCCTGATTTTGGAATCTGAACCTATTGAAACATATAATTACACTGAGAATTTATTTCCTTCATTCTTCTTTTTAATTTGAAATAATTCTTGGATATTCCATTGTAATTTAAAAGAAACCACATTTTTCTTTAAAATGATAAGGAGCTATCCAAGCAAGACAATGAAGATGAAATGCTGTATTTGCAAGAAATATTAGAGCAAAACTATTTACAGCATTTAAATCGAAAGCACAAGAATGAAAATAGTTACGAAAGAAGGCATGCTGGACAAGCATCAGTGTTTGCTATCGTTTCACAAGCTTAACCAATGACCTAATATTGCAACTGGAAATGTGCCATTGGAAACTGATGTTTATCCTGCAGAGTGGTGCTTCCAAAATCAATGCCAAGAAGATTTTGAATTAAACAACTTTTAATTCTCAATAGTACGTAACATTTAATTTTCTTCAGCAGTATAATTTAAAGCCCGCAGACTTGCAGGAAATTTTGGGATATGGCATTTGTGTACGCAGGAAGAACATATTTTTCTGGAGCCCTGTGACTTGGTCTGAGTAAACCAGTTTCCAGACATGTTGGGCATGCGCAGGGGGAAATCAAACTCATCAAAGGGGGGAATGATGCAATCTTGTATGCAATGCAATGTTTTCCTGGTTACCGACTGGCCTTACTAAATTCGAAAGACTTTGCTTATATTGTTGACCAAAATTTTTTAAGAAGCTATATTTTTAGAAAATAAAATGAAATTCAAGAACTTTGAACATATTTTTAAAGAATCCAAGTTTTCACTTTTCAAGGATTTTTAAAAACGTATGAACCATGTCGATCGTATTCTTTTGTTATCATGCGAGTAAATATTGCTGCCAAAATCAGGGATGAGTTTGGCAAAAAATCAAAAAGCTGAAATCAAAACTCCAAACGTTTTATGCGTAAAACACATTTTAAGCTATACTTTAAAAAAAATTGTGGTTTACCAGGTGCATTTATAACACTGCTCCTTCTCTGTCTGTCCGTGAGAAAAATGGTTCAAAATAGAGGCACCTAGATGTAGGGATACACTTTGTGCTGTCATCAGGCATGGTATAGTTAAAAAAAAAATCCTTTAAAAGCAATGGAATCCGGCAAAAACTTCACATTTTCAACAAGTCAAACAACTTTAAGCAACTATACCATGTTGACAAACAGGCCGAATATAATTAAACTTAGTTTTCTAAATTTTAAGCTACATTTTATGTACAAAAATCTTTACATTTAAATTTTTATTCCTACCATTCAGCTTGTTCAATAAAATAAAAAGCAACAAACAATTTTACATACAATTGCAGTTAAAATAACAACTTTAAACACAGCTTCTTTAGACAATTTTTAATTGGGACTAATTGTCAGAATATTTTTATACAAAATGATATAAAAATTTTAGTATAGATTCACATGAAACGGCGAAATCGATCCTTAAACAGGCACTAATCGCAGCTATCGCATTTACGGAAGTCTAGGCGAATGGCTACAAAATGGTGTTAAAAATCTCGGTAATAGCCGGTATTGTATTAGAGTAAACCTCGGCGAAAATGAACATCACTCTAACGAAAGCAATTGCGCTTGCAATACCGGCAAAAATCTAAATATCAGCCGAAATGAAAATCGCAACAACGTGCGTATCGACGATAGCGTCCACGATATCTGCACAAATTTCAGTAATATCGACATTTTCTTGGTAATACTAGTGCAAATTTCTGTAATATCGGATGTTATCCAAGTACGACATTCCACGAAAACAACTCTCACGCCAATTGAAATATCAAAGTTAGAACCTAATATACCGGAGCAACTCTCAACAATACTGTTATTGTATGAGCGTAGCACTCGACAAAAATTACCATCACAAAATCTCGGCGATACGCAATTCATCACAGTAATATCAACATTCTTTCGGTAACACCTGTGCAAATCTCAGATTTTACAACAGGGTAGCACTCAACGAAAATGTCCATCCATAAACGTAAATATCAGCGTTAGCGCCAAAGATACCGAAACAATTCTCAGCAATAACGCTGTTATATCGGCGTAATACTCCGGCAAAATGGTCACCACAGCAACCTAAATCACAGCGATAATGCACATTTTAGCCACAGAAATCTCGGCAGTAGCGGACATCACATCAGCGTAACGCTTAACGAAAACAAGCAACACATACTAACGTAAATAAACGATAGTTCCGTGGATGTCAGACTTGGAAGCAAGCGCATTATTAGTATACGTTAATCACGTGAAATCGTAAGAAGGAATTTACATTTTGAGCTGAGAAAAAAATGACACAAAAGGATCAAATTTCGGCGCAGTTGGAAATCTACAAAATGCGAGTTTGAGCGCCAATCTGACTAAAAAAATGTATTTCAGTGGATTTTTGTACTTGGATCAGGAATGTGATGCGACCCCTGAGCAATAGGTTTCCCGATTATTCGAAAGTGAAGCTTCGTCGCGGTTCAGCCTTAGAAAAAAAGTTACTTTTCCGTGGGATAGAAAAAGCGGGAAAACACAGATTTTTTTCAGGAATTAGTAAAGCGGAACTTTCTTTGAAAAAGCGGAATTCTTTTTTTTTCTGAAAAATTAAAAAAGCGGAATTCCGCCACATGGCGGAAGAAACTCATCCCTGCAAAATAAGCAATCTTCATGTGATTAGATCTAGTAAAGAGAGAATGGAACACATAGAATAAATAGTTAACTGCTTAGTTTTCATACTTCTAGTAGTTATGGCTTTTCTTACATAACGTTTAAAGTTTGTTTTAGCATCGATTGTTAATTTTTTTTCCCCTTTAAAAGTTCAATAATTCTGAAATCTAGAAGTAGTTTTTAAAAATTTGGGATAATCTATTTTGGTATTCTACTTTTATATATATTTTATCTATTTATATTTAAAAACTATTATAAACATTTACTTATTTCATTGAAAAAAATGAACGCTAGCTCTTTCATCTATGTTGTACATTTATACTTTACTGCATGAAAAATTTTTTAAAAAGGATTTATTTATTTCATATCATTAGTGTTTCTTTTTAACAGGTTCGTACTAAAGATCGAACTTTTGAAAGTGTTACTCATCTTGTGAGCTTTCATAGTGATAACGGCTTGCCTATAATATCTGCAGAAAGTACTTTAGTGCTGAGAAATCCTATCCCAAGAACTATGCTACCATCGCGCTGAGTGAACCATCTTAAAATATATAACTGTCATAAAGACAAAAGTGATACTGCTTAAGCTTAAGTGATAACATTTTCGAAAAACAAAAGTCTGCTAAAGAATTTTCAAATATATCAAGAAGAAATTGACCAATGCATTTTACTCATCTGTATAATGTTGGCACATGTTAAACGTACCATTTCATGAACTTTATTCTAACAAGTGATAAAGTTTTTTAATCTCACTACTTTAAGTGTGTCTTTTGTAAGTGATGTTTAAAAATCTCATTAAATCTGTACTGTATTTGCAGTATATGTAACTTTTTCTGCACAGTATAATTTGAAGCTTCTTCTTTAGAATGATTTTTATTATTTGTATGCTATTGCTTAGAGAAAGTCAGCTTAGTCTTTGTGGGAGTTATCTGTTGCCAAAAATTGATCTATAACTCATGAGCCATTGTGTGAATTTATAAATTTATTTCTGTTGCATGACTTGTTTTTTAATGTAAATGCAATAAACTTGTGTTTACCTTAAAATGAATGGCACTCAATAGTTTAAACTTTAATATTACCATCCGTAAAATAACAATTGATAGTTTCAATCATATCTTATATTGCTTATATAAACATTATGATTTAGCGTATATCATTTAAAAAAAAATCATCCTGTTATTTGTTGGTAAAATTTATTCTATCACTTAATAATTGTTTCAAAGATGGTTTTATATTTTCACAAAATCAAAAATGATGTTCAAAGTATTAGAGGAATATCGTTAAGACCATAGAATACATCTTAACCTTAAATAATTTCATGTTTTACAAAAAAAATTGAATCAGTAAATATGTTTTTTTCCTAAAATAGTTGTACATAAGAATCTCTTAGCTAAATTATCATGATAAAAATAACACACAATTTTTAAGTTTTCCCACTCTCAATTAGAAGGGGGAAAAAAAGCAGAAAAAATTATCTTTGCAATTTGCTATTTTATATTCATAATTGAAAAAATCTTTTTAAAAAAGAAATTCTTTGAGCTATTGATATATTAACATAATTGCAGACATATTATTTTAAGTAATCATATTTACAATACTTATTGTTCTGATGTTAAAAATTCTAATATCAATTGAATTAAGATAATTTCATGCTTTCCCTATTACAAGAAAAAATATTGTCCGGTGTCTATATTCTAATATATTGCTGCATAATTGTAACAATTAAACCAATAGTTCTAGTTTAGCAATAAAAAACATTTAATTTCTAGGTGTTAAAAATAAAGTTAATTATTTTATATTTAATAACTAATTAAGTGAATTAACATTTGTAACATTTTGTATTGCTATACTTATGCTTTAAGTTCTTTTCTTAATCCCTTTTATGATTAGGAATATTTTTTATGTATTCTGAGGTGGCAAACTTTATAACGGTGTGTACATATTTTAATAGTATTATTTACAAATATTTACTATAAAATATGCCTTAGTAGGTCTTTTTTTTTACTAAAATTTCTTTGTTGCATAGCATTTTTATTGCAATTTAAATGAACCCTTTAAGATAAGTGCTTTATCTGGTATTAAGTTGAACTTTTCAAAAAAATAATGGCCTAGAAGCAGAAATATGAATTTAAAAATAAATAAAAATAGTACATTTGTTGGTACCATTACAAAAGATTGTTTTTATAATGACGAAATTTATCAAAATATGAAACTATTATGGCACAAATTAGTACATATCAAATATTTAAATTATTGGCTGTATCTTTATGAATTAATGGAATATTTATTTTATGGTGCTTTGAATACTGATAATTTGTATTGTTCACCCTTTATTTTAAAGCTTGCAAGATTAATTGCACATTGAAATTGTTATATTTTTGTAAGGCCATTGGATTGATATAAATTCTTAAAAATGCAATAATTTATACCCAATTGAAACAGGATAAAAATGTAATTTTTAGAGTCTAAAATCTATAAAGTTTTCTCGACAAAGTTAAAAAATTGTTTAAATCATTAGAAATATGTTTTCCTTCAAAACCAATGATAAATTATGCTATCATTATAATCAAAAACTAAAATTTGCTTTAATTTAATTCAAAACGATATTAAGTAGAGCTATGAGCGGAACTGATGAATATTGCACTTTCTATAACTGACTATTCCATGAAAGTTTCTGGAATTTATATAAATGTCATTTCACAAATATTTTAAGTGTGTTTTCCTTACACAAAGAAGTGTATAGAAGTATATAAATGATTGGGGATTACTTATTTAGTGTGACATTTAGTAATTGAGTCTAATGATCAAAGTGGTGGTTTAAACAGAGTTTAAAGGTGTGTTTTAAATTCTACTTAATTTTTGTATTTTATGGCCATAATCAAAGTTCCTTTGTTATTTTTAAAATATCTAAATGTTTTTTATGAAGGTTTTGTTGTTTATTATGTATTTTAATTAGAGTTGGTACAGTATTTTATTGTTGGGCAGCTTTTGCAGATTTTCTTGCAATTCAGAGGGATTATGTTATCAAATATATTCAAATTATGTATAATATACTTTTTTTTTAATAAAATAAAGTTTTAAAATTTAATTTGTTTTCAATGAATATTACATTAGAATAATATACTTTCAAGTAGGCACCTTATACTGTTTCTAGCATTTGTAATGTAGCATATTAAGATGATTCATATTATAACTTAGAATATTAGTATAAAAGATGGCTATTTATAAAGATTTATCAAGAAATGAAAAAAAATTTCATATTATCTTCAAATGAAATGCTCAAAATACATTTTATTAGAAAAATTTAAAGACATTTTTTAAATTATCATTTTCGGCTATTATACTAATGTAGTGAGAAGCTTATACCAAGGTCAATGTTCCCAGACAAAACTAAATATTCTTGACACATACAATGTGTCAATTTACAGGTCTTGCTAAGATTTTTGTGTACAATATTATCATACACAATCAAATACTTGTACAAAAATTCAAAAAAATGAATGCTTGTATAGCAACTTGAATACATTTTGGCTTCAAATAGATATCAGGTTATGAATTGGAAATTCGGTGATAAGTTTTCTTGACTAGTTGGATACCAAACTTTCCAATTTGGCGACATTTGTCAAAAAAAATTCCAAAGTTGATATGTTTTTTGTCAGCTATAACCCTTTTTGTACAATTTTATTGTGACCCAAAAATGTTTTTACTATATTTTTAAAAAAAAATTATTTGAAATAG
This sequence comes from Linyphia triangularis, assembly GCA_963978545.1. NCBI lineage: Eukaryota > Metazoa > Arthropoda > Arachnida > Araneae > Linyphiidae > Linyphia > Linyphia triangularis. Next base: position 48,074,938 of record OZ021729.1, on the reverse strand, counting down.
TTAGTGTTATTGTTAAAAAAAGTAAAAGTAAAGTATTATTACTAAGCATTATTTTTGAAGTTAAAGAAAAAAAAATTAGTGGACCATTTATATTTCAATAGGAGGGAATATCAGTCAGTCCCTGCACTAATACTTTATTTTTTCAACCACAATTTCTTCCAGAGTATTGCTATAAAGCATATAAAATTTTATAATAGGCATAATACTAGTACTAAAAAGTTAATCAAAAAAAAAATTTGAAGATAAAATAACTAGTTTTTTTTTATTATTACACCTAAAAAAGTTTTAATAAGCAAGCTTATAAATACTTAAAAATTAATAATAAAAAAAAACACTTTATTTTACTTTTAAATTTTTTTAATGAACTTTTATTACTGATGATATGCTTGTTATAAAATTTCATATGCTTTAAAGCAATACACTGGCAGAAATTGTGGATGAAAAAATATAACATTTGGTCTATGGGCCAGTGACAAACTGATGTTCCCACGTAACTGGGTGAGGTTTCAGTCATTAAATGTGGTCAAATTGTACATTATTGGTGTTAGATCTGATGTACTGCAATATTAATATTTGTATAGCTCATTGTTCAGCTAACTTTGCTTTAGAAATTAGCAGACATGGTGGTAATTGTGACAAAAATTATATTGGGCTCCCTCGAGGGATGTTTCCATGTATTCTCCCATCAAGTTACAGTGAAGTTTCTCTTGAAAGACCTTCTGTGAGGCATTCCTCTCTGATATTCAACAGTTAGCTTTTGTGCCAGTCTTATTTGCTCTTGTCGCTAAGTCAACCAACCAACATTTGTAGAAGTGGCCTTTTAGAGAGAATGCCAATAGTTCTATGTTTTCCAACTTATTTTAACTGTGCTATTGATGATAAAAAGTGTAGGTATAATAATGCTAGCATTCGTGAAGATTAGTTAATCTATTTAATGGCTGTATTTCTAGTTGTGTTAAATTCAGAAACTACTCAAACCTATTTTTACCTTGCTTGTATAGCATATGTATTCCTGCAGATTTTAATTTTTAACATATTTCAATTAAGTTTAAAGTTATGAAAAAATGTCAGATATTCCATAATAAAATTTGTTATTTTTTAAAGAAAGCAATCTAACTATTCATAAGTGGAGCAGGTAAAAAAATTAATGAGAGGGTGTAATGTGCATGATGATAGAAAGTAACATTCATGTTATAATGCATTATATATAATTAAAAAAAAATAGGATTCACCTTATTATACCTAATAAATTTCAAAAGTAGGACACAATTGATACCAAGGCTTTACAGTCAGTCAAAAAAATATAAAACTGCTTTAAAACAATATTTATAGAGCTATCTTGGCTTGAGTCTGATTTTTTAGTGGATTTGTTTTTTATATAAGTAATTAGAAAAATTATGTATATGGTTGAAATTATAAGAAACTCAATAATCATAAGGCATAAAATATTTTTTCAACAAAGCAAAGGAGAGAGACATCTAAATTAGCATATTAGGCATAGAGTGTACTTATGGCTGACTAAGCAAGGTATAAAGGTTCTCAATGAAATCATATATTTAAAAGTGCACTGAAGATTATTATCTCAATAAATTTTTCAGTAACAGAATTTATCATTAAAGTGTTGTCCATGTGACTACTTGTCATACTAATCAAATTTAATACTGTGTTACTTTTCATCTTTGAAGCAGCTATCTTGAACTGTTACGGCAACGTAATTAAGCATTGTATAATTACAAAGCCCTTTTTGACGAAATCTTTTAAAATATATGAAGACCATATAATAATTTAAAAAATACTTTTATAAGACACCAAGAAAATTGTGATAATATCAAGACTTATTAAGACAAGTACAAGTGACAAAATATTTTGAAACTTACAATACCATGTACTATAGTCATATTGAATGCATAATAATCAATATAACTAAGTTGGATATCGTAGTGCAACCTAACATATGCTATCCTTTGCCGCTGCATGTTTTAAAATGTACTGACAGTTTGATTTTACTTTCACTTGAGCAAAATTATGTTTAAAAATTTACCTAAAATTTATATTCAGGAAATAATAAATTAACAGTCACCAAGAAACACAAGCCTTAAACATTATAAAATGTATGATATATTATAAATCTAAAAGTAAATACCCTGTAAAAGACCCCAAAAGCTTGAATATGAGCCTCAAAGAAAGTGGGAAGGTTACCTATAAGAAGCCAGCTACCCTTACTACTGAGTTTAAATATTGTAAGTAATTATGTTAGACAGCGATAAGTATTGCTTCAGTTTGTTCTTGGTGATGAACAATATAAAATTAAATGATATTTCTAAAATAGTGAAAATAAAAGAATCATTGCCAAAGTAATACTTCAATATATTGAAAATACATAAGAATAGGGGTGAAATGTTTGGAAAATATAGAAATTCAATAACTTCGGAAGACACAAGTCTAAATCAAATTGTTTTACATGGAAGTTGAAATTGTAATTACATAGAAGATGAAATTGTTATACATAGAAATTAAATGTAAAAATCAAGGAAGTAAAACACATGGAATATAAAAATACTTAAAGCAACTTTCTCATTCTATATTTTACAGCAATGTATAGTTTGAACAACCAGTATATATATAAAAAAAAAAAAACTTGTTTTGGAATGCACTATATTTTTTGTACAAGTCAAGCATCAAGGACCAGCGAAGTTTAACGTTAGGATGGTTAACGGAACACATCATTACATTTCCCTTTATTCAATAACAGAGTGGCTACAGAATTTGAGAAACAAAATTCCATGACATTTCCCTGATTTCCTTAAAAATTCCCTGATGTGAGCTATAATTCAAAAAACAAAATAATGGCCAATTTAAAAATACCAAAATTTAATAAGTAAATTTAATTCTATATAGTCATTGTAAAATTGCACCATAATAAATTTATGGTAAAAATCAAAACAAGCATTTTTAGAACTAGAGTATGAAAAAGAATGGAAAACATTAATTAAAAAATACAAAATTCACCAACTACAGCCATACTTGCAAACTTCAAGGTAAAGCAAAACCAGTACAATATTTTTCTTTTTAATTTCAAAAATAACACAAATAAAACATGCTATTTTCTTTAATATATGTCATATGCTGTTTCCTGTTCATAGCATAAACTTAAATTCCTGTCCAAAATATTTACTGAACTTAAGCATGCATGTGCATAAAACTTAAATAATCAGCATTTTACTATTTTGTCTTTTATTCTGAAGTCAACTAAAGATAAACAACATTTAATGTACGAAAGAAAAGGCATAAAATTAACAGCTTCTTATAAAAATTAATTACTCATAGATGTATAGAAATAAAATTTTGTACAATAAAAATATTATCTCAAACTGCAAAAGTACAGATTAAATGAGGTAAAAAATCGTTTTTATAAAACACGACTAGCACAAAGTTCACAATTTTTTGGCAGAAAAAAAAAGCAATGACTTTTATAAAAAGAGACTTTTTAGACACACTTGAAAAAGTACATGCTAAAAAACTGTATTCAGCGTGATGACATCACAGCAACCACTTCACATGATGCGAACCGAGATAGATATTCGCATGGAGTATGCAAAAAGGGAAACTCAAAAATTTCAAATTTCCCTGATTAAAGGATAATTTTACAAAATTCCCTGACATTTCCATGATTTTTACAGAAGAGTGAAATTCCCTGAATTCCAGGTTCTGTAGCCACCCTGAATAAAAACATAGAAGCAACAAAAATTATTAAACATAATAATATCCAATAAAACTATTACTTTTGTGTGTGTGTTTTGGAAGGGGGAAAGGTAGGTCAACCTTATTATTATTTTGTTTCATTTCTGTATCAATCCTGAGATTAATTTAAAAAAAAAAAAATATGAAAAGGCTGAGTTTGCTTTTGGCCAGAATTCTTTCATACTAATATATAATATATGCATTGCATTATAAATTGTGAAAAAAATGTTTTTTAAATGCATAGTTAAAAATAAGAAAAATAAATAGTTAATAAATTAAAATTAATGTATGATATAATACTTTATTAGGAAAGTAGGTTGTTTTCTATGAACATTGTGTAAATAAAGCGCAATGCAATTTTATGTAACTCAAAACCACTAAATAGGTATATATTTTACTATGTTTTTATACAAAAATATTTCATGCATAATTAATATTTGCAGTGAAACCCTTTTACAAACCAAATGTTATTGTGCCACATAAAATCAAATATGTAAACATGATATATATAAAACAATCAAAATCTAACTAAAAATGAGACTAGAATGCAATACTTATTAATAGCGTAATGACTTGCGTAAAACAAAAAATGTAGTTACACTATCTTCGACAAGCTGCAGATGCAAAAAAAAAAACTTAAAATGGAATGGAATAAAATACTTTAACATCTAAATGAGAATACTTTGAATGAGTATTATATGTTTTTCAATCTGTTTCTTGGTAGGAAAACTGAAATGCCCAATGTTCCCGTTAATTGTTAGCCAATTATCCCGTTAATTGTTACTAAACAGGGTGGTAAACATACTCATTTGTTACCAATGAGATCACAGAAGGGACTAATTTTTTTGCTCTATTAATTGCCAAATATGGTTGCCACTATGTATGGAAAAAAGAGGAAAAAACTTTGTACTGTTTTTAAATCGACAGTCGGTAGCTTTATGCGCAAAAACAGCAACGTTACAATAACCTTTTTGTTGATATCATATCCTAGAACGATTTCAATAATTTCAGTTAGTGGGAGACAATCAGCTAACAAGAGTAGTCATTTGCATAGTATAAATTAGATTCAAGGAATGTAATTCAAGGCATGGCGTTACCTAAATGATAACTTGTTTGATTGTGACTCTTGCTTTAAACAACTGGTTTATCTGAGGTAATACCTCCTTTCATACAGTATCTATAAAAAAAAACGTTAATGCTTGCATTATACTAGAGAAGTTCTTGACAAATATTATTTATAAAATGATGTTGGACCAAAAATATGATAGTGTAACAGCATAATTTTTTTTTATAAAGCATCTTAATCTCTTTATGCATTTTAATCGTAATTGTACTTTTCATGCTACAATTAATAAAATATTTTTTTTAAAAATCTTTATCAAAGAAGTTTTAGAATATGATGAGGGGATATCAAATATAAACTTCTTTGAATTTTAACAGTTCTTTTGGGATTTATTCTATGTTAAACCAGAATTTAGTATAATTTCGGTGTTAAATATACCATATTGCGGATTCAAAACTGACCCTATTACTATTGAATTTTAATAACAGTTGAGTTAATTTTCTACTTACAATGCAACATTATTAAAAGTTATTATTTTAAAATTTGCTTCAGAATAGACTTTGGATAAATTGAAATTTTATGAGGCTGGCTTTTTATTGATAGAAATGCTTCAGGTGCTGTATGAATAAAATAATAAAAATATTTTCAGTAAGCATATTGAACTTCCTTAACTATAATTTCCAAATATAGATTTCATAATATTTATTATGTTACAGATTAAGTTTTCTCCTTTTAATTTTGTCTTTCTTTACTATCTTTGAAGCTGATGGAACAGTAAAACTCTCTTTATGGATCTGAAATAAAATGAGCCACACCCACAAATTCACTATGGACATAGCCTTATCTCTACCAGGGAACAGAAACATAACCATTAAAAGTGAAAGGTCAAATAAAATTATCAAAAATAAAACTGAAGCATACAAATTAAGACTAGAATTCACGAAAATATGAAATTATAAGTAGGAATTATAAAAAAACTCCAAGTAAAAAGTTTCTATAAAATTCAAATATACTAGCATAGCAAAAATTAACAAATATAAAATTATTTGAAGTATAAGATGAGCGACATAGCTTTAAAACAAACATATTGTTGGTTTTTGATTGATAACAATGAGAAACAAGTGAATATGGCACAAGTTTAAAAAGAAAATATTGTGATTATCTTCTTATTAGTTGGAGATTTTTTATGCGTTTCATTCAAATAATGATATAAAATTAAGTGTTCATAGCTACAAAATAATATTAATTGAATTAGTGATATCGATAATTTTTCCATTTACTCTTGTATTTGTTAAGGTAATGAATATTTATGTTGAGCATCAAATAAAGTTGTATCTTCTTCATCATCATCATCATTGTCTAAAGGTTCCATTTCCATATCTGTGGATGTAATTATTCCATATTTGCGACTTTTGCTCTTCTTGTGACGAAGCCTACAAGAATAAAAAAATTAATACTCAAGCTTTATTTAATATTCTAATGATAGACAAAATTATAAATCAAGACAAGAATAAGTTTTTGGAAACTCATGATTTATTTTTCTCAAAACATCAAAAATGAATATTAGACAAAATGCAAACTTCATTATGTTAAGATTAAAGTTTAAAAAATTTAAAACCAAAATAGAAATTAAACTTTTAGGATTATGCATTGGAATTCATGAAATTGCTTACATATCCCTAGTACAGTTAGGCTGCAACTTTTAATCTAGAATCCGTCCCAAAGAAAATAGTTATATGTTTGGATGGGATCAGACTAAAGAAAGTGTATGTGACTTGCTGCCTGTTGATTTAAATTAATGAATTGAAGTAAAATCTATACCAATGATGACATTGAAAATTAGTTAGTGACTGCAGTAAGAATGACGAGCAGCAAAATTGATTTCTGATATATTATCCAGTTTTTCTTTGTTTCAAAGTTTAATAATTTAAATTAGGAGTCAAAATTAACTTTTTAAAACTGGTACAAAAGTGCCCCTGAGACATGTGACTTAGGAGCATACGATAACTAACAGGATAGAAAGTAAAGTAAAATTCAACATTAAAAATGGATAAAGAGTAAATGCAGCAATTAAATTTAAGCATGTAAGCTAAAGAAATACAACTTTTCAAAATAACTGAACATTCATTTGCAATAAACTAAAGAGTACAAAGTTTCTATTGAAATCATAATAAAATTCATACGGTTTTGAATAGTTAGGTGCACTGAGTGCACGCAAGTTGAAAACTTATGTGCAATAGATCTGAAAATTGGAATTTTGAAGTAATAGCCAGTGGCCGGTAGACCCTTTTAGTTTAATAACCACTTCATTGCAGACATTTTTTTACCAGTGGCGCTGCCAGGGAAGGAGAGGTGGGGGTTTTACCTTTTACCTGAATGTATGCAGTAGTACATTCAGATTTTTTTTTTAGAGGAGGAGGATGTTTCAATTCTTAATTTGATTTGTATTAAATATACTCTGATTATTACTATATAAATCAAAAACACATATCTAAGTTAATTGTGTTTAATAAAATGTCAATGAAAGTACAAGAAAAAGAAAGAAAATCAAGTACAGGATATGAGCTTTTTCACTTATGGATGCCTATAGAGTTGTTACACAATTAATGCAATCAGATAGAAGATTGAGATTTTTTTGTAACAGTAAAGTTACTGGTGACCACACCTTAGGTTATAGGATAACTAAAAATATAACAGAAATAATACGCAAATAAAATAAGGGTTCTAGTTTTTTTTGTTGAAAAAAACGTCAGGCAAGAAGAAAAATAATCATGTTTGTATAGGATGCCGTCAGACTGAAGTTTGAAGATTTTTTTTAACAATAAGGCAGCGTCCGCAGCCGCACAGGGAATGCAAGAAAGGAAACTCAAAAATTTCAAAATTCCCTGATTTTCTAGAGTGAAATTCCCTGACATTTCTCTGATTTGCCTGAATTCCCGGTTCTGTCGCCACACTGTGAACTCATGAATCAATACAGTGGAAGAATGGATTTTAACGGCGTCTACGCACATGATTACAAAATTTCAAGAAAGGGAGAATTTCATTGATTTGGAAATTTCGGTATATTCGGTAACAATTAAAAAAAATCGTAAGAGGGGAGAAACGAAAGGTGGCTGGTTGATTAGTTTATTTAGTCGCCTCATCACTCTGTTAAATCGACTTGTGGCGATTAGACATTTTCAGGTCTAACATGCAAGAATAAAATTTTATGTGCACAGTGCACCCATTAATTTTGAACCCTGATTTAAATGTATAAAAATATTTATTTGTAATATAATGTGTCAGCAGTATTTTTACAAACATTTTTCACTATATATTGGGACAGGCTTACTTGAGCTCAATGAATACGCTACAACAATGTGTAAACCGGTTTTACTATGCCTTGATTGGAACAATGTGTTGCAGATTCGTTAAAACTCATTATAGTATCTGTGGTTAGAAAAGTAAAATATTATTTAAAATTTAAACTTAAAACCACTTATTTACTTTTTGTTATCAACATATATTTAAGTTAAATACAAAACTATGTGCTCAGGTTATCAATATATTACTATAAAAGTTATGATTTGTCCAGGACTATATCTTTACATGGAAGAATCCATCATACGGGGTATACTCAAGGCTCAAGTAACGTTGTCCCGAGGTATAGTGAGAGCTTGCATTGAAGCTTGTGTGACACCAAAAATCTGACCCTCCCTCACTTTATTCAGCACACCACTATTGACAACTAGTCAGAATTTTAAAAGCTGATGTCCTTTAAATGCTTACTTATCCACCATGCTACCTAAAGCATGTGAAAACAGTATAGATGGTTCAACGTATGTTGATGACCACCGGACAAACGTAAACAGTTCAAGGTTGATTTCAGGGCATCCAGAAGGAAAACAATTTTCCCTGATAAACTAGTAACTCTTATTGACACAGTGAACTGAAATGAAGAGTCCAGCTCACCATGAATTTTCTTGAGTAGACTGGCAATGACAAGCTGCTCTCATCAGAAACTAATGAGCGTTAATACTTATTACAAGAGAAGTATAGGCAAGTCATACCGAGTCTATTGCTTTGATACACTTGTGTGCATGCTTCTACTATCCATTAGAATTAGAATGTAAATTGTATAAATAGATGTAACCAGTATCAACTAAAGTAAATGGAGACGATGTACTAATGGGGTGTAATAGAGGTTATTTTACTAGGGTTATTCTTCTATAGAAGTTATATCTTCCTATAAAAGAACTATGTATGATGAAATATATGTACAATGTACATATTTATATTACTAAAGAATTTCCAGACATTAATTGTTTTATATGCATTGATAAAAATGTGCGAAAAATAATATTTTTACTAATAACTAATTATTTGAGAAACAAAACCGTGTTTCTATATCAATCCCTCGTCTTAAAACTAAGAAAATTAAACCTTTTTGTCTGAGTAGTGATGTGCTGGCTGAAAATAAATTGCTGACCAAGGGGTTAATAATGCAGAATAAACTAGGTGCTGACATATTGTCCAGTCGACTGGTCAAGAAAAAAAAACTTTGCAAAACGATTCCCTTAAAGTTGATTAACATTTCACATGCTACCAGATGGTTTAGATTGCTAGTTATGTGACATCAACATAGAGACCGCTATGATGTTTGTCGGTCAGAGATTAAGCTGTGGGTGCTTTTTTAGCAAAATGCTTAAGTTCTTAAATTAGAAAGTATAGTTTAGCTCTTTTGCCAAAACATTTGGAACAAAATTTTCAAAAATCACCATTTTTGTTATCTCAAGGTTTAGTCATTGACCCAAAAGAACAAGTAAGCTGAAGGGTGAAAAGTATTTTTCCAGTTTATATAAATAGCTTTATATTTAAAGTTAATTATGATTTTTAAATAAAAAGTGCATTAATTCTGTTAAATTAAATATTACGACTGATAGAACTTGTAATCGCTTTAGCAGTTTGCTAAAATGAAAATTGTGATTTAAGCTTCTTTTGCTTAAGAAATTTTGTACCCCAGCTCAAACACTTCTGTCAGTGGTCACGGACCAGCACAGGTGACTGAATGAGGAGAGTCGTTGGCACCAATAAATAGAAAACGTTGGATCTACAGATGCCAGGTGATTTCACAAACTGGCAATCTCAACTGGTAGTGTGTAAATTAGCCTTTAGTCCAGCGAAATAGTCTGTCTGGATGGTTGACAGATCTGTTTCGCACCCGAGGCATTCCACGAGAAAGCCCAAACTTTGGTCCATGCTGAACCAGACCTCCGAGGTAGCCAGGCGTTTCAAAAAATTTTTTGACAACAGTTAAGAGGATAATTCATAAGTGTCCACAAACTATCAAAAACTAAATTTTAGGATATAAACAAAATTTCTAAAAATAATAATGTGAATGGAAAAAATTACTTGAAATATTCTGATATTTATGGCTACTTCCACAACTATTAAATTCCTTGTTGATAATAGTGTTTCAAGTCATTGTACTTTACTAAGACAATCGGTTCAGTTTCTATGACTATTAAATACTTTAAAATAAGAGATTTTTGTAAAAAAATCAAATTGTAAGGATGAGTGAATCTATAATAATATTTTGCAATACAAACTAAAAATTTCTATAATAACAATCACTAGCATGAAACGATAATTGACAGGATAATTTTACAAAGAAGTTCTGTGAAGTACCAGTGAGTTAGTGAGAAGACTCTCACTCACCCCATTTTATTACTTGAGCTTTTAGAGATATCTGAGTACTTTTCCGTTATAACCATGGCACATGGATAATTTTTCAAGTGAAAACCAAAAAGGTTTTAGCCTGATATAGTTTCATTACCTTCATAATTGGATAAACCTCTTTTACAACTTTATGAAAGCAAAATAAATCTATCAGGTTTTTGGCATTAGTCTGAATTTTTTTTAGAGGCGCCAAAAAGTGTATCAGGTTTCTAACAAGAAAGTGATGATATCTGACAAAATAAAAAATATTATCTTAATTTTGCAATTTTAATGCTACAGGGGGTTAAGATTTACTGTAAGGTTTCAGACTCTTCAAAAAAGTTGCCAACTATGAAAATACAGTCAAAAAGCTGCATTGCCAAAACCAAACTGGAGCTGTGTTGCCTAATCGAAACGGCTACTAAAATAACCATAAATGCAAATCAATGGGTTGCTACATTCAGCACTAAATCGCTGAATTTTCACTGCTAATTCATCCAACACCTTATACAGGGCTGCCACTGACTGTAAGCTTTGAAAATAGTTGCTTTAGTAGCCTCAGATGATAAAAATAGTATCCAAAATAGTAGTCTCAGACATTGAAAATAGTAGTCTCAGATGTTGAAAATAGTAGCCTCACTTTTCATAACAACGATTGTTTTTTCAAGTCGGTAAAGACCTTCCTCTTGTTTTAAAGGTTTTAAGTTATCATCAAGTTCGGAATAAAACTGTTGATTTACAGAAACACAAAAACCCAGAGACACTCTTCTTTCAATTCAAAATAGTGTCTAATACATAACATCCCATACGGTAAAAGGCATGTGTCTTGGGGGAGGCATTATCGTATTTACATAACTGTGATGGAAGTTGGCAACTCAACCTTACTCCCAGACAGCACCTAAGCAGAAAAAGCTAAACTTCACGCAAAAGCGATGATAAAAATCGATTGGCAAAACAAGATACATATTTTTTTTTGAATTTCCAAAGTCAAACAACTTTTTGGCAGAAAAACAAGTTTTATGTTTAAACAATTATACTATACAATGGCAATGACAGGTGAATTTAATTAAGGCCAGTTTTTAATTTTTTTAACAGGAAAACTACAGAATTTGAGAAACAAATTTCCCCAACATTTCTTTAATTTCCAGAAAATTCCCTGATGTGCATCTCTGTCGACGTTATCATTAAAAAAACGAAGAAGAAAATATGACCAGTTTAAAAATATATAAATTTGACTATTTACAATTATATTTACTTATCAAAGTATAATTGTACCAAAATATAAATTTAGGCTAAAAATCAAAACAAGCATCTTTAGAGTATGAAAAAAATTGAAAACATTAATAAAAAAAATACAAAATTCACATAAACCAATTTACAAACTACACCCATACTTGCTAACTTCAAGGAAAAGAAAATAGTACAATACTTTTCTTTTTAATTTAAAAATAACAAAAATAAAACATGTTATTTTTTTTAAAAATTCCATGACTCTTTGCCTGAATGTATGCAGTAGCGCATTCAGATTTTTAAATATTTGGAGGGGGAGGAGGAGGTTTCAATTTTTCGCTTGATTTGTATTAAACATATAAATCAAAAACACATATCTCTTTCAGTTCATTACTTTTAATAAAATGTCAAAATTAAAGTACAAAAAAAAAAATCAAGTACAGGATTTAACCCTTTTTGCTTATTAATGCCTATAGATTTGTTGCACATCTATAACAGTGATGTAAAGGGTTAATAAAAACAAAAAGATATGATGGAATCAATTTGAAATATAAAGGAATTTAGGGTTCTAATACTTTCTATTGACAAAAAACACAAGACAAGAAGAAAACAATCATATCTGTAAAGGATGCACTTAGATTTAAGTGAGAGGATTTTTTTAACAATAATGCGCCGGCGGTTGCAAAGCTTTAAGATAACCAAAAATCTAACAGAAATAATGTGTAAATAATTGTTCCAAGCATTACAATTATCTCAGAAAGTAAAAAAAAAAAAATTAAAAAAAAAATGGGGACATGAACATGCGGTTGTGGGCCGAGGAGAGGGGATTGGCCAGTTTGGCTCAGCTGCTGAGAGTAGAAAAAGGTCGGAAACTTCATACCCCCAAATCGGCTAACTAGACAGGTATGACTTTTACGAAAAAGCACATGGAAAAAAAAACCTGTATTATTCATCGCACCAGGCATCCACTTCTTGTGATGCGAGCCGGGATAAATGTCCGCACGGGGAATGCGAGAAAGGAAACTCAAAAATTTCAAAATTCCCTGACTAAAGAGTAATTTTACGAAATACCTTGACATTTACCTGAATTCCCAGTTCTGTCTCCACCCTGTTTAAGTTACATTCAAAGTAATTAAATTGCCTCAAAATTTAAATCATTTTATTATTTATAAATTTAGCTACAACACTGAAATTCTAATCATTCGGCATCAATTGACCTACACGGCGAAATTATTCATCACATCAGCACCAATCTTGGACATAACGTCTATATAACATCAATTCTGTCCATACTGATAGCATTTTTTTCCGGCGTTCACCACAAATTAATTTTTGTTAAGTAGAGTAAATAAAGCGAAATAATTTGATATTTCAGTATATAACAGTGTATGCTCTAGCGCCTGGCAGAGCAAAAGATAAAACATAGGAACCTAACAGGCAAGCAAAAATGACAGCGGTTGCCGTTAAAAACAATTATCTCGCGTGAGCGATTACTATCGTCGGACTAACAAAATAGCTTCTGTACCCGCGAATATGAACAACTATTTCAGTAGTATCTGCTCTCCCCCCCACCAAAAAAAAATCACCGTTTTGAGAAGATTGTTAGTAACTTAATGCCGATTTTTTTTAGTGCTACTATCGGACATATACAATTTCTTGAAAAATAGTCGCCTCAACCCAAAAATAGTTGAAGGTTTTGTTAAAAATAGTCGTTTTGGTCCTTTTTTTCATTGAAATAGTTGCCATAGTCACCTGGCCACTAAAATAGCCTTTTTAGTAGCCTGTGGCAGCCCTGCCTTATAGTATATCTTAATCCTTTAGGGCAGTGCTTGACATTCAATTACTAAAAATATTTTCAGGTATAAAATTTTGTGAAAAGATTTTTAAAAAAACACACACACACACAAATTCCAGCTAAACATACTACCGATAATACTAGAAATAAGACATACCGTATTCCTCTAACAACAAAGAAAATTACAACAATAGACATGAAACCTAGTGCCACAAAGCCTGTCCTCTCTAGGGCACCACTTTTAATGGTGTTCATCCATCCTGGTAAGCTCAGTGTTGAATTCAATTTAACATTTTCAACAGTTGGAGTTAGATGAGGAAGAGATTTATTTACAAATTCAGCGGTGGCATTGTTCTCTACAACAGGAGGACTTGGAGTCTGACTAATTACAACAACATTTACAGGCTGAAGTTCTCTTCTAGATCGCAATAAACGTTCATTTGCAAGAGATAATTTATCCTGCCGGGACTGTAATCCGATGTTATCATTTGCATGGATCACCGTATGGCAGAGGAATAGAAGTAAAACGAAGAATACTGAACAATGTCTGAAGGTACCAGTGGAAAATAAATACTTCAACATCTGCAATTCAAAAGTCGACAGAAACAGAATGAAAAGAAAACAGATATTGGAAAATAACAAATTTCACCGATATTGACGAAAACACATCTCACAACACTACGCGTTACGTAAATAAACTGTTACTTCACTTCTTATCACGTCCACGTGACCATGAATGTTATGAAAATTGACCAAATGTAAGGTAACGTCATAGTCAACTATTAAATATTTATGTAAATAATATATATTGTGATTGGCAAATAGAATGTGCTAAATCCAATTTGTATTTTTAAATGTGTTGTGATTGGTCGTTTCTATGACTCAAGTTTTACCAAATCATAAAGTCTAATTCAAAAGACAATGCATGTTCGGTTGTAATTAGGTTTGGTCAATTACATTTAATAAACACATTATTAGAGGGTAGAATTTTTATTAAATTTTTACATGATCTTTTTAATATTTATAGAGGAATTTTGCTTGACCCCATATAAATATCTTTTTTTTTTCATTAATTTATTGAACTTAATTAATTTGAAGAGTGATATGAAAATTAAAAGAAAGTGTTTGGGAATTCTTTTTATTTAATATTTTTATGCGAAAATTAATTTGGTAATTTTTAGTAAAGTATCCAAATTTCTTTGTTAGCCAATCAGCATCTGGCTTGCTAACGTTAAAGTTCATCAATCTGGAAACCGCTAGTTCTGAAGCTTTTAAAATTTGGAAAAGTTGTGAACGTCGAATTCTAATTCCTAGTGTATTAATTTAGAAGTCTTTGGATTAATGTTCAAACGATAAATACTTTAAAATGGTAATAGAGTTTATTTCAGTTACTTTTTTTTTTGTTTTTAATGGCTTCAATTTCTGTTAGAAAGGCGTTACCTACCTAACGAGGAATGTGTTTGTTTTTATAGGAAACAATTGGAAATATCGAAAATCCAAATCCTTTCGCTGTGAAATCGAAGGTTTCGCAAAATGTGCCAGCTCGAAAACCATTGCGTGGAGTTGAAAATAGAAATCAACCTGTGAAGCGAAATCAAACACTGAAGGTAAGCTTATCCATTGACCTTAGGAATGATTTTCTTGTCTATTCATAATCCCAGAATTTTGTATTATACTTTTCGGATAAAGTTCTTTATTTGGAAACCTTTTCTCATCGCTTTCATTATTTTCTTAACTTTTGTTAAACTCTAATATATCTGTTTAGCAAAAGAGCGTGTGAACGAAACGTGTATTGACATTTACTTGTAAGCTTGACATTAATTATGAAAAATGGACAACATTTTTCTTGCTTTAATTATAGTTGAATACCGTTAAATTATTTTTAAGATGTGGTTGAAAAAATAATCGCAGTAACTGGTAAATTTGGGGGTTGCTTATCTCGCCATTGGCTGTGCCACGGCGATTTATCGTTAAATTTTCCGATAGTCAATTTCTTACGAAAGGGTTTATTTAAACATCTTTATACTGTTTTAATTACGAGTGCATTTAAATTTATGATACTTTAGAAGACTATTTTGTAGAACATGTATTTGTGCTACACTGCTGGCAGCAAAATTCTCGGTAAATTTCTAGTCTACGGCTCTACTATGTGACTTGCAGGGAATCGGGAAAAATCCTGGGAATTCGACTTTTAGGGGAAAATCGGGGATTTTGTCAAAGGTTAAAGGAATCGAAAAAAATTTCGAAATTAAACTGAAACTCTCAATCTTGACAATTGAAGATACTCTGCTAGTAAAAATACCAAAAACAATTCATAAAAAAAATTAGAGAAGTTTTAAAAAACGTCAAAAGTTCGAACCGCAATTTCTCTCATTGAAATTTCCTGACAATTGCTGAGTCTGCATATGTTCAGACTTCTGCAAGTTACCGATGGAATGACTACCTTTCCCTGTCATTTTCTCTAATGTTATAGCCTCTATCGGCATTATTTACATTTGTATGTGATGGTCCTTTCCTGAGCGCAACGCTAATGAAATGGCCATTGTTTCCTGCGTTTATGGCGGGCACTATCGCAGTGAATTGCGTACTTGCGTGATGCTCATTTTCATCGAGTGCTAAAATATAATAGTCATTGACGCTATTTCAAAGATTGCACCTGTCAAACATGGTACAGTTTTGCTGAAACACTGATTTTAGCTCTTGTTTAGCTGAAATTTTGATCATTCCTGAGATTGATACAAATCTGCATTATAATTTTATTGGGTTTACACGCAAGTCTGACATCCACCGAATCTGGGTATGTTCAGACTTCTCCAAACTTCCGATCACAAGTGAAAGTTTTCAGTGTTTCGGCGGATATCCCTATTTTCAATTGTGGACAATTACGGTAGTGTCTTCAGAGTTCATCCTAGAAATGAAAAAGGACAGGGTGCTATTTTCCATAAAAGGGCACTTCCTGTTTACGAGGGCACTTTTATGGCAAATTGCAGAAATACGCGTTTTCTGCCACAATTTCAATATTGTTATACTTTTCTACTACGATACATAATTTTCAAAATTCTGAAGAAAAAAATTATAATGCAAAAATCCATGAATCAAAAACTCGCTCGGAAACTTAAAATATATCAAAATACTGATAAAATGCTTCAGTCCTAATTCTGCTGGAATGAGACTGAGAAAATTAAAGTTTGAATGAATCAACCTTAAACTTCATCTCTTAGTTTTGCTATTGTCAAATAGAGAATAGTTTCTCCAAATTTAACATTATTCATTGTGGGATATCACAAGGAGTATTCCGACCAAAGAACTTGGATTGTGTCCTGAAATTTTTTTATTTTCAAAATCTGATAAAATTTAACGTCAAAACAGCGGTTTTTTGGGGTTTTTTTTCCCCGTGCATGCCGCTATATGTAAGCTATAGTTTTATTTTTTAAAAATCTGAAATTATCTGGGATTTTGGTTCCATTCCTGTTATGTTTAATTTTAAATATGAAACGGATGTTTAGAAATTAATTGGTAACAAGCAAAACAAGCAAATTACCAAAAACACCCCCTAAATTTAACAGGAGGACATCGCGATTACGCGTGTCCAAACGGAAATATTCTTTTTAAATTCTTATTGTAAACATTTGGTAGTTATAAACCTTTAACTAAGTTATTCAAGTCTTTCAAATTCCTTTCTTCACTATTTTGAAGGAGGCATGGTAAAAATCCAGCGGAATACACTTAATCAAAACATGTACAAAATGGCCATCAGATTTTAATAATGTGCACTTGGAAAATTGTAAGACGGCGCCCTACAATCCACCTACTAATGAAGCACGTTATATAGACATCTACCCAATGGTTTCAGTCTCTGATATATACGTTGCACATTTGAACATGAATGCGCATGCGCGACAGCCGATTTCAGTAGGGGTGATCCACATATTGCGTACTGTTGGGAGGGAAAAAAACAAAAAAAATTCAAATTCTTTGGATGAAATTTTTTTTTAAAAACGGACAGGAAGGGCACTATTTTTATAGAAAAAGGGCAGGCAGGGCGCGCCGCCCCTCAAAAAATGCCTAGGATGAACTCTGGTGTCTTTGTGGGAAAAGGCTCCACTTGAGTTCATGTTTTTCAACAGCTAACAAAGAAATTAAAAACGGAACCTGCATACGTTTAGACTTTGCTGAGAACCACCAATGGAATAAGTATTTTTCTTTAATGTCATTGCCTCTATCGACATTATTGATGTTGGTATGTGATGGTCTGAGCGTTATGGGGATGAAATGGCCTTTACTTCCATGATTATTGAGGGCAAAATCGCATTGATGCATTATCATGCTGAAATAAGTCACTGATGTTGTAGTAGAGCTTTGCATCAGTCAGACATGGTATAGTTCATCTAAAAGGCCAATTTTATCTATTTTTTTATTGAAATTTTGATCGTTCTTAAGATTGATAAAAATCTGCATTACAGTTGGGCTTGCTTACAAGTCTCGTAACAGCCATTTCAGACAAGTTTTATGAAAGATTTTCCTTTCATTGAACATTCAAAAGAAGAAACTACTGAATTGTATTTTGAATACACTGTTTTTAATAATTGGGTGTACAAATGTCTTGAGGAGTATAGGAGTAGTGAGTCTTTTTTCCAGCCAAAAGAGCTTTTAAAGCGCGCCATAGAAGAACTGAAGACGGATTCCCAGACTCGTCAAATTTCTTGTTTTTATTTTTTCTGTGTTTATTTCAGAAGCATTTTGTGAATCTTGGGGATCCACAATTGATAAAATTGTTGCTAAGTGACCAAATGTTTTTGATGGAGTCAATATTTCTGCTGGAACAACTGATAAAAGGTGCTCCACCTGGATACAAATCTTTAAGAAAACGTTACCTTATTTCTTTGCATGGACCAACTTACTACAAATATTTTATACATAGAGGTTCTGTATCAATGTCTAAATATTTAACTTCCAAAGAAATTGATAAAGTTACAAATTTTGAATGTATGCCTTGGTTTGAAAAATAATTTATTTCGTCATTATCACTTTGTAATAAATGTGTAGTATAAATTTTATGGGTTTTTTCTTTTATATCATACTGGAAATTTTGAAAAAATGTCTGCAGAACATTTATAACTGTCAAAAGTCCCGTTGCAGAACATATATTCTGCTTCTGGGCCCCACACCTCCAGTGTCATGATTACTTTTCCTGTAAATTGCCAACCTCTGTTGCCATTATTTACTTTGGTGCATGGTGATTATTTTTGCTGAGCATTTACAATTGCGTAAGGACTGCTGTTGCTTAGATTTGCGCTACTACAGCGAATGCTACTGTAGAGATTTACATTGTTGTGATGCTTATTTTTGGCAAGTATCTTGCTGTTATGATAGCCACCATTACGAAGGTTTGCGCCTCTATAGTTTGTTGCTATCAGAGATTTATAGTTGCAATGGTCAATTTCGTAGATTATTACATCGGTAGTCGCCTCTATTTCGGAGATTTCCACCATTATATTGGGTGCTAAAGTTGATATTTACATTGGTGTGATGGTTATTTTTGCCGATTGTTGCCTTAATGTAATTGCTGAAATTTGCGCTGTTATGATTTACGATATTTATGTTGAATTAATGGCAATTTTCACCTAGGTATAAGCCATATTATTAGCAGTTGTTTCAGAGATTTGCGACACCGTTTTGGTCTTTCACCTAGGCTTCCGCTGATGTAATAGCCGCTATGTCTGCGATTAGTGTTTATGTGAGGATCAGTTTTACCGTTTGGCCCAGAAGCAGAATAATATATAACGTTCTGCAACGCGACTTTTGACAGTTACAAATGTTCTGCAGATATTTTTTTCAAAATTTCCATTATGACATGAAAGAAAAAACCCATAAAATTAATACTACACATTTATTGCAAAATGACAATGACGAAAAAAAATATTTTCAAACCAAGGCATTCATTCAAAAAAATTTAACTTTATCAATGACTTTCAGCAAGAAAAGCGCTCCAGAACGGGAAACGGACACGTGATTGATCCCCTATGAACGCGGGGAGTTTTTTTATAAGAAACTAAAGCTCAGGGAAATGTTGTTCCGAGAAAATTGAGGGGAGGGGAAGGGTGGACAATAAAGTCGTTTTGTTCTGCAGAGCATGTCATCCCGTAGGTGAAATTCTTTTTCTCACTCGCTGCCTTTGTTCCAAACTTAAAATTGTTCTGCGACGTACGTCGCAATTTTAGGCACTTTCTGCTTTCGGGTCGTTTGTTTTGAATTGGTGCAGAATGATTAGAATTTTAATTTTATGCTAGAATTTTATCCAATTTTACTGTATATCATGTAAAATTATAATTTTAACTATTGTATGCAAAATTGTTTATTTTGGCTTGAAAGAAAGTTTTACATTTTAACTACATATAAGCAATAGTTTAAAAGTTCCAGCAATTATTTTAATTGTTTAAAATTGTCCTGTAAAAATTTTGCTTGAATAGTGTGCCTAAACAGTAGCTGCTGCTGAACTTGATCAATGAAAAAAAGAAATTTGTAATTGACTGAATAGAACGATATGGACAGTGAAATTATGCAAACTGAACCCAATCTAACCACATTTGAAGACAGTTTTTTGAAATACAAAAATTGATAATTATTTTCTTACCAATTTTATGTGAAAAAAAATTACATTGCGAAAAGTTTTTTAAAGTACGGTAAAAGCCTGATTATCCGGAATCGCCGGGAAATTAGGATTTCCGGATGACCGAATTTTCCGGTTAATTGAATGTCGACATTTTTTCGCCAAATTTAAACAGTAAATAACGCTAGTGATGGAACCTAACATTAAAATAGTCACAACCGGAATATTTAAAAACTATTCTACTTAGCTTTTTTAGTTAAAATAATGTTATATTTTACCGTTATAATTGGAAATATGTTACCAAAATTAAATAATTTTCATATCAGAAATTCTGTTAAAAAAAAATTTAAAAAATGGAAGATTAACCTTTGAAAATATGTGAATAAAAAAAAAGTCCTCGATTCTAACCGAACCTATATTTTAGGGTTACCGGGTGGACAAAGTGGACTATCGCTATTTCAGTTCCGGAGGGAAAGTTTTCTTGTGCGCGTTTTCACGGTCAGATTACGAGAATTCTGGAAAAGTAGCTTTTGTATTTGGAAACCCCGGTGATTCCATTGTCTTCCCCCTCTCCACGCACAAGTTACTTTGTACCCTAAAGTAAAATATATGCTCAGGAAGACGACCTTCGTATTCGAAGATCGACTATTATGTTGTATAGAAAAAAAGGAATATAAGAATTGTAATGCAAATCGCCCCGAAATTCCGTATCATTTACAGAGTATTAAGTTTTGAATTTAATTGTCAGGTTGTCTGCTAATCTAAAAATAAATATTATTAAAATAAAATTAAAGCGAAACGATTTATTTTTTAATTGATTGCAAAACACGTTAATAGTATACAATAAATTATAACTCATATTTTTTGTACACAAAAAAGAAAAATAAACATTTTCCGTTTTGTGTACAAAATGATTGACTAGCCTACAAATCGAATTTTGATTGGGGTTATAAGGGGAAATGCATTTAAATGGATGTAATTAGGTTTTATTCTGATTGATCGTGAGAAACTGATATTTTTTTATAAAAGAATGAAACGTTTAGAATAGTTGAATTCGGCCGAATTGCACATTTTCCGGATGCGGTTGAAAATTTACAAATTAAATTGCGGGTATAAATGAATTATGGATGCATTGATACTGTATGGAATAGAATGTTATCGTTATATGATTTTAAATTTTGTGAAATGCATGTTCCATATGTAGATCTAGCCTACAAACCGAATGATTAATTTTATCCGGGTTTTGGTCAAACCATTAACAAATTTTGAATTTCCTAATTACTCTTTGCCGGATGCTGTTGAGAACGTAATTTCAAGTGGAAAATCACTTTTCTTTGTTATAATTACAATAAAAGTAGTCCATAGATTTATAGATTCCGCACATACAAATTACACATATTCCGGAAACGAATATAAATTTTTATGCAATAAACGATGCAAGATTAAATAGATGCAAAATGTAATTTTTTTATTAGAATTCCGGATAAATCAAATTATCTACTGGAGAATGTTTTCCCGATGCTATGGATAATGGAATTTCGACTACGAAACCCTCTTTCTTATACAATTGAAACTAGCTAGATTTGTTTATAGATTCAGAAAAAAAACATTTTCCATTAAAAAATAATGTTTTTTGCTGAGAATTTACAGTTGTTTGAATAAGAACTTCAGCATTTTGGATTAAAAAAAATCACTTTTTATAATATATTAATTTCTAACCCTTGCAAAATCAGCTATTTCGCCATAGCAAATTAAAAACCATTAAAATAAAGAGAAAAAAGAAAAAAAAACCACTCGACTTCAAAATCTCAACAAAAAAAAAAGATTTATTTCTATTATTATCGCCGTTTTTTGGCGAAATAATGCCAATTTTCTCGCCAAACTTGATTTTCAAAAAATTCCGGTTGATTGAATGCCGGATAATCAGGCTTTTACTGTAGTAATTGATTTTTTAATTTTATTTAAAAACGAAAATAGTTAATGTAACAGATTATTTGCTGAATGTTTCACCCACTTTGACATTTTATTGATCTTCATAAGTTTTACTTGGAAAATAGCTTAACTCGGAAATTTAATATTAGACCTCTTTTCTTGATTAGACTGTTAGCAATGAAAAAAGTTTTAAAATGTAATTGTGCGTACACAGTACAGGTGCACTACATTAAATGGAGCAATTTAGCATTTGTGTCGGGAAGGTGTAAAGATGAATGGTACATAAATCATAATTTTTTTTATGATGGCAAGTCTGTTTTTACTACGAAGTTTATTGTATATATTTTTTTTGTAGAAAGCTTTTAATCAGTGGAAAAATTTAGTGTTGCAGGGAATTTCAAAATAACTTTTCTGTGGACACCCTGGATTTGACGCCAATTTCTGAAAATTGGCGACAGAATGAAGATTTTCCCAACTGTCCAAATTATATGGTGACACATGGCAATTTTCGAGCTTTTCTGCAGAACGTAAACAATGGCGAACTCTGACTAAAGCAAATCCAAAACGGCGAAAAATGTCATTCCAAATTATCTGGCAAACCCAAAGTAACTGCGGAAAATAAAAAAATTGAGAATCAAACCTGCTCTATGATTTGTGGTTTAGAAAGGTGTTAAATGTTTTTGCTTTTGATCTGAATTACATTTATATTAAAAATGTACATTCCGGGAAGAAATTAAAATGAGTTGCGCAAGTTTATTCGATATCGCCAAAAATTCAAAGGCAGTGAAATTACAAACGATGATTGAAAAAAGGGTTAAACAATTTAAATTTTAATTTTTAACAATAATTGAAGAAAGAATAATTGTTTTATCTTTTGATAAATGATGAACACTGAAATGAAGAGAGAAATATAAATCGCGCAGTTTGCCATATTTGTATCTAGTATATCAATCGGCACTAAGCAAAATTTAGTATTTTTTGGCGAAAAAAGCGCTTCTTGCTTTGTTGGTTCATCACTTTTTAAAATATGTAGCCAAGCAGTTGTATTAATTGTTGTGCTGCCTAATTTCAATTTTTCCGATTCCTTAAAATTTGGATCTTGTAGAATTTTAAGTATTCCGTTCTTGACATTTCGTTCTTATTCATCTGGTGGTTTATCAAGTGATCTTGGAATTACACAAGTAAAATTATCAGTTGTCAAGAATCCCATTTGTCAACTTTGCTAGCAAACATTGAAAAGTTATTAATTGAAAGATCTTAAAATATTTAATATTTATTTATCTAGGAATTTCAGTTATAATTTTACTTGAAACAAAAGCCATAGTTTTTTGTTCTGTAAATATAGGAAAGATTTCCAATTTTAAAATTGTGAAAAGTATATTAATTAAATGATATTAATATTGTTTCATCTATATTAGAATACTTGATGCTATTTTCATGTGTCTGGTATCGCGTACAATATGCTTCTCGAAAAGAAAAAAATTATGGGAATGAGAATTTCAAGTGTCTCGATGTATTTATTAGTTTAGATTTACCTTTATCATGGAACTAATCTAAATACTTATTGAGTACGTTTTAGTTCTTGGCTTGTATACATTAGGCATCTACTTTTTAACTCGACTAGATTAGTTAACTTTTTATTTTCTTGTAGGCGTCTTTTAAGGATCAAACAAGACTTAGGTCAGCTAAAGAGAATGTCAAAGAAGTTAAAGTTACTAGGTCTATTAAAGCACAGCTGGAAGTCAAGAAAGAAGTAAGTTATTAGTTTTACGATTCTCTGGTAAATTGATGCTGGAAATAATAATTTAAATAACGTTTATTTAAAATTTAATAAAAGGAATTTTATAATTTTACTTACTCAAATATATAGAATAAGTGTTAGATTAAAATATTTGATCTATTAAAATATCTCTATGTATTTTAATGAAATTGCAATGATTCGCTTTTTATTTGTATTACTGGTTTTGTAACTTGAAATGGATAATTGGATCATATTTTCAGCATGGCCTTTCTGGGTTTTTCTTGTATTCCATGAATTTTATGTATAGTCTTTCTGATAAACTAGAGTTGGGAAAAAAACAGTTTTTGGCTTAAACAGGTTTTTTTTTTTTTAATCCTGTTCTAATTGCATGTATGCATATTTATAAATAAAATTTGATATTAAGTAGGATAATTAATATTCTTTCTAAAAATTTATTTAAACTAAGTAAATAAACAATTGGTATTACTTATGTGGACATTAAAATCTTATTAAATTTTTAATATTTTATTTTGAGATATTATTTTTTAAATTAAACATTGTACAGTATGATAAAATAGTAATTGTTTACTAAATAATGCATGTAATATTGCTCTTAGATTGATTAGTAATGATAAAAAATTATTCAAAATTATATTTTTAAGGTTTAGAAATAAGTTGTTAAAACACAAAACCTTTATTTTAAAAACAACTTTAAAATGGAGCTTGTAATTTAAATAAGAATAATTTTACATAATTATAACATATCTATTACATTAATATAAAAACTTACTATTCAATGGTCTTTAATTAAAAGATTTATTTTAAAACAGATAACTTATTCTATCTATAGTATTCATATAACTTTACATATACAAAAACATTAGTCATGTTGTATCAAGAATCTAGATGTTTCGTGTAAATTTGACTTTTTCTAAACCCAGTCTGTTACTAAGCAATTGTGAAACTCTAAAAGATATTCTCGTTCTCATCATTTGCTGTAGTTGCTTTTACAGTAAGAATTCCTTACTGTAAAATCAACAGAATATCAACATTAACCCTGTAGCAGAAAATGCGAGACGGGAGACTGACGTCTCAGATTTTTCAGCAGCCTGCAGATTATTTTACAAAACTGACTTTAAAAAGAACGAAAACGTTCTTCAGAGTTTGATTTGTAACATTAGTCAATGTGCATGCGCAATACTTTATTGCATTACTAGCTAAATACCCTTGCTTCGCCATGAAATTTTACCATGTGCATTATTTTAGCCAGCTGCGAGGCCCCGCGTTGCGGAAATCCGTCATTAGTGTATAGACCCCAATTTTTGGTGCTACTCTCGCTGGAAGGTTCATTGCAACGCAAAATCGAGCTCTCTCAGCTCGCTGGAAAAGTCGTTGACACATGAGTACAGGCTTACTTAACTCGTTGAAGAGTTCATTGCTATGCAAACATGAGCTCGCTTGCTCGATGAAAGGTTCATTGCTGCGTAAGCGTAAGTTCGCCTCAAACACTTAATACTAATTGCTACGTATTAGAAGCCCCTCCCTTGTTAAGAAACAATAAAAAAAATTCCCCGTTATTAACTATAATACAACACCCCTTTAAGAATATTTAAACACGTGATGTTTATAAAAAGCAAAATTAGGTCAAAACTACTGATGTTGAAACTTTCAGCGCTCTAGGCCTATTAGAAGTCGCTTTTTGTGGAAATATTACTTATAAATTCGTTAAAAAACAAATTAAAATGTTAACGTTCTTTTTGTCAAAAGTCCTATTAGAAGGCCAAAACTTGTGTTGAAAATTTCAGAGCTGTAGCCCTACTAGAAATCATTTTGTAAACTATTAATTAAAAAAGAACTAAATAAAAATTTAAAATTCTGTTTTTTAAAAGACCAATTAGAAGGCCAAAACTGCTTATATTGAAAATTTCAGAACTGTAGCCCTATTAAAAGTGGTTTTGTAATTTTTTTTAATTAAGAAAATTAAAGCAACTAAAGTTTTAACATTGTTTCTCATAAGTCTAATTAGAGAGCTAAAACTACTTATATTAAAAATTTCAGAGCTGTATCTCTATTTGAAATTACTTTGTAAAAAATAAATAACTTAACTAAAGTTTTAACATTCTCGGGTCTATCCAGGTTTTTTTTACTGGGTCCTATTTGTGAAAAAATATTAATTTTGTGAAAAATTTCCAATTTTATATATTTTGAGCATTTGGTTTGGCGTCCATGACATCACTTCCTTAAAATCAACATGTAGGCAAGCGAGCCATTTTCTCCTTTTTAGCATAAAATAAACTTTGTAATTTTGTAATTGGTCCATTTTCAAACTGGAAATGATATAAAGGTTCAGTTTTATTTTTACATGGAATTTTGTGAAGGGTCCTTTTGTTGATTATGGAATTTTGTGAAGGGTCCGTTTTTTGGACATGGAATTTTGTGAAGGGTCCTTAAATGGACCCAAATTTCCTTCTCCATAAACCCCTGATTCTATTTGACTTGCATAAAATTAGAAAGCCAAACCTTCCTATGTTGAAAATTTCAGAACTCTACTCTAATTTTCAGTAGGTTTCTATAGATCTACAGACACACAGCTTGTATTATTATAGATGGAGAAATTGTTATGCCTTCATGCACAGTTTTACAGAGATTGTATAGAAACATAGCACAACGGTCAACATAGAGAGTTCTAAGTTCTATTTGCTCTCGTGCATTCGCGATACTTCAGCTCATGAATCCACATCGTGGATGGATGATATCAACATCATGGTTTTTTCTTTATGCTATAATCGGTCCCTGTACAGCGTTATCCATAAAATACAGAAATGCATATGCTTTTTGGACAAAATAAAGATGCTAATTAAAATTTTAAATCTTATTTAGTATCAATTTTATTTTGATTTTCAATCATTGTTATAGTATATTGTAGGTAATTTATTTATGTTTTTATATAATGGCCAATTGCGTTTTGGTGATGAAGTCTGCATTATTCTTGTGATTATGGATGCGCTGACACCAGGGATTATGTCGCTGCATAATGTTCATTTTCGCCAATATAATAGTTGCTGACCTTATTGTGAAATTAACCTGCCAGACATGGTACAGTTCAACTGAAATGTGGAATTTATCTCTTTTTTGACTGAAATTTTGTATATTCCTGAATCGATACAATTCTACACTATTTCATTGGGCTTATTTGCAAGTCCGACAACCGTAGAACCTCTGATGTAATTTTCACTTTTTTTTAAGATTGTCTGCCATTATTTACATTAGAATTTGGTGGTTAACTTCACTAAACGTTACGATGATACAAAAGCTGCAATTGTTGAGATTCGCGCTTCTAAGACGGTAGCTGTCGTCGTTATTTACGTTATGATAATCCTTTTCGCCAAGTGCTACGCCCATATAATAACGGCTACAATTTCAAAGGTTTGAGGCTCAATAGTTGTCATCATCGCTGAGATTTATGTGGTTGTGATGGTTGATTTCGTTGTGTTATGTTGATATAATCGCTTGTATTGCATAGATTTCCAGCGATATATTGGGTGCTCACGCTGATATTTACGTTGGTGTGGTTGTTTAAAAGTATTGCCGAGATTTGCGTCAGCAAGGGGGCTGTTATTGCTGATATTTACGTTGGAATAGTGGTAATTTCCACCCAGATGTAAACAGTTTTAATAGCAGCTATCGACGAGAATTGTGATGCTGTTTTTGTGCTTACGCTGATGTGATACGCTATTTTTATGATTAGTGTGTGTGTGTTAAGATCACTTTTGCCATTTGATTTAAATTAGTACTGAATGATTACAATTTTAATTTAATTTTGAGTTACAAAGCCGTTCCAATTGCCCAACTTTACTTTGTATTCTTATTTAAATCAGGTTATAAAGTTTTTGGTTGTATTTATACAACAAAAATTGTTTACTATGTGTTATAAATTTTTTTTTAAATAATACGAAATCAAAAATGTAAGGTACCCAAATTTTAAATATTTCCCTTTAAATATTTCATTTATTTTAGCAAAATTCTATAAAACAGTTTTTTCAAATTCGGTCTTGGAATAGCATAAAAAGTTACTTAAAGGGTCAGTTAAAAGGTAAAAAGTTTTGTCAAGTTTGTTCAATTTCTAGTCCTGCCCCTCTGGCATTGAAAATATCTAAAAACGCGTATAAAAGTGCACTTTTAAGCCATTTTTTTTTTAAATTTTTGGAAATTATTTTTTAAAAATGGCATTGGAATAGTTGCCTAATGTGTCAGTTACGACACACACAAAATTTCGTCCATTTTGCTCAATATTTAGCCACACCCCGCTTGCTTTGAACAGAAATGTACCTAAATGTCAGAAAATCGTAACAGATTCGACGTTAGGGGAAATAAATTTTCTTCAAAAAGCGGTCTTGAAATAGCCAGTTGTAGAAGTGGGAAAAAAGGTGGGGGGGACGGCCAAAAGTTGGTGACAAGTGCACCCCCTCAACGATTAATTTTATAATTTCGTTTCTAATAACAATAAATTTATAACAATTAACTAGTAGAAAGGAAACAATTTTCAACTCGAACAAGGGTCCAAAATTTATTGTTATTCTAATAAATATTCTGCGACTTAGTTTTTTTTACTAGGAAGTACAAGATGAAGTAATAATTCAACATTATATACATAACTGTTTATTTAGATTTAAATATTGCCTCAAAATAAGTATACTTTCATAAAATTAAATTAATAAGGAATTCTAATTTTTTTTAAAAATACTTTGTCTTTATATTTTTTTCTAGTTCCTCCAAAGTTAAAATTTGACCGAGTGAAAATACCTGTATCTTTATACAAAGTAGTATAATACATTTTTATAACATTATGACAAAAAATTTTTGTTTTTTCACCGACTTAAAACTTCTCAATGTCAATACATTTCACATTTCCCTACATGCTTGGTATATTTTTTAAGAAGAAAATCTATGCTTAATTAATTTTAGTACTATCTAATATCCCATGCCCAACAATACTTAATGTTCAAAGAAATTTATAAGCAAACTTAGTGATAAAAACTGAAAAATATAGTCGGGAATAAATAAAAAAAATTATACAATTTTGAATTACATGACTCGGGAAAACAGTGATAAGATGAATTTGTTTCAACAATTTTGGCATTTGGTATATACAAGTATTGTATCGTGCATTCAAACATTGAAAGTAAAAAAAATTGCAAAATTATATTTTACCTTAAAAAAAATGTTTGCATTTTTCAGCTTTCTTGTTTGGCTTCATGGATAATTTGTCCTGCACATTTATGAGTTTTACTGGTTTTATGTTTAAAAATCTGCTTTCTTAAGGATTCTCATTAGTCAAATTTCTTGTCACCATGTGGCAAAATGTTTCACCCTACCCATTCGTTAGAAAGTTTCAAACCTTGTTTTTTACTGGTTCCAAGCTTTTTAGCAGCCTTTTGTATGTCTTGCATCCAAGTTTTTGTTCTTCTCAAGTAAGCCATGGATACTCGTTGTATTTCTCTAGATGCGTATCATTTTGTGTCCAATACTTTGGATAATCATTACTGCAGTGCGTTTTTGCTTACTATTGCTGCCACGTGCTAGATTCTCTCTCCACATGGTCTCTTCAACTTGATGCACTTGCACATTTTCCACTGCTCCTTCCTCAACGTTCTGTAGTGTATCGGAGTCATTTTTCTTACAGTTTTGAAGCCAAATATATCAATCTCATCTTGTTTTGTACTAGATGGATTACAAATACAAATGCCGTTTAGAATCGGAAGTAAGAGTTAATGGTTAAGTTGGAGGAATACACGGTTTCCTACAAATAATCAACAAAACGCAAAACATTTTAAAGTAAATGGAGAGGACAAAACAGGAAATGATAGTGCAATAAATATGTCTTTTCTATCCACTCTTTCAATAATCCCAGACAACGGGCGCCGAAACTCTCCTTACATTTCCAAGAAAAATTGACTGGATCTGCTTTAAACAAAACAAAAATGGAAGTATAAAAAATACAAACAGCCAGAAAAAGCAGAAGTAATGAAAATGGTTAATTTTATGTTTTCCCCTCCCCTTTTAGTTTTTAGACGGATTGAATGTTTTTTAAAATTGGGGGGATGGATTTTAGTGGTTTTAGAAGTGGGAGGATGGATTTCAGTGTTTTTAGAAGTGGGGAGACGCATGGGTATTTTTTGGACAAGTGAGGGGGACGCGTCACCCTGCGTCTACCCATACTTCTAGCACTGGAAATAGCGTAAAAAAAGTTACCTAATGGGTCAGTTAAAACGCACAAACAATTTTGTCCAATTTCTAGCCGCGCCCTTCTGTCATTGAACATGTCCTAAAAATTATCTTTTAAGCCTTTTTTTAATTTTTAGAAATAATTTTTTAAAAATAGCATAGACATAACATAGAATAGTTGCCATAATCAATACTTTTTTTTGAAATCGGCCTTGATATAGCACGGAAAAGTTGCCTAACGGGTTGGTTAAAACACGCACAAAATTTCGTCAATTTTGTTCAATATCTAGCTGGG
This sequence comes from Linyphia triangularis, assembly GCA_963978545.1. Lineage (NCBI taxonomy): Eukaryota > Metazoa > Arthropoda > Arachnida > Araneae > Linyphiidae > Linyphia > Linyphia triangularis. The sequence goes on along the minus strand of OZ021729.1, from coordinate 48,044,609 downwards.
TCCCTCGACATCAAAAATGTCCATAACATTAAAAAAATACACTTTTAACCCAATTTTTTAGCGATTACTTAAATTTTTTTAAAAACCAGCATTTTCATAGTTTGAAAGGTTACATAATGGGTCAGTTAGAATACACAAAGTTTCATCCATTTTGATCGGAATCTAGGGGCATCCCTTTGAGTAAAAGTTTAAAAATAAGGATGAAAAGCAGCGTATTTTGAATGGGTCACTTAGAAACCACGCAAAAGTGTCAATGTTGCTCAATATCTAGCTACTCCTGGAATTTCAAAAATCACAAATAAATAATATGCATATTAGAAATCGGAAGTATTTTTACTACTACAATTCTTATTTATATTTAAAAACCGAGAAATTCAAATATTATAAAGTAAAGAGTAGGCATAAAATGCTTATAAAGTATAGTTTTCAGAATAGTACTGTCCCTTATTATCAAATGTTGGAAGTTCTCTTCTTGCTTAAATCTTAGCCCGTCTTAAACTGTCTTTTGCAGCATCACCACAAACTTTCGTTACAGCTTCAGATACGAGTTTAAACAAATCTCTCGACTGCTTGCGTGTGACGTGGAAAATTCTCAAATGGTTTATAGGAACCTGTTCTTGCCACATCTTCCAATTCGTTATCTTCTCTATACATTGTAAGTGGTGGTTATAATGGTTAACTTTGATCAGTCGATGAGCTCAATGGCATTAAAGTTGAGTTCGGTAGGTTATGAAATCTATGTAAAATATACATCAGTACCGAAAATCCAACCGATGAGCTTTGTATATAATCGTCAAGTTTGTGATTCTGGTTTATGCACCTATGTGGTTTGAGATAAAATTACAGACGAATAATTTCAAACAATGCATATTTTGCCCATCCGGAAAATATGCTAATGGATTCTCAATATCATATCCAGGAATTAGCAGCTAGTTGAATCCTGAACATCGGGAATAAGAAATCTGAAAACCTACGCTTTTTCAAACCTCCTGGACTCGAATTTAATGCCGTTGATTACATTGATCTCATCGACTGATCGAAATACACCGTAACGCAACCACCGCTTGCAAAATGTACAAAAGATGAAGAATTGGAATCTAGGGGCGCCATTGGATTCCGATCAAAATGGATGAAACTTTTTATGCATTCTTACCGACTCATTATGCAACCATTCTGTGCTATACAAATACTGGTTTTTAAAGAAATTAAGTAATCGCATAAAAAATGGCTTAAAAGCGCATACTTTTTTTAATGTTTTGGACGTTTGATGTCGGAGGGACGCAGCTAGATATTCAACAAAATTGACGAAATTTTGTGTTTTAACCAACCAATTAGGCATCTTGTCCATGCTATGTCAAGACCAATTTTAAAAAAAATTGGTCCAATCTTACGATTTTGTGACATTTAGACACTTTTTGTTTATAGCAAGAGGGGCACTGCTAAATATTGAGCAAAACGGACCAAATTTTTTGTGTTCCAACTGACACATTGGGCAACTATTCCATGCTATGCCAATGCCATTTTTTAAAAATTATTTTAAAAAATGGCTCAAAAGTACATTCTTTGTGCGTTTTTGGACGTGTTCAATGCCAGAGGGGTGCGGCTAGAAATTGAACAAAATTGAAGAAATTTTTTGTTCCTTTTAACTGACCCATTATGTAACTTTTTCACGCTATTCCAAGACAGATTTCTAAAACATTTTTTTTTATCCTTCCTAACGTCGAATCTGTTACGATTTTGCAACATTTAGGCACATTTTTGTTAAAGCATGAGGGGCATTGCTAAATTTTGAGCAAAATGGACGAAATTTTGTATGTTCTAATTGATACACTAAGCAACTATTCCATGCTATACAAAAGCTGGTTTTTTTTAAATCCGAAAAATGGCTTAAAAGTGTTTTTTTCCTTTTTTTCTCACTATTTACATTTTCAGGGCCGGAGGGGCGCGGCTAGATATTGAGCAAAATTTTGTATGTATTCTAATTGACGCATTGGGCAACTTTTCCGCGCTATTCCCAAACCAATTTCGAAAAAGTTTTTTCAGCCCACCCTACTGTATATCTTAATTAACTTCCAAGATAGTAATTCCTATAAACAATCTTCAATTTACAGGTTATACACATTTCTAAAATATTAAAGCTATTGCTATTCATTGCAGAAATGTTTATTTTTAAAATTACTATGAAAAACAATTTTTGTTTAATATTTTTTATGTATAATTTATCTTTTGGAGTTTAATTTTTACAAACTAAAATTAATTCCAACTTTAAAGTATTGACATAACTGTAATTCGATATTAATATAAAAGCTAATTTTATTTGGATTGCTTTTAGGCCTTGAATAATGTAATTGATCTTCAAGCAAGTCTTCCTTGTTTTGAGTCTTATTCTTCGAAGCAGCTGCCGGAAGATGTTGATGATATTGATGCTGGAGATGCAGAAAACCCACAACTTGTCAGTTGTTACATAAAAGAAATATATGGGTATATGAAGGCATTAGAAGTAGGTTGAGTTTCATCTTTAATCCAGTGCTTATTTTGTCTATTTTGATTTTGTAATTTTTCTATTAGAAATTGTACAAGGTTAACACTTGTATGGAAAAAATTATTCTGATATATTTAACTTAAAAAGTTTTTTAGTTATTTATTATATTAGATAACATAGCTAAGTTCTCTTTTGCTTTATACTTGGCATTTATATTCGTTCTTCTCTTTGGCAGCATATTAGCTAATGTCAAAATAGTTTGAAAGTTGTCAGTGAACTTTAATCATCTTCCTCAAATTTACAATTGAGGCTGCAAGGGACAGAGTCAAATTGAGTTGGATACATATCTTAAATTAATCCAGCCATAAAAGTTGGGCCATCTGAAATTTTGTATATTTTTTTAATGTGTAAAAAACGCCAGTAAACACTCAACAAAATATGCCAATTGTCTATAGTGCAGCTCTAGCCTCTGTTTTAAAAATAATCATGAAAATATATACTAAGTTTTTAATCTTTTTTTTTAATCAAACAATCTGAACAAAGAGAAAAATTAACAGGCATTGAAATGATAGTATTATCTACCAAATTGTTTGCCAATTGAAAAATTATTGCCAAGTGGCATGGATATAACGTAAAAGTACCAATATTGGTCAACGCGGTGCCACACAACACGCCTAAAGATAAACGTAGGTGTTTCACATTAGATGGACTTCTTATATTTGATCTTGTAATGGACACAGCCTGGAAAAAAAGATATAATAGATTTGTTAAGTTGGACCAAAATCAGACTGAAAACATACCATAACGGCACCAACGTATTAGTAATGAATTATGTTGATAAGCATACTTTTAGATGTTGGATATTTGTGACAACTGTAATGCAGAAGATATTTGCTAATAAAATACAAAAGAATTTAATGAATTTATTTTGTTAAATGTTATTAATACTCATTAAATAAAATCAAAATGTCAATATCGGCTGAGTACAATGCATCTTTGAAGACGACACAAAATGTAAACAAAAACGGGGCGAATTTAAAACGTAGAGAAACAAAACGATGCATAAAAAATAATGCTTTAAAACCGCATATGCTCAGAAGTTTACATTATCAACTGACGGTAAATATATTGAAATAATTACAATAAAATTCAAGCCGCTTATTAGAAAGACTATTGTAATACATAAGAAAATAATCGGAAAAATAAGGGATACAAATTAAAATAACTTTTGGTTTTATTCTGATATAATAAAAAAATTTCATTGCTATTCCAAGAATTTTTATTTAATGTCATTAAATTTTAATGCAAGCAACTTTTAATCGAATTTGAATTCGAATTGATTCCCCATGTATTAAAGCTTGTAAATACCAAATTTCGTACCTCTAGGAGCAAAACTGGATTTGTATAAGGTTCAAACATGCAGACGACTCAGTTTTATATATAGATGGCAACTACATCTTATTTTCCAGCAAATCCTATACAGTCTAAAGTGTTTGTTAGAAATTATCTATAAATTATTTTATAATTAGTCCAAAATTATTACTACTAGGATTCTACAAAATTACTGATGTATTCTTGTTTATAATATATTGGCTCGTTTCTTCTTTGCTAATCTATTGATTATGGCATCTAATGAATTGAACTTTACTTTAGGCAATATTTCCAATAAAAAAAATGCACCTGCAATTGCAACCTGAAATCACTGGTAAAATGAGATCTGTATTAGTTGACTGGCTCGTCCAAGTTCACCTTAGATTTCATCTGCTTCAAGAAACCCTTTATTTAACTGTATCTATACTTGACAGATACGTACAGGTATAATTTTTATTCTTAACTTTAAAAATACAATTTTATTTTGACTGATGACCCTAACTGTCTTTCTATAATTTCATTTATACAAATAGTTACATAATGATATTAGTTCGACTAAAATGTTATGTCGCTTTTTAAAGTTAACTTTGAATGTTTCTAATATGTAACTTAAGTTTAAATTTCTAAGCAGAAATTTTTATTTTATAATATGCTAAAGTATTTATATAAAACTTGCAGAAATTTTTCCAAAATAACTCTTCAGTTATCTTACAGCTCCAGAACTTCTCGTTCTAGTAGACACAATACAGCTCTTTTCACCTCAATAGAGCACAAAACAGCAGTTAAAAACTTGACAAACAACTGCTAAATCGTCGCAAAAGACAATGCAATACAGTTTGCTCAGTATCTTTAGTCAACTAATTCAGTGACTCAAAATCCGCGAACTAACTCAAGTCAGGAATACAGCTCTCGCAATGAACGTTGAGAAACAACTAACTCGGTGATTCAAAATCAACTAACTCCAGTCGACTAACGGACTCGGCTAACAACTAGCTCCGTGACTCAAACAGTCAACAACTCAAGTCAACTAACTCCATCACCTGCTCTCCTGAGCTTTTATAGGGTGACCTGAGAACATACGGGAACCTTCCAGAGATAGACATTTGGAGAACTTTCCAGAATGTAGTTGAAAAGTCCTATATACATGTACAAGGGATACATGTACTGAAAATGTCGCCAAAACCGTCGCCAACTTGGCTCTATCTCGCCAATTTGGCAAGATTCCCATTACCATAATGTTAAATGCCCTGCCCCTTGAAACTCGCTTCCCAGAGTTACCTCTGTAAAACCCGTTGTCAAGCATTGGGAGGTTCATTGCAGGGAAACAGATTAAAGACTAACTATTGCACTGCCTAATGCAAAATGAACATAAATTTTCCTATTTACAAAATTAACACTACGAATTATTTACAAATATTCGTAACAATATTTCCTTATGTGTACTAGTCAAATATTAAAATAAAATTATATCAATTCCATTTAAACTAACTATAACTTGTTAGTTGCAAAATTTCACTAACATATAAATATATTTTATTTATCGTTGAATATTATGGATAATTTTAGTTACTGTCTTATAAATCCTTATTAGTACTCTGCTGTCATAAGTTAAAAACCCTAAATCCAAAAGATTCAAATGCACATTTATCCTTTATATTGTATTCATCTATTCCTTTGAAATTGTACTTATATTTTTATTGTGTAGGTTCATATGACTTGAAGAAGTTGAGCTATTCAATGAAATTAAAATTATTCTTCAAGTACTAATCGGAAAGTGTAAAAATAAGCATTTTATTTTTTTTAGATTAAAATGAATTGGATTGTATGCTAAATTTAAAAGTCATAAAATAAAATTTATTCAAATTGGGTGTTCATATTCTTTACCTGATATCGCAAACTAAAAAATTATGTTAATGTACAATATTTTCATTTATGCAGGTTGATAAAGTGAAGAGGTCACAGTTGCAATTAGTAGGCATAACTGCAATGTTCATTGCCTCAAAGTATGAAGAAATGTATGCACCAGACATTTCAGACTTTGTCTTCATAACAGATACCACCTACTCCAAGCAAGATATTTTGCAAATGGAAAAGTCAATCTTGAAGAAGCTGGACTTCAATTTAAGCAAGCCTCTGCCTTTGCACTTTCTTCGTCGTAATTCTAAAGCTGGAAATGTAAGTATTTCAAAAGTAGAAATAAGCATTTTTATTATAAAAATAAAAATTTTATTAACATTAGCTGTCAATTTATCAGTCTTCAATTAGCATACTATAAGATTGAATATCCTTGGCTAGTCTTATTCTGCTTTTATTTTGGATTATATTTTGTAATTTGAGTTTTTGTAGAAGTTTTGCGATCTTAAATCGAATAATTATTATAGAATAACTTAATGTATCTTTTACAGATTTTCATCTGGGAAAAAAAAAATTTAAAGGTTTTGGTTAAGCCAGATTTTATTAGTATTTTAGCTATATTTTAAAATACACTGGTGTCCAAAAGTTAAGCATAATTGATAATTATGTGAATAAAAAAGGAACTGTACATCAGAATGGCGGGAAACGTGATATGCGAGTGTAAAATGGTTATAAAATAAGGAAGCAAATCAAAAGAACGATAATAATTAATTTTATTATCCAAAGTAGCAGTTTGAAAGAAACTGAGAATAGCAAGGGTTCACACTTTAAAGAAAAAATGAAAGAAAACATTAAATAAAATACTGATGCTGCAGTTTAATAAGGCGTGTGGTCACCTGACAGCTAGGCACGCTGCACAGCGATTTACCATACTTGCTATGAGATGATGAATGAGTTGTGGGCTCAAATGGTTCCAAGCTTCTTGGAGAGTTCTCTTCAGTTCTGTAACGGAGCTTGGTGGGTGTGAAAGGGCTGCAATTTGTCTCCCGAGCATATCCCATACATGCTCGATAGGATTTAAATCAGGGGAGTTGGCAGGCCACGACATGCGCTGGATGTTTTCCGTTTCAAGGAAGTCGTCAACCAGCACCGCTCGGTAACATGGCGCATTATCATCCATGGATATGAAGTTAGGACCGACAGCACCTCGAAACAAGCAAACATAAGACTCAAGAACTTCGTCTCTATCTTTAACCAGTCACAGACCCCGTGTCAAAGAAATGGAGGTCTGTGCGGCCGTCCATCATGCCTGCCCATAGCATTACTCCCCTTGTTGGAAAATTATGTCTTTCCGATATGTTTCTTGGTTCAAAACGTGTTCCACGTTCTCTCAATATCGTTACCCGACTAGAATCGCTACTCAGACTAAACCAGGACTCTGAACATCACATTGGCCAACACTCCAATGTAGATGTTTCAAACTCCAGTTCAAACGAGCGCGTTTCTGAGCAGACGTGAAGGGAATGCAAACTGCTGGTCTTCTGGCATACAAGCCAGCATGATTGAGTCTCCTGTAAACAGTTTGTCTCGAAATTCGTATTCCTGTGGCGACTGTGAGCGCCAAATCCAGTGATGTGGCAGTACTGCCCCTCTGACGTCTCGCACTTATTACCAGATATCGGTCTTGGCGAGGGGTTGTGACTCTTGGTCGACCTGATACTGGTCTTCGGGTAACATCTCCCGTTCTTTGAAACCTCTGCCACAGTCTTGAGATCACAGACTGGTTCACATTCAGAACTCGAGTCACTTCGGTTTGTGATCGTCCGGATTCCAGCATTCCAACGATTCTTCCTTTCGCAAACATGTCCAATTGGCATCTTTGTGCCATCATTCACCTTGTTTGATGATTAACAACGCTCTTTTGCACAGCAGTTGCCCGAAAATTGCCTGAACTGCCTATGCTGCGTGAATCGGTTTCTCTGCGTTCCGACATGCGCAGGTGTTTCACGCAGGACGTAGTCGACTGAAAAGTTTTGCATAAACCCAATGTTTCTTCTTCACCCAATTAATATCCGCAAGAAATTTGGAATAATTTTACGAATATTCCATGTTTTTCGCCTTTTACAATTTATGCTTAACTTTTGGACACCAGTGTATATTGATATTTTGGATCCTGTCTTGCAAAATACAATTTTTCCAATTAATTGTAATGCATTGGAGAATTAAAACTTCTTGGATCTAAAACATACAAATAATAAATTCTGGTCAGTGATATTCTGTTTGAATATTTCTTTCCTTATACTGAGCAAGTAAAATGCATGAAAATGTCTGGTTAGTTGAATTTGATTTCGTGGTGCAATGGCAGCTCTAATGCCAAACTGTTATGGCAAATTAATATTTAAAACATTTTTATCCACATTATACAAAATGAATCTTCCACAAATTTGGATCTAGGAAAATCTTATGGAATACAAAATCAACCTTTAAAATTTATGTTTGAGTTCCAGATGTATGAAACCAGTTTCAATGTATATGTCTGCATAAAGGCTTGAATTTTATGGTTTGAGAAAGCTTCCTCATTTGCCATTATTTATGTTGCCTACTTTAATATAAAAAAAATTATATAAAAATGTATTGGAATCTTAGGTTTAGTTGTAAGGTTAGGTTTAAATATATGGATATTGGGAAACTCTTTGGATGTAATATTTACTTCAATGCTTTAATATGGGTGATTATGCTTTCCTCATTTCAGGTTGATGCTACAATTCACACACTGGCGAAATATCTTATGGAAATGGCTCTTCCCGAGTATGAGTTGTCGCATTGTTTACCTTCTCTTTTGGCAGCAGCTTCGTTGTATCTGTCCTTGCGTATATTAACTGATGCTCCTTGGTCTGAAACCTTACAATTCTACAGTGGCTATAAAGAGGAAGAAGTCTTGCCAGTAGTAAAGAAGCTGTGCCAAGTAATTGCAGATTCTGAAAAGTCAAAGCTACAGGTAAGTTTAAAAAGCCGTTATATTTTCATAAAAAAATTTTGTATAAAAAAATGTATTGGCTTTTATGTAAAATTTATTAGTTTTTAAGTTGGGTATTATTGTAAGTGGTGGGTATAAACATGAGTATCTTGCATAATGTATCTAAATGGGTAGATATTATCTGCCAAGTCCTTGTACATTTCAGGGATGAGTTTCTTCCGCCATGTGGCGGAATTCCGCTTTTTATTTTTTAGAAAAAAAAGAATTCCGCTCTTTCAAAGAGTTCTGCTTTTCTAATTTCTGAAAAAGTCTGTGTTTTCCCGCTTTTTCTGTCCCCCGGGGAAAATAACTTTTTTCTAAGGCTGAACCGCGAAGCAACTTCAATTCCGAAAGATCGGGAAACCTATCGCTCAGGGGTCGCATTGCATTCCTGCTCCAAGTACGAAAATCCACTGAAATGCATTTTTTTAGTCAGATTGGCGCTCATACTCCCATTTTGTACATTTCCAACTGCGCCGAAATTTGATCCTTTTTTCTCTGCTCAAAATGTAAATTCCTTCTTGCGATTATAGTATACTAATAATGCGCTTGCTTCCAAGTCTGACATCTACGGAACTATCGTTTATTTACGTTAGTATGTGATGCTTGTTTTCGTTAAACGTTACGCTGATGTAATGTCCGCTACTGCCGAGATTTATGCGACTAGGACGTGCTTTATCGCTGTGATTTAGGTTGCTGTGGTGACCATTTTCCCGGAGTATTACGCCGATATAACAGCGTTATTGCTGAGAATTGTTCCGGTATCTTTGGTGCTAACTCTGATATTTACGTTTATGTGATGGGCATTTTCGTTGATTGCTACCCTGTTATAAAATCTGAAATTTGCACCGATGTTACTGAAAGAATGTTGATATTACCGTGATTTGCGCTATCACCGAGACTGGGTGATGGTAATTTTCGTCGAGTGTTACGTCCATACAATAGCGTTATTGTTGAGAGTTGCTCCGATGTCTTAGGTTCTAACTTTGATGTTTCAGTTGGCGTGAGATTTGTTTTCGTGGAATGCCGTACTTAGATAACATCCGAAATTTGCACTAGTATTACCAAGAAAATGTCGATATTACCGAAATTTGTGCAGATATTGTGGACATTATCGCCGATACGCACGTTGTTGCGATTTTCATTTCGGCTACTATTTAGATTTTCGCCTGTATTGCAAGTCTCTATTTAAAAAAAAAGTAAGGATTTCTTGTATTTACAAATATTTGTTCCTTTAAATTAGCGGTAGGAAAGATCAGGGATTCGCGGCAGTATGCCCCTTGCGCCGTTAAACTTCAACCAACCAGGGATTCGCGCTTTGTGTTAAACTGTAGAAGGCATGAAATCAATCTTTATGCATCCAATTTGGATATTTTTTTCTTGCCTGTTTGTAACTAAAAATATATTTTTCTTAGTTCTCTAAGAGTGCATGATTATTTTTTAGCATATATTTAAAAAAAAAACTAACCAAATGTGTCTTATTTTTGTATGGATTACACAAAACAGACTTAACCTTTAACTACTGTGGTTGGGTGGTTTGAAGTTTTTGGCGCAAGAGCTGCACATGGTTCATACTGCGTCAAATTGATGAACATAGGTTTAAAGTTTAAGAAACATAGTATTAGAAAAATTAAAATAAAAGTCGGATGCGATATTTTAGGGGGTGGAAGCATTCCACAAAAAATGACTAGAAGTCTGTCAGACCGCTTACAGCAGTTAAAGGTTAAGATCATTTTATTTCCATGGACCTTGAGATTTCACATGGGAACCCTCTATAATCCATTTAGACAATGGAGAGTGTTAGAGAACAAACCACTACAAAAATTACTATTTCTCAGCTTGCTTTGTCATAATTTATTATTTAATTACATTAGAAGTTTTTTTATATATAAATTAAATGCTAGTATAATTGTCAAATTTCAGTTAGCGGTTTTAATTTTTTTGAGTTAAAAAAAATTATCTTCCAATAAATATAAATAGCCCTAAAAAAACCTGCTAAGTGAAGCTATCGGTCCAAACAAGTTATGAAATCTAATGCTTGCCACTAAGCAGCCTTGTTTCACTTTGTTTGCATGGGAGGAGAGGGAGTACTTTGTATCGAATTAAATTATTTTGGATTATTGGGAAGAACTTCTATAGGTAATTGGTACTAGGCAGACTAGAGTTTTTAAAGAAAAAAATCTTATTTCATCAGTTGTTAAAAGTAGCTCTAACTGAGATTATTTCGAAAAACTTTCAGTGATGAACCGAACCTTATGGTTGGTTGGTTTTTGTGGCGAAAAAGCAACACTAGGGCCATGCTGTGCCCCGATCCTTATGATATCATGTCATCATTGAAAACTTCCTAATATTTTAATTGTTGGCAAAGAGGTTAATAAATGTCATGCTTTTTTAATTTATTTTTTGAGTAATGCAATCAAATTAATGTAAATTTAGAATGTAAACGTATTTATATAATGAACAAGTTACACTTTTTTTTACTTTAAATTAATTTGAAATATCAAGGTTGAAATTTGCAAAAATATTTGCTGCATCACTAATTTAAATGCAATAATTTACTGCTCCAAAACCACATTTTGCTGCTCCACAATCGTGTTTCTTCTGCTCCGACAGTGCTCCAAAATCACATTTTGGCACTTACATCACTGAGCTGTGTTGAAAGTTATTTTAACTGAAATTGTATGTACAATTGTTTTTTGCTTTTTATTCTATTGGACAAGCTGAACGGTAGGAATAAAAATTTAAATATAAAAATTTTAGTACTTAAAATGTTGTTTAAAAATTTAGGAAACTAGGTTTAAATATATTTGGCCTGTTTGTCACTATAGTATAGTTGCTTGAAGTTGTTTGACTTTTTAAGTATAGCTTAAAATGTGTTTTACGCATAAAACGTTTGGAGTTTTGATTTTTTGCCAAACTCATCCCTGACATTTAAAGTATACAAATTGATGAAACCTAAAAATATTTTGTGTATTCATTCTTGATTTTAAGCACATGCCCTTGCATGCAATATTTTTGTTGATCTTGAATTAACTGCTCAGTAAAACCAGTTTAATTATGTGCTTTATGAAAGTAATATAATTAACTTATGATTTTATTTCATCTTTAGACTGTAAATTATTGATTTTATTTATTTACAGGCAGTGCGTTTGAAGTATAGCAGCAGCAAATTGTTCAAGATTAGTGCTATCCCTCAGTTGAAGTCTTCTACAGTAGTTGAATTGGCAAATAAATAATAAAATATACTTTGTATTGGACATCAACTTAGACTCTGACTAAAAGTCTTGCAGGGATGCACTTACTATAGACAAATTTTACTTGAATTTTATTCCTTGTAAATGCTTTTATGCGCGATGTATTTATCCATATAAGTTTGTATATAAATCTTATTGTAATTTCCTATTAAAATTGTATTGATCTACTTTTAAAGTATGTGTTTCATCAGAAGTAAAATTAAAGCTGAATAGACAACCAATAAACAATACTCAATTCGCTTGCTAAATTGGATTTCTTATTAAGTAGAAGGTTCTGACAGACTTAACAAATTATAAAGCCATATCCCTTGAATGAGATCTCATTAACAAACTAATGAATTGGTTCTATGAGGTTGTTTTTTTTTTAAATTAGATATTGCTTCTAGATGTCGAACTATTAAAGATTAAAATTTTTAAGAGCTTTTTAACGAATTTTTGGATTTCCTCCTTTTTGCTCTCTGATCACTCTCGCCCCTGAAATATATTCTTGACGTTTCCGTCTGAATGTTTGGAAATTGGATAAAAAATAAAGATTGTATTGCTTGGAATTGGTCTGGAAGATGGAATTTCGGTCTGTTTTAATATATTTAAAACTAGAGCTGAATATTCCATGCTTCGCTACGAAATTTTACAATGTTCAATATTTTAGCTGCGTGACCACGCGTTGCAGAGATCTGTCATTGGTATATAGGCTCCCAGGAAGGTTCATTGCTACGCAAGACCGAGCTCGCTTCGCTCTCTGAAAATTTCATAATAACCACATGCTTACTTCACTCGTTGAAAAGTTCATTGCTATGCAAGCATGGGCTTGCTTAAAGGTTCATTGCTGCGTAAGCAGAAGCTCGCTTCACTCACTAAAAACTAATTACTGCATAAATCCTTACTATTGGAAGCTCTCCTCATTAATACAACATCCCTTTGAGAATATTTTAACACTTGTTTGTGAAAAGTGAAATTAGAAGGCCAATACTACGTATGTCGAAATTTTCAGAGCTCTATTAGGCTATTATAAGTCACTTTTTGTGAAAATATTAATGAAAAAAATATTATGATTTATAACAAATTTACACAGAAATATCAAACAAGTGGTTGTAGGGACTGAACCATTACACCATATGGCCGTCGCCAATAAGTTGTGAGAGTTGCTGACTGACCACCGACAATGGCATCCAAAAGCACTGACAGTGCAATACATTTTTTTAATAGTATTTGTCAGGGTCGGTCTGGTTCACCTCTGAGGGCGGTGGACCAACATTCGAGAGGGCGCCTTATCCTTTCTCACACCAAACTCGCCTTATCCCTTCTCACACCTATGTTTTCTTTTCGTGGGAGGGGGGTTATGGTCGAAAGGTCCCCGCCCTTTCAACGGCCTTGTCCCACACCAATGAATAATCTCACTCATTTTGCATGAGCCACTGCGGCATCACGGTGAATTAGAACTACCCGTGGTTCCGCAATGTAGCACTTTCCCAGATTTATAGAAATGAACAAAATTGAGTGAAAGCCTTAGTTTTTATGTATAAATTTTCATGTTACAATGCTAAACACAAATTGCTCATTATGATAACTAAGAAAGATACAAGATCTCTCCCGATCGAGAGAGCAGAATATTACAATGAATATTTTTTTTTTCCAAATTAACCCTTGGTTAGACGCGTGACCTTTTGTCTTGCGGTTAGTCGTGTGGGGAACAAATTTCCCCCAAATTCAAATTTTCGTGCATATCATTAAATTTGTGACTAAATATCAAAGTAAGTAGGTATTTTAATTAAAAACGCAACATTATTGAACAGAATGAAAAAATATTTTTAAAAAAAATTGTACGAATGCTTTGATTATGGGCTGCCCTACAATCAATTTATCAATAGATTGATAAATTGGTTGTAGGGGACATTTGTCAACCGCGCAAACTAACAAAGAGTTAAAACACGATATATTTAAAATTTACAATTGATGCAGATTTTTAATGATCATTTAACTTTTTAAGTAGAATACTTTTATCGTTACGAAATTAAAGAGCTTTATGAACAGTTGATATTGTCTTAAAATAGTATGTACCACAGACTTTAATAGCTCAAAAAATAAAAATATAGCAAAAGGTCATAACTGTATTTGATACTGATGAAGTAATTGATTAGAAGAAGAAAAAAAAAATTCACAGCGAGGTGAGCAGTTGTCATTTTCAGTGACTCGGACCTTCCCGTAATGAAATAACTACAAGATTGAAGATGAATCTTATTATTTTTGATAATAATTGAAATTGATTGAGGAAATTTTTTTTATCGTTGTCTTATGGAAACTGAAAAAATTAAAAAATTTTAAATGTCTCAAGAATTGGACTGAAAATATATATGAAATACGTTTACGGTTAAAAATTTAAATGTTTTCACCTGTATGCAAATGTATTTTTTAGTAATTTCAATAGTAATGTAAAACATTCCTTTAATTGTTTTTATGAATAGTTTGTAATATTCATGTTAACTAAAATGTTATTAAGTTTGCCTAGTGAACTGTCGAGTTTATAAAAGAACTGAGTTTAAAAATTATTTAAAGGACTTTGTTAACAAAATTGCTAATGTGACGTTCATGTACAATGGTAAACAATGGTTTTACTGCCGATAGAGTTAATATGGTCTTCTGTATTCTATTTTTTATCCCAGCGTCTTCTTAATCCGAAAAATATTTCCCAAGTGATGACTCAATACGAAAAAAATCTGTCTTAAAAAAAATTACTTACTCATAATATGATCTGCATGAAAATTCGGTCTTGGTCAAACAGTTTCCTTAACCAATAAAAGTAGCTCCCGCCCTCTTAAATATAATTCATACGAGGACTCTTTACCGCTTATTGTATGCCCCTCCCCCCCCCCCCAAAAAAAAAAAGGGAATGGGCAAGTGTCGCCAGTCTAATCGATAACAAGAAAAAAAAAAGTATGGGGAGACTTTGGTTTTGCGAGTTTCCACGATGGGAGGTGTTGCTTAGGGGCCTATCTAACTCCTCTCCCAGCTCACACACACATATAGTTGTGGTTTCATGATAACCGTGCTAGTGTAATTTAAAATAAATCGTATAAGTTATTCCATATTCAAAGATACAGATTAACTCACTTTAAAATAAAAAAACTTAATTATTTAAATTTAAAAACTATATTTGAAAATTTTTTCACTGTTCTCGGAGGGCGCCGTGCAAAGGTTCTGGAGAGGGCGCACCGAGATATGTCCCGGTGTTTATGTAAGGTACAAGTGAAATGGTCAATGACACAGCGCAATACAGTAAAATGCTTGAATTAGTATGAAGAAAATTACATTTTGGAAAAAGAAAAAATGGAATAAAAGGATTGAATTTCGGTGCAGTTGAAAAAGTACAAATTGCGTGGCGCAGGAATGCAACCCCTGAGCGGGAGGTGTTTTTCTTTTTCCGATTTTGAGGAAGTAAAGCATCTTCGCCATTCAGCCTTATGGGGGTGGGGGGGGGGGGGATGATTATTTTTCTGTGAAAAGGAAAAGAGAGAAAAACGGATTATATTCTGTCAGGGATTTGGAAAAACGAATTTTTTTAGAAAAAGTGGAGACAAAAAAATCCCTGTAGTGTATGCGCAATTTTGACCAAAACCTTGACAAGTCCCATGGCCAGCACTAAATCGCATGCAATAGTTGAATATCTTTGTCAATCCGTTCGTGGGTTATGCTGACCACGCGGACTCACATTTTTTCAAGACTACTTTTTTGAAATCAGGATATTCCAAAACGTGGAGGAATCCAAAATAAATCTCTCTCACTTTTTTTTTTTTTTTTTTTTTTTTTGACTGAATGTAATAGTTTTATTACCTTTTCCTATGTTAACATATGTGTAATTAATTGAAAGTAATAAAAGTACACCCCTTTTGTACATTTAAAAGAGTCAATATACACCTGATTCAGCTGCTTTTTGAAAAATATTGTATAATATAAAAGATTGACCATTACTTTTAAAAGCCCAAGAATGGGTAGGTTGTCTGGACATTACATTCATTCTCAACATCTACTATTAGCACTTATCTGTGTAAGTTATCGTATTAAAATTAAATTCCGGGACTTCAGCATAATCTTGCGAAGAATTTTTTATTTCCATCTGTCGTCTACAACCGTATGGTTGTGCAGCACAATTGAAGCCATTACATTTCCCATGTGTATATCGTCACTGTAGAATAGTCATAAGGAAAGCACGCACTAGTCAATAAATCACCTCGCAATTACTCAATAGATACCAATCGACAGCATTTCTTTTGTACACAAGTTATTTCCAGTCAAATGTCAAATTAAAAAATTTTTTGCTCACAACGTCTCAATGTATTACTTTCAATTACTCATATGTTAACAATGAGTTATGAAAGTTTTGGATTCGAGCAAAAAACTTTCGATTTTTTTTGCCTGCCTTTGGTCATCATAACTCTCGAACGGACCTCCAATGTTTAACTTTGGCATACGGGTTAGTGGTGGCAATGAGACTTGTCATGAGAATAATTGCCAAAAAACGGCTTCAATAATTTTGATCAAAATTGCTGTGGTAATGTAGTGTTCTAAATATCCCCACCTAAATTCCAGTATAAATACCATAAAGACGCATAAGAAAAATAATTTTTTTTAATACAGAGTTCCCTTCTCTTGAGCAATACCCAGCAATGAGTTTTTCTTTCTTTTACAAGAAAGACTAATATGTAATATTTAGCGAAAGTATCACTTTCAAATATTTTACAATTAAATCATATTTTGGGAAGACAAATAACAAGGCATATGCCTAAAATCAAAGCTGAGAGATGTCGAAGTCTCCGTTCCAAGCCAGGGCGAACCGGTCCAGTCCAACCTTAAGGCTCCTTGATACCGTCCATCTTGAATTTCCCCTCTAATGTTAACGTCCCCTCTAATGGCAACGGGAAAATATGCTTGAATTTTGCTAAAGAAGTTTTGAGAATATTTCTGCAGGGTTTGTTCTATTAGATAGATATATCTTTGAGGATTCTTTTAATCTTTTTAGTTTTGTCAAAAAAAATTTTAATTTTTTTTTAAATAGAAAAAATATAATCCTTTTTACTTTAACTTCATTTTACAGGAAAAGGAATAGAGATATTTAAAAACTGATGACTGAAAAATAAATATTGAACCATTATCTGTTTAGTTCAAGTTTCAAAACTTCATTTTTATTTTTCAAACTGTCAATTTTAGACAAACTTTGAAGCTAACTATAAGAGAAAAATGTGAAAACCACGCCTCCCATAAACTCCGCCTTAATTGTCGGAGAAGAGCTGGATTTTTTTTTTTACTTTGTGGAGTGGATAGGAGAGAAGGGGGGAGGGAATCGCTTCCCTTTTCTAGGAAATGGAATGGGGTTCTTGTCTTTCCTTTCATAAAGATTTCGGGTTTTGGTGTGGTGCAGTAAAAGGTGGCTGATGATTGCATATTGAAACTTGTCCTTCATGAAAACGTTAGTTCATTTTCCAAGATTGAATATTTTAGAGGGAATGAGAATATATTTGATATAAGAAAAGTTTAAGTTTTCGATTTTTTTTTTTTGGAAAACTCCTAAATTAGGAAAATGTCCGAATATAGTAGAAGTAAAATAGGATATAAAAAACAAAAAATTGCTCCGTTCACAAAACTTGACAAAAACATTTCATTTATCACGAGACTTGGTAAAAACATTTCATTTATCATGAAAATGAAGAATCAAAAGAGTATAAAAATATCTAGCAAAGAAGGGTGTTTTTTTTTTGGGGGGGGGGGGGAGCGTGGGAGATTAGGGGATTTTTATAACTAAAAAACTAATTTTGGAACTATCTAAGTATTTGACGCATGATTTTAGAGTATTTTTTTATGCTAAATCGAATGAAAAAAAAAAGCAAGACGTTAAAACCAATCTAGAAGAAGTTACAGTACATAAACGAAAGCACACGTGAAAAGCGAGGAAAGGTAAAATACGACATAAAGAAGTAAAAAATTGGTCCGGTCATGAAACTTGGCAGTGACAAAAACTTTTTGTCATGAGAATAAAGAAACTATAGCATAGAAGGACGTTTTTTGAGAGGGGGAGGTTTTTTTTTTAAACTGAAAATTAATTTTATTATAATCTAGGCCTGTGAGACGTGTGAAGTATTTTTTGACGCTGAAACGAATGAAAGAAAAAGCAAGACGATATAACTATTTTATAAAGTCATAGTCATTTTTATAAATGAAATTACTTGTAAAAACTACTTTATTTCCTTACTTATTTTTTATCACTAATGTTTTTGCTTACTTACTATTTCAATTATTCATAACTATTTACTTATTTTATTGCTAACTGGTACTTTTTCGATAAAATTTTGGTTGTTTTTTAACTTTTTCCACTCAGTTTTGGTTCATTACATGAACTTTTAAAATTACATGTATTTTCGTATATAAAATGGACAAATGGACTATAACTGTTATAGAGGATAGTTATATCGTCTTTTTTTTTTATTATTCGAGTAAAAAAATCATCAATTTCATCAAAAAATACTCCACACGTATTCGTATTCTCTCTCTCTCTCCCCCCCCCCCCCCTCCCCACCACTTCAAAAACACACTTCTCTGCTAAATAATTTTTTATTTCTTTGCCTAATTTTAACTTTTCTCGCTTTTTACATGTTTTTTCGTTTATAAGAAGGGCTAACTTTTTCTTGATTGGTAATAGCGTCTTGCCTTTTTTTTTCATTCGATTCAGCATCCAAAACTATTCTATAAACATGCGTCACATGATCAAGGCCTGGTCATGACAAGTTGGGGTCCAAGGCCCGGACACTTTTAATAACGTGTTGTAAAAAACTTGTAGGAAATTTATTGTTCTACAGCTTATATTTACAAATTTTTTCTCTAAGACGTACCATTATGGAGACAAAAAAACTCGACACAAATCTTAAAAAAATAGTATTTTTACGAAAAAGTGTTGACTTTCATGCGGCTTAACTATATACATAATAGTTCTACAAAAAAACTTCATGCACAAAAGTTGTAAAAAATTTAATACTCTACAACTTTTAAATATAATCTTTGTTTCTAAAATGCATTGGCAAACAGTTACAACGTATAAACTGAAAAACGACTTGGTTTTTGGTGCACCCTGCACCACAAGGGTAAATAGGTCAAAAACTTGGTTTATAAACCACGGGACAGACCTTTATAACATATTAAAAAAAATCAGAACTACATAACCTTTTGCAAAGAAAAAGGTCTCTATCGCATTCACTAAAATGCTAATTTCGTTGAGAACTTAAATCCATCTTGATTTGCACACTATTTAAATATGCGTCATGTTCTTTTTGTAAACTGTCCCATTGGTCACTATAATTATAGCTGAACCTCCAAGGTTCATTATTTAGGTTTAAAAACATTCTTTTCTGTTTCAGAAAATGTATTAAAATAAATTTGTTGAAATTGAATTTGTTTGATAACTGTCCCGAAGGAATATTAAAATACCTTATAAAGATTTAGAGTTATCTATTTTATTGAGGATAATTTGACAAAATTTATGTAGGTGCTAAAAACAGATTTTATTACTTGTTATCACTCTAACGAACTTTGACGAATCAGTATGTGAATTATTAGTATTGCAACAGCTTGCCTTGGTCTCTATTAAATTGAAATTTTGTTTCAAAATGAATATAATGAAATAGTAAATATGATTGTATCTTTAAGTTTTTTTTGTTTTTTTTATGATTTTATAGATGACAATGTCCTAAAATGTGCTTGTAGAGTGTAGGAATTTGAAGGATTACTTTTTTTCTTCCAGGAAATATTGCCATATGTTTAATGTAAAAGAACACCAAAACGGACAATAATATTGTTCCCTTGCAAAATTATTTGCTGTTTTTTTTTTTAATTATGTTTACCATAATTTTTCTATGTAACGACATAATTAAAATACAAATAATCTTTTTTTAATACAAATAATCTTTTTATATATTGAGCTATTCATAATTTAAAAAATCTATTACCTTTGTTTTATTATTAAAAAATAACTTTATGGTGTTACAATCCAGAATTCACAATTGAATTAAATTCCAAATAAACGTCTCTTGAAATTGATACGTTGTAATGAGTTTCAGGATAATGTAGTTCTTATGGTACCATGGATAACTTTTTTTATCAACTCGTCTGGCACCCCTATTTATACTTTTTTTTTTAATTAACAGTACAAATCTATTTCTAAACGTAAATATATTTATTTTTAATTAAAAAAAATTATTAATATTAAATAAGTTTCAATTTTTTTTTTTTTTTTTTTTTTTTTTTTAAGTAGCATTACAGCTATTCATGACTTGAAGTGAGAAGCGGTGCATAGATGGCGCTGTAAACCGGACGAGACCACAGAACTTTTCGCAACTTCCGGTTGTTGTTTGATCTCCGTGTTTGTGCATACAAACTGAGTCTTTCTCAGTCTTGGTATTTATCCATAGTTATAAATTTTAATCATAATGAATAAAGTGTATTCAAGAAGGAAGTATGGGGTGATGTGGCTTCGTTCCGCAATGTGGTATGAAAACTGGAACCAATAATGTTTCGCAGATTAAAAGCCACAGATTTCCGAAAGATGAGGACGATTTTTAATAGGGCTATACATCTCTAAAATTTTCAACATAAGTAGTTTTGGCCTTCTAATTGGACTTTAGAAAAACAAAATTTTAAATTTTTGGTTAGTACGTTATTAATTTTTTTTTTTTAAATAATTA
This sequence comes from Linyphia triangularis, assembly GCA_963978545.1. Lineage (NCBI taxonomy): Eukaryota > Metazoa > Arthropoda > Arachnida > Araneae > Linyphiidae > Linyphia > Linyphia triangularis. The sequence continues at coordinate 48,023,909 of OZ021729.1, read as the reverse complement.
ATATAAATTTTACAAAACGTTTTCAAATAGGGCTAGAGCTTTGAAATTTTCAACATAAGTAGTTGTGGCCTTCTAATTAGATTTTTAAAAACAGAATTATTATTTTTTTTTTCTTGTTAAGAAATATTTTACAAAACGATTTTTTTTTCTTGATAAGGGAGAGGCTTTCAATATTAAGTAGCAATTAGATTTTAGTGAGTGAAGCGAGCTTAATGCTTACGCAGCAATGAACCTTTCAGAGTGAAGCGAGCCTATGCTTGCTGCTTGCATAGTAATGAACCTTTTAACCAGTGAAGTAAGCCTGTGTTTATGTGTCAATGAACTTTTCAGCGAACGAAGCGAGGTCGATTTTGCGTAGCGATGCACCTTCCTGCGAGCGAAGCGCCCAAAACTGGAACCTATACACGAATGACAGATTTCCGCAACGCAAGGCCTCACATCAAGCTAAAATATTGCACTTGTTAAAATTTCGTTGCGAAACACGGGTATTCAGCTAGTATTAAATATATTATTTATGTCTTAAAATGTAAAATTATATTGCATGAGCTGAAACTTTTGAGAAAAAAAATCTTTATTTCATCAAATTGGGTATCTAAAACAAAATTTGGTACATATAAACGTATCCAAACGAGACTTCTCGCCAATGTCTGGTATCATAAACAGACAGTTGGCTTTAAAAAAAACATCCAATGGATTGGATAAATCGATCCCTCCATCTATAATAAATTTCTCTTTGTATCTCATCTGAGCTAAAAGCTCTAATTTTTTTAAATAGTTGCTGCTCATTTGAGTTTTTAAAAGCAAAACAAACCTTGAAACGAAATGACAAATGAATTGAAAACAAACGGAGAGACTCTGCCGGAAGTTAGTAACCGGAAGACGCGGGAAGTCTTCCAATCAGAGACGACTTGGGATTTGTTTCCAAACATCAACCCATGAATACACACAGCCCACTTACTAGGATAGCGAGACCGGCTACAACCTCAACAAACTAGGTTCCTCATATTACCCGGGCAAAAGAAAGTGATTAACTTCTTGACAGTGTGACCTCTGGGGCCATATGAGAAGTATCTCCTCACTAGGTTCCCCCTTTTGCTGACATTATCAATCAGCCACTGCTGTCCAATCAAGTATCACTAAACGGAGAATATGGACCCTCCCCCTGCGTTGCCACCCAAACGAGTTCAAAGCAAAATCGAAAAAATTTCGGAATAGCAAGGACCCTTAAAACTTTATTGAGTAGATTTAGAGAGAGCACCGGATGTCTTTCCTCCCTGACCTTGCAATAGGGGGTGGATGGGGAATGTTATCCGAGTTAAGTGTCCAGTGTCAGCTGCCCCTACAAGCCGAAACCCTGGGATATCTTGTCTCATCCACTTCAACAGTCGCGAGCGAAAACCCCTTTGTCTATAAATCTTCAGTTCGTATTTTTGCGGTCAACACTCCCACTGTGTATCCTGTCCTCCTCTGGAATTTTCTTGGGAGATGACCACTGTATTTTTAAGGGGTGGGTGACAACGGATGCTGACATCTCATCCCTCGGACAAGTCGCCACCGGACAACTCGACCCCGGACATCTCATCCCCCGGACATCTCACCACCGGGCATCTCGCCACCGGACAAGTCACCACCAAGAAAGCGCGGATCGAGGGTGTTGTGTGGGGAAAACGATTTTCTTACGAGGAACTGTCGAAGCTGAATGGTGGGACTTGCGTACGTATTCAAGAAGGCATAACATTGAAGTTATCTTTTAACCCCTCCTCCCGGCTGAACATTATTGGTGTTATTTAAATATTAACGAAATATTTTATTACAGTCTTGATTACATTAATGTTAATTCAAGGTATGAATATTTTTAATAATATATGAGTTATTAAAATATGGAATTGTTATACTTCGGATTTTTTTTTTATTTTTACCCCCCTTCTCGGCGTAGAGACGTTTCTTTTTGACGAAAGAGATGTAATAGTATCGAGAATATATAGAAACTTCGTATATTTTAAATGATGCAGGGTAACACTGATGTGTCAGATGGTTATCAGGCGCGGATCTAGAGATATATATTAGGAAAGACGGAGGTGCGTGTTGCATATGGAGAAAGTTTTTATTAATATCTTTAATAAGTAATAAGTTAGTAAAGTATTGAATTTCCGGATATTTTTTTTTCTTTCTTTTATTTGATTAAAAGGAGATTTAATAGTATCGAGAATATATAGACATATCATGTATTAGATATGATAAAGGATAAGACTGATGTCTCACAGGTGACTGTCAGGCACGGATCTAGAGAGGCGGAGGTGCGCGTTGCATACATATGGGGAAAGTTTTTATTAATATCTGTATTAAGTTATTAAAATATGGAATTGTTATATTTAAGATTTTCTTTTTCTTTCTTGACGTATAGACGTTTCTTTTTGACGAAAGAGATTTGATAGTATCGAGAATATAAAGACACTTCGTACGTTTGATATGATGCTGGGTAAGAGTGAGGTGTCAGATGGTTGTCAGGCGCGGATCTAGAGATATATATTAGGAGGGGCGATGGTGCATGTTGCGTACACATGGGGAAAGTTTTTATTAATATTTTTAATAAGTTATTAAAATATGGAATTGTTATATTTCGGATTTTTTTTTCTTTTCTTTCTTGACGTATAGATGTTTCTTTTTGACGAAAGAAATTTGGTAGTATCGAGAATATATAGACACTTTGTATATTTGATATGATGCAGGGTAAGAGTGATGTGTCAGATGGTTGTCAGGCGCGGATCTAGAGATATATATTAGGAGAGGTGGGGGTGCGTGTAGCGTACATATAGGGAAAGTTTTTATTAATATCTTTAATAAGTAAAAAGTCATTAAATTATGGAATTTTTATACTCCGGATATTTCTTTTTCTTTTTGGAATGTAGATGCAAAGACATTTAATAGTATCGAGAATATATAGATACGAGTGAGTTATAACACTTGGTATATCTGATATGATGAGAAGCAAGTTGATGTATGTGTAAGATGATTGTCAGGCGCGGATCTAGAGAGAGATATTGGGGGGGGGGAGGGGGTTGCGTATTGCTTATATATGAGGAAGGTTTTTATTAATATTTTTAATAACTAATGGAGTATGGTCTAATAAATATGGAATTATTATATTTCGGGGATTTTTTTTTTTTTTTTTGACGTAGATGAAAAGACATTTTATAAAATCGAGAATATATAGACACGAGTGAGTTATAACATTTCGTTAATCTGATATAATGCAAAGCAAGTTGATGTATGTGTAAGATGATTGTCAGGCGCGGATCTAGAGAGAGATATTGGGGGGGAGGGGGTTGCGTATTGCTTATATATGAGGAAGGTTTTTATTAATATTTTTAATAACTAATGGAGTATGGTCTAATAAATATGGAATTATTATATTTCGGGGATTTTTTTTTTTTTTTTTTTTTTTTGACGTAGATGAAAAGACATTTTATAAAATCGAGAATATATAGACACGAGTGAGTTATAACATTTCGTTAATCTGATATAATGCAAAGCAAGTTGATGTATGTGTAAGATGATTGTCAGGCGCGGATCTAGAGAGATATAGTAGGGGAGGGGTGCGTATTGCGTACGTATGGGGTAAGTTTTTATTAATATTTTTTATTATAATTAGTATTTAAATTATGAAATTTTTATATTTCGAAGATTTGTTCCCCTTTTTGACTTAGAGGAAAAGACATTTTATAGTATCGAGAATATATAGACATGAGTGAGTTATGACACTTCAAGGATCCAGTGAGGTATACCAGGCAAGGATCTTGGGAGGATTTATTACGAAGAATATGCGAGCTGCTCACGTGAATTAAAAAATGGTGATGCACTAACTGTTACAAGATCATCGATTTTAAATTAGGTATTGCATAACGCCAACGGGATTCAATCGTGAGACTAATTGCACGCTAGGCACACAACATGGTCAGTAAGAGCTCTGAAATTTTTACCGTCGACGACGTTTTCTCGCCAACGCGGTATGTTGAAAAAATAATAAATTGTTTTTGGTATTCGATGACATGGCTTAAAATCGCAATGAGGAAAGGTTACGGCGTTTTCATACTATAATGAGAATATTTAGCCATTTTCGTTTCAACCCTTTCAATTCCTTCTATTTTCAGCCTAGTTGATGGCTGTGTTGTTGACGTTCTTGCATGCCATAGGTTAACGCAAAAGCTCATGCAATGTGTTTAAAAGAGTACTAAATCCTTTTCCTCCCAGGCATTCCAACACCTTCTCGGGCACAACCTTTAACGAAATTCCTTTTATCGTAACTGGTGTGAAGTTCAGCACAGTTAAACATACAAAGCGGGTACTGAAAAAGAGTTGTCCGACAATGGACAACCCATATTGTATCTTAAGTAACCTGACTAAAATTGGTTTTTCAAACATAATTCATACATCTGCCTCTGTTCTTAGTTTTTGACTTTTAAAGGATTTTTTCAGATTTTAAACAAAAATAAAAGACAGAAATACTAAATATAAAAATAGCAATTTTAAAAAATGAAATATTTATAAGATTTTATTCTGGCATGTTTATACGGATATGTTGGTACTTATAATGAACAACAGGTCTTCAACTAAAACTAAAGTTGTATTGATAAACAGTTTTATTTCTATTTAATACAAATTTCTTTATCTACCCACTCAATCTTCAGTGATGTGATTCTACATATATCTACAGTAAATGTAAGACTTCCAAAGTTTTAAGTTAACATTTCTTAATTACTAAAATAAATTCTTCCAGCCCCACATCTTAGATTACTTTATCATCATTGTAAGTTTTAATAACTAGAATTTGACAGAAAAATTAAAATGTTTTTCTATGCTTCTGTATAAACTTCCCAATAAATAATTATGTTATGAAAGCTGAGTCTACTGTTTCATAGTATTATTACACTGATGATTATATTATTTATCCTTTTGCATGAATTACACATGAAATGGTTCTATATAGATATCTATTAAAAATATAGTTCCTACTTATAAGTGTTTCAATTTTAGAGACCCCATGTTCAATGGAAAGTTCTAAAAGATATTTCTAAACCTTTAGTCTTTGCACACATTTCTTAGAAAGTCGATCTTTTATGACTCCTACGCTGACATTTTGAACTTTTAATGTTACTACAATATACTTGACGGTAATATCGTCAAAAGTTACTCTCCACTCCTTTCGTTGTATAAATAATTATTTATTTAAATTTGCTTTATTTTACTTTATATATTTTGTGTTAATCAATATCTTCCATTTGATAGTCAAATCAGAATTGAAACAGCATTTTTTATAATCTAATTATTTCCAATTTTATATTTTAATAAAAATTGTCGCCCGACAATGGACACCACTGCACAGAAAATGTGGTTTTCTTTTCTCAGAAAAAAAACTAGTTTACTAAAACGTGTTTTCGCACATGTCCGCCAACTTAACCCTAAGGATACAAAATAGCAGTGACTGCCTCTCCTTGGTAGAGAGTAGTTCCCGAAAATCATTTACCCTCATCAGGGATTCTTTTGTATTTTCCCCCACCCTATTAGCTGCAGGCACATACAGCTTGATATTTTATTCCGAAGCCCTTGTGTGAAAAAGAAAGACCCCCTTCAAACGCGATAGTCCCTCAATTAACACCATGGGGGGGACTGGCGCCAAATTCTTGATCTACCTTTTCACTTACAGCTGAAGGGATTTATTCAACAGTAAGATGTACAAGATGGATATTCGCACAAAATAGTGTGAAAAAAAAAACAAAAAAAAAAAAAACAGTCGAATGAGCAAATGCATATAATATGCATAATGAAGCTATGCGTATTACTCAAAGTGAAGTTATGCAGTTACTATTATTAAGTTATGCATTTTGTTCAAATAGTAGCACAATTATGGAGTAGAGAAAAGATTAAAAAAAAGGGGAGAAAAAAAAAAGAAGAAAAAAAAAAAATGCCAGATACTTTTTTAAACTGAAACTTTCAACCCTTAAAAATAATGCATAATTAAATGTTAAAAAGTCTATTGAAAGTAATTTATATTACTTGTAAAAAACATTTAGGCTGCAAATGGAAACTCTCCAAACCCTCCTTCTGAAATAAATATTTAAATCTTTTTTCCGTGATAATGAAAACGCATAAGATTTATCTAGTGAGGCTAAAATATTTCTTAAATTAGGAAAAATAAATATTTTATATTGTGAAAAATGGCAACTTTTGGATGCGCTAAGTATATTATATTTTAAAAGCATATTAGGTAAAAGAAATGGTCAATTGTTTGAAATAGAGAGTTTATTTGCATTTGGTGCTATTTTTATATAAATTTATTGTATGTTTACTCTGAAAAGTGTATTTAACCAAAGGTTGCCTTTATAATAATTTTAAAATTCAAAGTCTCAAATATAGACATAATACATAAAGTATAAATTAAATTTTAAAAAACTATCAGAGTAATAATCATAATAAATATGTTATTATTAACTATGTCAAAAAATAAATTAAAAATATTGCATTTTAAATAATTTAGAGCAATAGGAAGTTGTATAAAAATACGATTGATCTGGTTATCTAAGACTTTTGTCTCCCCTTAAATGCTTGTTTAAGTTATTATTTTTTAAATTTTAACTTTCAAAATCTATCTTTTACAGTAGTTATATATATTTTTAGTAGGTAGAAATCTGAATTTCGAAACTGTTTAATTTAATAATAAAGATATAAACACACTTTTTAGGCAATGAAAAATCTATTAATATTATTTTTAGATACACTTCCATTTGACAATCATTCTTCATGTTTGTATCTTCATTTAAATTTCTAGATAAAATAGCTTTTTCTCACATTTTCATAAAGTAACCATGAAAAAATATAAAGTAAAATTTATAAAATGTACCATTTAGAAATTAATTTCTTAACCAATTTATATTATTGAGTTTTCATCATTCAAAAAATTATGGGAACTACTGTAAATATTTATTCATAATCCTGAAATATTTTATATTCGTGATGTGTTTTTGTATTAAAAATGAACTTTCGTGTTAAATAAATTTGTTTTATTTTTCGATGTTTCAAAAGCATTTTTTTTTTTTTTTCGATTTGCGATTAACGCATGCAGAAGCAGCATCTAATGATGTATTCTTCACTTAGTCACTTTTAGTTAATAACTAAAATCTTTCTTAATATTATATGCTGTTATTAAAGTTATTTAAATTTCAAAACACTTACCGTTAGGAAAAAAAAAGGAAATATCTTTGCAGTTTTAATAAGTTAATATTGATTGAGTACTTGATTAACTCATATTAATTTTGTGTTAGTGTTATCTGAAAGAAAAGAGAAAAAACAGGATGTTGTTTTTTACGTTTAACGATCGATTTTTATGCACAATGACGGCTCATCAAGCGACAACTACAGCTTAAAGTAGAATCCAAGCCAAAAAGAGCATATGTGCCTAACCTGTGATTCGAACTCGACACCTTTGGCATGCAAGGCCAGATCGCTAACAATACAGCCATCAACTATGCTAAAAACCGAAGGAATTGAAAGGGTTGAAATGAAACTGACTAAATATTCCATATCTCGCTATAGTATGAAAACGCAGTAACCTTTCCTCATTGCGATTTTAAATCATGTCGCCGAATACCAAAAACAATTTATAATTTTGTCAACATACCACGTTGGCGAGAAAACGTCGTCAATGATGAAACTTTCAAAGCTTTTATTAACAACATTGTGTGCCTAGCATGCAATTAGCCTCATCGATTGAATCCCATAGGCGTTATGCAATTTCTACTTTAAAATCGATGATAGACGTGTACGTTAGTGCTACACCATTTCTAAATATTCTTAATGGGGGTCGGAAGGCTTTATCGAGTCCATCTTAAAAAGGCCTTTTTTATGTACCTTTACTCAGAATTACTCGTAGCATCAGCTTAAGATTTTGTACAGCCAATATTAAAACACTTTGACATAGACTAAGATATCCTCTTGTAAAACAAAAAAAAGTTTTGTTTAGGATTTATGATGTTTCGTAATTTTTTAATAAATTTTCTAAAAAAACCCAACATGGTTAGGATTTTTTTTAAAAAAATCTAATCAACATTTCTGTAAAAGCATATGTCTGTTTGTGTAAAAATACAATATGTACGAGGAAAAAAAATTTCAAAGCAAAATATAGAGTAGATCCTGAGAAAAAGTTACATTGATATGAAAAAACAGCATTTTGAGAAAACAGCGTTTAAAGTACAAAGCAGACGGGCTTTTTTTTTCAGTGATGTTATTGTTTCAAAAAAATATTTGAAAATACTTAAATACTTCGGATGTGCGCATTGCCCACCAGTTAAACTATTTTGTAGATAACATTTCAAATATTGTGATGTGCTAAAAACTTCAAAATGGGTTCCGAGAAAAAAAATTGCCTTCCGACCCCTCTTAACTTATAATGTACGCTACATGTGATCAATTGCAATTCGCATATTCCTTTTAATAAAACCTCCCTAGATTCGTGCCTGGTCATAGTGTGCACATAATCTTAAACATACATCAGTATTGTCTATATGAAATATTCGAAGTGGCATAACAAACTCATCTAAAATATACCTCTCCTAAAATATACCTCTAGATCCTCGCCTTACAATCATCTGACACATACATCAGTCTTATCTGGCATCATATCAAATATATACGAAATGTTTATATATTCTCGATACTATTTTCTTTCATCTACGTCAAAAAGGGGAAAAAAATAAAATCGAAGTATAAAAACTCCATATTTTAATAACTCATTACTTATTAAAGATATTAATAAAAACTTTCCCCATATGTACACAACGCGCATCTCCTAATATATATCTCTAGATCCGCGCCTGACAATTATCTGACACATCAGTCTTACCCTGCATCATGTCTTATATTCGAAATATCTATATATTCTCGATACAATTAAATCTCTTTCGTCAAAAAGAAATATCTCTACGCCAAAAAAGAAAAAAAACCAAAAAAACATCCGAAATATAAAAATTCCATATTTTAATAACTTATTAAAGATATTAATAAAAAGTTTGACCATATGTACGCAATACGAACCCTCGCCTCTCTAGATCCACGCATGACAGTAATCTGACACATCACTCTTACTCTTTATCCTATCTAATATACGATGCGTCTATATATTCTCGATACTATAAAATGTCTATTCATCTGCGTCAAAAAGGAAAATAAATTCGAAATATAAAAATTCCATAATTTAATTACTCATTAGTAATAAAAAATATTAATAAAAACTTACCCCATATGTACGCAATACGCACCCCTCACCTACTATATCTCTCTAGATCCGCGCCTGACAATCATCTTACACATACATCAACTTACTTTGCATCATATCAGATTTACAAAATGTTATAACTCACTCGTGTCTATATATATTCTCGATTCTATAAAATGTCTTCATCTACGTCAAAAAAGAAAAAAAAAAATCCCCGTAATATAATTCCATATTTATTAGACCATATTCCATTAGTTATAAAAAATATTAATAAAAACCTTCCTCACATATATAAGCAATACGCACCCCCCCCCCAATATATATCTCTAGATCCGTGCCTGACATTCATCTTACACATGCATCAGTCTTCCCGTACCAAATGTACGAAGTGTCTATATATTTTCGACATCTACAGTGGTCAACAGTGGTGGTGGGGAGTCGGGGCAAGGCATCTACTATGTTGTGGTTGTGCCTTCTTAAATATGTACGCAAGTTCCACTATTCAACTATGCACCTCCCTAACGTTCCCCCTCTTTCTTTGGTGGCGAGATGTCCTGTGGTGAGATGACCGGGGTCGAGTTGTCCGGATCCCGGTGACAACAGTTGTAAAATAAAAACATTAATAAATAGTAGACAAGTGGGAAGCTGACTTTAGATATAGTATCTTTTCTTTCCGAAGGAGGTGGATTACAGCTATTGAACTTTTGCTTTGTAAGTGTAAATAATCTTTTAATGTGTGGTATCAAAAACATTGAATTTGTATTCAAGATTGTTTAGTTGTCTTTTGCGATTTCGCATTGAAAGGTACTTCCAATTCTTTCATAAGAAAAATGTTGTAGAAATACATCGATAAATAAATATTAACCAATTGACTTCATGAAGTAAGGTAACAGAAACCTGGTTTTAAAATTTGAGTGTTACTGTAATATTTAAAGATAAATTATCGAATTTTATTGTTTCAAATTAATTTGCTGAATGGGTTAAAAGGGGGAGGGCGAGAGATTGAACTTTTAGGCAGTTGTAAATATTTCTTAGAATAGGCCTTGTGTACACTCTTGGCAGTCCTAAGCAGGGTGCCTTATTCCTCGAATGTAGCGGACTCTTCTTGAATAGCTCCCTTCGATGTTTCGAACGTATTTTTCTCAGTTGCCGATTTTCGAAATTCCCACCTTACTCAAAATGCTAAAACTTCAGCAAATATGAATGAAATGACTTGAAATTTTGTGTAATTCTTAATACATATTAGATAAAAATAGACATGGATTTTTGAATAAAATAAAAACCTTTTTTTTATAAATTTAAATGTTGAAAAATATCAGTTTCTTACGCTTTTTTTTTTTACCTAGATACAGTAATTATCGTTTTTGTCGAAAACTATTTTACTTATTCTAAATCCAATGCCTAAAAAGTTAAGAGTATAGTATTAGGAACATTTTTTAAAAAGACATAAATAAAAAGTATTGAAAAATAAAAAAGATAAAAATTGAAATTTGAATTTTTTTTTTTCAATTTTGAAAATTTAAAGCATTATGTGAACTTCTAATTTTAAAGGCTTAAACAAAAAAAAAAGTTTGAAGGGTACCGAGTCCTCTTAGTACGGGAAAACTAAATTGCAAAAAAAAAAAAAAAAAAAAAACATTAAAACAAAATCAGTCACTTTAACAATCTGGGTTAAATTTTTTAAAATCGAATCCTGATAATCTGGTCTATGTCAGGGTATAATTTAATAAAACAAATTAATCTTTTAAAATACTTTCCCCTGTTTATGCAAAGACAGACTTCAATCATGCAAGCTCAAAATTTAGATACTTAACTCCAAAAACCACAAAAAAATCTTTCACCCCCCCTTTTTTTTTTAGGGGGAAGCGACAAGGCCTGCAGAGTATTAGATTTCTACTGTTCTTAGTTTTTGCTTGAGACAGCAGCCCATGGACATTTTTTTTTTTTTACTTTGACTTATAATCGCATTTCTAAATTTATTTTATCAACATATTTCTCAAACATTTCTCTACAAATGTGCAAAATTCAATTTTTTTTCTGTGTTAATGCAGAAAAATTCTGAAACAATGGTGACTCTTATTTAATCCTTACTTTTTTTTTCAAGTACATATAGAGAGGAAAGAAAAGATGAAATAAAATATTCCATTTCATCTGCATGTAAATTTTTATTTCCCATGTAAAAAATACTTTTATTTTTACAAATACATGTATATCAGTAGCAAACTAACATTTTAAAGTAAAATAAAAATTTTGATATTGCATTAAAATAAATTCGGTGTTAGTGAACATCTAGTTTAAATATATTTTTACAAAAGGGATAAACACACAGTTTCAAGATCAAAATCTTAAGGTATATAAAAATGTACACCCGAAACAAATACCCTAAATTTTATCCCTCCCACCCAACAAAACTGAACTTTCAAAAGTCAACTCTTTCTAAATACACAAATTTTTAAATAAATCTCTAATATGCAGTTACTTTGAAGAAGGTTCACTTTACTTGCAATGCAAGTATCATTAGTAACTGGGGAGTACATTAACTTTTACACAATTTAGTGTAATTGACATTTAATGAAATTTGAGAAATTGGATCCAGAACAATTCCCACGAAAAGAAAAATTCCCAATTAAAAGGAACAGTGAAACTCAACTGATGCAAACAATAAAATGCACAGACTTAAAGACTCATGCATTTGAATGCAACATGCATGGCTTGATGTATTCATTACTTGTAAGTCAAAAAAATATAATTTGACAAACCGGTTCCACCTAAAACAATAGGATTTTTGGGTTTATCAATATTAAAACATTAAAATTACTCTTCACTAAACTACTCTCAAATATCCTACCACAATTCATTGCCTTAAAATACAAGCAACCACACCCTCATTTTTTAGAACTTAAAATCAACAAACAATTATCTTGTTTTGGGAAGGTAACCAAAAAATAATCCATTCAATTGCCAAAAAAAGTTGTAATCCATTCAATTGCCAAAAAAGTTGTAATCAATATTGATGGTTAAAAACACTCGAGAGACCATATTTAAAAAATAATAGTAATAAATAAAAGGATGAAACAATAAATAAATAAATAAATAAAACAGGCACTCCTGCGGAATGCACGAGTAACGCCTTCTGCGTAACAGACATTGACAAACAAATTTGGAGTAATTTAATTAAGTACTTCAACAACGAAACAACAATAAAAGCACAAGAAATCTCACTAAAAATACTGCTTAATAGGTATTTGATTAAGGGACACTTTTAGAAAGTGTGCATTAAGGGACACTTTTAGAAAGTGTGCAAGTCAATAAAAGTTATTCAACAGGCATAGAAAAATGAGCTGCGATTCTATTTCGCCTGCTTAGCTGCCTGCTGGATCGTGTAGGTGTGCTCTGGGAACTAGAAAATATATCTCTTCTATCTTGTACTGTTCCCACACAATCTTCAGACTCCAAATCCTCCGCTGATATCTGAAGACTTTGAGTTGAAAGGCAGTATTCTTTAAGTACCTTTGGACTTTCCTTGGGGACCACAGACAATGGTGACTTGTCAAACCTTTTAACGCAAGAACTAGAGTTCAAATGACAAATGATGTCTGCTGATAACTTATGACCTTCTATCACAGTAAGACTTTGTACTGATTGTTGATGTTGTGATGGAAGAGCAGAATGAGCATTGGGCGATGTATACATTTGTTGGTCAAAATAAGATCCAGATGTTGATGGAACTGCAGGTTGGGGTGGCTGATATACTTGGTGAGGAGATATGGTATAAGCGGAACCTACAGTCGGGTTAGAAGAGTCTCTTGTTTGAAATCGTTTGGCACAGTCTGAATTTTCGTAATGCAAAGAATCTGGGGCTGAAAAGCAAAGATTTATTTTTAAATATCATTTTATTCTTAGTTGCTTAAATTTTAAAAGTACAAATATTTCAGTTTTACCTTATAAAATTAAAAATAACATCACAATTAGCTCTAACTGTGATGTTCATGATGCAAAGTAAGTTGGAAATGTGTAAATACATGGATATTGGAATATTAAATTAACATTATAAGAAACGGGTAATGAAAAACATGAATAAATTATGTATTGTGTGGAATGCACAAATATTCCAAGTAATAAAAAAACAAAATACTAAGAATAATAAACAATAGCAAAATGTTACAAATATTAAAAAGCAATAATCAATTAAGAGAAGCAAGAAGAATTTAAAGTTTTCTTTCACCTGTAACCTTGTATATGCCGAGTGTTAATAAGGCAAAATATTGTATATGCCAATGATAAAGATGGAAAAATTCTATTTAATATAAAATCCTTGCACAAGTTATAGGGAAATATGTTAAAAGGTTAGTAAGAGTTTTTGGAATTAAAATTTGTTTTTATGAGGAGGGCTGAATGAGTTACCTAATTTGAGTGGCATTGCAAAGCCCATAAGATCTCTTAAACTTCCACTCACATGAGGTTTTAAATTAGGTGATGGTACACAACTTGGAATTGAAGTGTTCAAAATATCTAAATAGAAATCAAAAAATGTATTTTCTCTCCTTATCAATCAAAGGTGATTTACAATTCAGACGTGTTTCTGGAAAAGAACGTTAAATATTTACCTGGATCAGTCTGTAGATTATGGAATTCGTCACACCTTGCATTGTTCGAACCAAATTGAGGTATAGGACCACCTTCAATAAAAATAAAATATTATCAATTGTAACACTCAACGAAAATGATTACACAATGTAAATCCAGACTATAGAGCCAACCCTAAAGGTCCAAAGATCAGAAATAGTGGCCAATATAAAGTCAAATCCTGTTAACACAAAGTCGATGGGATGGGCGACATTTTTCGCTTTAACCCAATTTTATGTTAACCATCTAAAAACTTGATAATCTAATTAATGATTTAAAACTACTAGCTAAATGTGTATTGAATACTGCTGTTTTTAATTTACATAATCTTGCTATTCTTTTCTTGACAGGTTCAGATTGATTGATAGCATAAGCCGCTTCAATATATACGTTTAAAATCCTAGATAGAGTGTAAAAATTGGCGATACCATACTTTGCAGCTTTTTTTTTAGAAGCTGATTATCAACATTTTTGCAACTTTTTCATTGCAACTTTTTTGCTTTGTTTCTAATGATAACAATTGCTGCGTTCAATTCATTTCAACATGATTCAACATGCAAATGAGACCGAGTTTTGTTTCCAAACTTATTGTTGGACACAGCAGGAGCATGTGACATCACAAAACCAGTATATGGAGGGATGCCATTTCAATTCTTGCAGAAGTCAGCTAATTTCAGTGATTTCCTTGAAATTTGATAACAGGCATTTTATCTGTTTAAGTATTTCAACTTAAGGATTTTTTTCTTAACCTTTTTAAATTCCATCTTAAATAATGAAGACTTCATAAAAATGGTTTAAAAAGCAATTTTTGTGTGTGTCTAAAGCAGGATTTCATGTTATGTGATTTCTTGCTAAACGAATAAATCAACGTTAAGTTAACCTTCATTATACGGAAAACTGCATATATTTCGCATTTAAAAGGAATTTCGTGTCAATAGACAGTAGCAGTATAACTCAGCAAAAGGTCATCATTCACCAACATCTAGAGGCTATAACATTAGAGGAAATAGCAGGAAAATAGTAGTAATTTAATCATAAATTTGGAAAATCTGAACGAATGCAGGCCCTGTGATTGTCAGACTTATAAACAAATGCATAAACCCCCTCCCTCTCATAAAATATCAATAGATCATTGATCTTGGGTATGATCGAAATTTTAGTCAAAAAACATGAAATCTGCGGAATGGTACCATGTCAGAAAAGAGAGTACCACCCTCTACACCCGCAAGTTCAATTGCTTGTACGAGAAAAAAGAAAAATATTGATTTCTTTTGAAATTTGTGAAAAAAGTAGAAAAATATTTAAAAAAAAAGTGGAAAAAATAAAAAGGGAAATCTGCCGCTTGGCAGAAGAACCACATCCTCGTTTGTATTAAATAATAAAATCAGTAACAGTACCCTTATTTTTCATATAAGCCAATGGCCCATATTGACCGATTTATCTCATCTACTTCCAATTCACCAACCTCCCATACAGTCACAACTTAGAAATTTGACACAAATGCCAATAACTACGAACATAGATAAAGTAAGCGACACTGATCTCCATTAACAGAGGTGAAAGGATAAAAAAAAATCTAGCGTTCCAAATGTTAAATATCTTAATTTCCTATAAGGCTAGGACAATGAGAACAGGTAAAGTATGCAAAAAAATCCGAAAGATGGCTATATCTTGTACTCGAATTAATGAAATAAAAAAAGTCAAGTACCTTTGTAAATCGTGGAAGGATTTGAATATATATATATATATATATTTGTCATAAGGGGTCATCTGCATATTTAACCTGAACAAAACTTTGAAAAGTTCAATGGCAACCCCATAATATTATACCATATTTAGATTTAGCATTAAAGAAAAAAAAGTTGACAAAATACAAAATTTTCCAATGAGTGGTTAGAAATTTAAATGAGATCAAAGAATTGACAAATTAATGTTAAAAGAAACAGTTGCTTTTTTGGCCATAAATTCTGAAATTGATATATTTTAGTAATTTTTGTTTTAAACGCTTAGTTTGTTAAATGCCAAACATAAATGGCAATCAACTTATGCATTTTTAATAATTATTAATTAATAAAACAAGTTTTAATTATTTTTAAAATAGAAACAAGTATTTTTTTATTTCTTTAGATTCAGCATGGTTGAATATCCCTCCACAACTTTTTCATTCTATTTTAAGTTTTGGTTTTTAATATTTTAGCAAAAATGTAAAAAAGCTCACTTTAAGGGACCGAATAATAGATTACATCTTGATGCATGCAAACGTTCCAATTCTTCTCCACTTTAAAGTAGGAGCTTGGATTTGCCCTTAAGATAGTCCAAAACATTTTTGCTCATAAGTGGCGTGTTTCTCAACAAAATGAACTGAAATTTGGTATTTGAGGTAAATGAAGTATTTTAAATCGAATGAAAACATAAAAAATAGGGGTACATATTGAACTTTTCAAAGATAAGAGTTAAATTTACTTAGTAAACAGCTCTCAAAGAAAAAAAAAATATGCACCAGACATACAGAAAATTGTAAACAAAACATTTTGGTGCAAACAGCAATATTCTATGATAATTAGAATCAAAGATATAGCCCTCGTTCAGATTTTTTTTTTCAAACTGTTTTTTTTAGCTCTAATATAGTAATGCTCCTACATGAGAAATGGTGATTTCGACTAGCAACCTCAACTGGATAGGGAAGTGTAAAACATTGCAAATAGAAAATGTGCCTATGCCCCATTTTCTAAAGAATTAAAGTTTCTTTAGCTGAAAATTGGTAAAATTTCAAAGCAAAGCACAGGTATTCAGCCAGACATACATACTTTTAGAATAATAAACTTAAAATAGTAGAATCTGAACCTTTAAACTTTGTGATTAATAAGAAATCCTTAAAGGAAATGTAAGACTTACCTATATTTTCAATATTTAAGCAAATTAAACGCTTTTGCTTTTTGCCTTTAAGTAAAAAGTAATCAGATAAATTTTCAATCAATGCATACATATTTGGAAACCCATAATTAGATGTACATATGGACAAGCCATACTTCTGTTGAAACAAGCTTCCAAAATTGGGAAAAGATGCCTGGCCATCATGATCTTGCAAAACTAGTATCATATCTCTAGCGAGCACTAGCAAAGGAGTTAGTTGAAGAAAATCTCCTTTCACCTGAAAAAAATAATTTATGATTCATATAAGTATTTGACAAAAGTTCAATATCCACGTTGATTCACAACCAAAAAGATCCTAGCCCAGCACCAAGAATTCAAATACTGCAAAATTGAAATTTTCAAAATCTTGGGAATTTAATTTTTACATTATTTAAACTTTTGGTGCTGGGCTAGGATCTTCTCGGTGGAGAATCAACATGGCTATTGAACTTTTTACAACAGTTTTGTAAGTTTAGTTCTCAAGGTATGTTTTATTTTTGAATACTTTTGATTTCCTGTCTATTTTACTGGATGCGTAGGTGCTCGAGTGTGATTGATATAATCTATCAATTGCACTTCAGAAGCGTATCGATTGAAATACCGACTGGATTCAGGCCCCCTGCCGAAGAAACTCAGTCAGGATTTCGTATTAAAAATTTCATATTTCTTATTTAATATCTGGTTTTGGCTTGTAATTTTTTGAACTTTTATTCACAGGTGTTTTTTTATTTTGATAATCACCTGTATATGAAGCACATACCTGTTATTGAAGCCTAAGATCAGATAATTTTTTATTTTTTTTTTAATTTTTCAGCAAGCATCTAAAGAAAAGCAATTTTTTAATTCTCAAGAAGTTACAGGGGGAAAAAACATTTTTAAATATATATCAGTATACATTGGCTTGAGTTGGAATAGAATTTGCAAATTAAAAATTATTCAACTAATTTTAAAGTCAAAAGAGGCTTCTGACCATGGTATCAATTCTATATAGAATCAGTAGTGTAGTGTAAAATGAAAAGGTGTGGGAACGCCATGTCGTGTCGTTACAAATGTTTACTTTTTTTCTGTGGGGATGCGCAATGGGGGGGGGGGGGGGGATGACAACGAAGAATAAATAAATTTATTAATACTACTTTAGTAATCTCAAAACAGATTACGAGCACCTCAAAAATTTAAAAGAAAAAAATGTGTGTTTAGACATTTTTTATTTAAATAATTTTTTAAACTATTAAGTCATATGGATTTTTAACAATTAGCTTTGCACAATCCATTTTAACAGATAATTTGATACTTTATAAATGGATTATAAGACATTTTCAAACATATTACTGACACAAATTTTTAAACAGACTTTTTACAACAATTTTTAAACAGATTACTTACAACACATTTTAAACAGATTATTGACATGATTATTTTTTTAAATTTTCATTCAGAAAAATTTCCATAAGAGATCGAATTTAGATTCAAACACATTTGACTTAGAGCTCATCATAATAGGGTAGTCATCTGATCTGTGTTTTCAGAGCCTAGATTTAACTTGATCATCTGACTTCCAGAATTTCAGAGATTCCTTAACATGCAATGAGATAGAATAAATGTCCAGATTCTGTAACTCGTCGAAATCTGTTTTCAAAATGAATTAAAAAGATTGCGATTGTTGCAGACGTCGATTAAGAGTTTTACGTTTTTTTCCCTCCTTCTCGAAAGTAAAATGTTGAGAAGTTATTCTTGCTTGATAGCTTTGGCTCAACCAGAAAATTTTTGTGGGAGGGGTTTTACCAAAGTTTGTTCCAGTATTTCTCTGTATAAGAAACAATTTCAGTGCAAAACTTTCTCATCCCATGTTTGTTACATATCAATATTTTTACACTTTTTCCCTCTGAGGGTCATATACGTCCTTTAATCCCCAGTTTTTCCAGCAATACTCAACACTTTTAAATTTATAAATAAAATTTGAAATAAAATATTTTTTTAATATTTTTATTAGGATAATAGTTTAAAACCCATTTAAAACTAAATAAATAAAAAATTATTTATTTGAATCAGAAATATGATTTAAAAATTATTGCAGGGGAAAAAATGTACAATTTTGCCCATTACCTGGACACTCAGATGGTTAATCTGTCCCCTACATTATGACAAAATATTAAATGGTTTTTGTCTAGTTTTAGAGTTATACAAAATAATCTAACATGGGACAACATTTTATCTAGATCCCATATTAATCATATTTTCTAGAATTCTAGATAATAAATTAATATGAAATTCTTTCGTTTATTTAAATTCAATTACAGGAGTAATATTTTAGGTTAACGGACAAATACCAATATCATTTTGATTTTGGTGACATTGAACATTAAAACATTGAAAGACTGGGAGGGAGGAGGGGGAGTCTAATGCATCAATCGGATTGTTAATGGAATGGCCATGTGGGGGTTGCCGCGCCTCTTTATTATTTTTCAAATACTTGAACTTGCCTGCTCAGCTCTGAAATTATGGATCGAATACGAAGGCATAGTACTCACTATAGAACTTTTTCATTTTCTTATTCGACTTACCGTAAAGGGTCACGTAAAGTAAAAAAAACAACATTCAAACATAAATTAAAATTTTTTTTAGGTGAGGGAACGCCGTTCCACCTTCTAAAAAGGTAAAGGATCGCCATTCCTACGCGTTCCCGCTCCACTACACCCCTGTATAGAATAGAATATAAGCATCAATTTTGGAAAAACTGATAAACAGTATTAAATTTAATTTTCTATTTTTTGTGCAACATGCAAGGTATTCTAAATACGAAGGTCAAATTGAACATTGAAAAAAAGATTGTCATTGTTTTTGTTGATTTTATTCCATAGGGTTTCAAGATTTCTTGTGTATAATATTTATGTAGCGAGTTTGCCCTCAGTTTTCCACTTAAAAATACATATTGTTCTAAATAGTTGCTTGAAATGTTGTGATTTTCTTGAAAACCCTGTTGATTTTGACTTCTTTTTTGTTTGCAGAGTTTTATAATCATCTTTTTTGTTTGCAAAAATTTATAATCAGCAAAAGACGTTTAATTTCTTCAAAGCTTTAAAACCATATAAAAAAATAAGAGATCACAAATATCTACCTGAATTAAATCCACCATATCTGGCAAGTGAAGAGAGAGATTTATTTTTTGGCCAAAGCGTGACTGATAAAGTTTGCAGAGGTCTTTCATAGGCATTCGGCAGTCCTCATTCTCCATAAGCAGGCGACATACATTGAGAGAGGTCTGATGAACTACACTCTGATCAACAAGAGTCACATACGTTCTTCCATATCCAACCACTATCTATAATTCAATAACTTAAAACTTAAATACATGATAAAGTTACAGTAAATATTTTCAAAAAGTAAGTAAAATATTACTAAATTTATGTCAACTAAGTACCTCAAATTATATAAAATTCTTGATGCTTATGCTTTTAATTGCGCATACTCAAAAGAGCATACACAATTAAAAGCATCAAGAATCAGTACTGCTCCAAATATACAGATATCAAGTCAATATTAAGTGAATAAATAAAGTATCAATGGCCATAAGCAAAACAAATGCATAAGATACACTGATAGGCTACTTTTATATTCTTCACTGTAACTTAAATCTTTTGCACAAAATATACCTGATGGCTAGAGATACAGGATCTTTTTATTTCAATTATCAAGTTATGGTTACGATATTAAGCATGTTAGAGTTATAATGCTATGTTGTAATACTATGAACATCTATCTCATACAAGGCTTTACGAGACAATTACTGCATTTTAAAGAGTAGCAAAAGTATTAGAGAATTGCAGTTTCTCAACTACAATCAGCGCTTTTGAAAAATTAAGAAGAGAGCGAATAACAAATGTTGTTGCAGATATTACAGCAGTGGTGGCTCCTGGTCAAAAATGCTAGTGCAGCCGGATCGATAAAGGTTGGTTGTTTTCAGATTATCTGGTGCCGTCAGCAACATGAGGGCTATAATGCGCCGAAGCATTCGTCATTAGACAAGCGAACATACATTTACAAACACCCATGCCTAACACGGGACTCGAACCCGCAACTTCGCGGTCTAGAAGCTAGCACGTTAACCCCTATACCGTTTGGTCGGCCCGGATCGATAAAGGAAACTATCAATTTCTTACAATTGACCACCTTTTTCGGCACCAAAACTCAATAGAATAGTGTTGTTATTGATTACGATAACACATTTAAACTAGGTTAGATGACTGCAAGTGGGTTAGTTAGCCCTTCGAAGATTGTGGCTTGCCAAAAAGGCAATAGATGCTAATATAAAAATTTAAAAATATCAAAATAGCAAGTTCTTTTTATCATACATCCCCATCAATAACAGAGGAAGATTTCAGTTATTAAAAGTCCACAAATTGTACATAAATGAATATGGCTTGATATCTGGATCGAGATAAGACAATAGAAATGTGAGGGCTTCTTTGACAACGAGTATCTGTCAAGTTTCAGAACGATTAGACATTGACAAGTGGGTAATTAATCATCTCAAGATTACACCTGCCACAAACAAAGTTGAGTAAAGGATTTGAAACGTAAATCATTCCGACTTTGGTACTATCTATTTTTTACTTTGGCTTTTAATATAACAGAATTTAAGTTACCTTTAGAGCAGAATCCATATCCTCAAGAAGTTCGAGTAAGTCAGCAAAACCAAAATCAATCGGTCTTAAAGCATGACCATGCATTTGAGCATAAACTGAGCTGATTTGATTGATGTCAATAACTTCATTTGGTTGAGATTTAAGAATGGAAACTAGACGTTCAGCAAGTATCTTATGCTGCTCTTTGGCTATTAAGTTTAGAGTTTTCTCTTCGCCTGTTCCCTTAACCTGAAGCAAAGAAAATGACAACACAATTACTTATTGCATTATATTAATTCATCAAACTATCCACAATTGTTTTTAAATTTTTAAACAGCGCAGAAAGAGCCAAATAGCAAAGTACTCAAACATAAAATTTGACTAATTTATGTGTTTCTGTACAAGAGTAAGTACATGATAAAATATTAAAGCTTATTGTAGACATTATAGGAAATCTCTTATAACTTGATAATACAGGGGATTTCTTAACAAAAGATCTACATTATGGCTATAATACACTAAAACATTTTTAGGTTAATATTTGTGACAATAATGGCTTATAGGATGTCTTTCAAGAGGAAAACGCTTCATATTTGCAGTTTGAATGGGGGAAAAAATAACTTGAAAGAACTACCAACACCAAACTGCCACAATTGTCAGTGTATCTACTAAGAGAGAAAGCTTTGTTCCTGCTTGAAAGCTAGGTATGCAATAAGCCTTCCAACCGCAAGTGAGGCTCGGATGCACTTTTGCCTTATATCATCTTACCTTTAATTTTATATTATTATGTGCAACTAGAGGTTGTCATCACTAATCAAAGACATATTTCTTTTTTCTTTTTTTTTAAAAGGGGGGGGGGGGAGCGGGTAGCGAATACTGCCAATGGTATTGGAATGAGATACAATAGGTTCCGCAAAATCTTTTACTTAAAAAAAAAATTAAATATTTCTAGGAGTATTTACGCAATAACTATCTAAACACATTGACTAAAAATGGAATCTACATATCAACATGAATTTCAAGCCACCACCTTATTAAGATTTGAACACAGCAACTTAAATTTTTTTTGTGGATAATTTTTACAAAAATTGAACATTGATTTTTGTACATTGTCTTTTGCTAATGATATTAGGTATATTTTATAAGTCACAAGTACATGTAACTAGTATATAAACATAACCAAGAGTATTAAAAAAAAAAGAAGAAAAAAAAAAGAGAAACTTACTTCTAGTATATCTGGTATGGCTTCAAACAATTCTATCAGTTTTGTAAATCCATAGTCGGCTACACGACACTGTTTCCCAAAATGATGATGATAGGAAGGTATGAATTTATTAAAAGACATTGTACAGTGAGGAGTATGCTTCATTAGTTCAATAACTTCAGCTGAAAATTGTTTTGTGCGTTCAATTTCTTCTGCTGTTTGTTCTAAAACAAGAAAATACTCATTTTAGCATTGAGAATGTTAAGTGTAGATATTAAACTTGGTACAAACCCTTTCGCGGGAACTTTGTTTATATTTAAAGAAAGTTCTTTGTTACTTTATATAAGTAAATAAAAAGAGAACAGGCTTATCTTTAAAAATAACAATAACAGTGTAGTTCTATCTATTTGTCTCAATATAAAAAAAAAATTTGCACTTTAAACTCCAGCATTTCAAGCTCTGGTGCAACAAAGTTAAAGCAACATATTTTACTTGAAATTCTTATTTTAGCGCAATATTTTCAGCATGATATATTTTTTACTTCCATTGTTATAAGTTAAGTAACACTCTCAAAGCAAAATATTATAGAATTTTTATAACATAAAAGATAATTTATTGCTTAGCTTTATTGTTAAAACTGCTTAATATTTAATTTTAGTCACACACACACACACACACACACACACACACACACACACACACACACACACACACACACACACACACTTCCTGAATTGTACTATTTGACAGAGTTCTAAATATGGCTACTATAAATATATCAACTTATTTAAACAAGCTATGTTTTGCAAGCTTACAAAACAAACACTGCCAAGGAGGAAAGGCAAAACACTCCAATATTTTCGTCTTTCACCTTAAGTTCTTTTTGTGTTCATTATTTCAAAATGAAAATCTTCAAATGAAATTTTTGAAAATGAAGTCACTGAAATGCACTATAACTTTATATTAAATTGTAAAATATTCTAAATCCCGTTCAAAGCCGGGTAGTAATTCTAATATTAAAATAAAACAAAATACCCCTTTTTGGAATGCCTATAATGGTCTCTGATCCAGTCTTGAAAATCTAAAAGAAATATACATTTCCATTTTTTAAACTGAATAATCATGCACATCTCAAGCAATACTCCATAAAGATAACAGGGAAGTGACCATACAGTTCAGTCAATACCATACTATTAAGAAATTTGTGACTTGTCATAGTATGAATTGTCATGTGATTAAGAATTTTTTGCTCATATATAAACTTTTAAATGACTTGTGAATTTTATTATATGCAGTTATTCTGGAACAGTCTTAATTGCTTCAATATTAGAACCCGTTAGTTTCAAATTGTGAAAGAATTATTATAGTCCATTATATGGACTTTAGTAGTCAATTATACAAATACATAAAAAACAGACTCTACAGTAAAATAGTATAAATTGCAATTAAATATTAATTTTAATCTTTTGAAAGTTTAAAAAATAAATATGCATACTTTGAAATGTTTACATCAAGTAGTGAAATCAAATAATATCAAAAGTGAAATCGTATAATTTAGAAGAGATTTATTAGAAGAATGTTTTGTATTAAATTCAACCATATATTATTACTTACACCAATTATACTTTCTGGCACTTCATCTAGCATATCTTCTATTTCACACACCCCATAATTAGTAATGTCAAAAGTCTTCTCAACCACTTGCTCATAAATATGTGGAAACTCAGGAATGGTTATTTGTTTGCTTGCTCGTGATTTGAGAATTCTAAGAAGCTCTGCTGAAAATCGCTTCACCTGAGTACGGTGGGTTAGAGTTACTTGGCGGTTTTGCCCTTCCCCCAAAACCTGAAAATGGATAAACATAATGAACACATTTTTAGTAAGTTTTTAATTTATTAGTCTACTGAACATGAAGCTAAGATGAACAATTCATAACATGTGCTGCAGATAATCGAGAAAGTACTGCAGATAATTGAGAAAATCCTTGAGGATTAAACCAAATTAGTGAATTTATTTTAAAATAATGTCTTATTAATCTTGATGATTTTTCATATTTTATGAAAGTATGAGTCAGGCAATGAGTTAGAGGATGCATTTGTATCCTAAAAATTTGTAAAATTAAATCATAAATAAGAATAGAATGAACAGGCTTTATGATGCAACCAATAGGCAATATGATTCTTCATATGACTTGGGAACAAGCATCAAATTTCTTATAAAATCTGTAAAGATTCGCTTGAAATTTTATTCATATCTTGTAAGGGTCATGCTTCACATATTGACTGAAATCTAATCAAAATATTTTCAAAACAAATATCCCTGTAGAACAATGCGAGTCAACCAAGAGATTTTTTTTGGATGCAAAGCATATTTCAGTATTTCCTGTAAAACTTCCTCTGAATAGCTGAATTTAAAGCAAAAACACTAAATTAAAGAAAAAACACAAAAAGGTGTTTTTTTTAAAGAAATATAAATACCTGGACAATATGTGGAATGGCTTCAAGAAGATCTATTAATTTTGTGAAACCATAATCAGCCACGCGACACTGACGTCCAAAATGATGATGATAAGTAGGAATAAACTTATTAAAAGCGACCAGGCATCTAGATTGACTCTTGAGAAGATCCATAACTTCTCTTCCAAACAGATTTAGTTGGCCTGCTAAGGCAGGGCTACAATTCTGCAAAACTAAAACTTCAAAATTTAGTATCATGTAGCTCATTATATGTAATAAGCTTACTTTGACTTAAATTGAAATAAACTTACTTAAAAAATAACTTACTTTGACTGTCAGCTATCCTATTTTCAAGCCACTGCACCTTCTTAATACAGAGGGGAGAGTTTGCCACCTCTACACCTGTCACGCAAGCAATCAAGTGCTCTAAAGGTACGCCTTTGTGATCTTTGGTCAAAGTTGTTTCGTTGACTACTGGATCTGAATTTAAATCATCCTCCTGAGCTGGCAGACTTTCAACACAACCAATAACTGGTAATGATCCAATTTCAGCTTCGTAGCAATCACAGAAGCTAGAATATTTTTAGTTAAGTTTAATCCAATACAAATCTCAATCACAAATGTCAACTATTTTATCACATACTCATAATTACATTACAAAATAAAATGATTAGTTGATGGATTAGTAAAATAATGTTCCTCAAATAAACTGATGTTTTTATTCAAAGAAAATAAATGAACAGTTTAATTATTAAAACAAGTTGGATTGTTAGGGTCACTAAAAATCTGTTTATAAACAAAATAATGAATATTTATTTGATCAGAATTTTCCAATTAAATTATGTAATTGACAAAAAGTAGAAAAATTTGTAGAAACAGGGCTATAAGCCTGTAAAGGTTGCTGACATTTTGTAATTAAAATCCCTTAATTTGATATTTAGCAACAAAAATTAAGAAATTTAGCATTAAAAATTATTTTTACCTAATGTCACAGTTTAGAGTCAAGATATGAATATCAGTTAAATAGAAGAAATCTTTTGAACAAAATTTCAGGAACTTCCAGTTGAGTCACTTTTTAATTTTGCAAATCTCGAGACATTCAAAGAGATATACATCACATTTAAACGATAAGGTTTAAAAATTGCATTTGATTTTTCATGGTACAAAAGCTGTACTTCAAATGCTATGCTGCAAGTTTACTCATAAACTGCTATCATGAGAGAAAGAGGACAAAAAGTACATATTTAAAATCAATTGCAACTTTAGTTTATCCACTTGATTAGAGAAACAAGGTTTACCTTATTAATGGAAGTGATCCTCGATGCGAGTCTAGTAGCATATGAACTGCAGTTGAAAGTGTTTTGAGTGAGATGCATACAAGTGGAAGAGGGCAAATACTATACTGCTCAGCCCAGCCTTGTGAATCAGACACATGAAAGTGGCGTTCACAGTATGGACGCTCCAAAACATTAAAATCCTTAAAACAATGAAATATTATTGAATTTAATATCATGCATAAAAGTAGTTAAGTAAATATGGACATAAAGTACGAGATTAGTAAGGAAGTAAACATTTTGAGATTAGTGTGGAAGTAAACATGTTGTGATTAGTGTAGAGGCAAACATGTTGAGATTAACAATGATGTAAACAAGTTGAGATTAGTATTGATGTAAATATGTTGAGCTCAGTATGGTTGTAATGTATGATGAGTTTAATGCAGATGTAAAATATGCTAACACAGACGTAAAAAATGCCAATACAATTATAAATGTTAATATGGATGTAAATTATTTTAAGTCAAAAGGGATTAGTTTTTACTATAAATTTAAAATGATTGTAATGATTTGCATTTTAATTTTTAAAAATGTTTACAATGTAGTAAGTATATTTCACTTTTATTATCATTATAAGAATTGGTACTCAGGGTGACCACAAAATATACGAAAAAAAGTTTCCTGACAATTCCCTGATTTCCCTGATAGATTTCTAAAAAATTCCCTGATTTTACGGCAAACTTTTTTTCTAATTTCCCCAACTTTTTCAGAAGTGTAGACATCCTGATCAAATAGAACATGTATGCTAAAGAGATAATTTATTTGGCTGTGTTAAACACTTTATAAGTGACAGAAATAGACAGTCAGTGGTATCAAAACAAAACAAAAGAGATAATGTACCAATTTTTTAAAAATAATTTTGACGGTAATGAAAAGTTTAAATTATTCTGAAACATTAAATTTCCAACGATTGCCACTACTATTCTCTGGGTAAATGGCGCCGAAATGTGGATAAACAGGGAAACGTACCTTCAGAATAAAGAAAATTTCCTGACATTTCCCTGAATTAGAAAGCTCCCTGACATTTCCCTGATTTCCAAGTTTTCCCGGTTCTGTGGCCACTCTGGTACTCTTCCATTAGACAGGTACCAGTTGGCGTCAAGCCTAAATGTTTACGGTTCGTTCTAGGAATTATAATTTGACGGTTATTAGTTTGGACGAGTTATTGCTGTAATTCAGCAGTTTTTATCTGGTATCTGTCAAATGGAAGAGTACTTAAGGATTTTTTAATGTTAATTTAAAAATGCATTGAATAACTTGGCTATTTCGACTATAAATCCATATAAATCTGTAAAACTAGAGCTTCAATGTAATAATAAAAAAAAACATAAATGGTGAAAAAACAAACCTGTGAATCTTCTGAATCTGGCAGTGAAGGAGTTTTACAGTAATCTGCATTCAAGTACACCATACGACTGCCAGAATCACCCTGAATTGCCACAGCATCACGCATTTTGTACAGTTCTGATACAGCAATAGGTCTATGATACCTGAAAATACAACATAAATTAAATGAACCCAATACAATTACAAAGAACCAAATGCAATACAAACTGCAATTGCTATATATCACAATGAAAAGATAAATTACCTTTTTTCATACAATTCTCTGAATTTGATTAAAGGTAAATTTTTGGAAGGTATATCATTCAGCAGGGCAACAGTTTCAGATCTAAAATATTGATGCAATATGAACATTCTAAACTTGCAAGCATTTATAAATACAATTGGAATCAAAATGAAAAAATTCTTTAAAACTTGTATACATCTTTAAAAAATAAAGTTTTTACTTATAATACAATAGTCAACATTCATAGGACTTAAAATGAATATTAAATAAAACAACCAATTGAAAAAGATACAAAGGAACTAATATTTTTGTATATTATTGAAGCACAAGAAAGATTTAAAAAATGAGAATGAGTTGGGATTTATTGAGAATAATAAGTCAAAAAATATTGCGTCTCTACAAAGAAAATAAAAAGAATACTATTGAAGGATAGAGACAAATGATAGAATGCAAAAAAACAAATTGGATTCGATTGGTTGTGTTTAAAATTTATTTGGCACAAGGACCAACAAATAGCATTTGAACAGTCACTGTCACTTAAAAACATCTTCTATACATGTTTGTATCATATTACATCAGGACCAGGTACTGTGTCGATCAGGAGAATACCTTCTGTCAGATAGTTTGGATAGTGGCAGTTGCTATAGAAACAAGACTCGTTAATTTAGAATTT
This sequence comes from Linyphia triangularis, assembly GCA_963978545.1. Classification (NCBI taxonomy): domain Eukaryota; kingdom Metazoa; phylum Arthropoda; class Arachnida; order Araneae; family Linyphiidae; genus Linyphia; species Linyphia triangularis. Next base: position 47,995,243 of record OZ021729.1, on the reverse strand, counting down.
CGGGTTGAGGCACCCAGGAAATTGATATCCAAAAGGTGACAATACAACATATGTATTTTCAAGGTTTAAGGTTGCAATATTGCAACATGTCTCATCTAGAATCCCTTTGCAAAAATTATGGAGCTAGTTTTTCCTCCATGGCATTGGATAATGCTAGATAGTGTTGCGGCAACTATTTTAAAGATAGACTGTGCATTACAATTTGACAAAGTTCAATGACAGAAACTTCCCACTCTTAAGGTTGGCAACAAATAAAAACCCTACCACCATGAATTTTTTTATAAACTAAAATGTCACCAAATTGGCGAGTTTGGCATAGTCCAATCTGCTATTTTAACTTGCAGTTAAAATTTGAGCTATCCATTGAGTTACTATGAAAGAACTCGTTAGTTAGATTTCAATTAATCCAACTAATTTTATCGAAATCTTCAATTTGATACAGGACACAACTCTAGCATTATTTGTAGCTTAATTTTAAGGAATTACGAATTTAACTCCCGTTTGCCATTTCCAATACTCCAGGTAGTTGACTTTCAAATGAATTTTGGTATGCTAACTCGTCTTGATGAAAGCTTTTAGCCTAAAAAAATTTGGAGTATATTCTTTCTCAAAAACTACAGTATTTTTTTCTCAAAACTATGAAAAGAAAAAAAAAACATAATACAAAGTCAAATCAGGTTTATTCACATTGCTGCTGAAAATATGTTTTCAGAACATTTTTTAGCTTCAATGCATATTAATGAACATATTGTAGTAAGGCAAAACATACTTTAAAACATGAAATGGGGGATTTTTTTCAGTAGATTTTTGAGAAATTAGTATTCGTTTGTGACCAATTTTTCTCCTATGAAAACGGGATATAGCATATTGAGCATCTTGAAGTGAAGGGACTTTCACTGTAGCTTTTGCACTTCCATCTGGTTGAAGCGACATGGATATGTGAAGGACCTGAAAAAAATCTCAGGATAATCAAAAAATTATAGAATTAAGCAGACTAAACTATTTCAGTTTATTTACCTTGAGATTATATAATTGCTTAAAAAGTTGACATTAAGTAAAGGAAATATTGTCAAGTCTGATTTTATTGTAGTAATAACTATTATAAAATTATAAGAATTAAAATAGTATGAATAATTCTTCCTACAAAGAATTTTCAAACTAAAGCAAAATAATTATATATATATAAAAGAAAAAAAAACTGTCAAGTTTGTTCATTATGTTAGGCTAGAAACAATCTATGTATAATCCTTTATTTACTGATTTTTGTTAAAATTTGTGCTAACTTTTTTAAATACTAATTTCTTCAAAGTGAAATAAGCGTGTGCTGCCATGCAACAATTGAAGAACAAACTTCATTAAAAGAGGATCTCAAAATCCCAAAAGTTCTCAAACTGTTTAAATTAACCCTTTGCACTCCAGGCCTTTTTCGCGCGGAGGAATCAGCAACTCGAGACATTTTAGGTTCGGCTGGTGTTTATGGATTTGCTTCATAGAAACTAAACACAGTCATTGGCCTTGCATCGAATTTTCGCATCACACCTAATGGTCCTCTTGTGGTTTGGCATCCAATCATGTGGCGCCTGAGAGGCGCCAGTGGAGTGCAAAGGGTTAATAAAGCACCATGACTGTAATTGCAAGTCCTGTTAGTAAATTAAGTGTTAATAACAATATAGGGAAGTCTTGAAATGACACAACTTGTCTTGTACAGTAAGCACTTCTTAAAGTTAAACCACCAATATTATACTCTTTAGATAATAGTGTAGACACTACACTGATAAAGAACTACTCTTTTAGCAGTAACTACTCTTTACTGGTTAAAGAACTAATCTTTATCATTGAAGAATCTACATGAATTTCTAAGACTACACTAATTGTAATCTTTAATTGCTAAGAGAATAGCAATGGACATTTCCCGCATTTTTTAAAAACGAGTGAAATTAATACATATTTATGAAGAATTTCTTTCTGATTCCAAATATTTAAACAAAAGTTCTTTAAAAAAATTATTTAGTTAAATATTAAGAAAAGAAAATGCCCCCAAACCGAGCCAAAAACAGTCCGATCAAAACAGTCAACAAAATTCATGACGTAAAGAGGCCCTAACGTTTCTATGGTATTCGTGAGATTTCTGCCAAATAGTTAGCATTAAAAAAGTTGACGTTGGTAGACCATTGTCACATTCCGTACAGGTTGGCATGATTTGCGAGAAACTTGCAAATATGGTTTCCGCTGCTGCATTTCAAGCCAAGATGCATGAAAAGACGTGATGTCACATTCAATGCCAACGAAATGAGTCGTTTTCCCACCAACCTCTAATAAAGTAATTTTGATTGCAAATTAAAAAAAAGGAAAAGCTGATTGAGCAGAAATTTGTATGTTTATGGCCTTTTCAAAAAATTTAGAATTAAATAATTTATTTTTTTTAAATGCGGGAATTGACCATTGAAGACTAGTAAACACAAAAAATTTAAAGTATTCTATCCCCAATTTCTATTATAAACTTAAATCGCTTAAACTTCCCATCAATATCAGATATTAAAAATTTAAATAAAAGACCAAAAGAGTTTTAATCTTATATAATAATTGCATACCATGGGTTAAGAGCAAATATACAAACTATAAATTTAACAATAAGTTCTTAATTTATATCTTACCATGACATGTTCGCTGAAGACCGACAATAAAATTTTCTTCATTTCATTTACTTCAAACGTAGAGTCTAAATTTGAAACATGCAGTTCAACCGGTGCAGATCCATCAGAAGGGACATTACATCTAGGAATGGACTGAGCAGAATCTACACTTAACGAGGTACCACTCCATTGTGAAGAATAACTGGTGGGATCATTTTTTTGAATTTCATTTACAGGCACGGAAAGATTTTGGGGTAACATGAAGAAACTTTGACTAGAATACATCGGGTAAGCATTAGAGGAGGTTGCATTGCGTCTGTTGACAGGATACTCATTTTGATGTGCAGATAAATTCTTTGAAAGTTTTGCATCACATTCTGGAACAACAAACGGAGAAACCCTGCCAACATTCCTCTGGGAGTATTTCTTCAAATCAGAGTCCTGTTCCTTTTTGAAAGGTAAAAAGGCAGAATCTTGGTACTTGTCGTTCGACTGATAGAAAGACTTAATATTATTCCAGTCCATAGCAGCGCCTTTCCTTCCTTTAGATAAGTCAGCGTTATTCAGAGTTGCGAATGACTTGGAATTGTCGATGGAATTTAGAGCCAAGGGTTTACTGCAGTTTCCTTTCCAGAGCAAGGAAGGGGGGTTAAGGTCGCTTAAAACTGGAGGTGGAGGAAAGTCAAATTTCTTTTGTGTTGCAGGAGTGCACATATAATTTGCAAGTTTTGCTCGGCCAATGGGAGGTGGGGAAGAAGAAGAGTCGCGACTGCTGCAGGGACTGTGTGTTAATGACGACTCACCACTCGATATAAAATCTTTAAAGTGATCTCTGGGAGGAGAGAAGCTTAGTTCAATGTCTGATCGAGCTCTAAAATTTACACAAATTTTGTTTCCAAACACAATCTCTTTATCCATGCGCTTTTTAGCCCTAAAATTAAAATATATATTAGAAAGTAGTTTAAAAACAACCATAAGATATAAGTTCTCCTATTGACAACCTAGATACAGTTGTGTGTTGTTCAATATTTAATTTAAAATACTACTTTAAAATAAAACAAAGTCTAAATAACTAAAATTAAATAAAATCAACCACACAAATAAACAAAATAAATGTCAACTACGTGTTTTATACAAAGACACCACTAAAAAGTTTGCTACGATGCAAACGTAAAAAAAAACTTTCAAGCGACAATTTAAATTTGGATTAAAGCAATTTAAATGACATAACGTAGATAAATACTTGATAAAAAAAATGCATATACGACTATTTTAGTTCTTAAATTTGTTGAGTTTTTAAATATGACTGATTATTTAACAAATTGGAATACAAAATTGCAAAATTATTAAATCAAAATAAGGATTTTACCTATTTACACAACTTTACAAATGAAGCAAATAATTTTTTAACTATATAATGAATCTTACTGATACTTTTTGCCAAAGTAAAACAAAGTATTATCAACTAAATATTTGTTTAAATTGATCAAATTTCATTACGGGTATAATCAAAATAATAAACGTACGATAAATCTGCAAAAAATTCAGAATTATTAACCTGTGGAATCGAGCCTTCTAAAACTAGCATTTTATGCCTGCAAATACCATCATCTAACTTTAATGATTACAAACTGCATATTATCAAATTTCAGATTAGACTTCATCAATACACTAAGAAACCAAACAAATAGCATATCTTGTAAAAAAAAAAAAAAACGTAAAGTATGCACAAATGAGGAAAAGACCTTTGGCAAAAATTGTCAAATGGATTAAAATGCATTAATTTTAAATATAGCTCAAAACCATTTCTATCAAACACAAAAAAAAACCTTCCTAATAGTTCCAAAAAAAGTTATTTAAATCATTTTTCAGGAAGTTGGGAAAATAATTGATTGGGCCATAAAAATATAGACCACTATAAATTTACTTACTCCGATTTTATGGAAGCGAAATACGTTAATAATTAGTTTCTATAATGATTTAAACAGTTACCTTATAACTGTTCCCATACTGTTAAATAAACATGTTGCAAGACGAGATTGGTTGTTTTCAGATTATCTGGCACCGTCAGCAACACGAGGGCTATAATGCGCCGAAGCATTCGTCATTAGACAAGCCAACATGCATTTACAAACACCCATGCCGAACACGGGACTCAAACCCGCAACCTCGAGGTCTAGAAGCTAGCACGCTAACCACTATACCGTTTGGTCGGCTGCAAGACGAGATGGTCACGATAAAAAGATAAATCACAAATTAATAACATACGATTCGAATCCCAAATTTTTAGTCTCAAAAAAAAAAAAATACATATCAGGTTACCCTACAAATTGTAAGTTTCTCAATTTATAATTAAGTAGCAAGCGAAGAAAACCGTACTTGTTCATACACCGTCAACTTAAAAAAAAAAAAAAAAAAAAAAAAAAAAAAAATCAGCTTCCGCAAACTTACCTTTTATTTGCCTCAGAAATACTTTTAGTCTAAAGCGGCTCTAAATCCCTTAAATTAATTGAATTCAAAACGTAATGCATAAACAGAACAATGTTTATTTTGACCTCTTTTGAAAGAATCTAGTTGGACAAGTCCGGTTTTATTCGACAGCTCCTCAATTATCAAAACGCAATACAATGAAATTACAAATGCTGAGGCTTAAACGAAAAGTTTAAAGATCAAATTCCTAAAATTTACTCAGCAAGCAATGCATAGTTAGTTTGTTTTATGGAGCAAGGGAATAACCATACTGACCCAAACACGTTAGCTAACCACGGATAAGATTGTTCAATTCAATTATGAAGATTACAGAGTTCAAAATGATTTTTGCTAAGACAGCTTACAATGGTTGCAACAGTTTTCAACATCCTTAGATGGGTTGTACTCAAGTGTTTCAAGTCCATACGAATATATAAAAAAAAAAACGCTTACCAAGAATAAATAATTTGTTCAAATTTTCGTCACTTTCTGCAAGTAAACAAATTCAAAAACTATAATTTTTAGACGATGATTCTCGTGATTTGAAATTGTCTAACGATACGATTGGACAATCGAAGAAACTTGATTATATTTTGAATGTCAAGACTTGCAAAAGCTTATGCAATAACTAACGCATATGTATCCAGAAAGAAAAGAACGATTGTTCAAGTTGACTTACCAAAGGCCTAAAATATAGAAAATGCAAATATATATATATATATATATATATATATATATATATATATATATATATATATATATATATATATATATATATATATATATATATATATATATATTCACCAAACGCTAGCAATGACTTACGATAATAAAAAAAAGTTTTGTAGACCGCAATGCCAATTTTGGCTTCACCAATCTACACAAACCTTAACTACAGAATTTGATACGTGTAACCAAGCCAGACACCAAGAATGATTTTAAAGATCAGTTTCGGATTTCACACAATTTGTACAAGAAACACTCCACTAAAAACCCCGCTAAAAATGTACAATTAACACTTTGCACTTCAGGCCTTTTTCGTGCAGAGGGACCAGCAACTTGAGACGTTTCCCGAAATTTTTGGTTGGTTTGCGAGTACAGATACGCTCAAAAAACCTAAACACAGTCATTGGCCTTGCATCGAATTTCCGCATCAAACCTAGTGGTCCTCTCGAGTTGCGGCATCAAATCATGAGATGAGTGACAGTCACCTCTGGAGTGGCAAAGCGTTAAGAGGAGTTACATCGATATAAAGTTTAAAATAATAATAAAAAAGTTGGCAATATTTTAAATTGCATAGCAATGACAAATCAGGTGAACTGAAAAACTTAGAACTGACACTCAAACGCACTTCACGATCATTTTAGGTTCATTTAGTTTTCATATTCAAGCCAATTTATCATTTTTGTAGACTATAAAAATTATCCAACTTCTGTGAAAATACTGGTGATTAAGTGGGACATGGCGGGTCAGATCGCAGCCGCGTTTACATTATTCTGTACAAAATTAACACTGACATGGGAATCAAGAAACAACTTGAAAATACATATTACTTTGCACAATATCACGACCTAAAATATTTGCCCTGCAACATAAGTCGTGCCTTTCACAAATTTTTAAATATATACTATAAATAGTATAAATAGATAAACTTATGGCTACCTAAGGAATTGTGAAACTGATTAAACCAATTAAAACACGGGGTGAGCGAAAGTCTTAAAGTTGCCCTTTAAAGTGGAACAATGGTTGGTTGAGTTTAGAATTTATTTTGCGCAAGGGCAACACAAGGACCAAACTGCGTCAGGTGGAAAATTAATGATTACGTTAGCCAATCAGTAACCAGTAAATAAAAAAGTGATAGTAAAAACGCATTCCTCACTAGGGATATTAACTTCGGCTATTATTAAACTAAATTGTACAAAAATTCAGTCCAAGATAAGTTGTAACAAAATGGTTGATTCAGTATTTATTGCTTTTCCTTCAAATCAAATATCAGAACACTGACTTTTATTCAACAATAAATTTAATCTTGGCAAATAACACGACACGCTACGTACCTTTTGCATACAATATGCGACATTTCACTCCTCACTTTTCCAGATTGTTAGTAAACTTCAGATCACAGGAAAAACACAATTGTATTCCATTGCCACTTTTTTAAAGTTAAAATATATTAGTCCATATAAAACTGTTCTCTTTTGAGAATCAAATGCAATTTATACTGACAGGTTCTTGGTTGGTTGGGTTTTTAAGACACAAGAGCCAATATTGGCTATGCTGCACCAAGACAAATTCTTTGAGTTTCTCAGCGTATTAGTTTAGTCCTTTGTTTGTCTCAGCAAATAGATTTCTTTGTCATAAATTAGTGCATTGGATTCTTAAGAGGTTAAACTAGCGATAACTGCCGGTTACAAAAATTTAATATTAAGGATACCAAAAACTTAGTATCTACTAAGATATATGATCAATGTTTGCGAAAAGTGTTGTTTGTTGGTGGGTTAATTCGCACAGTGGGCTACATGCAACATTGAGTCACAACTCAACCGAAAGAAGGTTGGTTGGTTGTTTTCAGATTATCTGGCGCCGTCAGCAACATGAAGGCTATAATGCGCCGAAACATTCGTCATTAGACAAGCCAACATACATTTACAAACACCCATGCCGAACACGGGACTCGAACCCGCAACCTCGCGGTCTAGAAGCTAGCACGCTAACCACTATACCGTTTGGTCGGCAACCGAAAGAAGGTATATTTTATCAATGAAAGAGGACAGTACTTAACCGTAGTTTAAAAAAAGCCTTCTTTCATTTCAGAATATGCTGTTTGATCGCTTTTAAATGAAAATTATTCTCGTCACATACTGGGGACAACAATTGACAGCATAAAATCTCTCAAAAATCGTCGTTGGCTTAACTTTTGTTTCCACGGAATTTTATGAAACCACTATCTAGATTTGGCAAAATATAAAATGTGAAAACTTTTGGCATCAAGACACTTATCACGTCTTTAAAAAAAAAGTTGCATATGAAAATTAATTAACCTTCTATGCAATCACTATGCTCATATAATTTACAGATTGGTTTCAGACCATTTCGTGTACCATAAATTCTAGCTGGAACCTACAATGTAACGGCGCCAAACACATGTGGCGTTCCAGTGCAGCTCCTTTCAGTTGAGGTCACATCGCAAATTACTCACACGTAACAGATTCTTCGATTGATATATTCTCTAGTTTAGCCTACTGCAAGGCCTATTCTAAGGGAAATTTACGACTGCCCAAAAGCACAATCTCCCCCCCCCCCTCCCCATTACCCTCCTGATGGCTATGGGGTTAGCCCTCTGGCTTCGCATGCCAAAGGTGTCGGTTTCGAATCCCAGATTTGGCATGGATGTCCATTGTGGTTCGGAATCGACGTTAAGCTGTAGGTTCCGCCCTGATACCGTCTTAACCATTACTGTGCATAAAAATAGGTCATAAAACATCCCTCCCCTCCATCCCCACTTTCAACCCATACAGCAAATTAATTTGAAACAATAAAATTCGATAATTTATCTTTAAATATAACTCAAATTTTAAAATCAGGTTTCTGTTATCCTATTTCATGAGGTTAATTAGTTAATATTTATATACCTACAGTGGCTCAAACAATTCAGAATACACCTTACTTTTACTTAATAAACCCAACTTTCGATATAAATAACACATTACCAAGAAGTGAAAACACGTCTCTAATTTTACACATAGTTTAATTTAAAGTAAAAATAAAGAACAATATTGACTGCTGTGAGGTTAGAGCTCTGGCCTCGCATGCCAAAGGTGCCGGGCTCGAATCCTGGGTTAGGCACGGATGTTCGTTGTGGTTCAGAATCCACGTTAAGCTGTAGGTTCCGGTCTGATTAGCCGTCATTGTGCATAAGTATAGGTCGTTAAACGTAATAACCAACCAACAAAAAAAAAATTTTAATAGAAAATTTTTTATAAACATTTTAAATAAACATACGCAGATTTTTACCTAAAAAAATTGAGAATACACCAATGAAATTTTTGTAATATCTCACACACGAAGAATGATGGTATTTGATGGTATCTGAAGGGATTTTACACCATTATTCTTGCAACACTTGTTTTAAATGGGCTTTATTTCTAATTTTATGCTTTTAGACCACTATTTCTCGTGTGTCCCGTAGATTTTCTATGATATTGATGTCAGAGGTCAGGTGGTGTGTGTAACTGCTTTTTACAATGAAAAAGACCCCATATTTTGACATTGCGTGCCTTGTACTTTATTATAAACCTTGATTTCTTTCAAAATTTACCTTTCTGTGATATCCACAGAATTCTCTTCTTTTTTCTTCTACTTTTATTTTCAATCGATCCCTCATTTAAAATTTTGAAATGATTGTCTGGATACACGTGTGGCTTCTACCAACAATTTTAGCTATTTCAATAAGATTTTCCTTTTTTTTAAAAAAAATAATTTGAATAGGAATCAATACTAGTTTTTCTTCGAAGAGCAATTTTTTATTTAAAAGTTTGAATTTAAGTTCGTCTAACAAGTTTCATCACAAAAAAATTAGAATTGAAAAGGTTAAGAATAACAATATTTAAGATTACATTAAAATAGCAGTCAAATTGAAAATATGTAAGGGTAAATAAACATATTTTTCGCAAGTGTATTCCCAATTTTTTTATTGCAAAATTTGTCTAAAAAAATTTCAAAACTGTATGACTAATTTGATTTTTAATAAATTATTATATTTTTTGTGTATATACAAAGTAAAATGTCCATAGTTTAATGCCTCTGCAAAAAGCTTTACTATAATTAAATTTTTTGGGCATTATTCCCCATACAAAATACTAATGCGTTCAAAAAATGAAGTGTATTCTTAATTGTTTTAGCCACTGTATATACTTCTATAATATTTTTCTTATGAAAGAATTATAAATACCTTTGACTACGAAGTCGCAAAAGACAACAAAACAATCGTGAATACAAATTCAACGTCTTTGATACCAAACATTAAAAGATTATTTACACTCACAAGGCAATAGCTGTCATCCACCTTCCTCCCTCTTGTCAACTATTCATTGCTGTTTTTATTTTACAACTGTTGTCACCCACCCCCTAAAAATACAGTGGTCATCTCCCAAGAAGGAGGACATGACACACAGCACAGTGGAACAAGTGTTGACCGCAAACAGCCGAAATGAAGATTTATTGACAAAGGGGAAAAAGGAGTTTTCGCGCTCGACTGTTGAAGTGGATGAGACAAGATATCCCAAGGTTTCGGCTTGTAGAGGAGCTGATCAGCTGACACTGGACACTGAACTCAGATACCAGTCCCTATCCACTCCCTATTGCAAGGTTAGGGGGAAAAAAAAGATAACATCCGGTGTGCTTTCTTTAAAATCTCTCTAGTCAGTAACGTTTTAAGCTTGGACAGGATCGGCTTGTCCTGGCATGGAGTTTAGATTTTAACATCTCTCAGCTTTGATTTTAGGCATATCCTCCTGAGACCCACAACTGTTTGAAACATGATTTCAAGCTAATTTTTATGTATATTATTCTTTTGGGTCCATATAACGTACTTTTAAAGTTATTGGATTTCAACTATAAAGCAAAAATTTTAAATTTAATTGTTCAGATGGGAAATTTAATCATGAAAGGCAATAAAGCAATTTCGTTCGAGGACGTGATACATAAAAATACTTTACAGTTAGTGCAAAAAAAAATTTGTTCGCGCAGAACATCCAGACATCCGAAAACATGAGAAAAAAGTCTTAGTTCATTGCTGGCATGTGCTTCGCGCCAACTTTTCGTGATGCCTCTACTGGCAGAGGAACTGGTTTTTGCCGTTTCTTTACAGACTCCATTTCTTCACAATCGGTGGAACTATAATCAGCTGTAGGACTGAATTCGGCTATTTGAGGCAAAGAAAAATTATGTGCCTAAAATACGATGTGCATTTAAATGTACGCGGTGTCTCAGGAGAAAATGCCTTGTTATTTGTCTTCCTAAAATATGATTTCAATGTAAAATATTTGAAAGTAGTACCACAACCACTATTGTTACAAAATAAGAATGAGCAATTATTACTTTCAATTACCCATATGTATACATAGGATAATGAAAGCATAGTATTCTGTTTAAAAAAAATCGTTTCTCCACGTTTTGGAACATTCTGATTTCAAAAAAGTGATCTAGAATAAATTTGTGTCTGTGGTCAGCATAACTCCCGCACAAATTGACCTACTATGTTCAAATTTGGACTGAGGGTTGGTGATGGTACAGGGCCCTACCATTAAGGTTTTCGTCAAAAAGGTTTTCGCGTATAAAGTAGCTGCCATTGAAAAAATCATATTTTTCAGTAATTGCTAAAAAACGGCTCGAAAGATTTTGTTCAAAATCGCTGTGGTAATGCCTCTTAAGGTGTTTTAAACGTCACCACCTCTGAAATTCCCTTTAAAATGCTTTAATGGCGTAAAAAGTTGAAAAACAAATGCCTTTAACACAAAGTTCTCTTTCTTTGAGCATACCTCATCAACGATAGTTTTTCTTCTCTCCCCAGTAGTTTCACTTATAATATTGCAAAAGATATCGTCAAATTGGCCACTTTTGCTAAATGAAGGATGAAAATATAAAAACGGTAAATGACACAAATCCATGTAAGTATTATAGTGTAATTAAAAGCTGTGCGATATATGTTCCACATCCCTAGTTTTTCTCTATTTTATTTGGCTTTGTATTTTTTACGACTGCCCAATTTTGATTTTACGATTGCCCAATTTGGATTTACGACTGCCCAAATAAGCCACGACTACCCGTTAGAATAGGCCCTGGCCTACTGTAAAAGTCAATAACAATGATCAAGATTTTTACCAGAGGCTCTTCCAAAGAGAGAGAGAGAGATATTGGAGATCGCCTCCTCTGAAATAGCTATTTCCCTTTTTTTTCCACAATCAATTTTACTATATAATTATTTTTTAAATGTAACAGTTACTGCTTCTGAAACATCACTTCTTAGCCCTCTAGATGGCATTTGATACTTTCAATTGGAACATCAAACTAAATTATTACAAGTCCCTATGGAAGCAACGCAAGAATATCGAACGAATAGGGTTTGTTGTAAAGAATATTTTAGCTTTCAAAACACTTTGAATAACTATAACTGAAGAACCTCCCTTAGAGACGGATTTCCACCCCCCACCCCCACCAGACTTAAAATTTTCGGATTTCGCCATTTAGTTTCTAATTCTACCATGTAAAACAAATAATTACGAAAGCTAATTCCCATTTTAGATATTTCCTTCCATATTAAAAATCCCATTATCAGATTAATTGTATTAAATGTCAAACACCGTGCCCTCATACTGAGCTGAAATTACGTAACAACAGTTTCGAAATTTGACTACAAGCCTGTATTATACAGTTTTCATGCATCGAAATTTCGTTACAGTGATGGGAAAAGTATCTTTGATTAGGCTACATTCAGAAGGGGGAGGAAATATGGAGCAGGAGGCCATTTTGGCTATATTTCGCCAACTTTTGAGGTGATCGGACAACGAGAGAGAAAGACGATTGGCTTCTACACTAGCCTTGCGGTCCACCTTCAATTATATATTTATGGGTTTGTCACTTTCTCTGTCGATCACATAACACCAAGATTTCTCAGCGAACATCAGCAATTTGCAAAGAGGAATCTTTTATCGTAAAAGGGAGAAGGTCCCGAAAACTTACAACAAGCAATCCGTCAAACGAAGCTAGACAAAGGCTTCAATTTCAATAGCTTACGTAGCTCTAACGATGTTCAAAAGCAATGTCAAGCATGCAAACCGTGAGCATGGATACCACTACCACAGAGCCATCAGTCGGAACAGCATAAACATAATCAGTCATTCAGTGTAAGATATACTGCTGACTGTCTGTAATGAATTTTTTAAAATTAGTACAAGCATACTAAGCAGGGTTTTTTTAAGATACCGAAGTATACCTGTGCAGTTAATGTACATTTAAACAAATTATCAAACGGATTTATATAGTCAAATTCAAGACAAATAAAAAATATGATTAAGTTTCTAACCTTTTGATGCAAAGATAAAGGTCATGTTTAATTAAACCACAGTTTTCATGCAGAATTATCTAAACTTAAATTTTTAGATGTTGTTCTAGTTATAAGAGATGACTGCTTGCCCTTTCGGAATAGTGATGCCAAAGGGCATCGTCCAAATTTCTAACTTTTTTTAATGAATTTTCCGGGTTTAGATTTTATAAAACTTCAAATATATTTGGAAAACTATTGAGAAACAAGTCAATAAACTTACTACAATAACTTTGTTCGAGGATTTCTTTGTAAATGAATCACTGAAAAAAGAACTTGATTCAAATAACAAAGGCAAGAAACGGTTAAAAATAGTTGTTAACTTTTTACTTCTAATGGGAAATGTTACCCTCTTGAAAAATGGAAGAACAAAATCAGTTTTTTACAACTATCTCACCTGCAAAAAATGCTTCTTATAAAAGTGTCAACAAAATAGCTATTCATACTATATGCAGAAACATTCCTTCGTAAAAATCAAGTATTTTAAAACATATCATTGCATACGATTGCGCAAATTTCTATGTATACTTGTAGTCCTAGAGGAGGATGCAAGTATTGGTGCATTTGTTTCTAACAACTTGCTTTTTTTAACTTTCAATTACCCATATGTATATATGAATGGGTAATGAAAGTATAGGATTCGGCAAAAAAAAAGTTTATATATTTTTTTTTTTGCATTTATCCACGTTTTGGAACATCCTGATTTCAAAAAAGAGGTACAGAAAAAAATATGTGTCTGTGGTCAGCATAACTCTCGAACAAATTGACCTATGATGTTCAATTTTGTGGCCATGGGACCTACTAAGGTTTTCGTCAAAATCACGCATGCGCATAAGATAAGAGTGCCATTGAAAAAAATCATATTTTTCAATGATTGCTAAAAAACAGCTCTAATGATTTTGATGAAAATCGCTGTGGTAATGCCTCTTAAGGTGTTCTAAACATTCCCTCCTCCGAAGTTTTCGTAAAAATGCTTCAACGGCGTAAAAAGTTGAAAAACGAATGCCTTCAACACAGAATTCTCTTTACTTGAGCATACCTCATCAACGATCGTTTTTTCTTCTCCCCTCAGTTTTACTTATAATAAAGGATAATAAAAAGATTATCGAAAAGTATATCGCCAAAATCACTACTTGGGCGGAGGTTTTTTTTTTTTTTTTTTTTTTTTTTTTTTGTAGACCCATACAAAAATTATTGCCAAACTGGCCATTTATTCTAAATGAATGATGAAAATATAAAAACGGTAAATGACACAAATCTACGTCAGTATTATAATGCAATTGAAAGTTGTGCAATGTTCCACACCCCTAGTTTACTTTCAATTACCCATATGTACACATAGGGTAATGAAAGTATAGGATTCGGTTTAAAAAAAAAAAAAAATGTTTTTATTCTTTTGCATTTCTCCACGTTTTGAAACATCCTGATTTTAAAAAAGTGATCTAGAAAAAATGTCTGTTTGTGTGTCTATGGTCAGCATAACTTCCGAACAAATTGACCTACGATGTTCAAATTTGGTGTGCGGGTAGGTGGTGGCCATGGGACCTACCATTAAGGTTTTCGTCAAAATCGCGTATGCGCATGGTGGCTGCCATTAAAAAAAATCATGCTGTTCGATGATTGCTAAAAAACGGCTTTAACGATTTTGAACAAAATCGCTGTGGGAATGCCTCTTAAGGTGTTCTAAACATCCAAATCTAAACCTCCGAAATTCCCGTAAAAATGCTTTAATGGCGTAAAAATTTGAAAAACGTATGCCTTCAAGACAGAGTTCTCTTTGCTTGACGTAGCTCGTCAACAATCGTTTTTACTCCTCTTCTCAGTTTTATAATATAAAAATAGTAAATGACACAAATCCACGTTAGTATTATAGTGTAATTGAAAGTTGCGCGATGATCTACACCCACACCCCTAGTTAATTATAAAGCAAAACCAAATCTGGTATTTTCTTATATCTTCATTACCCAACATTTTCTGATTTTCAAAAATGGTGCCAAATATTCGAAAATAATATCTGTAGAATATTTTTCAAATATTTTTTCTGTTTATAATAAATTACGAATGTTCTCAAGGGATGTTCGGGAAAAAAACTGATTATTGCAAGCCGCATTGGTCACAATTTTTCAAAATGCCAGATTTTCTCATACTTTTAGATAAAATAAAACACCCATTTTCTAACCTTATGGTTAAAAATATTGGGGGTAGTTTTACGGAATTTTTTTATATAAAAAATTTGGGCCTTTATTATGCAAAAGTGGTAACAGATTGATTTTTCAAAGTATTATATATAGCCGATTTTCCCCATCTTTTTGGCAGCATACGAATTCCGAATTGAAAGAACGACTGGTCTTCCAAGATTCGTTGGGGGGTCGAAACAAGTTGAAATTGATGGAGAATGAATGATCACTATAAGTCTCATAGCAATCGATGAATTTCAGTTGATTTTTTCTTAATGGAGGCAGAAAAATAAGGCTTCCCATAAATTGTGTTTCGTTAGCACAAAAGTTAATATATGAGGTGTTGCATATATACGAAGGGAAAATTCTATATCGGATAATAAAAAAATTCGCCATCCGAATCTAGACCCTTAAAAGATTTTACAGGTACTATATTATACATGTTGAGTTTGACTTTTTTTGATTATCAAAATTCTCAGAGGATGATACCAAGTATGGAAAAATCAATACATGAAAAACTTTTCAAACACGTTTTTCTGACAACTACTTTTTTGTCGAGTTTGTCCTTCGCACCCACATGCCTCATATCTGGAGATAATAATTGTTCAATGTTGACAGTTAGTTAGGTTAGTCATAATGGAGGTAAGTCATGAAGGACGTATAAGACCTTTTTCCTTTAAATCAAAGTTTTCACTATACTATATGCGTAGTGGGCATCAAGCTAAAATGTTGCACTTTCCAACTTCAATAAATTCCTTATTTGCCTTAAATTTATTATTAATTGTATGAAAATTGCAAGAGTTAAACATCAAAGCTTATTCCATTATACTCTTATCTATTCTATAGTTTTAGTCAAATAAAAGTCTAGTAATTTAATAATTGTAGATACTTACTTATATGAAAATTAATAGAAGTTAAAATATATTTTCCTTTTACTATTTGAGACATAGTTCATTTGGTATTAGGATGGCATAATTTGAAATTTTTTATTTCTGGTTGGTATTTTTTATTCTGGCACAAGGGACATTCTGTACCACAACATTGAAACATCCACAATTATACCATGTCATTTTGAACTCAGCTGAGAAGATCCCGAACCTGAGCTAACAATTCTCGCTCCAGATCAATAATTTTTATTTCTGTGTTAGAAACACTAGAAATTATGCATTTTTCTTTTGTAATTTAAATCCCAATTTTGCATGCAAAATTAAGAGTATTTTCAGATAAAAATATAATACAACTTGTCAAAGCAATGTGAACTTACAATCTTCAATTGCTTTTCCAGTAAATCAATGGTTCCCAACCCGTGGTCGTAGACCGCAGGCGGTCCATGAGGAGATCAAAAGTGATACATTGAGTTACTAAGATTTGAGGGTTAAAATATTCATAGATACAATAAACAAAGGTGCAAAAAAATAATAAACCATGTCTGAGGCATCATCAAAGCATTTAATTTTTTCTCTCCTTACATTTCAGCATCTCAATGTAACAAGAAAGTAAAAAATTGCTCTTGAAAAATTTCATATTTTTAGTGGAAAATAACCACATTATTATTTATGTCAATGACAAATAATCTGGTATGTATCATATTTCCTTAATTGTTTATTAATGCTTTAAATTATATGACATTGATTATCTAGCTTGAATTGTTTTTTCTTTCCAATGTGCCAAAAATCACCAATGGCTAAATTCCAAGAAAGAAAATTCTACATATAAAAAAAATTGGAGATGTAATTTTGTTATTTTAGTGCTTCCAGTTGTGTAGCCATTATATATGTGTGCACTAAGCCATTATATGTGAAAAAATAAATATTTTGAAAGTTGTCTAATGAGATCGTAGAGGATGGGGGGAGGGGGGGGCAACAAGGTGTTGGATGCGGAAGTAGTCTGCAGCCAATTTTTTTATGCGAACAAGATATTCAAGATTACCTAGAGGTTGAGAACCACTGCTGTAATATTTTTTTATATACATGTCATATTGGTAGTAGTATTTTTAAATCATGTTAGCATTTTCCCAAATAAATAATACAACACTGTAGCTTTGAAATAACACACATTTGAGATGGAAAAGCCTGCTGACTTAAACAAGATTGAAAATTTTTGTGGAGAACAATATGAATCGCTATACACATCACAATAACATTTTGGGTGAGGGCACATTTAGTTGCAACAACTTGCACTTTTAACAGCCATCACTCATAAATCAGTAAATTACTGAGCTCTTACGATGTTACTACATTCAACTGAAGGGCTATGGCAAAGAATGATCAGAGTCTGCTTTTCTCAATTCTCCAGAAAAGCTTTAAAGTTTCAAGTCTCAAGCCTTGTATTAGGGTTGAGATAAATGGTTGCTCAAAATCTCATGTACCATGATATTTATTTTCCAGAGAGGTCCTTGTGGTTAAACTATCTTCTACAACCTTGCAGATGGAGAGAAAACTTAAATTTTGCTTTATTTTGGACTCTGATCATTCTTTGCCGTCGTCCTTCAACTATTATTAAAAATTGAAAGATATTACTTATCTGGTTAGCAACCAGTAATGGAAATATAAATTCTACAATAAAAATTTAGGATATGCATGCTAAACTAGAGGTTATATATAATGAACAATACTTTTTCAATAAATAACAGATGAAATTAATTTTTTTGTTATTTTTGTAACATTCCTTTGGTATTAAGTAATTTCTTTAAATATTTGGAAATAAGTCAGACAAGATTTAGCTATTTAAGAATCAAAAGTTATGTTAATTGAATGCATTATACAGGGTTCCCACTCTTATTGAAGAAAAAAATTCAAGGACTTTCAAGGACCTTTTTAAGAAAATTCAAGGACCTTTTTAGAAAAATTTAAGGACTATAATTTTAAATATTACATCAGATGTAAAATTACAAAACGGAGTTTATCGGTGGTCAGGGATGTAGTGGAGTGGAAACACGAGGCAACGGCGGTCCTTTACATTTATAGAAGGCGGAATGACGTTCCCTCATCTAAAATTTTTTTTTTTTCTTCTTTTTACGTGATACTGAACTCAAAGCCAAGTAAGCAAACAAAAACATCATTTCCTGTGAACTTGCTTTCGTCTGGGATCCACAACTTCAGAGCTGAGCAGGCAAGTTCTAGTTTTTGTAAAACACTTGAAAGAGGCGCGGCAACCCATACATGGCCATTTCTCCTTGATTAGAAATGAACTGACATATATGTTTACATCTAGCTATGATTCATTCAATAGCAATTATCCTCTTCAACGAATAATCTGTATTTATGGAGGAATTCCAGACGTCAAATTTGTATGGTTCGTCGTATATACAGACTAAAACTTCCATACACAAATTCATGCCAATTATCTACATTTTTAAAGAACAAAACTGTGACCTAGCACATTCAGTTCTTTGAGCCCTTTCCTTGAAGAATATTTCGCCTCCTCTAATTTTAACGGGGACGCTAACCGATTTATCAACAAAAGTTATGTAATTTTTTTTTTTAATTTTTATATCACGGACGGATTTAATAAATTATTTGTAAACCTCTCAATGTACCTAAGAAATGAATTCGTTCAAGAGGAAAAAACAAATGACAATAAAGATGGGGTTTTTTCATAATCCAAAAAAGTTAAGCAAACCTGCGGTTCCGACGGAAAAAACTGGAGTGTTAAATATCCAGATAGGTAAGAGCAGAATGTTGATATTTTGTATTAGCTTTTAAGGTGTTTTGAGGTCACGGAATTATGCATTTATATTTTGTCAGATATTGGGAAATATTTTATTCCCAGTTATTGGAAAAATCAAATGTAACTTGTTTGAACATGAAAAAATATGTTCAAAATAGTATTGATTTTTAAATGCTTCGCTTTTGAATGTTTGTGAATTTGAATATGTTTAGTTCAACACATAAAATGTTGCTTTAATGTACAGTAAAGAGACTGGCTTCAAGAGCTCCGCTACGTTGTTGTGACAGAACTGAACAGTTGTTTACTTTGTTTCACTTTAACTTGGCAGTACTGATAATGCTACATTAGCCAAATTGCAGCCCTTCACAACCCAAAGTTGAAAAGGGGTTCCAAGACTTGAGCTAAGAGCGGAGGACTACTAAAAAAAGTAATACGTAGCAAAAATTAGTAATTTTAATAACACGCATTTTATTCAATTCTTACAAAAATAATTTTATAACAATTTTTATATTTTATAAAAAAAAAAAAATTGAATTCGTGGGTTCCTTAATAAAAGCTGACTTAAAATAATGTTATTTAGTGCAGAAAACAATACGATTTTAATAGTTTGCACCCATACCATATAGAGCACCCTTACCATTTTTCGAATGTTTTCTATACTCATTTTCATTGTAAGGGGCGCCAAAACTCATTCTTGCACACATAGCATTTTACTCTAAGGCCGGTTCTGTATATTTGATTTTCCTTAATATAAAAGTGCTAATGGTTTTGCAAATGGGTATAATACATCGAAATTGGGCTGCGAACAAGTAGGAAAGCAATTCAGATGTACTACTTTAAAATGCAAAATTAAATTGCTTTTCGGTTTGAGAATGGGAAAGTTTTACATTTACAGTTATTACAGAATTTATTCCATAAACGTAGCAGCAGTTCTTAAAAAAAAAAATCATACAGTGGCGGCAATAAGGGGTATTATTATAGTAATATTAACAAAACTATTTAAAGTTAAAAGAAGGGGAGAGAGTGAAAATGGGGGAGAGAGTGAGAAGGGGAGAGAGTGTTAAAGTTAAAAGAAGGGGAGAGAGTGAAAATGACCCCCACCTGGGGGTCATTTTCACTCTCTCCCCCCTCCCCTACACACAGAAAAAAATATATAAATTTGTAACAATGCAACATAGCATTCCCACACTTTTTTATTTTACACTACACCACTGTCATTGGTCACATAAAAATTCAAGGACTTTCAAGGACCTTATCCTTTTTTCAAGGACTTTCAAGGACCAAATTTCCTCAAAAAAAATTCAAGGACTTTCCAGGACCGTGGGAACCCTGATTATACTGTTCTTAAAGCTTTACAATATCTACTGTTTGATAAAAATGTATTGCTACATCAGGACAGTTCTAACTAATAAATGCTAGTCATTTTCTATATTAAATGCTACAAAAATAAACTGATAACTACCTTCAGATTTCATAACGTTAACATTTTTGAAATTACATCTAGTTTACAATAATTATCACAATTATTTGTCTTAACCTTAAGAATAGAATTAAATTTGGCACTACAATCAGTGCTAGGGTTGATAAGTCACATTGATTTAATTATTTGTGGTGAAAATTCTAAGTACACTAATGACTATACAGACAGGAACCTACAGCTTAAAGTGGATTTTGAATCCCAACAACCATCCAAGACACAATTCGGGAATTCAAACCCAGCACTCTGACATATAATGCAAGGGCGCTAAAAATAGGTAGGATTATCATGATTGAAAATTTAGACTATCTCCTTTGTAACTATTCAATCACAATTACACATTGTTGAATATATTGATATTGCAGACAATAAATAATTAATACTTTTTTAGTAAAATATCCAATCATTGCATAGAACTGCTGAAAATTCCTACGCAAAACAGGTTTTGGAAGAACTTTAAAACTTTGAACCATACAATTTTTTTTTAGAAATTCATATTTTAAAGATTCTGAATATGAACTTACTTTTCTGCTATATCTGCATTAGCAAACCGAATTATTGCTTTACCCCCTCGAACAAAGAGAACTTTGCCTCCACAGTTGCTAGACAACTTTTGTAGCCGATTTTTTATGTGGCTTTCTTGACGATTTGTGGGTAAACACGTCACATCTAATTCACATGGACGATTATTTGAGGACTAAAAAATAAGTACAATTATTTAGAAATAGCTAAATAAAGTATTAAAAGTTATTTTGAAATTAAAAAAAAAACAACTGCAAAATTAAAAACATTTCCATTTGTTTTTTAAATGTTCATTCTATTGTACAATTCACATAACTTTACAACAAATTGTAGTTGAATTTAAGCATTTATAAGAGTTATTATTAGAAAAAGAAAGAAAAAAAAGACAATACAATTAAAAATAATGCCAGATACTAGGAGTCACCTCAAAATAAATATATAAGTTATAGGTCACTAACATAGAAACATATATATTTAGACTGTTATGATATAATCAAAAATCCTCAAACAAAATCAGTTAAATTTTAAATTGTAATCATTTCAATGACTCATAAAACATTTTACAACTTTATGGGATAGTCCAATTGAACCATCCTGCCAATCCCATGCAGATAAATGACATAGATATATCATAGAAAGATGAAATCTCTAATACTGAGTATGTTAAATTAAGTATATTTAATACATCTTTCCTCAGATTTAATAATTAATGCAGGTCTGATTTTTATTATATGAAAAACTTGTTTCTTCAGGGAATGAATTTTCAAATGTAGTCATTGAATATGAATAATTATAAATTCGTTGAAGTTGCTCAAATTTTGTAAAGAAAGCAGTTTTCAAATTTTTATTATAACATTTCTGTTTTTAAAATTTTACTATAGCATTATATTAGAATTTGTTTACAACATACTACTAATAAATTTGTATTAACATCTGCGGATTTATCTATTCACATATACAAGTAATAGGTTTTGATCAAACCCAAAATTGTTTCTCATTACTTTACATTGAAAAGATTCTTTCATATAGGTAAATTTCCAAAAGCTCAATAATTTCTCAAGGCTATTTTTATATTCTCAGAATAAAATAAAATGTGTTAAATTGTGCTTATTGTATAACATGTTTCTAAAAAAAGTACCAAAAATATTGTATAACAAAAACCAGAGTATGTAGCACATTTAATACCAATATACTAGGTTATTGATGAAAACTTATCTATTTGGTAGTTCTATAACCAAAAAATCAACATTGTCACAGCAATATTTCAACAAAATGCCTTCTATCAATGCTACTCTAATTTTCTGTCCAGAAAGCTACTTTATACTACAGTTCTAAATGTATATTGATTGATTATATTTTGAAGGAGGTTAAAATGTGCAAAGTAGTATAAATCACTGCAAACAATACTATTAAAATATTAAAAACTTTTTACACATTTCATAATTTGAAAACTATTGAACTACATTAGTGGTTTAACCATGAACTACAATTTAAGATGATTTCAATAAGTTGTGCTTGTATACTTTAAGAGAGTGATTACCTTCACTGGACTTCTTGCAGGTAAATCTTGAGTTATAGTAAAGAAATTATGATGTTCATGAGCACAAGTGAGAAGTGATTGATGAGCATGACCCCGATGAATTAAAACGATCCTAATGTTATGACGATGGCGAAAATCTGATAAATCAGAAGCAAAATTCACATCATCTGAAAAGGAGATAAATTGTAAGCTATTACACTAAGTTCACTTACCATAAAATAAGAAATTACCCTTTAACTAACACAAAAATGTCCTTTTACCTCATCATTAATAAAAAGGATTTAATGAAACATTAAGATTAAAAAGAGAGAAAAAAGTACCACTTATGTAGATGCTAAAGTTAAGTTAACTTATAGTTGTTAAATTAACCTTTATCAATTTAAAATTTTAATTCTATATGTTATGCAATTTACTTTTTTAGCATTCTTTTGAGTCTTGTCACTTTTAGTGCAAGGATACTATATAAATTCAAAATTTGTAAACTATTCAGAGATGTTGCTGGCAAGTCAATAATATTTCTGACAAATAAAGTACAAGCAAATAAATAGAAATGTACTGAAAAATCTACCTGATATCAGAAGTAATGTTGCAGGTGACCCATGAGTATCTACAAATCTTTTCATGCACTGCTTGAGTTTATCATCAGCTGCATTTTTACTAGTGGCACTTATATGTACCACAGTGACCTAAATAAAACATAGTAAATGAAATATATATAAAATGTCCATATGATTTTGTGAATTTAGGCAATGTGGCGAGTCAGGAAACAGTCAACACATTTATTGGGTTAAGTTGGAAGAATGGGACGAGAGAGGGAGAGTCACAAATATATTGATCAAAGAAGCAATGAAATCCGATGAATGTATCATCTCGTTAAATACACTGGAAACTAACCATGGGAATTGTGCTGAAGTCTGTAGAAAATGAGCGAGTGAATGAAAACAGTCTGATGCTACGATGAGAATTACTGAATATTAATTATGGGGTTCACTGTTAAAAAGAATAGTAACCTAATCAAATCTCATATGAATGACTTGTTGAAAGAAAGTGAAGATCTGTGAAGGGATTAAAAATACTTTGAAAGGATGAATTGAATTAACGTCGATATTAAAAGAGATTGTTATTACATATATATAAAAAATTTCAACAAGCAGGAGAATCTACCTTCAACTGTAAAGTAACTAAAAACACAACCAAGACATTATAAAAGCAACATTTTAAAGTTTATATTCAACAAACCAAAGAGTAACACAGAATACTTTTGACAAGGTTACTAAGAAATTGAAATTATAAGGTAAATCTTTTTTCTATACCCATAAAAGAGCCTTAGTTGAGTTTAAAGTGCCACAAATTCCATATCAAAAGCAATAAAACAGTGGTTTTACTTAATATTTCTGTGTTGGGTTGGGCAGCTTCAGTACAAAATTTAATCCAATGGAGAATATATGGTGACAAATGTATCCAGGGTTTAGACAGTTCTCTTAGGTCACAGGATTGAAGTCTTCCATAAAAGATGATTAGTATAATACGGGCAAATAGATCATACAAAAGTTGTTTTCAATAGGGAAAATAAGCTTTGACCTCACACAAAATAAAAAAATGGCAGAGCAACTTCTTAATAACCTGTTAGTGTGTTATTGTTTTCTTTAAATGAGGAACTTATCTAAACTTTGAGGAAAATTTTATTTATTGCTGTATTACATAATTTACATATATGATAATTTATTGCAGTTACAAGTAGATACTGTGTGTAATAATAAAGGTACAGTTGGTTTTGTACACACACCTCCAACTTTTCCTCCTTAAACTTTTGGTGTGCATTTTATTTATCATTAAGACCGATATTTATACTTTATTTCCTTGAAGTATATAATTTTTCACACTAGATAAAAGCAACAGACAGAAAAGTGAAAGTTAATAAATGAGCACTATAAAGAGATATAATCTTTGTTTAAAAATTACCTGAGCAAATAACAGTTCTTGAATAACGATTTTACTTTCTTTATTGATGTCGCATACACACATGAATTCTGCTTCACGGTGCCCTTCAAAAAACTTTTCTCGAATGTTTTGTACAAGAGTAATGGCAGATTTTCCTTTTGGCACTTGACAGTTTTCAATGTCCCAAAACACTCCAATCGGAGGCAAAACTTGGAGAGCAAATGCATTTTGAAATCTGGCTGCAATGTTACTTTTTGATCCCTCTGAAGAAGAAAAAACAATTACAAGTCATTCCCAAAAGAATACAAATTGAACAGTAATTAAAAACATAAATATTACTTTTAAAGCAAACTTAATTTTTAAGCCTAATTTTAATCAACTTCTAATATAAATCAACTACAGTTTACGCTTAACCAAGTATAGTCTAGATTTAACACACTATACTTCACACTCAATGAAGTAAAATGTTTGTAGACTTATAGTCTACAAACATTTTATTTAAATTTAAAAAATCAAAACCACAGAACAAAGAGTAGCATATTTTAAGTTAATGTATTTTTTTCTAGACTTCAATATTTGAAAGATTTGACTGCTTAAAAGTTTACTTATATATTAGTCAATCTTTCAAAAATATTACAAATATATTTATTAATAATATAAAAAATAATAAGCAAATTACACTTGATTAAGGTTTACAAACATATCTTAATTAGATATAAAAAATGAAATCTACATTGGATTCTTTCTTTAAAAGATGACAACTAATGAGTTTTCTGGAGAGAAAATTTTCTTAAAGTTAAAGGGTTTGCTTTTAAAAGAAAACTATAAAAAATACATAAGTATGGGAAATAATTGTTATTTTTGTGTTTCTACATCGTTCCATCAAACATCTAAGAAAAAATTATGTTCACTTTAAACTGATATATTTAAGCATTTAACTATAAACATTATATCAAGTATATTTTAAAAGTTATTAGACTATAAGGTAATAATTGCCATGTTTTATTTGCAATTTTTTTCTGTTCATTTTTAAATAATTGCTTCATGGTCCATATTGAATTATTTTATGGAATATTACTCGAGTGGGGCTGGGGACATATAAAGATCATATAAAAAATACAATCCTTCTTGAGATAATTTAATAAGTTTTTTCTCATTTGTTATAAGGAATATTGGAAGTTACTCTTTAGATTTTTAGTTAGGTTTGAGATACTAAATACCCTTAAGTTTTTAATAATACTTTTCCAAATTTAGGGAAGATGTGAAATAAACTTTAAAATTTTATTAGGTAATCACCATATTGATGTATAATAAAGTCATGCATACTTGGATCTGTCATAATAGTGTGAAACAATATTTCCATATCCATAAAAACAATGATGATATCATCCCTTTATAATTTTCCTTCAATTTTCTATTGAACTTGTTGAATGCATAAAACTATGAAAAAGAAAAATACTGAGTTAAGAAAAGCTATTTTAAAATAAAGAGCAAATAAATTTGTATTATCTTTATGAACACTATTATACAGGCGTAAAGAATTTTTTAAAATACAACAATGCACATATAATACATGCATAAAATTATAATCAAAAAACATAAAATATTTTTTTTTTGTTACAAGTGAAACCAACTAACTTAAAACTGGGACTATTTCTATAAAACAATCAAATGCAAAATTCAAACTGTACACAATTGGTATCAAAAGCTGTACAAAATTTGATCCGCAAATTTGGCCTTAAATAACTTTTCTGAAAATCTTGAAACAATGCTCACAAGACACATCTTCAAATGACAAAGCAAGTAATTCAATTAAAAATGAGTATGTTCCCAACACAAGGCTAAGAGTATCGAAGTTTGACTTTTTAAAAAATAACTGTGCTTTACATGTCCAACATTTAGATTTTTGAAGGCACACATACAAAATGTTTTTCTTTGTCGAGGACAATAGGTTGCGGGTAAAAGGAAGGAGAACCCTGAGCCACCTATTGCGAGAAAAGTCTGGACCATTGAGAGCAGTCATGATTTCAGGGTAAATGAGGAAAAGAACACCATCTGAAGGTCATGTGAGGAATATTGATCTACATTTATGAACAACTGATAAAAAAAAACCTGAAAAACTAACACTTAACAGTCTGCTAAGAAATGAAAAACCATTCGTAACAATCACCATCATGTCTACTTATATTTTAAAACAAAGTGCTGACTGGCAGGGATAACATTAACTCCAAACTCTTTGCATGCTAAGTGACTGTTCTGCCTTTGGGGCATAAGTTCATAACGATTCAAGTGATCATTATAAGCATTAAAGTATTCAAAAGAACATGAATTTTAAGTTATTTCATTTATAGATGAACTTTAATACACTTAAAAGAGAAAGAAAGGTGAAAAATAACCCGCATTCACTATCGAATACAGCTACACTATTGTGTGAAATACAGTATTACATGAAAAACAGTTTAAATTTAATTCCTAGGAAAACATTTTAATGAATGTAAATAAATTAATGTATTTTCAATATAACCTCACGTTGCAGAACACTCAGAAAACATTTGGTAGGTATTTCACAGATTTTTTTAGGAGTTATTACTTACGATTTGCATTAATGTTTACAAATCAACACAAGTTAGAAAAAATAACGATTATCGATATGACAACAAATAAACGACACAAAAACAAATTAAAGAGTCGATCGAATTGATAATGCCAGATGTCATCACAATTTGATTGACTGATTTGTAAAGTCTAGTAATCGGAAAAATCATTTAGTGACGTCACTACTCTTAAAAGGGGGTATTGATAATTATTTGCTACATATTGCTAGGTTTAACATTCAAAATTGAACTTATTTTTGTATATATAGATGTCGAAATGAAGCGCTTATTTCCTTAAATGACTTATGAGTGTTTAACGACTGCAAATAATTGATAAAAAAAAAACATGGTCAAATGCAAATTTATCACATGCCCCAATGCGGTTCCATGTCCCAATGCTAGCCGTGTGAGTGCTCAAACATGATTTCGCCTTAATCACTTAACCTCTACACTAACAGGCAGCTTAAAGTAAGTTTTCATCACTAAAAGACTGCAACCGGATTTATTATTGGTTGTTCAAAAACGTATAAACAGTAATCAAGGGTGTAGTGGAGCGGGAACGCGTAGGAATCTTTATCTTTTTAGAAGGGTCTGGTCTTTATCTTTTTAGAAGAAAGAATGGCATTCCATCACCTATTTTTTTTTTTTTTTTAAATTTGTATTTTGTTTTTAGACTTTTTTTCTTTACGTGACACTAAACGCGAAGTCAAGTTAGGAAACGAAAAGATACTTTCTTGTGAACTACGCTTTCGTTATCGATCCACAACTTCAGAGCTGAGCAGGCAAGTTGAAGTATTTGCAAAACACTTAAAACAGGAGCGGCAATCCGCACGTAGCCATTCCATCAGCAATCTGCGACGCATGCATATTAAACTCTCCCCCCCCCCCCCATTTACATGGTGTTGAAATGTTCCCCTCCCTCTCTTCTATATGGTGTTGTAAGTGGTCTTTCAATGTTTTAATGCTCCTTCATTAGAAATGACCTGACATATATGTTACATCCAACTATATGATTCATTCAATGCCAATTATTTTCTTTAACGAATACTCTGTATTTGTCGATGAATTACAGACGTCAAATTTGTATGGCTCGTCAAGAATACGATCTAAAATGTCCATACACGAGTTCACACTAACTATCTCCATTATTAAAGAACAAAACTGTGGTATTGCAGATACAGTTATTTGTGCCCTTGCCTTGAACAATGTTTCTCCTCGTCTAATTTTTAGGGGAACGCTAACTGATTTATCAACAAAAGTGATGCAACGTTTTTTACTTTCAATTACCCATATGTATACATAGGGTAATGAAGGTATTGCATTCAGTCAAAAAACAAACTTCGATTTTTTTGCCACGTTTTGAACATCAAAAAAGTGATAAAGAAAAAAATGTCTATCTTTGAGTAGCATAACTCCCGAACAAATTGACCTACGATGTTCAAATTTGGTGTGCGGATAAGTGGTGGCCATGGGATCTGCACCATTAAGGTTTTTGTCAAAATCGCGCGAGCGCAAAAGGTAGCCGCCGTTAAAAAACTCATGTTTTTCAATGATTGCTAAAAAACGGCTCTAATGATTTTGATCAAACTCGCTGTGGTAATGCCTCTTAAAGTGTTTTAAACATCACCAGCTCCGAAATTTCTATGAAAATGATTTAATGGAGTAAAAAGTTGAAAAACGAATGCCTTCAACACAGAGTTCTCTTTGCTTGAACATAGCTCATCACAATGGCGGATCCAGACAGGGGGCACGGGGGGCGCGCACGCCCTCCCCTCAGGTGGAGTCGTTTTTTACAATTTACAGAAATAAATAATAATAATAATATATATATATATATATATATATATATATATATATATATATATATATATATATATATATATATATATATATATATATATATATATATATATATATATATATATATATATATTTTCTTCTTTTTCCCCCCCCCCCAAGTTTTTTTCAATAAGTTCATGCAACAATTATATTTTAACCTTCTTCTAATTTTCGAAAAAAGCAACAAAAAAAAGCTTATTTTTGTACCAAGGTTCTATTTATAGCCTTCTCTCTTCCCATTCAAACGGAACGGATGTTGGAAGACTGTACGAGTATTCAAACCTCCACCCTCTTGACCTTGAAGATAGGACCCCTGATACCCGATACCTTTTCTGGCGAGTGGGATGAAGAGATTTTGACTCACATGCGTAAGGTCCAACGCCAACTAGGGGGAAAAAAAGAATAATGAGAGGTTGACTATTTGGGTTACCCCCGGAAATGTCCACCCCCATTCAACTGGACATGGTAATAGGCTAAACTTAAAACTTTTGAAAGAAAGGAAGAGGAAGGTTATTTATTAACTGCATAAGAACTCGCCCAGCTCTAATTTCTGCTTCGGCTTGTAAATAAGCGTCATATTTGAATTTCGATTAACAATCCTCTCTTGCACCACACTGGAAAGGTATGCCAATTTTTTTTTTTTTTTCTTACATAAAATAGACTTATAAACAATTTTGTAAGAAACATTATCTGTGTAAAGTAGCACTACAGTAGCAGAATTAATTATTTAAAAAAATATCGCTTTCAAACCCTGTACGAAATTAAACGAATGAATTAACAAAATAAATGTGTATGTTTTTTACGATAATTTGAAAAGTTTTGTATAAATATTTACCTGGACCTGCTTTCAAATTCTGTTTTTGTGTTTTTTTTTTTTTTTTTTTTTTTTTTTTTGCTATTGTAGAAGTAATGCAAGAAATATTGCACTTTAAAAGTAATTATAACGCTTACTGCATAATATATATACATAATTTTAGAGAAGGCTAAAATTACTCTAATTTTATTCTAAGCCTATTCTTCCAAAACATATTTTTTATGAAACTTCTGATTCTTGTTCAAAAGTTTCGTGAAAGAAGTAAAATGATATTGCAACTCAAAATGAAGTTCTTAAATTTTTTTAAATACAATGATCCTCCTACAATCTCTCTCTTCCAGTTATAATTGAAGAATTGGAACAAAATATTTCAGTATGTGATGTTTTTTAATTTGTCACAGATTGATATTATTTACCTATTTTGTTTTCATTATTTAAAAAGAATGCCCAGTTTGGCGATTATTCTAAAAAATTGTGAAAATTGTGATATATTTTTCAATAAACATTGCATTATCCTTTCTTTTAAGTGCAACAGAGCAGAAACAGTCGTTGATGGGCGTTCGCCATTATCTCATTTCTAGGGAGGTGGGAATGATTAGAACACCTTTCAAGACATTTTTATGGCGATTTTAATCAAAATCGTTAAAACCATTTTTTGGTAATCGCTGAAAAACGTAATTTTTTCAATATCAGCTACTTAATGTACAATTTTGACGAAAACCGTAATGCCAGGTCTCATGGCCATCATACATAAAAATCATACATGGCCATCCGTACATAAAAATTGAACATCGCAGGTCAATCCGTTTTGGGAGATATACTGATAACTAACAGGCACAATTTTTTTTTTAACTCATCACGTTCCAAAACGTGTAGAAATGCAATAAAATCGATTTTTTTTACCGAATTAAATACTTTTATACCATACGGGTAATTAAAAGTAAAAAAAAAATATGGATGTATAAAATCGCACCAAATATATATATTAGTGCTGTGTAAAATAGTACCTAAGACCATAAGAAAAACAACAAAAATTGGTTCGTAGATCAAACTTGGCAAAAATGTTCTATATTTGTCATGAAAATGAATATTCAAATGAGTCCATAAAAATATCTAGCAAAGAAGGGTTTTTTTCGGGGGGAGGGGGGGGGGGGGTTGTGGCTGAAAAATTAATTTTGGAGCAATCTAGGCATGTAACACATGTTTTTAGAGTACTTTTTTTTATGCTGAATCGAATGAAAAAAAGCAAAACAATATAACTAATCTAAAAAAAATTACAGTTCTTTTTTATAAACGAAAACACATGTTAAATCCAAGGAAATGAAAAATACGAAATTAAAAAATAAAAATTGGTCCGTTCATGAAACTTTGCAAAAACGTTTTATTTTCCATGAGTATAAAGAAACAAAGGAGTTCATAAAAAATATCTAGCATAGAAGGGTGTTTTTTAAGGAGTGGGAGGGAAGAGTTTTTTTTTTTTTTTTTTTTTTTAAACTGAAAAGTAATTTTAGTATTAACTAGGGCATTTCACCTTACGCTAAGATAGCGAGTCAGAAATGTGAAGAAAAGGGGGGGGGGGGTCAATCAGTGGATACGGATTATCTTGAAGTATATTTCTAGAACACTGCATAGAATTTTTTTTTTTAAACCTTTTTTACATATTCGATTTCATCCTGGCTAAGGCACAGGTGTTGCGCCCCCCCCCCTCAGGAAAATCCTAGATCCGCCACTGGCTCATCAACGATCGTTTTTTCTCCTCTTCTCAGTTTCACTTATAAGAAAGGATAATATAAGACCCATATTACAATTATCGCAAAAAATATCTTCAAACTGGCCATTTTTCTAAACGAATGATGGAAATATAAAAACGGTAAATGACACAAATCCACATCAGTAATACAGTGTCAGTGTTCGCCAGTTAAATTATTCTAAAGGGTATTTTCATCCCCTCTCTAAATTTTAAGGGGTATTTTTAAAATCCAAAGGCTATTTTTTAAACTAAATTTTTTAAAACTAAAGTAAAATAATTTTTTTTGACAAAATCAATAACTACAAAAAATAACACATTGTACGTACGATCGCGATTTCGTGAATCAGAGTGGAAATATACTTTTTAAATGCGTACTAAAACACTTGATGATTATAAACCGTTAATTAACTATTAACACTATGCCGTTCGTTGACACCAAGTTGGTGTCCCGCGAAATTATCGGGCAAATACCGGTGACACCTTGAAAACTAACTGGAAAATGCAACCAATACTATTGAAACTATCGCGCAAATGACGGAGAAGTAAAACTTGGCGATTTACAACATCCTGAAAAAATGCCAGTGATCGACATAGGCGAAATGATCTGAACTTCCAAACCAGTCTTAATGGCACAGAAAAAAAAAAAAAAAAGAAAAAAAAAAAAAAAAAAAGAAAAAAAAAAAAAAAAGAATCTCGATTAGACGTGCGGATGACCTAGTGTTAATTTACGTTTTCCATGAATTCACGCATGAGTTTACCTTTTCCTCTATTTTGTGCAATAAGGCATGGTAAAACCCGGCGAACCGGGAACTTACGAAATTTCATTTGGAAATTGTGGGTGGCCCCCTACAGTCCACCTACATAATGCGGCACGTGGTATCAGCATCGATTCAATGACTTCAGTCAGTCACTGATCTGTGCGAGGCACGTTTCAACATGTGATTGTTCACTGCGATTTTGTAGGGGGTGATCCGTATATTGCATTCCATTGGACAATAAACGAAAATTTTGCATTTCTTCAGGAAAGGATGCTATTTTCAAAGGAAGCCCTTCAAAAAACGGCTTAAATGATCTCTGATTTTATAAAATGGATGATTTTTTTTTTTTTTTAAATTTTCAGCATGATGTGACGATGCGTGAATTCAAGCATAAGGTTAATTCTATGGGGGTGAAATAGATTTCCAATGCGTTATCACGCAGATTTCACGAAGCATTTTGGCGAACTCTGCCGATCGCCAACAACAATTGATCCGAAGAAATTCCGAATCTATGTAACACAAAACTGATAGATATCCTTTAACGTGTGCCCAATTGCGCGGGACCACACAGGTAGTATTTTAATAGTTCAAAAAATTAATTTAAATAAAAAAGGTTTAAACACAAATTTTTGCTTTTTAATTTTTGAGGTGCTCATTATCTATTTTGAGATTATTAAAAGAATATTAAGAAAGAGCATTTATTCTTAGTTGTCATTTTTACTCCTTCCCCTCTCCTTTTGTAACATATGGGATGGTCCTAATAAGATTGTAATGGAGTTTATATATTTTGCTATTAAAATCAATGTAAAGTGCAAAAATCATCATATTTCATTCGATTTTGATGGGAAGTTCATTCTAAAAGTTACAAAGTAATTATTGAGATACGATGCCACAATGAATGTGTTTCAAAATATTAAAAAATCCAGTAACATACTAAGAAGTTCACTCTTACGATCTAGAGACTAAACTAATGTAAGTGTTGTAGTACACAATATATCGGAATAAAGCATATTTTATGCTAAAATAATATAACCCATAAAACAGAGTTTTTTAGAAATCTTTTATATACATTGTCAATTTTCAAATTCAGCGCCGATATCAAAACATATATATCAGCAAAATGTGCGACAAACTACGTTTCAAAATTTATTGATTAAAAATGAGCATGAATTTATGCTCTCACATTCAAATATCATTTATTCAATCTGATTAAAGTAATTTTATTATTTATTTATTAAAACAAATTTTGGCAACAGGAAAGAGTTTCAACAATAATCGGTTCAATGCTAGGTATTTTATTTCAATTGGATGACGGCAAGTTGATTTATTAGTATTCCGTAAAAGCGACATTTTAGTGATAGTTACATCACCAAAATTTGATAAAATGCATTGCCATTGACATCGAACCTATCTACCAAGTTTCAGCCCGATTGGATGACGGCAAGGGGTTTAATTAGGCCTCCGCAGATTCCGCTCCCATCGACAAACAAAATCGAAGTTAATATAAAAGATTTAAAAACCGCATTGAATTTACTGAGTAACATTGATACCATGCCACCAGGAAATGGTTTTAAAATATTCGAAATAAGAAGCTCACTTTTGCGTTCTGGGAACTATTGCTTCTACTTCAGGTTGTAACAAACAAATATATTTAAATAAAATGTCTTTCATGCTAAGAAAAACTCATAAAATTTATTGAGAAGTTTTTGAGGTAGGATTTAAAAAATTGAGAAATCTAGAAACATAGAAAAATCTTACTTTTGTTATATCTGGGGTCTCAACTCATGTCTTTAACCACGCGTTAGCTTGAGAATTATATTTCAGAAAGTGAAGTAAAAATTATGTGAATCAATACTTTTTATAACAACGTGCAAAAAAATTTAACTTTTCTTATTCGTAAATCTTGGAGAAAATAGCACTTTACTCCACACTAGGGGGTAGAGTACTTTCTCGCACGCCTCGTGTTTAAATATCACATAGTCTTTGTGTTGAAATGACATATTTTCAGAAGAAATTCATTGACTGGAGTTGACAACATAAATAAGTATATGTATTAAAAATATTTTTAGCACGTGATTATAAAAAAAGATTGTTTTCAAGACGTGAGAAAATTTTTCAAACATTTTACATTGTTTGAAAAAGTATTACTTTCCTAACTAGTTGCATAAATAACTATTTTTAAATCGATATCGATTTGGATTGAATTTTTTGCTCTAATTATCCTGACTACCTTTTAGAGGGATAATTGTTTTTGATATAAACATTAAAATAAGCATAATTAAGAATGGTTAAAAAAAGAAGTACAAAATTAAAAAGACTTACATTTGAAATTATAATCCATTGGCAATGATGAGCACTTTTGTTTGTGACAGTATGTGTAAAAGTATGGAAAAGGCAATTTCTTCAACCATGCTAACTGAAATCCAAATGTACACTGTTGTGCTGACCAACTGCTGTTTACCACACGGCCAATCTCGTCAATCCTGGTCTAGGAACTACTGCGCATGCTCGTCGCGTATGTCCAATCCACTGCGACTCCTCTTAACAAAAGCGGCAAATGGGAGACAAGAGGGATCGTCAAACTATACTTCGCCACAGACTAACCTAATGCTTTATTTTTTAGTCATAATTTCTCGCTAAGTATTGCTGTATTGCAAAAGAATTTTTTCACCAAGTACAACAACAGCAATAAAAGATCACGCACAAATAGTTTTTAAAAATTAATTTTTATTTAAATATTTAAAAAATTAATTACGATTTTTTTATTACACTTTAAAAAGTCTTTACGAGCTATAGCTTATCAAAACAATTTATAATAATAATAATAATAATAATAAAAAAATTGTTATTCTAGGTGAAATTTTTTTTATGCTTTAAAACAATATTTTGGCAAACATTCTAGGCCAAAAATGAAGCCTTAGTTCTATGGAGCAAGGATAGTCTTACAATTTATCTTTATGAATTTTTCCAACTTTTATATTTGCGATTAAAAAACTAATATATTTTATATTTAAACAAACATTCTTAAACTTAAATACATTGCTTAAAAATGAAATTTTAATCAGAATATTAGGTACTAGCACTTCACAATTTTTAAATTCCTATTATATTCAAAGTTGAAATAAAATTTTTGTATGATAATTTAGTGTTTGTATTTTTGTAATGTTTATTGTTTTAAATACATACTGTTTTAATGTATTGCTTGTTATGGTATTGGAATTATTTAAGATATATATTAGTATATGAATATATTTCAGAGAATTTTCAACTCGAATAATCTACTATAAAAGGAATATTAGTAATATTGAAAAAATCCAGTTATAATTTCAAGAATTTGCCGCAGTGTTTTAATTTAAATCCCACTCTCGGTGCTTTTACTTCATGAAATTAAATGTTGTATCTGAATATTCTACAATTAAACAACTTAACGTATTAAAACATTTTGTAACTCACCACATAATATTTTATAGAAATTACCAGAGATGTTTCATTACGTCTGTGGATTACGGACTACGGTAGACGGTCGTGTTTTCATCCATCGCTTAGCGTGACGTCATCAAACTTAGTACCGGGCCCTATACAGAGTGGAGAGTCTCTTAGTTTCGCGGCGGTTTCGACACTAGCCACTAAAAAAATAACTTCGATATTGTAAAAGGGGATCATAATCTTGCAGTTCATGTTAAAACACACAATTTCAATTTAAAGTTATTTTTAACTATACAATGAAATAATAAATGTAAGTTTTAAGGGGGAAAAAAAAGTAATTACGATGAGAAACGTTGATAGTGAGTACTATTAGGTAAAAGTTATTTTTGTCCTTTGTGATATAGTATCCGCAAGAAATAATTTCGATTTTAAGTACGATGAATCTAACTTTGTGTTAGTATTTGCAGCCATAATTTCAATAAAAGTATTCAATATCATTAATACAATCAATATGCAACAACAAAAGATTTGCTCCAGTCAAAAATTTCGTTATATGTTGTGTTCCAATATTGACAGTTTCTGTACAAGTATGCTCTTTTACAATTAAGTACGTTTAAAAAAAAAAAAAAAAAAAAAAAAAAAAAAGGAGGAAAAAGTTTTTTTGCCTTGCTTTCCAGTTATTATTTATCTAATGTCATATTTAATAATGTTCTCTTTAAAGACATACAGATACAAGAATATTTATTTTAGACATGTATTATATTATAAACTAGCAATAAGAATTTTTGATCTTCTTTTAAGAAATTAATATAAAATTATTTAAATGAATATAGCCATACATTACATTTTGTAATGCGCGTTTATGATTTTTATAAAAGTAGTTTTTCATTCATAAGCCAGTATGCACAGAAAAAAATCTGACACAATTCTAAACCTTTCAAATATTTCTTTTTTTTACCAAGTTTTTAAAAGTTATTCTTAATGATATTATAGAAATATTTGCTACTCCTATATATGTGGAGATGAATATACCTGTAGGCAGAAAGTAAAGAGAATTTAGGATTGGTCTCCTAGTTTATTTGTAGATTCACATATTTATAGATGACAGCACGTGCATAAATATGTTATTCTGCAATTTTTTTTTTACGTTGATGTTTTCTGTAAAAGTGGTTTCTCCTTTATAATCAATTACACACAGAAAAAAAAATCTGAAAGGGTTCTTTACATGCCGGTTATTTCTTTTCACCCATAATGGACAATTCCCGCATTTTTTAAAAACGAGTGGAATTAGTACATATTTATGAAGAATTTCTTTCCGATTCCAAATATTTAAACAAAAGCTCTTTAAAAAAATTAGTTATTTTAATATTAAGAAATGAAAATGCCCCAAAACCGAGCCAAATCCAGTCCGATCAAAACAGTCAACAAGATTCGTGACGTAAAAAAACCCTATCGTTTCTATGGTCATCGTGAGGTTTCTGCCAAGTAGTTGGCGTTAAAAAAGTTGGCGTTGGTAGACCATTGCCACATTCTGTACAGTTTGGCGTGATTTGAGAGATACTTGCAAGCTAGGTTCCGTTGCTGCCAAGATGTTTGGGATTTCTTTACGCCACGTTCAATGCCAACGAAATGAGTCGTTTTCTCGCCAACCTCTAATAAGGTAATTTCGATCGCAAATTAAAAAAAAAAGAAAAAGCGCATTGAGCAGAAATTGTTACGTTTATGGCCGTTTCGAAACATTTAGAATTGGAAAAACAAAACAAAAAAAAAAACGGGAATTGTCCATTGTTGTTCATCACCTCGAGATTTATAAATACTTGATTATGTTATTGTGTGTATTCTGTAATAGAATTTTTACATTATTGTTAAATAATTATTTCCCCTTTATAATCTAGTAAACACAGACAAAAATCCGGTTGAATGAAAAGATTACTTAACTTTCCAGTTTATTTTTTTCTCCGTTATTATATTCATCTTTTCAAGGATATAATAGAAATTGTGTGGGGATCTAAACTTACGCCAGACGGTAGAAAATGACTGTGTTTTGTACAGAGTGTTTTGTTTAAGTTTAATAGACTTTATGCAGAGTGGAATGAACGATTCCCACATTTTTTTTCAAAACGAAAGAAATTAGGTTATATTTCCGAATGATTTCTTTCGGAATCCAAATAATTAAACAAAAGTTCCTTTAAAAAATAGATATTTAAATATGAAGAAAAGAAAATGCTCCAAAATCCCGTCCGATCAAATCTGATGTCAATGCTCCCCTATTAGCTTTGACGTCACGACATCCTTCAGTTCGGTGACGAGAGATACAGCTCTTAAATTTTCAACATAAGTAGTTTTAGGTTTCTAATTACAGTTTTAAAAAACAGAATTTTTAAATTTTGATTAGTTTTTTAAATTAATTTTTTTAATTAATCGACAAATATTTTACAAAATGATTTCTAAGAGGGCTACAGCTCTGAAAATTTCAATATAAGTAGTTTTGGCTTTCTAATTGTACTTTTGAAAAACAGAATTTTAAATTTTTATTTAATTCTTTTTTGATGAAATTTTTTGATAAATTAATAAATATTTTACAAAACGATTTCCAATAAGGCTACAGCTCTGAAATTTTTAACATAAGTAGTTTTGACCTTCTAATTGGACTTTTGAAAAACAGAATTTAATTTATTTTTTTTAATCAATTTTTTTTTTTATTAATTAACAAATATTTTATAAAACAATTTCTAATTGGGCTACAGTTCTGAAATTTTCAATATAAGTAGTTTTTGCCTTCTAATTGGATTTTTGACAAAGAGAATAATAAAATTTTAATTTGTTTTGTAATTGATTTTTGAAATTAATATTTTCACAAAAAGCGAGTTTTAATAGGCCTAGAGCTCTGAAAGTTTCAACACAGGGAAGTTTGGGTCTTTTAATTTTGCTTTTCACAAACACGTGTTAAAATATCCTTAAAGGCAGTGGCGGCTCGTGGGTATTAAAAGTGAGGGGGCCCAAATTAACAATTGCATGTCATGGGGGGGGGGGGGGGGACATGCAAATATCAAGACACATGAATTTCATGTAATTTTGTAAATGTTACTTAAATATATATGGGAAAACAAAACTACAAGATTATTAAACAGTTAAATTATCTAAGCATACTGATATCTGATAAAGTAAATATTTCCCCCTAATAAAAGGAATTATTATTACAAAAACGACGCGACGTTTCGTTTGAGAATGGACGACGTCAGGAAGGCTAAAATGAATGCACTTGCACATTTTGCTTTTGAAAATTAAAAATGAAGCGAAGAATTCCTAGGCAAAAAATTAAAGTGCAGGCTTCAAATTATTCAATTGAACGTAAAATTACGGCATATCTATTTATAAATTGTTCCGTAAGAAATCCGATACTCATTCACGGTTGAAAATTCCTGGTTTGAAGCTTTAGCCGCTTTGCACCCTTTTGTGTGCAATCAGCACCCCCTTGCCACTGTCACAAAAAAATAAGTGAAAGTATGAAAACCGATGTCACTCAATTTCTATTCTGTATTTAAGAAAAAGAAAACAAAGAGTTAGTGAAGAGTTATAAAATAAATAAAGTCAAAACCTTGACTATATATTCTGTAGAATAGAAATCACAGGGGAAAATTTTGCATCAAATATTACATGAATCACAGAAAAAAAAAGAAGGGGGGGGGGGGGAATGCCAACAGCAACAATTTCACTTTTCGTAACTTTAGAGTAATTACTTAAATAAATAATTTTATAATGTTTTAAAATAATTTAAATAAATCATTTTAAAGACATCGGTATTGCTCATAATATTCAAGTCGATGATATTTCATGAATCAATTCATGCAAAAATAATTTTGGCTTAACAGTAGAACTAATGAAAAATGCCATTAACTTAGAATGTGCAATATTTATAAATTTGGAACTAAAGTCAAAAGTATTGTTATATTGACCAGTTCAACAGTTTTAATTTAAATTCATGAAAAAATGAATAATTACTTAGGGTATTTGACACCATCAACAAATAATTACCAAATGCTGCCTATGAATAGTATTTAACGAGGTAATAATAATGCAAGCATTTTCCACTCGAAATAATTGCTCAAATTTTTATAAATCGAATTCTAAAAAATGGTTTTCTGAGCGCTTCGTCATGTGACCAGAAACGATCGCTTAAGCTCCTCCCAGAATGTGACGTCAGTATTGTGGAGTGGAAGTTTGTGAACAAACAACTTCATACGTTTATTTTTAAGCTTGGTTCGTCTTTCTTCCTACTTTATGATTAATT
Source organism: Linyphia triangularis (assembly GCA_963978545.1). Lineage (NCBI taxonomy): Eukaryota > Metazoa > Arthropoda > Arachnida > Araneae > Linyphiidae > Linyphia > Linyphia triangularis. Next base: position 47,955,242 of record OZ021729.1, on the reverse strand, counting down.
ATGACCATTAAAGGTGAATTTTAGGAAATAATTATTTAAAGAAGCTTTATTGGAAAAATGCGCGATGCTGTTTATGCAATGTTGACGTCACACAATCAGATGGATTTTTGAGCAGCGTTTTAGGGGCGGGGCTTCTGCTTGCATTTTAAAATGCGTTTTTTGGCGCTTTGCGACATTATTTTGGAAAAAGAAAAAATACGTGTCTTTTATTTTGGGCATATGCTTTATTTAAAACATATTTTGAAAATTTGTCAAATACCCTATTACTTGAAAAATGCATTGCATATGCATCTCAAATTTGAGATGTCTACTTACATTGAAAACAACCTGCAAAACATCCGATGGGGCTCGATTCGACGACGTTTCACAGGTGAATTGAATATATTGCCTCTGGTCAATGAGTTTTGACATAGCGATAGTTAAAAATAGGTGTTTTATGGCGTCCATTATCGCTAAGCAGAGCGGAGTGGATTAGAACCAATTACAAGTCTGTCAACGTCCATTGTAGCTCGAGGCTCGTGCTATAGTAGACATTGGCAGCCTTGTAATTGGCTCCAATCCACTCCGCTCTGCTCTGCTTAGCGATAATGGACGCCAAGCTTTAAGCTTGGCGTCCACTATCGCTGAGCAGAGTGGAGTGGACTAGAGCCAATTATAAGGCTGCCAACGTCTACTGTAGCACGAGCCTCGTGCTACAATGGACGTTGACAGCCTTGCAATTGGCTCTAATCTAATCCACTCCGCTCTGCTCTTCTATGCTCAGCGATAGTGGACGCCAAGCTTTACCATGATTCTTGATATTTTGAAAAGAAGTTGAGCAAACAATGAACTCGCTTCAAATTTTAATATTTTATTTAATTCAGATTTTATTTTGAAATTTGGATCCTACCTGAGTTAAGAATAAACATCGTTTCTTCAATTTTAAGAATGCAGAAATTTTATTTGACAATTTCAAATTGCTTGTATGATTTTGCTTTTTAAAGGGTGTAGGTTCATGACTCAGATTCTTTACTAAATGCTCATGAAATTTTTTTCTGGTAACAGTAACTAGGTTTGTTTTATCTACATTTTACATATTATTTGGGATAGAGGGAGGGGGGGGGGGTGAAAATTCTATAACTGTGACTTTTATCTTTTAACTTTAACAGAGCATTATACGATGGCTTAGTTCTAGTGGAGCCACTATTTAGAGAAGAAATTTTTTTATTCTCTGTATAGAAATTCTTCCGTTGATGGCATCTGATTGTAAGTTACGTTAATAATTTAATAGGATATCAAATATTAATGTGAGACAAATCACTTCTTCCGATCATATGGACGACATTTAAATACTCAAACATTTTTCGGGAAAAAAGTAAATATCTAAATAAAACAATTTTGTAGAGAAAATCTTACTCTTACATTTTGAAAAACCAAGAGCGAAAATGAATGCAATGGATATTTATTGTAGCCACTTTTTTCGCACCGTCATACTAGAGGACCAACGTGCAATCGCCGTCTCTACAAAAAATGGACATTCCTTTACAAAGAAGTCCACCCCAGAGCAGAGCGATCAGGGATGTTTTAGAAATTTTGTATTTATGCTTTGCAAAACAGGATGTCACGTGAAAGTCGCAAAATTATACGCCCTATCGGTTTCAAATTCAAGGTCGTCCGAAGAAGGGGTCATTTTGTCCCCAGGAAAACTAGCATCTTTAAGAGAAGGGTCGCTTTTTTACAGTAATGATTGTGATTGATTAACAATTTTTCGAGTTTGTTGCAAAAGCTCCCTGCTCCCTTCACAATAGTTAATGTCTAATGACAGAATAAACAAGTTTTAAGCTTTTTTTTTTTTTTTAAATATTAAAAAAATCCCACAACAAAACAATATTAACAAGCATATATGTAAGTGGGGCCAGGGTCCAAAAAAGTGAGGGGGCCCAGGCCCCCCCTGGCCCCCCGCACCAGCCGCCACTGCTTAAAGGGGTGTTGTATGATTGTATTAACGGCGAATTTTTTTTTGTTTCTCGACCGAGGACGTACGTGGCAATTAGATTTAGTGAGTGAAGTGAGCTTAGGCAGCAATGAACCTTTCAGCGAGCGAAGCGAGCTCATGCTTGCATAGAAATGAATTTTTCTATGAGTGAAGTAAGCCTGTGCTTATGTGTCAATGAATTTTTTAGCGAGTGAAGCGTCCTCGATTTTGCGTAGGGATGAACCTTCCTGCGAACGAAACGCCAAAAACTGGGACGCTATACACAAATGACGGATTTCCGCAAATCGGAGCGTCACAGCTAGCTAAAATTTTGCACATGGCAAAATTTCGTAGCGAAGCACGGGTATTCAGATAGTATTTAATAAAAGGTTTTTGTCTTGTGTAATGAACTGAAATTTATTTCTGTGACTTGTCTTGCCTGCTTTTAATAAAGATACAATGTTGAGGTGGTTCAATCGTTATTATTATTTGATATCGTTTTACCTGATTGTGATAACAAACTAGGAGTTTATACACAATCGCATAGCTTTCAATCTAGACAAAAACTAAAGGAACATCGCACAACTTTCAATTACACTTAATGCTAATCACTGCATTTACATTTGGCATAGATTGGTGATATTAGCGTCTTCAAATTTTCATTAATTAAAAAAAAATTTGCAGTTTGGCAATGTTTTTAGAGATGATTATCGAAAAAAACAACAAGAAAAAAACAACAACACCCTTCTATGCCAAAATGACGGATTTAGCGATATGTTTTTCGATAAATATTATATTATCCTTTCTTGCAAGTGAATACAGAAGAAACAGTCATTAATGAGCGATGCTCAGGAGACGAGAACTCTGGGTTACAGACATTTGTTTTTTAATGCATTACATTTCTATGAGAATTTCTATGGTGGGGATGTTTAGAACACCTTAAAAGGCATTACCACAGAGATTTTGATTAAGATCGTTGACACCGTTTTTTGGAAATTGTTTAAAATCATATAATTTTCAATGGCAGCTACCTTATGCGCATGCGTTATTTTGACCAAAATCTTAATGAGAAGTCCCATGGTCACCACTAATTCGTACACATAATTTGAACTTCGTAGGTCAAACCATCCGGAAGTTATTCTGACCACATACATTTTTTCTAGACAATTTTTTTTTTAGCTCAGCTTGTTCCAATGTAGAGAAATGTATATATATATACTAGCTGAATACCCGTGCTGCGCTACGAAATTTTACCATTAGCATTTTAGCGATCAAAAGACATTCATGTATTCTACACATCAGACGTTTGCTCCCATTTCGATCCCGACAAATTGATTTATCAAAATAGGAACTTTCCTTTGTTGACATTTTAAACGAAATTTATAATTGTGAATAGTAAACTGGAATAGTTTATTGTGTTTATGTTTGCTCTTAGTTCTAAATTTCAAAGTAGTAGCTGTATTGGAATTAAGTTAATTAGACATTAAGTTAATCCTCGTATAGTTTCAATATTGCGTCGTCTTTTCATCCCTTAAAAATTCGATCGATATTGGAATGACTTATTTTTTTAACATTTACAAAAAAATATCAGAAAAATGACTACATTGGAAGAGGAACATTCGGATATCCCTCGTTTGGAACATTTAACCCCTTTTCGACCCCTTAAAGTTGGTTTCTCGAGAACAGAATAGCTTACTTTTTCTATGTTTAATCTTTTTTGACATTTGTACCAAATTTCCGAGTTGTGACCATATGGGAAGTGGTACATTCGAATATTCCTCGTTTGGAACGTTTAACCCCTTTTCCACCCCTTAAAGTGGGTTAATCGAGATCGGAATAGTTTACTTTTTCTATTTTTACCATTGTTGATATTTGTGCCGATTTTCAGAGTTGTGACTATGTGGGAAGTAGGATTTTCGAATGTCCCCCGTTTGGAACGTTTAACCCCTTTTCGACCCCTTAAAGTGGGTTAATCGAGATCGGAATAGTTTACTTTTTCTATTTTTACCATTGTTGATATTTGTGCCGATTTTCAGTTGTGACTATGTGGGAAGTAGGATTTTCGAATGTCCCCCGTTAGGAACGTTTAACCCCTTTTCGACCCCTTAAAGTGGGTTAATCGAGATCGGAATAGTTTACTTTTTCTATTTTTACCATTGTTGATATTTGTGCCGATTTTCAGAGTTGTGACTATGTGGGAAGTGGGAGAATTAGTGATGAGTGAGTGAGTGAGTGAGGGCTTTGCCTTATATATATAGAGATATATATAAATATAAAAAAAAAAAAAAAAAAAAAAAAAATAACTAATCCAATACTTTTATTACCCTATGTTAACATATGGGTAATAGACAATTCCCGCATTTTTTTTTATTTTATTTTGTTATTCAATTCTAAATGTTTCGAAAAGACCATAAACACAAACATTTCTGGGCAATGCGATTTTTTTTATTATTTTTTTTTTTTTAAATTTGCGATCAAAATTACCGTGTAAGACGTTGGCCAGAAAATTATTAATTCCGCTGGCATTGAATGTGACGTCACGGCTTCGCAAACATCTTGGCTTGAAATGCAGCAGCGGAAACCAGATTTGCAAGTTTCTCTCAAATCACTCCAGCCTGTACGGAATTCGGCAATAGTGTACCAAAGCCAACTATTTTAACGCCAACTATTTGTCAGAAACCTCACGATAACCATAAAAACGATAGGGTTTCTTTACGTCACGGATTTTGTTGACTGTTTTGATCGGACTGGTTTTGGGGTCTTTTTCTTTTCTTAATATTTAAATAACTAATTTTTTTACAGAACTTTTGTTAAAAAATTTGGAATCAGAAAGAAATTTTTCATAAGTACATACTAATTTCACTCGTTTTTAAAAAATGTGCGAACTGTCCATTAGAAGTAAAAAAGTAATCATCATACAAAATTAAACGTTACCTGTTTATAATCAAATACAGACTGCTTTAATTCACAACTTGTCAACAAAAGCGTACACCCTGCCCAAGTCCCTGATCACTAATTCTCACATCACACAAAAATGGAAGGCTAAAATTTGAACTAGAATTTTGAAATAAGCTAATTAGGAAAAAGCACTATATATTTCATTTCGGTGTTCTGTGATCAAAGAAGTCGGAAGGAGTTGGCAAAAGGGCGTAAGCTTATTATTTGAGACCTATTTAAGGCGTCTTCTCACTTTAGGCACCTCGAAAATTGCTATTTTCGCGATTTTTTTTCGAGGATTTTTGCAAACAATTATGGGATAAAATGGATCCTATATAATAAACACATCTTTCAAGTACAAGAAATTTAAAAAAAAATTTTTTTTTGAACAATTATTATAATAAAACAGTAGCATCGAAAAACCCGTGTAGAAATGTAATGTTTGTGGCTTGTTGATGAAATTTCGGAAACTATCCGGCCGATTGTCATGAAATTTGAATGACATATTTTTCATAGTTATGGCTATAGCGCATATCATTAGATTTTTGAAATTTTGATTTGAAGTATTTTTTTTTTACAAAAAACTGCAAAAAAACGAGTTTTTTTTTTTACTTTTTCAAAAAACGTGCGCCATTTTGTTATTTTCGCGAATATCAAAAATCTGATGATATGCGCTATAGCCATAACTATGAAGAATATGTCATTCAAATTTCATGACAATCGGCCGGATAGTTTCCGAAATTTCATCAACAAGCCACGAACATTACATTTCTACACGGGTTTTTCGATGCTACTGTTTTATTATAATAATTGTTCAAAAAAATAAAAAAATAAAATTTTCTTGTACTTGAAAGATGTGTTTATTATATAGGATCCATTTTATCCCATAATTGTTTGCAAAAATCCTCGAAAAAAAATCGCGAAAATAGCCTATTTTCGAGGTGCCTAAAGTGAGAAGACGCCTTAACCAATTCGAAAATTTTGATTGGGATTTTTGCTTTCCCATGTGTTATTATAGGGTAATTGAAGTATTTCATTCGATCTAAAAAAATGCAATTTTTTTTGTTGGCATTTTGGAAAATTCTGAGTTCAAAAAAGGGGTCTAGAAAAAATGTCTGTGTATCTGTGGTCAGCATAACTCCAAAACGGTTTGACCTGCGATGTTGAACTTTTGCTTACGAGTTAGTGATAGCCATGGGACCTGTCATTAAGGTTTTCGTCAAAATTATGCCTGCGCATAAGGTAGCTGCTATTTATCATGTTTTCCAGCAATTGCTAAAAACGGCTTTAATGATTTTGATCAAAATCCGCCAAGAGATGGCGAATTTGGGGCTATACTTTTCGATAATTCTTACATTATCCTTTTTCATAAGAGAAACAGAGGAGACACAGTCATTGGTTATTGATGGTGATGCTCAAATGAAGAGAACTCTGTTATATTTATAATTGTACTGTATTAATTTAAACGCTTTGAGACCCATTGGGACTTTGAAGTCCACTTTAATGAAGTTCGTTCTTCAGTAGTTGTATGGCAGCACCAGTTTATTCCTATTTAGAAAAATTAAGTATTTATAAAAGTTATCACACACTTTAAAAAAAATCAGTAAATAAAGGGTTAACATGGAGTTCTCTTCATTTGGGTATAGCTCATCAATAATCAATGACTGTGTCCCCACTGTTTCACTTAGGGGAAGAGATAATGTAACAATTAACGAAAAGTATAGAGCCAAATTCACCATCTGTTGGCGGATTTTTTTTGCCCATCTAAGAATTATAACCGAATTGGCCATTTTTTTAAATGAATGAAAATATGAAAACGGTAAATATCAGCATTCCACGTCAAATTTAATTCCAGTAACCAGTATTATAATGCAATTGAAAATTGTGCGATGTTACACACCAGTAGGTTCTAAAGGTATCACCGATCAATTTTAAATATTAAATATATATATATATATATATATATATATATATATATATATATATATATATATATATATATATATATATATATATATTGGAGTTTTGTGTTAAGAAGGCGAAATCAGGAAAAGGAGGAGTGAAAGGGTTACTACTCATAAATTTAGGAATGAGGCAGTGTTCTTCGACCAAGTCCCAATATAAAAACGATAGAACCTGCAACCTCTATATTATGTCAAGCTCAGGCCGATTTTCCAAAGCAGCAGGAATCATGATATTTTTTACCATCGTTTGGTCCACGGCGCATAGATAAAAAATAACATAGTTCTCACATTTAACAAACCAAAATAACAAAAAAGTTCTCTTTGAAATTCGCAAAAAATACCAGAATTTTATTCTGCTTCCGGTTGCTACCAAAACTTTATCTTTGAGACCATTTTTCCTTTATACCAAAGGCCACTATATTAAATATTGTATTGATAATTGTGCGGGCGGCAGACGGCTCTAAACTGATATAAGTTAATTAGTTGGAATTGAGACCTGTATAAAAACAAGCTCAGAAAGTTTGAGTTCTTCTCAGTCATTCAAATCGTGCTAACACGATCAATCTAAATCAAGGATGGTTTGGCTCGATATATAGCTGAATTTATAACAAATGAAGTATGAACTAAAGCTATTCATAAACAGACTCGCAGCCAGGAGGGGATATATTCCTTCTCGAAATTTTTCATTGGCTATTAGAATGCAAAAATCAAAGATTTTTCCCCCCTTTTTCTCAAAAATGGTATATTTATTTTAAATCTTTTTAAATTTCTAAACATACGTAGAAAAAAATACCTGTTATCTGGATTATTAAATACATTCGTCCTTAATAACAAAAAAGATCACGATTTTTTGACTTGCCATTGATGCAGAGTGTGCTGTTAAATTACGCCATTGCTAACCATTAAAAAGGGAAAGACTGGGTGGTCGCTGGTCCACATGAAAATAAGAAAAATTTGGACGACGATAGTTTTTAGCCGAACATTTTCCATCCAAAGAAAGTTCAACATTTCGTGGAAATTGTAGAATAGTAACAAATGGTAAAAATAAATCTTCAGAAATTTTTTAACGACACATTTTTGCATAATCCACTTCTCGTTAACAAGTATTTTTTTTTTCTCTACAATGTTCAGCAACAAAAGAACAAAGTCATCAACTGGTGAAACATCATAATTTTTTTTAATTAGAAATGAATTAATATCGACCCCATCTGTCTCAGATGTCATCGTCTACTGTTCCAGCAGGAATTGTATCCTCTTATTTTTCTTGATTGAATGTTACGTCTGGCGTTTCTCTATTCACTGTTGGATCTTCTGCTGGAATCTCTTCGGATTTAATTTTTACTTCTTCGGGCTTTGATATCGCCTCCTCAGGCTTTGGTTCAGCCTCGAATTCTACTTTCGCCTCTTCAGGTTTTGACTTGGCCTCTTCGCTCTTCGATTCCGCTTCTTCGGGTGTTGACTTCAACTCTTCGGTTTTTGATTTCTCTCCTTTGCTATTTGATGAATGATCTTTGTCACTTTTAGTCGGCTTACGTCTCTTGTATTCATCAATAGCTTTGCAAAGGCCTTTATTCTGGACAAGATTGTTTGCTGTGCTTCTGGTCACAATGGTTCGTGGGAGGCTGCCGTACTCACCACTCATAATGGTCATTAAATGAGGTTTGCCAGGTGGCTGATGTCGGTCTGGATCCGCAAAGAGGTCCAGATCGCTGATATCGTTCCTGATCCTGCTGAAAGGCGTCTGAGATCGAGTTACAGTCGTATTGAAGCTGACTTTCCTGTGATAAGTATCTCGCTTTTTCCATGCTTCAGGGTCGATCATTTTAGATGTAATTTTAACTGGTCTAATAAAAACACGACGATTGTTGGTATGTTATAGTCTTGAATGGATTAACTGAACTTTAATACTTTATATGGGAACCATTATCTACTATAAAGAGCAATTTCTTTACTACAAGTGAATTTTGATATTCTTTTTCCTAAATGGTTGAAGCTGTGTTTATCTGTACTTGTTATCAATCCGACTGTATTTCAAAATTTTCCTTTTTGTGAATTTTCTTTTTGTTTAAGAGGAGTTGAGATGCAGCTTGCAGTTTGTACAATTTTATTAAATGAAGTAAACCTTGTGCATGTGCCTTCACAATCCTTTTTAAATGTCTTGCGTCATAGATAATTTATTTATAAAAAAAGAGTACATGTTATTTTAGCTCAAAACTAAATCATCACTATACTAAACTTCAACTTAACTAGACATCACTTAGACGGTAGATCGTCACAGTGCTCATAGGTATTTAATCCATTTTGGCGGCGTGAAAGCATAATGTTCGCCAAACCACAACCCTATAGAGAACAAAAGGCTATAAGGTTTGGCGAGAATTATGTCTTCACTCCGCCAAAATGGATTAAATACCTATGAGCACTGTGACGATCTATCGTCAAAGTGATGTCTAGTTAAGTTGAAGTTTAGTATAGTTTACAGAAGACGTTCCTAATCAATGAAAATTTTCACTATCAATCAGTTGTTGTTCAAAACCATCAGATCAAATTGTTTTCTAAGACAGTTTCCTAGAAAATTTGGAATTTCCGACCTTTTGGCATCCCGACATTGCACCCATTATTCTCTCAGTATCACTCCAAAACTTGATTGGTCGAAATCGTGTCTTCAATCCAGAGATTATGTGACGACCTGGTGAATTTTATTGGAGACTGTCTGCGTGGCCCCGCGTTGTGGAGACCCGTCATTGGAGTATAGGTTTCAGCTTTTGGCGATTCGAGAATAGACTTGCTTCGCTCGCAGAAAGATTCATTGGTACGCAAAACCAAGCTCGCTAAAAGCTTCATTATAACAAACACAATTACTTTGCTCACTGAAAAATTTCATTTTTACGCAAACACAGCTCGTCGAGTTCATTGGCACAGGTTCACTTCACTCGTTGAAAGGTTCATTACTGTGGAAACACAAGCTCACTTCGTTCGATAGAAGGTTAATTGTTGCGTAAACATCAGCTCGTCTCACTCACTAAAAATTAATTGCTACGTAATTGTCCTTAATATTAGAATCCCCTCCCCTGACGAGTAACCAAACACTTTTCCCCGTTAATACAACATCCCTTTGAGAACATTTTAATATGTGTCGAAACTACATATGTTGAAATTTTCAGAGCTCTAGGTATATTAGAAGTCGCTTTTTGTAAAAATATTAATTAAAAAATAAATTAAAATTTTAACATTCTCCTTGTCTTAAGTCCAATTAGAAGGCCAAAACTACTTACGTTGAAAATTTCAGAACTGTATTCCCATTAGAAATCGTTTTGTAAAATATTTATTAATTAAAAAAAATAATAAAGAAAACGAAGCAGAATTTTAAAATTATGCTATCAAAAGTCCAATTAGAAGGCCAAAACTACTTACGTTGAAAATTTCAGAGCTGTAGTCCTATTAAAAGTCATTTTGTAATCTTTTTTAATTAAAATTTTAACATTCTGTTTTTCAAAAGTCTAATTAGAAGGCCATAACTACTTATGTTGAAAATTTCAGAGCTCTATGCCTATTTTAAGTAGCTTTCTATGTATCCACAAACAGCTTGTGTTATTATTATCAATACTGAAACAAAAAAAATTGGAACAATGGTTATATTTTTAGTTTTAAAAGTCTAGCGTAAAACCTGTTTGCATCCATGCATTTCATTTGCGTTTTTCTACTATTCTGTTTGAAAACTATCTATTAAGGGGTCGCATAATATATTATTTGTATTAAAATTTTGAAAATCGTAATACAAATTCAAACATTTATTTTACCTCTTCATTCAATATCAAAAGTGCGCGCCGGCAGGATTATTTGCAGAGAGGGGAAGAAGTTTTTTCTTTGAGAATTCCCAAATTGTAAAATGATATTTTATGTTTATGATTAAATATTCAATTACACCTTTTTTTTTTTTATCTAAATATGAAATTATTTATGTTTCCCGACATTAAACAACGAAATTTAATTAAGTAAAAAAATATTTCAAATGAAAATTTTAAATGAATTAATCAATATGCCAGGTGAACTTGTTACCATTTGTTTTGAAATACTGTTTTTAACTTTGATTAAAATAAATTTTATAGCTTATATTAGCAAATATATTTTTATTAAAAATTGCATAAAAAAATCCTACCCAATAAATAATGTTTGGCTGCAAATTTTCTCAAAAAGTTCCTAAAAGTCTTCGGTATTAAAAAAATAATAAGCGTTGATAAATTGATTCATTCATTGCATTTCTAAATTACAATGGGACAGTACCCAAATAAACTCATTTTATATAATATTGTTGCACAAATTGTCTGTATATAGTGTAAATAGTGACGTATTATTTAAAAATTCTATTGTAATTTATTTTTATCTTATTTTATTTTTTTAACAGCGATTATACATGTTAGAAAAAGGTGGCAACACCTAAAGCAATCGAGAAATTTCGAGATGTTTCTTTTTCGATGAATTGGCTGGAAATTTCGGGAATATTCTCACGCGCCTGCTATATAAAGACCGCAGATCGGGAAAGTTTTCAGATTGATTTCGGACTTCGATGTGAGCTGATCGCTTTGTTTACCAGAGAGAGCTTGTATAATCGCTGTGTTCGAAGTTGTTCTTACTGAAGCTTGTGTTGAAGCTTGAGATTGATTAGACTGTTGTCTTTGAATAAATTTTGTGCCTTTGAAGAGTGAATAAATAGTAGTTTTTATTTTAAAAACTGTGCCATCATTGCCTCAGCGGAAAAATTCATAACAGTGGTGTTAGAAGTGGGATTTAGTGAACTTGAATGCCGACTACTAGAGGAATGATGGAAGACCAAATGAAGCAATTGATGGAAATGATTGCTGGAATGAAGGCCCAACAAGAATCCACTGCCGCTGCAATAACCATCGGCCAAGAATCTGCGGCTACGGAAATGAAAGCCTGCAGAGAATCCACATCAGCAGCTATAATTGGGATTAAAGAAGAAATTAAATCCGAGCTAGCTACAATGGTGGAATCTAGGATAATAGAGACACTACAAGTGTTCTGCAATCGGTAAAAAAAGAGGTTCTGAATGAAGTAAGAAAAGAAATCAGTTAGAATTTTGAGGCGGTTAATGGGAAAGTTGACTGCTTGGAAGAAAAGGTTTCCATCGTGAGGGAGGAAGTGAACGGGAAATTTGACTGCTTGGAGGAAAGAATTCGATTTATTGAAAATAAAAGATCTGAAGCAGCAACAGTTTTGTTCCCGGGAGAGGTTTCCGTTCCCGTTATTGCACCAAGTCCCAACATCAAGGCTTCAACTTTCGATGGAAAGTCGGCTTGGAGCGTTTATCGAACTCAGTTCGATATGATAGCCACTGCTAATGGATGGGACGATACTTCGAAAGCATTCCATCTCGCAGCATCTCTTCGAGGTGAAGCTGCTAACATTTTACAGACACTACCTGAAGAGAAGCGGGGAGAATTCGTGGCGCTGGCAAGTGCGTTGGAGTTAAGGTTTGGTGAGCAGCATCTTAAGGATTACAACAGACTGCAATTGAAAGTGAGACAGCAGAAGGCCAATGAAACTTTTCAAGAATTGGCGTCAGATATAGTAAGAATGTCGCTCCTCGCTTTCCCAGACTGTCCCTTGAACGTACGAGATAATCTGTCTCTTCAGTATTTTGTGGATGCCATCAAAGATCCCGACATATACAGCAAGCTACCAGGATGTCAGACAGCAAAGATCTGAAGTCCACCCTCGTCTATGCCATGAGAGTAGAAGCCGCACAGCAAGCTTCTAGAAAAGATCGGCGTTTCGTACGTGGAACATTGGCAGACGATTCCTCTGAACTTTTCACGAGGAAGTTTCAAGAACTGGAAAACAAGGTGGAGAGAATTATGAGAAGTAATCCTGGCTCGAGGGATCGAAAAACTAGAGTGGTTTGTTGGCTCTGCAACAGGGAAGGACATTTTAGGCGCAGTTTCCCGGACTTGGACAAAAGAGGGGATAACACCACCTCCGAGCCCCAGCAGTTAAACTAGAAAGCGGCCATCTCGCGGTGCGGAGGTTGCCGTGTAGTGAGGATGGTGCCCCACTCAGCCTCTATCACATCTCATCCCTTCAAGGAGGAAACCATGGTTTATTCGTGGAGGGCGAGATTAAAGGGACTCCCTATCGTCTAATAGTTGATTCTGGAGCTAATGTAACCATCGTACGGACGGATGTAGCCCAGCGCCTGGATTGCCAGCCTCTCTACACGGCGCCTTCAGTTTCGCTACAAACTGTAACTGGTGACAAAATTTCTGTGCATGGGAAATTAAATGTTAACATCTCTTTTGGATTTCACACCTACACTCACACCGTTTACGTCGCTGAAATTATTGACCCATGTATTCTTGGACTGGACTTTTTAAAGAAGAATGGAATTACTTTGAATTTCGAGAAAGGCGAGCTTCAAACAGGGAAAGAAGAAGTTCCATTGTTCGGTTTAGACTCGGAAGAGCCGTCTGCATATCGAATAGTAGCTCTTGAAGACATCACCATCCCCTCTATGACAGATTTGGTCGTAAAGGGTTCAGCAGAGCTCCCGAAGGCCTTCCGATTTGGAGTAACGGACTTCTCATCATCGAATAGCGTCCCGAAAGGAGTGCTAGTAGGAGCGACGCTTGTGGATCTCTCTCAGGAGGTGGTGCATGTGAGAATGGCCAAAATCGGTGATTCTACGAGAGTTATCAAGAAGGGAGAAGAAATTGCCACTTGCACACCTGTTACAAGCATGGAACGAGGATCGAAGGAGCTTCCGACCGCACCATCCGCGGATTTAGTGGACCAGCTTCTCGAGGATGCTCGGTTGGAAAGAAGTCGAGAGAAGATGGTTGGAGACCTTATAAAAGAATTTCAGGACGTTTTCTCCATGTCATAGAAAGATGTAGGAAGAACGAAGCTTACACAACATCGAATTGACACTGGGACCCATTTACCGATTACACAACACCCTCGAAGACTTCCATTTGCAAAACAAGAGGTCGGAAAGCTGTTACATGAAATGGAAGATAATAGAGTTATCGAATCCTCCTCAAGTCCATGGACCTCTCCAATTGTACTCGTTCGAAAGAAGGATGGTTCCACCAGGTTTTGTGTGGATTACCGGAAGCTGAACGAAATTACGAAAAAGGACAACTACCCTCTGCCAAGGATTGATGGTCCCTTGGACACTCTATCGGGGAACCAGTGGTTTTCAACTTTGGATTTGAAGAGTGGATACTGGCAAGTGGAGATACATCCCGACGATCGTGAGAAGATGGTCTTCACTACCGAACAAGGATTATGGCAGTTTCAAGTTATGCCGTTTGGCTTGTGTAATGCACCGGCTACGTTCGAGCGACTAATGGAGACTGTGCTTAGACTTAGACCTACAGAAGTGCTACTCACAAGATCACCGGCTATACACCATCTCAAATTATTTTTGGAAGAGACCTTAGACTACCCTGCGACCTTCTCTTTGGACGACCACCGGACACTCCTTCCTCGCCTGTCCAGTATCTAGATGATCTCCAGGCACGTTTGGAAGCCGTACATCGGTTCGCCAGAGAAAGAATCAACATCATGACGGAGCGCATGAAGGTCCGCTACGATGCCAAGGCCACGGAACGTTCATTCCAGGAAGGTGACAAGGTGTGGTTATGGAATCCTAAACGTCGGAAAGGACTCTCCCCTAAGCTCCAGACGAACTGGGAAGGGCCGTATGTGGTCCTTAAGAAGATCAACGACGTCGTGGTAAGGATTCAACGGACACCCTCCTGTAAACCTAGAGTTGTACATTACAATAGGCTAGCCCCATATTTTAGTAGAACTAATTGAATTGCCTTTCCTCTTAAGGACTTCACTGCCCGGGACGTGCAGTCTTTAAGAAGGGGAAATGTTGCACAAATTGTCTGTATATAGTGTAAATAGTGACGTATTATTTAAAAATTCTATTGTAATTTATTTTTATCTTATTTTATTTTTTAACAGCGATTATACATGTTAGAAAAAGGTGGCAACACCTAAAGCAATCGAGAAATTTCGAGATGTTTCTTTTTCGATGAATTGGCTGGAAATTTCGCGAATATTCTCACGCGCCTGCTATATAAAGACCGCAGATCGGGAAAGTTTTCAGATTGATTTCGAACTTCGATGTGAGCTGATCGCTTTGTTTACCAGAGAGAGCTTGTATAATCGCTGTGTTCGAAGTTGTTCTTACTGAAGCTTGTGTTAAAGCTTGAGATTGATTAGACTGTTGTCTTTGAATAAATTTTGTGCCTTTGAAGAGTGAATAAATAGTAGTTTTTATTTTAAAAACTGTGCCATCATTGCCTCAGCGGAAAAATTCATAACAATATTGAAGCAGCATAATTAAGTTAAATGAATTTATTATAATACATTTAAAGAATTGAAAACTTTTCAAGGAAACAACCATACATTATTAATATGAAGTCCATAAATTAAAGACGTAAAATCCCTCAAACGAAAGGGTAAAATCCGCTCATGGTACAATTCTTTGCGTAATTGAAATATATATAAAATTATAATTTATTTAGTTGTCATCAGTGGCAATTGTCAGGAGGACGAAGAGGATTCTCTTGAACAGAAGATTTTTTAACATTTGATTGCTTGTTCAGATGCGTAAAACTACCCTTACTTTCAAAAATCTGAAATTTACAAAATGGACAATGTATTAAGAACTAGAATAGCACTCTCACGTCTGTCCTTGTTCTATATATTCTACACAATAGAAGGATGGAGTTTTTTATGTTCAATTTCTGTTTGTAAGAAGAAATAACTTTCCAGAATTTTTAATTTTTACACAATTACTGATAAACAACTTTGTTGTATTGTCCTTACATAAAATAAGTGTTAAGTATATTTAAACTTCTAACAAGTGGAAAGCCTTTTCCCTCTATAAAAAGATAGTGGAACGTCATCAACTCAGATTTGCCCTCAATGATTAACAGTTGACAAGATTTGATGACACCCTTTTGGGTACATTTGAGCAAAAGATTTTAAGGACGAGGAATGTATGGAAATCTCTTAAAAAGAAAGCCTTTTGGCCCAACCTTGGCCTTAGTGCTATTGATGATGATAATTTACAGTTGCTTTCTGATATTTATTTGTGTTTTTACAAAGCCATATCCAAGGGAGTGGTTTATAGAGTTCACTTCCGTCCCAACATGAAATATTTTACTTATACATTAAATTACATTACTATACATTAAACTACTCGGGCATATAATAATCACTTGCATGACATAACAAGTTGACTTCTGCTGGAAAAACTTAATGAATTGTTTTTTAATTTCAAGCTTAAAAAAAAAAAATAGTTTCAATCATTTGACCAAGAATCACATTAATAAAAGCTTAACTGCAATAAGTTGGATGTTATTTTAATGGATTTCATTTCATAATTATATTGAATATGCATTTTAAAAATTTTTTAAAACAGAATTTTTAGGAGGGAGAGTGGCAGACACGCAAGATAATTGATAATTTAATGGAGGGAGATCGATTAAACTGAGTGGACATGGGGGGGGGGGGGGGAAGAGAGAGTCAAAATTTTGTGTTACATAATTTACACACATTTCCTAGTGGGATAAAGATATTTTGCCGACCTCCTCGAATTGAAAATTTAGTTATGGCCTAGCGTTTCTATTATTTACATTGAATGGATTACTATAGCACCCATTTTCAAACTCGTTACCAATTCCGTATTAACCTATAAACTCTGCTTGGTAAGGAAATTTTATAGGAAGTATATAGAAAACATCTTTGATGAATAAAGGTAATTGAAATATATAGTTTCAACAAATGTGAAGTCTACTTTAGCAAATAAAGAAAAAATTCATTATTTTTATTGAGTTAAATCACTGCTAAATTGAATAGATTTTGCCATGGTCATGTAACATCTCAGTCAGGGGCGTAGCCAGAGATTTTTTTCGGGAGAGGTTATGAAATTATCAGTCAACAAATCAACAATCCTTTTTGTTACTGTTACTAATTCCGCATATACTTATTTAAGATAATAGTTTTTTTTTACTTATGTTTAGACATTTAAAAGTATTTTAAATAAATTTACTATTTTAAACAAGAATCCATTGATATTTGTGCTCTAATAGCAAAACAGAAAATTTTCTGGAGGGGATATATCCCCTTGGCTATGCACCTGATCGCAGTTAGGTTCTTTAAAAATTTAAAAGCCTAAATAAATGAATTTTCCACGATATCTAAACATTCTAAAAGTTCGTACACATAAATTTTGCAAGCAAATATATCGATAGTATTATCTACTTAGTGTTATAAAATTAAAAAAATTATAACTATATTTTTGTTGATAAACTATTTAAGTTTTAATGAATCGTTAAAAATGGAGAGGTGTGAAATAGTCAACAAGTAAAGAACAGACACAAAGAATTGAATGTTTCAGACCACAGTTCTGCACAAAAAAGTAGGTAGTTGACAAAGTTGTTTACGAGAGTTCACATTTCTTAAAGAATCAATCAGATTCGAAGTATGGAAGTCATCCACAAATATTGAAGGTCTGATTGAAACATTGGCTGACTTTAAATGTAATGTCACATGTGTCATTTCAATTCTAATGGATGTGTAAAAAGGAAGAACTTAAACACACACACACATTAGAGGGTGGTGGGACAAACACACCCACTCATAGACACACTATATAAATGGATGGATGGAGGATTTAGAAGTATAAATAGTAGATGACATTGCAGACTGTTTAAAATCGACAATTTTTTTGATAAAGTGTAAGGTTATTATGGGTTGAAAAGATCATAGAGCAGATTTTTCTTGTTAGAGGTATTATTGCAGATGGATTTGAAGTCAGTAGAGTTGATTAATAACAGTGTGGTAAATTTTGATGGAAATGTTGGGAGACTAAAGGATTAGTTTGACTACGTTAAAAGGGAATTCATTATATTTGTTAAAAATAGTCATTGATTGGTTAACTACTTTCTTGGGTTTAAATTTAAAAAACTCTTCTAGTATTACAATGCATACTTTTAGTTTACAATGATTTACTACCAAAAGTCTATGATGTAACCAGATTTCAATGAATTTTAGCTCAATTTAATTAATAATATGAGAAATTGAAGTGGAATACAGTGTTTGCCAGTTAAATATTTTCAAAGGGCATTTTCACCCCCTCTCAAAATTTTAAGGGGTATTTTAAAAATTTAAAGGGTATTTTGATTTTATAAAATGGAGGATTAGTTTTAAAAATTTAACTATGTTGTGCCAATGCGTGAATTCATGCATGAGGATAATTCTATAGAGTGAAATAGATTTTCAATGCATTTTCACGCCAATTCCAAGCATTTTGGTGAACTCTGGTGGTGGGTATATTTTTAATTAAATTTTAGTTTATCAATCGGGTGTTACCACTATTTTTTTCAAAATCTGAATTGGTTACACTCAAAAAATAGTTTTAAAACCTTTCACATAAATTAAAATTATGTTTATTTACAAAAATGTAATTGTAAAGCTTTAATCTCCAAATACAATTCTTTTCCCTTGAAATTTAGCATTAGCTGATTCTTTTAATTTCTTTTTAGCCTCCCATGAAGGGTGCAAAGGCTTATCATCACTAATACCTAGAAAGAAATTAAAATATTATTAATGGTACTATACATTTTATAAACATTACTTTTACTTATAAGATAAATTAAAATATTTAGAAGATTTATTTTATACCCAGATGACTTTTATATACATACCCCTATAATTTTTATATTTTGCATTATGTTGTATTTTTATGTATTGGTTACCTTTTCATACATCATTTTAATGTACTTATTTAGTGAAAATAACAAACACTCACTTTTCTTTAGAGGACTCGACAGCTTCTTTTTCTGGAAATGTTCTTTATTGCTTGGCTCTTGAGGGAAATTTTGTCTAAAGGGTAAAATATGGAAAATGAAATGAAACAAAATACAGTTCATTATTTATAATTTCAAAAGGATAGTAAAAATATTAGAGCAATTCTAAACTTTAAACTCTTCTATGAGAAATTCATAATTTGTAAAATTTAACTAAGTGGTAAATATATAATACAAGCAATAAATTTTCTGAAAAAGCTTAGTCTCTTATTATTCTTAAACCTTTTCAGCAGTTTTATAATTAAAAACATTAGATGGTTATTAAAAATCACAAATTTCGCTTGATTACTGTAGTACATATGTTTAAGTTATCTGGGTATTTATTGAGATAATTGAATTTTTATTGTGATTTTAATTCTGGATTTGAATGATGGATAGAGGATCATCTAAGTAGTGACAAGTCATCAATAATCATACACCTAAAAACAGGGATTTTAAGAGGGACCATCAGTCTATGCCTGCTGCATAATTATTATTATTATTTATTTTTTTTGAAAAATGAGTGCACTTACACATTTTAATTGGAATAATTTTTTTATACAGTTTTGAATAACAAGTATTACTTATCAAATCATCTAACTTTTAGGTGCTGTACCAATTATACTCTCAAATACAAAAGTAAAGAACATATCAAGGGCTAAGAGTCATCTTGGAAAATTTGATGAAACATGTATTAACTTTATGAGTTTTTGAATTGAAGTTCACTGTAATCAATGGAAAACAATTGTGCAAATAAATTTAAGAATGATTGATTATAATAAAAAATTTATTATAATTTAAATGGAATATATTGCAGTATTTAGTAAGATAAAATGTACTACTTACTTCCTTCCAGATGGTCTATCACCAAAAGATTTGGTTTCTCTTTTGTTTATAAACTGGTCTTTAGGCATTGATTTAAATCCTTTGTCCTTATGAAATTCAAAGCTTGGTCTTTCTCTTTTTTGAAAGGAATTGCCTTTATGTTCGAAATTGGAGTTTCTACTGTTTCTCTGAAAGCCACTTTCTTTAAAACCAGATTTTCGATTTTGAGGTGCATCCCCGTGGAAGCTTCTTTTTTTAAAAAATTCTCCATCGGATGATTTTCTGTCAATATTGTTAAATTTTCTTCTTTTGAATTCTAAGCCATCTTTTTCTTGTCCAAGATTGATAGAATCTTCATTGTCACTTTCAGAAACAACTTCTCCTCCCTTACCAAGGAAAAATGGATCCTTTTTGCGTTTCTTTTCCCCAGTCTCTTGTGTAATATTATTGTTTTTTTCAATGGGAATTTCATCTAAACCTTCTAATTCATTTAAATTTAACATTGTGACAGCCTTCAAATGATTTTCCTCTGGCTTTTTAGCAGAATCAACTTTTGCTTTAAAATTAGATTTCCGTTTTTCATACTTATTAGTTTTCTGGCTAAGACCGGCTATTGCTTTAAGCTTTGTCTCTATACTTACAGATTTAGGTGCCTTTAAATTAGGTTTTTGTTTCATAGCAACCATACTTGCTTTATTGGACTCTTTAGTATCCTCAAGAATTTCTTCTGTTTCCGATTCAATAGCTGATCCAGGACATTCCTCAATGCTTTCATCCTCTGCAGTATCATTATCTTCGGAATCAGAATCATTCTCAGGAGAATTTGGCTCAGATTCGCATTCAAGGCCATTTTCTTCAAAATCACCATTACTTAGTTGTTTTAATAAATTTTCTTCTAATTCTTCCTTGTCAGCAGTCTCATTTAAATCGATTTTGTTTTCCGTCACTTTCTTCTGCAGGAATTCCTTTTTCAGTGATTTTTTAAAGGTGTTTTTACTTTCTTCCATCTCCTCATTTTTACCATCAGTAGCTTCTTCATCTGTACCTGTGTTTCGGAAAGGCATTGGGGTTGTATTGTTTTGAATGTGTTTGCTGTCAAGTTCTTCTTTCAGATCATCAGGTGCTTCATTTAGTACATCATAATTTTTTTCTTTTTCCTGGTTATTTAGGGGAGGTTTTGTTTGTGAAATGTTTCTAATTGGGTCATCTTTATTTTTTTGACCTATAGGAGCAGCATTTGGATTATCTTTCCCTAACTTTACATTAGCTGCTTTCATGCTTTTGCGAAGTTCCTTGGCTTTCTTTTTTTCCTGTTTCATCATAGGGTTTTTACTTTTCTCCTCCCAACTCTCGAACAAAGTGGTTATTTTTGGCACTAAATCCCAATGTTTTTTATGGAACTTTTCAACTTCACTTTGAACAGGCCCATAGTTAGCTAGCATTGCATAACACTGGTCTTCTAACGAGATATCTTTCTGGAAATAAGCAAAGGAAATGTGTTCTAAAAACCAGCATAAAATCATGACACGTATTTGTAGCATCTCAAAAACTAGTGCCAAATTTATATAAATCAGATTTTATTTAAATATATTTCAATAAAAACCATATAAAAAGGTTTCTAATGTAACAAATGAGTATGAAGGAGCAATTTACTTGCTGCTCAATTCTTTACAAATTGATAGTAATTTCATTTGCTTTGGTGATTAATCTTGGCTTGAAATGTAATTACAGGAGAATATCGATTATATATAAACCAATCAACGGAAACATCGGTTAAATGAACCAGTTTTTAAATTTCAAAATTTTGAAACTCTTCCTCATCTTTAGGCTTACTTTAATGTAGTACTATTACCTTATGTAAGATTATTTAGACATGATACAATACGCAGTTTTGTGTTTAATATCACTGTTTCTTTGTTTTAAGACACTGGTACATATTTTTTCTGTAAAGGATCGGTTACCTAAAAATCAGTATTCCAACACTCAATCACCAATTGTTTTCGATATAATCCTTACTCTACTGTAATTCAACGAATGTATATTCAGGTACCATATTACACTAATCTCTATCATATTACTCGCACAGTTTTGATTAAAAGGAAAGATAATGGAATGCTATTTTTGATAGCATTCCATTCCCTATTCTTTTAATGCAAGCTGCAATGACATAAGAATCGAAATAAAAAGCAGACTATATATGGCTAATAGATGTTTCTATGGCCTTAGAAACCAACTTAAATCTAAATTAATTATAATTACAAATAAAACAAAATAACAAATGGAGAATCACATATAAACATGAAATCTAAAAAAAATAAAAAATATGGCAAACCTTATATAATGAAAATAGTAAAAGCGTCTTGTATTAGATGGCTGGGGCATATACGTGAATATGATAATGTATTTCCCACCAAAAAAAATTACATTTTCAAATACAGATGGCAAAAGACGAAGGGGACGATTACCCACCAGATGGGTGTGAACCGATGGAGAGCTATTGCACCGGATGGAGAAGAATTGGATAGACAGCCATGGCCTGAAGTGCTTAGGAAGAAGAATGGAATGCTATTAATGAACGGCAATTTTTTTTTTTTTTAATACTAAATTTGAATGAATTGTAATCCTCATAGTGGAATACTCTTGTATGTCGTTTCCCTCTCAACTTCATCCATGTGAGGATGTAGCTATTTTAGTATTCTATAATAAAGTAATTTTTTTCAGGAACAGTTCCCAGATGAAAGCTACAAATTAAATACATTCATTTCATTATACAATACCTTTTTTAAAACATCTTTCCAATCTTTTTCCTTTGCCAAAGCTTTTCTGCTGATGGAGTCAGGCTGAATTTTCTAAAAAATAAACTATGTAATTAAAATACTTATAAAATAATAAATAATAATCTAAATAAAGAAGTGTCTATATGTATGCATCTTTTTTTAATAGGAAGCAACAGTTTTAGGATGAAATTTCGCCTACTTGATATTTGAAACAAACGAAAGAATCCTGGCTACATGAAATTTTGAAAATCCCTCCTCAGGCATGTGATAATGAAATCTATAGTTTTATTCTGATCTTGAAACAATTTTTCTCACTTTTGGTCTTAGAAATAAGTGGAAGGTAACTTAGCTAATTGAAATTAAATCCTCCCCCTTATAATTTTTCCACCCTTAAGGTCTATAATAAAAAATTGAGATCTACTAAACCAATTTGAACCAGATTTATTCTATAGCTATCTCGACTAATCAAGATTACCGGAAGAAAAATTTCATTTTTATGTTTAGTAGTCAAGATGATAAAAAAAAAGATATAAACATAATTTGAGTATACTGGACTAATTTGAACTGGATTAAGCCTAAAAGTAGCTTGACTAATCCAGATTGTCAGGAACACAATTTCTTTCCAATGTTTTGCTGTTAAAGAAATGAAATCGAGAACGGGGATAAGGGGGAAGACATGCTTATAACTTGCAATTGACTGAACCAATTTGAAACAGATTATGCTGGACCACAGCTATTTGAGCCAGGGGACTTCAGCTACTATTCAATACTAAAAACCTTTTACTCTGCAACCTTCTGCAAAACTAAATTAATTTTGGTAGTTTCTCTAATTAATAAAAACATGTTATGAATAGATAAAGGTATTATAACTATGAATACATACTCTCAAAATAGCAATTTTAGAAATGAGTCTCTCAGCTTTTCTTTTGTGCTTTGACGTTTCATCATCATTGCCTCTGAAAAAATTAATTACATAAAATAGTTTCTTTATGATGTCATACTTTCAGAGTTCATCCTAGAAATGAAAAGGGCAGGATGCTATTTTTAAAAAAAAGGGCAATTCCAGTTTACGAGGGCACTTTTATGGCAAATTGCAGAAATTTGCATACGCGTTTTCTGCCATAATTTCAATATTGTTATACTTTTCTACCACGATAAATAATTTTCAATATTCTGAAAAAAAAAATAATAATGCAAAAATATGTGAATAAAAAAACTCGCTCAGAAACTTAAGAGATATCAAAATACTGATAAAATGCTTCAGTCCTAATTCTGCTGGAATGAGACTGAGAAAATTATTAAAATTAAAGTGCAATATACACAGTAAAATTGTTATCAAATTGTAATTTTTATAAAAATATCAATTTATAATACAGTAAAATTAAGATAACAATGTTTTAGTATAATGGAAATGTTTTAAGATAAGAACTTTTCACTCTTTCAAAATTTTCTAAAGTTTGAATGAATCAACTGTAAACTTCATCTCTTAGGTTTGCCATTGTTAGATAGAGAATAGAGTTTCTTCAAATTTAACATTATTCATTGTGGGATATAACAAGGAGTATTCCGACTAAAGAACTTGGACTATGTCCTGAAATTTGTGCATTTTTTATTTTCCAAATCGGATCAAATTTAGCGTCAAAACAGCGATTTTTTTTGCCGTGCATGCCACTATTATGTAAGCTGTAACAGAAGTTTTATTTTGTTAAAAATCAGAAATATTCTGGGATTTTGATTGCATTCCTGTTATGTTCAATTTTAAATATGAAACGGATGTTTTGAAATTAATTGGTAACAGGTAAATTATCAAAAACACCCCCTAAATTTAACAGGAGGACATCGCGATTACGCGTGTCCAAACAGAAATATTCTTTTTAAATTCTTAGTGTAAAAACATTTGATGGTTATACACCTTTAACTAAGTTAATCAAGTCTTTCAAATTCTTTTCTTCTCTATTTTGAAGGAGGCATGGTAAGAATCCAGCGAAATACACTTAATCAAAACACGTACGAAATGGCCATCAGAGTTTACCAATGTGCACTTGGAAATTGTAAGACGGCGCCCTACAATCCACCTACTAATGAAGCACGTTATATGGACATCTAATCAATGGTTTCAGTCCCTGATATATACGTTGCGCGTTTGAACATGAATGAGCGACAGGCGATTTCAGTAGGGGTGATCCACATATTGCGCACTATTGAGAGGGAAAAAAACGATTTTTTTTTTTTTCCGAATTCTTTCAGGATGAATTTTTTTCTGAAAAAGGGCAGGCAGGGCGAGCCGCCCCTTGAAAAATGCCTAGGATGATCTCTGATACTTTCATAAAAAACCCTTTGACAAAAATATATGTACTTAGCTTAATACTCAATGTGTGCATACAAACAATTTAATGTTTTTTTCTCCTAGTAAACTTCGACTTATCTACACAGTAATTCCATAAAGTTCTTCAATGCAGATGCAAGATTCAAAAATAAAGGGCAAACTATGGCAATGTACCCAGTAGCTGAAACTTTTCTGCCAGTCTGCAACACTAATTAGAATACTAGAAAATAATCTGCCGCGTAATTTTTTTTTTTTTAAGTTTGCATAAAATACAAAAGCACTTTATTTGTCAATTTTAACAAAAATTCCTGTTTTACATAAACATAGAAATTTGGCTAAATAAATTAAATATTAAAACGGAAATATTTAAAAATATTGTATCTTAAATTAAAATTCTAATCATTCTGTATAAATTCAAACCAAATGGCGACAGCGATCTTCACACTAATCACGGACATAACGGCCGTCACATCAGCTGAAGCCTATGCGAATGACACCAAAACGGCATCGCAATTCTCGCCAATAGCTGCAACTAAAACGGCTTAAACCTAGGTGAAAATTACCACTACTCCAACGCAAATATCGATCACCTTACCGGCGCAAATATCAGCAATTACATCCAAGTAACAATCCGCAAAAATGATCATTATACCAACGTAAGTATCGGCGTTAGCACCTAATATATCGGTAGAAATCTGGAAATTTATGCAATAGAGACGATTACACTATCGAATTAACACTTTCCGAAGTTGACTATCACAACTACGTAAATCTCAGTGATGGTGACAATTATTGAGACGAAAACCTTCGAAATAGGGGTTATTATATCGATGTAACACTCACCGAAAAGGAACGACGTAAATATCGGCGATATTTCCCGTCTTAGCAACGTGATTCTCGGCAACAGCGGTCCTTACAGCAGCATAACTTTTAGCGAAGCTAACTACTACACACCAACGCGCGAAAGCAAATAGAACTTATTATGTTTTTATACAATCTCCTTAAAATCGCGCATGGAGAGCATCTCGATTCCGATTCCTCTTTCACGAAATGAAGTATCGCGCATGTGCGTTGACTCAAACCACTCTACTCAGAAATCGAACTATAAAAAAATAAACAAAATCTTTTTTCTTTCTAAGGTCTGATTTGTAAAATGATCTGCAGGCTGCTGGAAAATCTACGACGTCCGTCTCCCGTCTCGCATTTTCTGCTACTGGGGCAATGTACCACACAAAGAGAAATATGCAATTGGAACAGTTATAATGGCAAAACTTCCCATGTGATGTTTGAGAGGCAAGAATAATGCAATAAATTTTATCAAACTTCACTATGATTATTTCTTTGAAATTGGTATTCAAATGGTAGAATCTTACAAACTTTGGCATGAATTGCCAAGTTAATTTTATATACACAAAATAATTTCAATGTGGAATTAACATTTGAAGTTTACTACTTTAAATATTGAATTCTAATAGTTTTATAAAGCTTCTATTACTCTATACTACATTTTGCCAAAACCCATAAAAATATATCTGTGGTTTTATGCAAAAAGAGAGTAAAAGTTATTTTCTGAACACTCCTTAGTAGAAACAAATTTCACTATGGTTTATAACTAAGTATAATGCTAAGATATTTGCAAATAGTGCAAGATAATTTTTAAAGTTAACAGACTGTAATTACAGAAGCTGTAAAAAAATTGTTGTGGAATCATTTCGATCTTTATTTAACAAACATGATATAATTATAATACATTTTATAATACAGTAAGTCATACAAACATTCAGACAGGAAGGCTAATACATGACTGTTTTAATATGACTGATAAAGGGTCATTCTCCACAAAAAGTAAAAACTAAGCCCTGTCAAATTATTTTCTTTATTTAATTTTTTTAATAAAAAAAAGACCACATTTCATTTATCTTCACATTGTAGAACAAAACCTAAAAAATATTTTTTCTTTTATAAAAAAATAATAAAAGTACACAGACATGACAAATTATGCCCATGGCCTGTCTCACCATGACTTATAACCTGACTTTTGGTTTCTAAATTCACAACAGATCACGCTTCTTTAGTAAAATGTATTTTTTTATTATACTAGGGGACCTTGCTCTCTAACCCCTGGGAATATCTCTTCAAAACCAGATTTTATTCAATTATTAGTTTATTTTTTATAGAAGTTACAAAGTTATTAACAGATAAAAGTGGAAACTGAAAATTGAATAGATTGAACCATCATTTATATGGTCAAGAAATTAAATTGGTATGTTAAAAAAAGATCAATACTGAGAGCACAGAGACCAAACTTACTTTCGATTCTGTAACTTTCTAATTTCTTTAGTATAGTTGTTAATAGCATGAATTTTAGCTTGCTTCACAAATTTACGCATCAACACAATCTGAAATAATAACTACAGTTGAAATCACATAGAACACAAGTGAAGCCTTACCATTAAATTGATTCTAGAGTCATAATATATTAGTAAACAGAATGTTAGCTCTACTCTAAAATTTAAAAAACAATTTTTAAATTTCTTTTTTAATACATTTAAACATTAAAAAAACTATGGCTACCTTTGGAAATTTTAGCCCGCTGATTACTTGTGTTCGATTCAAATTATTTCGATTTCAAAGGGAAACAGGTTAAAATGTGTTATACAGTAGCACTTGGCGATTTGTGAACTTTTCCACAAAAAGTAAACAATGGCTAACTTTGACGTTAAAGAAAACCTTAAACAGCGTAAAATATCATGATTCTGAATTGACTGGCAAACCCAAAGCAACACCAAAAAGTGAAAAAGTGCGAATCGAACCCGATTCAGGATTTGTGGTTTAGAAAGTTTCAAATCCACTGCCATTAAGATAGACATAGTTGAAATGCAAGTTATAGCAAGATTAAGTATTTTCGCTTTTGATCTCAATTACTATATTAAAAACGTACATCCAGGAAAGAAATTGAAAAAGAGTTGCGCATTCGATATTGCCAAATATTCAAAGGCAATCGAGTTGCAAACGATAATTGAAAAAAAGGTCCAGCAATTTAAATGATACATGAAAAATAGTTTAATTTCAAATAAGGGGTAACATTTCATCAAACTTAACATTAATGATAAATAATTAACCCCTTCCACAATATTTATATTTTTAATCATTTGCTAAAAAAATTAAAAAGTAAGAAGCTGACCCTCCCAGATCACTTTTTTTTAAATTACTTAGTAATATAAAGCTCTCTAAAAAGAAAGGTGTGCACGTCCTAAAACTCATATTTTATAAACTATTTTGGTGGCCAAATGACCAGCAAAATATAGTTCTGATTTTTATTGGCATATGATTTCAATCCCAAAAATAAAAAGTTGCAGTCTGTCTTGATAAGACTGTATCCTATCAGTGTATCGCTGATACGTGATTGGCAGCGTTTGTGATAAAATTCTATAGATTTTATCCTGGGCAAAATTTCTTAAGTAACAAAACATTTTTTAAATGTATACATGAGCAGTTCAACACAAGTAATCTCATATTTTAAAAGAACTGTCGTTGTTAAAAAACTAGGCTTTAAAATATGGTTTCTGCATTTCTACTAAAAAATACCCAAACATAATTTAAATTTATGACGTAACCAAAATAAAAACCAATTGTTGTTCAGCTGATTTTAGCTTTCGACAAACAATAAACACTGAAATGAAGAGTGAAACATAAATCACACAGTTTGCCGTACTTGTAACTATATCAATTGGCACCAGATGAAATTCAGCATTTTTGGCGAAAAGATGTGTTTGGCATTAATCCACATGCACTAGTAATTCTAACCAATCATGACTCTAGAATATCATTGACGACATCAAAATAACAAGTTTTGCCAGTTTTCAATTATCTTTGCCTCCATACAGCACAATTTAACCGGGAAACACGATAAAAAGTAACCTAATGACTAAAAAATTTTAGGTAAAATCTTAGATGGGCCCACCTCTTGGCGACTTATTTCAAATCTCGCCAAGTTGACTACTAATTGAATATTTGCTATTATTATTATTTTTCAATTAAAAAACTATACTTTAAGGCCAGAAATAATAATATTTTATAAAAAAATTAAGACTTACAATAAATGTGTTTGCTAATCCTTTGCCGGCAGAGGGTACATGTTAATGATTGGCCGAATAAAGAATCTCGTAAAATCATAAGAACCTTCTCCCAAGAGACCAGAAGCATAAATGATAGTAAAAAATGATTACATGTTAATTAACCAATCAGGTTTCAGAATTTCGTTGCGCATTTTGAATAGTTTTGTTTCCGAAACGCCGTTGCGATCGGACATTCAAACAGGGCACTCCGTAAGATTCTAAACTGTTCTCCTCCATAATCTGTCTAGGTTGCAACATTGGCGACGTTATCGCCACTCGTTTGGCGAGAATTCCAAAAGATGCCAAGAGGTGGGCTGTTCTAAGATCCACCCAAGTTTTATAACAAAACTAAGCCAATGATAATTTTGATTTGGAACATAGAGAATAAGATAAAATCAAGTTATTTTCTTAAGTTTGATTACATGTGCGGTAATGAAACTTTAGGAATTATAACTCTGCCATTCTATATAACAGTGTACAACAGTAATCATAGGAAGTAATCACAATATGGCACTTCAGAAAATTAAGAAAAATAATTTATTGAAGCTTCGGAAAGTCATTTCTAAAATATAGCAGACATTAAAAAGTAACTACATGTGGCGGCCTCGTGTATAAATAACAGATACAACCTCTAGATATCAGAGATCACTTTTGTCTAGGGGACAGAGTATCAAGCTGGGAAATCAAAGGTCTCACGATCGAGGCCTGGCTCCCGCAGAAAGCTAACTACGCGTTATACATTACACCCAGGGATGAGTTTGGTAAAAAATCAAAAAGCTGAAAACAAAAATCCAAAAATTTTAGGCATAAAACACCTTTTAAGCTATACTTTAAAAAAAAATGTTTTTCCATGTGCATTTATAAAACTGCACCATCTCTGTCCGTCCGTGAGCAAAAATTGTTTAAAATAGCGGCACTTAGACGTAGGGATACACTTTGTGCTGTCATCAGGCTAATATAGCTCCAAAGCAAAAAAAAAAAAAAAATCCAGTGAAAGCGTTGAAAACCGGCAAAAACTTCAAAATTTCAACAAGTCAAACAACTTTAAGCAATTATAACACATTGACAAACAGGCCGAATTTAATTAAACACAGTTTTCTAAATTTTTAAGCTACAAATATTAAAAATCTTAAAATCTAAATTTTTATTCATATCCTTAAATTTGTTCAGTAAAGTAAAAAGTAACAAACAATTTTACATACAATTGCAGTTAAAATAACAATTTTAAACATATTATTTAGAAAAATTACTATTGTGACTACTTTTCAGAATATTTTTTTACGAAATGGTACAAAAAATTTGAGTAATTCTGCAGATTCAAATCAAAAGGCGAAATTTAACCTTAACCAGGCACTAATCACAAATAAGGTGGCTATCGCATTAACGGAGTCTAGATGAATAGCTGCAATTAGGTGTTAAAAATTTCGGTAATAGCTGGTATTGTATTAGCGTAAACCTCGACGAAAATGACCATCACTTTAACAAAAGTATTGTAAGCAATACCGGCGAAAATCTAGGTATCGGCAAAAACGAACATCGCAACAACGCGCATATTGGCGATAGCGTCCATAATATCAGCACAAATCTCAGTAATATCGATCTTTTCTTGGTAATACTAGTGCAAATTTCGGTAACATCGGATGTACTACAGAATGGCTTTCGACGAAAAATACTCTCACGCCAACAGAAATATCAAAGTTAGAGTCAAATATACCGGGGCAACACTCAACAATAGCGCTATTGGATCGGCGTAACACTTGACGAAAATTACAATCACAACAACGTAAATCTCGGCGATAACACAATTCATTACGGTAATATCGACATTCTTTCGGTAACATCGGTGCAAATTTCAGATTTTACAACAAGGTAGCACTTCAGCGAAATGACCATCAAATAAACGTAAATATCAGTGTTAACGCCGAATATACCGGAACAATTCTCAGCAATAGCGTTGTTACATTGGCGTAATACTTTGCGAAAATGAAAACCACAGCAACTTAAATCCCACCGATAACGCATGTCATAGCTACACAAATCTCAGAAGTAGTGGACATTACATCAACGTAACGATTAGCGAAAACGAGCATCACATACCAACGTACGTTTACACGTACAACAAACGATAATTTAGTAGATGTCAGACTTGAAAGCAAGCACATTATTCGTATACGTTAATCGCGTGAATGAGTATGAAAAAAATTCCATTTTGAAAAGAGATAAAACGGCACCAAAGGATCAAATTTCGGCGCAGTTGTAAAAGTATAAAATGCAAGTTTAAGTGCCAACCTAACTAGTAAAAAGATGCATTTTAGTAGATTTTTCTACTTGGAGCAGGAATGCCGTAGGGTTTCCGTTCTTCCCGATCGGGCGGAAGGGAAGCTGCTTCGCGATTCAGCCTTAGAAAAAAGGTTATTTTTCTGTGGGATAGAAAAATCGGGAAAAAAACAGATTTTTTTTCAGAAATTAGAAAAGCGGAACTTTCTTTCAAAAAGCGGAATTATTTTTTTTCTAAAAAATTGAAAAAGCGGTATTCCGCCACATGGCGGAACAAACTCATCCCTGATTACACCATTGATTACATTATGAATTTATACCATACAGAACAAAAAAGATACATGGAAAAATAGACAGTTGTTCTAATAGTGGTATCAAATTATAGCCCCTATATGAAATCACTATCCAACACTAGTTAAAAGGAGATCGAAGTAAGATTACAAACCTGGTTATTTATAATAACTTTGTCCATTTTTATTTCAATTAGGATTGATAACAGTTAAATTGTTACAGTTGATTGCAAACAGTTAAATTTATAATTTTCCAAAATTGTTGTTTGACGAGGGATTTATAGATTTCTACAAGTAAACACATGTTTTTCAGAAGTTGTTATTGACAACACAAACAGAACACGAGGAGCAAGAGCGGAGTGTAAGCGAGTGCCAAATCGAAAAATCTAAATGGTAATTTAAGCAAATAGATGATAATGTTTTAGAGATGTAACTGTACTATTCGTCAAATTTCAGAAAATCCTTATTTATCAAACACTATTTGATGGCAAGAATATTTCCAATCTTAATTTTTTTTTTTTTATGAAGAGATTTACAATAGAAATTTAGCAACATGATTTGGCAACTGATTTCTTGTTAGCTTCGCATCCATCGCACAACTGTTTACTGAAAGTTTGAGAACAATGTTGTTAAATTAAGTTGTTTTTAAGGAATTACATTCATGTTTAATGTTGTTTTTATACCCTCATAAATAGATATTTTAAAAACAAAATATTTTTTTAATGAAAAATTGCAAATCAGCTGATTATTTATCTAAATTTTTATCAATGTTTTAAGGACTGCTGCGTTCATAAAGTAATAGGTCGTATTTTGTTAGAATTTTAAAAAAAAATTCAATTTGGCAAAATAGTGTAAGTTGAAAAAAAAGCGACTCAATATCTTTTTAAATATTTTCTTTTGGGCACTATAAAAGGGTTTTGTTGTTGCCCTTATTTAGGGCTCCCAAGCTTGACAACATTTAACCTAATTTTCTTAAGTTTTATAAATCTCCCTTTAATTTTTTTGCTGAATTCACCATTTATTCTAAATATATGAAAATTTTCATTTGTAGCTTCATGCTGACTTTTAAACCTGAGCTGGTCCTGTGCAAGTCATTAAAGAATGGATATAGATATATTTCTGCAGGTATTTTACATATACTCTTGTGTGCTATTTATTTTCTTATTTAAATATTATTTATATTTTAAACAATTTTTATCTTTACAGTTGAAATTTAAATCTTCCAAGTTTATCCTGGAACTCCTGTGGTTGACTCAACAAATCGGCCGCAGGGGATAGTTTTAAAATTCTCTCTACCAACTTAACAAATGAGTTTATAATAAGTACTTTTTTTAAACATGAATACTTATTTTAAGGATTTTTTATTTGAAACTTTGGAAGTAATTATAAGCAAACACACTCGGTTACTCTGTTTTATTTTTGATAAATGGATGAGGTAGCTTTAGGTACAACATAACTGTAAGCACATGGTAATTTTTTTTTAAATTTTCTCTTTTTGTTACATAGGTAAAACTGTGCGTTGCTTTATTTCAATTTCTGGTAAAACTTGGTTTGAATTTTACAAATAGTCACCGCTTAGTCACAGGTAAAAATTTATAATAACTAACGCAAATTGCTCTCCACCAATAAAAGTTCACTATAATCATGGAGAGGGGTATTATCTAACATACTATATAAAAATCTGTGCTTCACTGCCTGCACCGTTTGACAAAAAAAAAAATCAAATTCCACTAATATTTATCAAAAATTTAACACCAGAATGCAAAGATGACAAAACATCAAATATCTTCTTGTAAACAAATTTACTTTAAATTCCTTAAAAATTACTAGTTGCTTTTATTAAATCTGTATTGATTAATATAATTGGAGCAAGCCATAAAGCATAATTTCACTCTTATATTTAATTTTAGAAGTTATGTTTTCATCTACATTAGAGATGAACTTCAATCAATAGCAGATGATTTGTTATTTGATGGAGCTATAAATTAGCAGGTACTTCCATTTCTGATCTCTTTATAATGTATTAAAAATTTGAGGTTCTGGTGCTAAATTTTTTTTTCTTTAGTTATATAAATGCATTGAAATGGAGCATATGTTTCAAGCATATTCCCCTGCTTCCACTGTGCCAGCCGAATCAAAGCTGCAAACATATTTAAATGTAAGTCTGTAATGTATGTATTATAAATGTATTATTGTGTTAAGAGGATAGGTACCTATGCACAGCTGATTTTGTATCTAAGTAATGTTAAAATTGTTTGTTTTTAAGGTGTATATAAAAAAATACTATTTAAACACTTTTTTTTTTTACAATGCATTTCATGAAATCTCTAAAATATTAAATTGCTTGTTCCTTTTTTGATAAAAGAAAAGCCTGCTTCGAGAAAACAAAGATTTAGTTTGGTGCAGTATGGCTCACGTGTTGCCCTTGTGCCATTAAACTCCTACCAACCAAGGATTTAATGAAATACTTGTGTATATTTTATGCGTAATAAACAATATTAAAAAATAAATAAAAAAATGCTTCTTTTATGGCTAGAATAAAAGTCTGAACATTACTAAATGCCGAAATAAGCATATTTCTAGATAGTGCAAAAAAAAAAAAAAAATATTACTATTGAACTATTTTTGGTTATTTTATTGTCTCAGAACATGTATGTTTATCTTTTTTCAAAAAGTTCTGTTAAATTTATTAAAATGCATTTAGAGAGTGGGATCTACACATATATTATTGACTACTTGTTTTTTAGACACTTCCAGTTGAAGATGGAAATTATTTTCCTGACACCACCATGGCAGGCAATGAGCCCAATGCCATATCTTCACTTTCTGTTGATTTGACTGGGAAGGTAAATATTACGACTAGTAAAATATTAAAATATATATATATATATTATATATATATATATTTAGTTATTACTTTCAAATGTAAATTGTGTGCAAAATGTGTTATTTTTTGTGCTAAGTATATTTCAGCTGCTTGTATAGATATTTTTTTATCATAAACATTGAGTTGGATATTTTATATGATGTCAAAACGGTAAAACCTGCAAGTGTATATTATGTAGATAAGTTTAATGGGTTGTCGTACCTTTACAAATCGGCGGGTTCATGTTATAACTAGATAGGAGCCAGCTGATTTGTAAAGCTACCTGATGTTACCATTTCCTGGTCCACAGACATAAAATAATGTAATTATTAACTTTTATAAGACACATGGCAAAAAATACCATAAAAATCACTGGCTCTACTTTTAGTTGTTACCAAATTTTTTGCCTGGGCTATATCTGGAACAGCTGGGGGAATCTTGGTCATTCTTTTATTTTCTCTATTAAATTAGTGGAGGTGCCTATTGTATATTTCATTGAGGGAGGGGGGCTTTAATGATAAGAACCAGTTTAGGGTTCCCACGGTGATTAAAAGTGCTTAGTATTTTTTAACTTGTTTTCAAGGCCTTGAAAGTACTTGAAAATGCTTAGAGGTGCTTAAGAGTTTTTAATTTTTGTGTATGTTGTGTGCCCAACTGCAAAATTTATAAAAATACAACTCAGACTTGCCATCCCTTCATGACCACCACTTATCCGCACTGTAACAAAATTCTCTGACATTCTCTTGTGTTACACATGCAGCAACTTGTAACTTTTTTGGTAGAATATACTTCAATAAAAATTTATATGTAGACATGATACCTAAAAACAATACCTCAAACAAATTCATGTCTTTTAAATGATTAATTAGGTCCTTAAAAGTCTATGAAAAGTCACTGATTTTCATTCTGTGATTTGAGTGGGAACCCTGGTGTTAAACTCATTTACTTTTGCTGTTTGTAAATTGTTAAACATATTGTTTCACCTTGTTTGTACATCTAAATCACCTGAGACATTTTTTGTATTCCAATTTTGTTTAAGTTGTCTTCAAATTTCCTATTTAAGCTGCTCAAATTAGTATTGTGAACATATCATAATTTAAATATCTAAGGTGTGACTATTAGTTATTGAGCATAAGGCTCAACTAATTTATTTACAAAACTTTTAAATTTCTTGCCTTAATATAGGGAACTGAATGTTAAATACTTATTTCTTCTGAGTGGCCACAGAATCTGGAAATCGGGGAAATATCAGAGAGCTTTCTAATTCTGGAAAAAATCAGAGCTTTTTAAAATTTCAAAGAAATCTGGGAAATTTTCTTTTTACTGAAGGCAACTTTTCCCTGTTTATCTGTATTTTGGCACCATTTACCCGGATAATTGTGGTGGTAATTGTTAGAAGTTTCATGTTGCAGAATAATTTCAACTTTTCATTACTGCTGAAACTATTTTTAAACAATTGGCATGTTATCTCTTTAGAATGCATATTCTATTTGATCACATATTTGGACAAGTTAAGGAAATTTTTTAAAAAATTGGCGTAAAATCGGGGATTTTTTTAAAAAAAATCTATTGGGAACTTTTTTTCCTGAATTTTATGGCCACCCTGTTCTTTATCAGATATTTTAAAAAGAAGTAAACAAAAGTGATAAATTTATTGCAATATTTACACTATTTTGACTTGTACAATAATTCATTTTGACATGTATTTTTTTCCATAGGCACTCAATCCTGATCTAGGACAATACAATAATTCTGATGTAGGGCAGTACAATAATTCCCTGATGGGTCGCATGACTCATAGCTTAAGTTCTCCTTCCTTTTCTCAGTATTCTGTCCAACCTACTCAGTTAGTCAGTACTCCGTTTGGTCATTTTGGCATGGGTGAGTATTTGATGTTATTGCTGAATGTGTATTTTTTTAATGCTTAACATAACATTTGAATTTAGTTATGTTTATCTTTAATTATTGTTTTATATACCCCTAAGCTATAACTCTGCAAACATATAAAATAAACATAGATGTCAGCTTTTCTACAGATTTTCTGTAGGTTTTAGGGGTTTTCTTTTTTATTGCATTTTGTTAAACATCCCTACATTTGTTTGGTGAATGGGGAGGGGGGGGGGGGAACAGGGTATTAAAGTGGAAAAGTTCAAAATTTTAACTATTGCTTTGCTTAGCAATGGACCTTTTAAGGAGTGAAGTAAGCATGTGCTGGTTTAGCAATGAACCTTTAAGCAAGCCTGTATACAATGAACCTTTTTGTGAGTCTGGTTTGCAAAGTATCTTAAACTGGAATCAATACACATTAACAGATCTTTGCAGTGCAGCATCACACAGCTAGTTCTTTCATATTTTACTGCTATTAAAAATATTCAGTTATGATGGTATTTTATTTTGCATCAATAATCAGAATACTCTTTTTCCAGACGTGAACAATCGCATGCCAAGATGCTCGCCTCAGCAGTCTCCTCTCATGGGAAAAAGAACTGGCTCTCCTGGCCCCAAGGACTACTCTGCACCCAGTCCATCTCATGAACAGTACTTACCCAGTGCAATGATTCAGGTTCACATTTTATATTAATTTGTACTGTAAGTTTGAAATCAATTGTAGTATCTTACCCTTTAATGAAAATCTCTACTACTGAAGAATTCAACACAGTTTATTTTTAAAGGTATGTCAGAAAGTAAGAAAATGTACATGGTACCATTGTTCACATTCTGGGAAGTATGAAAATAAGCTTATGATTTGTTGTGAAGTTGTCTTGTATATAGATACAGCTTTTCTTAACAAAATTTGTCTCAGAGTATATTTGTTATGCATGCGTTTGACTATAAAACTCAACTTCTTTTATAATAAAATTGTCTGTGGCTCTATAAAAAGGGACTTTTTGTATGCATAAAGCTCTGAAATTATAAGCATTAGTAATTTTGGCTTTCTAATTATGCTTTTCACTAACAGAATCTTAAAATTTGAATTAATTTTTCTGAATAATTTATTTTAGAAAGCAACTGTCAATACTCGTAGAACTCTGAAATTTTAATCATAAGTAGTTATTGCCTTCTAATATTGGTTACCGCAACCAAAATGTTAACTATTTTAATTACTTTTTTTAATTACATTTTGAAGCAGTTTCCAAAGTATGATTGTATTTATATATATATTTATTTTTATGCTTTTCTTGTGGGCAAGATTTGTATTAATAGGGAAAAGGTAAAAACAATTATTTCTCAGTTGGGGAAAAATTGTATCAATAGAGAATAATTTAAGAAATCAGGACAGGAGAGGGGGAGTTATTAGTAGCATTTGCATAGTAGTGAATCTTTTAGCGAGCAAAGCGAGCCTGGTTTACAAAGTACTAAAAGCTAGGACTTGTACAATTTGATGAGTGTCTGCAACGCAAGGCCTCACAGCTATTATAATTATTAAAAAACACCCATGCTGAATTATCAGGAGAAGACTCCTGGTTTAAAATTCCATGAATTTTTTTTATATGATTAGCAATCTCACTTAGTTCTCTTGAATTCTTCTTTTGACATTTCATATCATTTGCTGATTTTTAAAATTTCAGCATGACTAATTTTGGGTAAACAAAATGTAAAAAATGACTATTTGCCCTACTAATATATATTTTTTAAATCTTGAGATACTTTTTGATTAGAACTTATTAGAGATACCAACGCCATACACAAGTCTCTAGGCCCTAAAACAATCTTTGCCATAATACAGTGGCTGAAAAATATTGTTTATTAATAGGGAAATATGGTGGATTCCTTCATTTCTTTTCAAACGATAATTATATTACATTTGTTTCTGCCATATATTATTTAGAAAGTCTTGAACGTTACTTTATTTGAAATACTCCAACAGGTGTTTTCTAATTTAAAGGTTATGAATTGTGTAAAAACTTATTAAGATAATTGTGGAAAGGGTTAGTTCTGAATTTAGTACTTTGAGTTTGTTACCACACTGTTTCTGGACAAATGCTTTTCAATTAAAAATATGTTTAATATTGAATTTAACAGTTGAATAATATTTTTAGGTAAGAATCAGTTGTTGATCTAAGTTTATTTTTTATAGGAATCGGTGGGCGGAACGACTTATTTTTATTCACAAGATGATACTAATCCTTCCGAAATATCTCCTTTGATCATGCCAGACATGAACGTGTACTCCGGCAATCCATCCCACATTGAGCACATGAGGTTGAAAGCTAATGCACCATCTTTTTTCTTACCTGATGAACTTAGAATGGTAATGATTACCAGTGTTTTCTTAAAAAGGAATGTGATTCATAAAGGGGTAATCTTACTTTTAATGACATTTTCTCTAACTTTCAGGATATTTTGCACAGGCATCACCTAACATTAGCAGAAGCCAACCCTGAGCATCATCCAGGTTTAGTTTAATCCTTAGTTGTAGTTTAATCAGGTGTTTGAATTTTTATTGTAAAGCATAGCATTATCACCCTAATGTTAAAACATGGTTTGTATTACAAATCTTGGTGAAGCAGGATTTCAGATTTGTCAGGAGTTTGTTTTTGTTTGTAATTTTATTTAAAATGCAAAATTCAGTGTTTTTTTTTTTTTAATTAAGAGTTTTACAATTATGTTTGTATTCGAAAAAGTTGGTCTTAATTAAGAAGTGTTCCATGCAATTATAGAATGGGGTAAAGCCAAGGTTACATCATTATTATTATTATTATTATTATTATTGTATAATCATTGGTTGATAACAATTGATTTCTTATTGGGTGAGCTTTTGATATTTTTTTCCGTTATTCTACCCATAATCATAATGGGGGCTGCTTTAAATTACTTTTTTTTTTAATTAGAACTTACCTTTGATTTGTAACTGGAATAAAGTGGTTTCACCTAAAGGTCTTTTTACTGGAAGTTTTATTGCAAAATTACATATTAGATGATTTTCCAGTGTTGCAAGTTTAGTATGATTCATTTTTTTTTTTTTTTTTTTTTTTTATTTACTTTCAATTTAAAACTCTAGGTTGGCTTTTAATAAGTGTACCATCATTTAAAAAATTTTAATGCATTTTTCTCTGTATTTAGGAATTATTAATGTATTTTATTTTCTAAAGTTAATGTTAATCATGATGTGTTCACTAAACTTTTTTTAATACATAATTTGTATAAAATGTCTTTATAAAATATGAATCACACTCATAAAAAAATTAATTTGTAAATATTTTTATTCCAAGTAATTCAATATCACTATTAAATACTATCATACCTAAATTTACTTCCACCTTTTATTTTTCCTAATTTTATAAAATGGTAAACTTTTATAGTTTTTTTATATAATAGAAACATATGAATGGTTAATAAATTACAACACATTTCAGAATACACAAGTGAATTTGATAAAATTTATTGATTTTTTTAAAAATTTGTATCTGTTTTTCCCAAATGTATATTGTGGAGTTATGAGTATTTTTTTTTTTTTTCTTCTTCATTTTTCATGTATAATAATACCTGTATTATTTTTTAACCATCTGCTTTAGTTATATAATCTGTTAAATGGTTGTGTTCCTCAGTTTTATTTAAATAAAATGCAATATCATGCCAGTTTACCAAACTGCAGTTTAAATAAAAAAAAATTCAAATAGATCTTCCAGCTGAAGTGGATGCATACCACAAGTTATGCCCCCTTGAACCTGCAGTTGGAGATAGCCCTATAAAATCCTCAACCTTTGGATATGTGACTTCCGTCTACAAAGCTGCCAA
Source organism: Linyphia triangularis (assembly GCA_963978545.1). NCBI lineage: Eukaryota > Metazoa > Arthropoda > Arachnida > Araneae > Linyphiidae > Linyphia > Linyphia triangularis. The sequence goes on along the minus strand of OZ021729.1, from coordinate 47,915,281 downwards.
TATAAAAACCGGCACCTATTACTGTCTAAGAAGAATACACGGTAAGGTCATACTGTATGCTCTGGAGTTTTTCTATGTATTAGTTTTGTACTTAGAATAAGAAATATAAATAGCTTTAAATTATACCAATAACTGGTTGGTATAATTTCAACTGTTAGTATTTTTTGATTGAAGTTTTTAATTTTTGCTGTATTATGCTAATTATAATCGAGCTTATTTTGCAAGTGAATAATATTTAATAGTAGTGTTAATGAAGGTTAATAATAGTGTTTAGCTCAAGACACACTGTATTGAAAAGCTTGCATAGAAAGACCCTGTCAATCAGTTCTTCCATCTGTTTTATTTTGCTCATGTCTAGCATTTGTGGTTCAGGTCGCACAAAAAGGTTATTTTCTTTTGGACTTCTTTGTTTTCTTTTAAGTTTTGGCATGAGAATCTTTAATATTATACATAATTTAAATCCATAACATATGTAGTTTCAGCTGAATGGTGACCTCTTCAGATAAGGGCACATAGTGTTCAAGCTTCTCACTTTAATACAGTGCAAATTAAAATACATAATTATTGACTTTATATTTATAAATGTTTTTTTTTTTATATATAATATATCTATTTCAATACTTAAACTTAGAATTTATATATTTTTTATTTTAAGGTTTTAGAGTGTCGAATTCCAAATGTCTTTCCATCGTAGAAACCTGGAAAAAGCTCCAACACTCCAATCTTGTTCACTTGAGAGAAGTGTTTACAACTAAAGCATTTGGTGATAATTGTAAGCATTTTTTTTTTAAATGTTATGTGGAATTTTATTAATATGATAAATGTCCACAATTTGTGTTTGCAAACTTAATGCTTCAGATATTAAAATTAATTTTTTATATTCATGCTAATAATTTTTTTTTAATACATATATGCATTCAGGTGATTTCTAATTAAAAATCAATTGATAAAAATGTTTGCATCTGTAATAAGTAAATGGAATATTTTATAGATAATTTATTTTTGTGGTAACCTATATCTAATTTAGAAGTCAAACTAAAAAGGACCTTTTCTTACTTTGAGTGTTTTTCATCTCTGTCTATTAAGATTCTGTTGAGTCAAAATGTATTGGCATTTTTTTGGAACATTTTGGATAAGGCAATACTTGTAAATGTGCACTTTATATAAATTTAATGTCACTTTGATACTAATCAAAGTTTATTTTTCAAAGAAAAATCATAAATTGATATTGATTTAGTTTTTTATTCATCAGTAAGAAGCTGATTTTTTTTAATTGCATTTGTTTGGTGCATTACTAACTTAGAGCAGATCAGTCTCTGAACAATTTGATTGAAATTTAGTTTCCCTAAAATTATATTTTAAAATGATATTGATCTTAAAAATGTATTCCATCTAATATATGCATTGCCTCTTTATGCACTTTGCCTCTTTATGCATTGCCTCTTTATGCATATATGCACTTTTATTCATTAAAGTGTTTATGAAAATATTAAAGAACTTGCACCTGGTCCCTTATTCATATTTTAAAGCATTTTATTTAAAAGTATACCTTATACAGTAACAGTCCCTTTATCCGCTCACCCAAACTCTGGAATGACTAGAAAACTAGCACTTCTTTTTATCCTAACAGTTGGCATGGTAGTCCCCTTGTAAAATCTCTTATATTAATTTCTATTTTGTGTGTTGGTGGGTGTGTATGTTTGTGCCTGCCGACCAAATCTGTTGATACCTACTTAACCCATTTGAAGTAATCCAATCAAGCAGAAACTTCACAGATAGATTTGATGTCGATTGCAATGCATTGTATCAAATTTTGGGGGTTGTCACTGTCACTAATAGGTCACTTTTACACACGCTTCTATCTTCAGAATACTAATAAACCAATCTGTCGTCATCCAATCGCTCTGAAATTTAACAGATAGAATCGTTATCAATAAGGTTGCATTATATCAAGTTTGGGGGCTATCACTGTCAGTTAAAACCCATTTTTACACACATTTCTATTATCTTTTTACCGAATAAACTAACTTGTCGTCATCGAATCGAGCTGAAATTTGACAAATAGATTTGTTGTCGATAATATTGCATTCTATCAAGTTTTGTGGGTTGTCATAAAAGGCTGTTTTCACACATGCTTCAATTGGTGCTTGCGATTACTAATAAACCTACTTCAGTCATGTAATCAAACTTCAACTTTGAAACTTGGCTGGTACACTCGCTGTTGATGACAATGCTTTCTATCAAGTTTTGAGACTGTCAAGAAAAGACTGTTTTTACTCACATTTTTATTTCCTTTCATCATACTTGTTACATTATCAGCTTTTACTAATGTTCTATTATCCAGATACCAAGCTTAATTCAAACATTTTCAATTTGGGGATATTTAATGACTGAAACCTTCTCCTATTAAGGTTGACAAAGCAAAATCTTCAGAAGGCTAATTAAACCACTTTCCGCCATCCATTATGGAAAATAGGCTCGTTATAGGTAACAATGTATTCAATCAAATTTGGGGCAAAAAAGAAGTTAGTCAATAGTTCAGAATTAATATAGAAATTAGTAATGCATATAAAGGATTTTTATAAAAAACTTTATTTTTATTAGTTATATTATTCATAATAAAACAGCTGCATCGTTATTTGCTCTTTTTTTTTAACGGACTTGAACTCTGACAAATTCTGAAAACCATGGTGTCGGACATGCTACGTAAAGGGTTCGTTACTGTATCAAATCCAAATTTCGAAACAATTTATAATGTGCTTTATTATAGCAATGGTATTTGTTCATGACTATCATCCTGGGGCTGATACTCTGATGAATCTCTATTTCAATCAATCATCACCACCAGCTGTCAATGGCTATTTACCAAGCTATTGTTCTGAGGTTGACGGTCTGCTATCATCTTGCATGCCACCAAAATCAGGTAAGAACACCAAAAAACAGGAGTCCTCTAATTCCATATGAATAACTTTAGAATTTTTCTTTGTTGATTTGTGGATAAAACTCTTAATTATTCCCATGCTGCTTTGGTGTTTTGGATGGACTTCAGATGGTTCAGATATTGGTAATTAATTTTTTGATAATTAAAATTTTAGTTTAAAATTTGTACTGTTGAAAACTGATGGCATTAGGAATTTATTTTATTACAGGGTTCGTACAGTTCTTGAAAGTCCTTAAGAACTCCTTATTTTTGCTTAATGTCTCCAAGGGCCCTTGAAAAGTTCTTGAAAACTTCTTATTTTTAACCTGAAGGTCCTTGAAAGTTTTTTTTAATTTTTGAGGGCTCTTGAAAAGTTTTTGAAAGAACATTTGTTTTTCCTTTTTTTCTTTGCGTGTGTATTTCAGTAACTTCCATATAATTTTTTTTTTTTTTTATCTCCTAATTAAAAAAAAAAAACCTTTCATATTTATTTCCCTTTATTTTCTCTTTCCGTAGTTGAAAAGTATTTATAATAAATAATGTAATTCTGAATTGTGAGGATCATCGTAGTAATAAATTATTCATGATGAAATGAAGCATCTATTAAACTGTTTTTCCTGAGCATGTCTATTTTGAATAGTAAAATGTATGAGCCTTCTGCCCTTCTAAAGGATTTCATGGCTGGTAAGTGAAGGTCACCATTGTCAACTTAAATTTCGATTTGTTGAAACTTTTTTTCTTGTTTCAACCACGTTCAGTGTAAAAATATATAGATCTGCTAAAATTAAAACAAAAAACTAATAATTCAAAATATTTCTGCAACATGAAACAGTAACACCGTTCCAATGCGGTTGTTCGGACAATACGAATTATAAAAGGTGAAGCGTTAAAACAATTGCATTAGGATCTTTTTTTGTAAGTACTCACTGATTTTTAGTTTAGTTATAATTTTTTGCGCTACTAACCATATCGAGACTCTTGCTGCCAAATGCATACAAATTTTCGACTTTTAATTTTTATTTTTAAATCCTTTATGTTAACTTCGATTTTGTGGGTTTGTCGATGTAGGGTAAATCTGCGGATGCCTAATTTACCCCCTTGCTGTCATCCAATTGGGCTGAAACTTAGCAGATGATGACGATGCATTTTATCAAATTTTGCGTTTGTAACTGTCATTAAAAGGTTGCTTTTACGAATACTAATAAACCAACTTGTCGTCATCCAATCGTATTAAAAAAAGCGTTGAACCGACCATTGTTAAAATTCTTTCTTGTTGCCATTTTTTTTTTTTTTAATAAATAATAAATTACTTTAATAAAAAAAAAATAAGTGATATTTGGATATGAGAGCATAAATGCATGTTCATTTTTATTAAATAAATTTTTAAACGTAGTTTGTCGCACATTTTGCTGATAGAAGTGCTTTTGATATTTAAAATTAGATGCAAATACCAAGCACACGCTGTTTACAGAATCGGCGCCTGTGTTAACGAATATAAAAATTGCCAATGCATATAAAGGATTTATAATGCAAACTTTGTTTTTATAAGTTATTTTATATCCATCTTATTTTAAACTTCAAATATGCTTTGAAAACTGAATTGGAGAAATAAGGTGTTTGTTCTTGTCTTAACTAATGTGAACGGAAGTTATTTGATCGTATTGGTATTTCTGCTTTTGACGTAAAATTACACTAAATTCTACAGTTGTTGGTTTAGTATTCTCTTATCGTTGATGAAACTTAGTATTAGGGTTAGTTGTCAGCAAAATCCTTTATTTTTTTATTGATATGTTATTTAATGGTTTATTTGTGAAATAATCGTTGAGAAACTAACATGTATCCAAATATTCATGGCGCATAAAGATCGTACCAATCCAAATCCACCTGATGGCTGTTTGGTTAGCGCTCTGACTTCGCATGCCAAAGGTGCCGGATTCGAATCCTGGGTTAGGCGCGTATTTTGGTTGTGGTTCGGAATCCACGTAAGTTGTAGATCCGTCCTGATAAACCGTTATTGTGCACAAAAATATGTCGTTGAGCGTACAAACCAACCAACCAAACCATGTTTTCCTCTTTTCAATTACAAAATGAGATTCATTATGATCTTGTTTAATCCACTGGTTATGAAGGGTATCAAGCTTACCACCATTGCAAATTTTTGAAATTTGTTGATAAGCTGCTCATTTGATGGTTGTTAGGCTTGCTCTGTGATGGTTTCGCTTGCCAAAGGTGTTTGCTTTTATCCCCCCTCCCCCCCCCACGGCAGGTTTGTTCTGGTTTGGGAGTGATTGACGTTATTGTGCTAAGGTTGTCGTTTAGCGAAGTAAGTCGTTCGAGTTAATTATTGTAAAAGTTCATGATATATTTGTTTTTACTTGCAACGCATTATCTATCTACAAGATTAGGTAATATATTTTTATTTCGTAATTTATATTTGTTATTGTTTTCAATGCTTGATGATTCCTCGTAACAGAAAACCCTCGACATAGTGATTTCTGCTCAGCTTTCACAGACCTTCTGTATAAAGGATCGTCTCAAATTACTTGACATGGAATTAAGTTTTGAATCACTTGCCATTGTGATTTGGAAGTTATTGTTATCTCATATATATTTCCCCTTTCTTTGCCTTTAAGGTTGGTTTGTTTGTACGCTCAACCATTCAATTCCTTCTTAACCCAGCCACTTCAGCGTTATTGCTTAATAGTTCACATAATATCACAAAATGATTCATCTATTTAAAATACACTTAACTTAGCTGTTTTCTAACCATTAATAATGTAAAGAAAGATATCCCTACTTATATATTGCCACATTTTAATAAGTTTTTTTAAAACATTGGTAGCTCTTGCATTAAGGAATAGAATAACTAAAAAGAAATGTGTAAACTACATCCTAATACAATAATTTTTGCGATATACTTGAAGTATTTTCATTTCACGATGTTTTCTCATTTAGCAATGACGTGATACGTCGCACTTATGGTTGCACGATTTTAACCTTCCGTTAGTCGCGTTCTGCTTTCCCACATGGTTAGTCGCGTTGCACCTATGAGGTGTTTCCAATTTTTTAAAAGCCAAATGAAATTTATTCTATTTTAAATAGTTGATTGTTTCCGATTTAAGGTTCTTTGGAGATATAAAGTATTAAACAATCTATTTAAATAGTAAAATTTATTCAAAAATCGTATCACAAGTAATTCAATAAAAAATAAAGGCAGAGGAGGGGAAAGTATAGGCATACACCTGAGGTGCGCACGATAACGGAATGCTAAATGAGGATTCCAACTTAATATCGCCTGGATCAGATGAGGTTGGCACTAGGGAAGATTTTTTTTACATTGGTAAGCTGTACATCACATGATGAGGGGTTAACTATTCAATCCAAACAATTGTATTTATTAAAAAGTTTTTGTTGTAATTAGGGTCGTATATCCTACTATTTTAGATTTCTAAATTCAAAAATAAATTTGCATTTAGAAAGTTAGAAAGGCAATATGTATTGGATTATTGATTTTCAAACACACCATGGAACATAAGTTCATACTTCACTACTCTTGAACCCTTATTATCAAGCAAGGTTATAAACTAAAAAGAATTATCGTTATAAAGACTATTATGACCAAATTTGCACTTTTAACTCGATCAGCTCCGTGGTTATTGGATGCATTTAAGTTAATCAGTGATTAACAAATTATTTAGATGCGATTTACGTTTCTATGATTTAATTCGTTTTGCGTATTTAAATAGCAGAAACTGAAACCGTTCTGTGAAACACAATTCAATAAAATTATCGTTGTATAATGTACAGTAACTAATGTTGTTGAATTCGATGTAACTGACAAAATAATTAAATTTTAATGAAAATAACATCTTCCAATTTAAATGATACTGAATGCTCCAACCAAGTTTTTTTTTTCCTATTTTCTCAAAAACTTAAAACTCTTAATGAATTTTTTGTCAAGTATCTTGAGTAAGAAATAAAATGCAATATTTTTTACAAATTATATGCTTTATTTCCGTTGTCAAACATTATTATTATTATTAATTATTTTTTAACACAAATTACACCATTTTTTTTTTTTTTTTTTTTTTATTAGTATTATTTTTTTTTTCTTTTTTTTTTTTCAAGATTTTTTTTTTTTCCCAAAGAATTTTTTTTTAAGGTCCTTATTTTTTGTTTAGAAGGTTCTTGAAAAGTTCTTAAAAAGTCCTTGAATTTGTTTTCAAAAAATCTGTACGAACCCTGTATTACCATTGGTGCTTTTTACCGATAAGCATCTTTCTTTCATTTGAGTTAGTTGTTTATCTTAATAATTTAATGCTTTATGCTTCTAATTATCACCATTATATCACTATGTTGTCTAGAATGAAAATAGAGAAACATATTTTTGAAAATTTAATTTTCATTTTAAATAAATACAATTGACTAGCTAATCTAATTTTTATTGTTCATTAGGTAACTTAAAAATTATTTCTCCTAGCTGAAATTGATATTGTACATGGTTATCTTGGTTTTTTTCTTTTTTTTTTCTTTTGTTTTTTTGTGCAATATTTATAATGCAATGCATGAAACAATAACTTGCATAAAATGAAATATGTTTTGGATTTGTAATTCAATGGTAAAAATAAGCAGATTTATATTCTAAGTACAATTAGACATGGCTATTTTACAGATGGTTTCCCTTCCTGTAAATTACCAGACTTTTGTAAATATTATTTAATAATTTCTTAGTTAATCAATATGGTATAGATATTTTGTAAGAGGTCATATTATAATCTATTAATACTTTGTCCTCAACCAGGAATTAACAGCTTGCGACAGCATGCTGGCTTGCTTCCGGAGAGCTTGATTTGGGGCTACATAGTTCAACTGAGTTCAGTTCTTCGAAGCATCCATGCTGCAGGACTTGCCTGCCGAGCATTTGACCCATCAAAGATTCTTGTCACAGGAAAATCAAGGTTTATTTTACAAGTTTGACATTACAGAGCATTGATATTTTTAATCTTGTGTGCTTTAATATTTATGGATGGTCTACCTGTATAGGTTTATTTGATTGATTTCATATATAATATAGCATAAAAGGGCCATCTCATAGTCACATGTTTCAATTCTCGCATGATTGGCTAGTTTTGGTGTCTATTTATATTTTATTAAAACACAATTGCCCCTTATATTACAAAACTATTGGGCCTACATGCAAAAAGTATTTTAAGTTTCTGGTAGTTTAAGTAAATGTTACTACTCAGCACTTTATTATCGGTGATAAAAGTTTTATTTTCAATTTTTAGTTCTCGCTTGTGCGTTTGCAAAAAGCAACTTAAAGAGTTCCATGATGATTTTACATTTGAAATATTTTGTAGAAAAGACTATTCATTTGCTAGTGGGGCACTAACTGAAATGTCCGCCCAAAAGTATCCTTTTCAGATTTGGAGCTATTTGGGTGCAGTTTCATTAATTAGTGATTACTTAACAAAGAAAATGCCAAACAATATCCATAATTATTGGAACTGGTACATTATTAATTCATAAATATAGTTTTCAAAATATATTGGAAGTTGTTAAAAAAAAAAAAAAAAAAAAAAAAAAAATAGACGAGGAAGGTTGTGGAAAAATTGCAATTTTGACCATTTGCATAAATGTTTAAAAATTAATAGTTCAATTTTTTGTTGCTTCATATATAAGTCTTCAATTGCTTAAAAATTATTTCGAAAAACTTGAAGAAAAAAAAAAAATTCTGTCAATCTCAAGAACTCCCATGTTTAATTGTATGCATTAGTTTCATAAAGAATGAAATACAAATAGATTTAAAAACTAGCCTTTTGTTCAAAGTGTCAGTTTATGCCATTTGTGGTAGAATAATGTTAAAGGTTAAAATTAACCTGATTGTTTGTGTTTCTATTTTATTAATTTATTACATTTTTTGCTAGGCTAAGGCTTAACTGTTGTGGGATATTCGATGTTCTTACATACGATCCAAGTCAGCACACCAATAAGCAGATAGCTTCACATTTTCAGGTGCAAATATCCTTTCTTCTGTTATTAATTACTGATACAATAGATGTGTTTTCAGTCTATTTTATTCTATTTGTTTTGCAGCAAGAAGATTTGATGGCATTTGGAAAAATTGTCCTGGCTTTAGCATGCAACAATCTGACTGCTGTTAAGAGAACTAATCTGAATAATTCTTTAGAATTGGTTTCTAGGAACTATTCTGCCGATCTAAGGAATTTAATACTGTATGTGTTAATTATGTTCTTATGTTTTTAATTTTTAGAAATACTACTATTTTACTTACAATAGTTTACTTTTCTTTATCTTATTTTTCTGTACCTTTTTATTTTTGTTTTAAAAGGGTTATTTTGCAACTAAGTCCAGATGCAATACTTAAGACACTTTATTTGTGTAAAAAAAACCACTGATGTGTCTATTTAAAAATAAAAAATAGATACTTATTAACAAAGTGAAGTATGCAGTGAAGCTTTATTGTTGAGAGAAAAAAAGTGAAAATCCCCAAATTGCATTAGTTTTCTGAAACAGTGGGAGAGGGGGAATTCCCTTCATTAGAAGCAGCATGGACTTTTTTTTTCCACTTAGTACAAAAGCCTTAAAAAATGCTCTGCTTTGTACTACTTTTTTAGACTTGTTTCATTTATCATTATGATACGTTAAGATGCCTATTTAATATGAATTTTATGTATCCTTTAATTTTTCTTGTCAAGGGCTTTAACTAATGAGAAATTTAAGGTTTTGAATAGCCTTATCTGTACTCTTGTTATGTAGCATATTGCATTTCAACTTTACTTTTTACAAAAAAATCTTGGTTACCTGCGAAATTTGAAAAGTGTTGGATTAAAATATCCATAGTAAAAATTTGCATTTGAACTATTGAATAACATTTGATTACATCTACCATTTCAAAGTTAAAGGCATTTTTCCAGCGTATTATTGCTTAAATTTATTAAAACATTTATTGTTTTATTTTCTTATTAGGTACCTTCATCAGACACGTCCTCGCAGCATAAATGATATTATGCCAATGATAGGTGCTCGATTTTACACTCAATTGGATGCAGCTCAGATGAGGAGTGATGTTATAGAGAATGAGTTGGCTAAAGTAATTTTTGAAATCTCATTATTTTGATTATGCTGTTAGTGTGAGTAGTGAACTCAAAACATAATTATTTACAGGAAGTGCAAAATGGACGTTTGTTTCGCTTGTTGCTCAAGTTAGGCACAATTACAGAGAGGGCTGAGTAAGTAAAATTTTATTCAATTTATGTGCCTAAATTGTATTTTAATTTGAAACTATCAGATTGTCAGCGATTTTTACTATTGTACTCTAATCTTACATTTCTAAACATTTTTAAGTACTTTGAAATGGAATTTCCAAACGCTGTTATACATAAATGTTAATTTAAATTATTTTTGCTAGTAATCTAATATTTTTTTACTTATGTTGCATATTTCATTTTGTATATTTAGAATCTTAAAAGCTATTTCGCTTCTTAAAAATGTACTGAATACATTTTAAATTAAAAACTATATTATAGTCCTATCCAAACCTGATAATTGCAAAAGGTATGTTAAGGAATGAATTTACATGCATATGACTACAAATATTAACTCTTAGTTAATTATAGTTATAAATCTGTATCATAAAATGTAATGTAATAAATGTAATAATTTAATGTAATGTTATTGAAATCTTTTTATTCTGTTATTGTATAAGACCATCCTAAAGTCTTGACAGTTTTCTTTCTTTTTTTGTGCAAAATTTAAAACTGGATGTTTATTGCAAAATACTAGATCCAAACATTGTAAATAATATCTTGGTTATGTTTCCCCCTTAAATCTTGCTGGTCTCTTTACTGTATTTCGGGGATAGAATATCTTATTTCTAAGATTTTGACTGGTATAATAGAGATTCAGCTCGAAGCAAATACAAAATAATTTGCATTTATAATTTGATCATTTTGATTCACTTCCTTTCCCCGTCATGAACCAGAAAATGTATTTTTTTATTTGGAAATATCTTTAGTTACACAAAGCATTTTCCCAAAATTTCATGTGCCAGGTTCTGTAAGGCAGTTCTTGTTTACTTGGTGTTCAAATTAAAATTAACATATATTTTTGTCTATTTATTTTGGAAATTAAGTCTTTCTTCAGGACCTTCATTTGAAAAGAGGGAACAATATTTTCATATTAAAATTTTTTGTGTAATTTTGAAATGCTAATTTAAAATTTACAGGCTGAATATGGACCATTCTTGGGCTGAAACTGGTGACCGTTATTTGTTAAAGCTCTTTCGTGACTATTTATTCCATCAAGTGACAGAAGATGGCAGGCCATGGGTGGATGCAGCACATGTGGTACAGTGCTTGAATAAGGTATTTTGTTTAATTTTGTAAAGTTGACAAGGGTTTTAAATATAATTCATATAATATCTATATATAATATACCTTTTTATATTATTAACATTCACTAAAGGACTGTATCCGTACACATTCATTCTGGTACAAAAGGACATAATTTCTTATTGGTTTGATCCAGCAACACTACAACATGAATTGGTAGTTTTTGCATGTTTGCTTCAGTTGATTAATTGCATGTGAAATCGTTAGAGAGATACCAAGAATATAAAATTTGGCAACATTTAGTACTGAAAGCAATTAAAAATGTTCCCAAACTGGTGAGTGTATCATTAATTAATCGATAAAGTTTATTACCCAAAACCGAGTCATAAGTAACCCTATGTCATAAACTTGGCCAATACTCAAACTTATCTTAGAGTTGATATGGAAGCACCCTCCTGTTCAAAGTAAGATATTCTCGTAAGAATTTTCTGTTGCAAAGAACCTAGTAATCTTATTGATTGCTGTTGAAAGAAGGTTAGGTTTTTGGTATGAAAGTTTATTGGTGAATTTATGAATTCATCCTTTTTATTTTTTACTTTCTACTATATTCTTCAGTTATTTAATATTTACCTAAATAAACTTCTTTTGTGCCATTAATTTTTTTTTTAATTTGAACCCCTTAGTAAAACTAGAAATTGTTTTTAAGAAATAAAATATGAAAATTAAATTTCCTTAAACTAAATTTTTTCTTCTAACACATTTCATTTTTAGAGTATCTTAATATCCCAAAGTAGACAGAAAAAAACACTCTGCTGTTCGTCTGATCATCTTAAACAATAAAAATTTAATACTGCAGTAACTAGTTGGACGATTTGAATTAAATTTGACACACAACTATTTGATTTGATAAATATCCACACACTTGGGATTCACCAGGTAGGTACAAGTGGAGATGGGGGGGGGGGGGGGTATCTACCCCCTATATTTGAAATTTTTTTAAAAATGTGGTGAAAATTGTTATGATTCACTGGAGATAAATGTAATATATAGGTTTTAATGTTCAATGTGTAAAAAATTCAATACATAGTTATTAATTGAAATGTTATTATGATAGTGTATTGGAAAAGTAAGGAAGTTAAAAATAAAAAAAAAAAATCAACTGTCTTGCACACCCTTTGGTGTTATCTGCACCCCCTCCCCCTTAAAATAATTTTGATAATGCCCATACCCAAATATTTAGAAATATGGAATTTAAAAAATTTAATTTGAAAAACTCTTTATTCTTTAATATGTCATATTTGATACCAATTAAAAGCTACAGGTGACATAATTTCAAAGGTATGTATCTTGTTATAATACTTTTAACAAAACCTAATTAAATGTCAAAGTACATGTTCACTATTCTCTTAATTTTGAAACTTACAAGAAAGAATTCTAATCAAGAAAGAAAATGTTTATGGATTGTTTGAAGGAAAATTATTTGGTTCATTTTAGATTCAAAGAAATAAATTGAAATGTATTCAACATTTGAGTTAATCATAAATAATTGCATTGTAAATTAATGTTAAATCATAATGTTTAATGATAATGATAGGTTTGGGAAGAAAAAAAAAGAAAGAAAAAGAAAAAAAACCTGTTTTATCAATAGCATACTTCATGCAAACTCAGAGTTGGTAAGAGTTTTACATAGTGGCCACAGGACCTGGTTATTAGGGAAATGTCCTGGAAAAAATCGGGGAAATGTGAGGGAATATTTTTTAAATTTTGTGAAAATCGGGGAATATTTCTATTGTTTTAAAGGGGCTTTTTCCCAGAGAATTCTGGTAATCATTAGAAGTTTTATGTTACAGTATTATTTAGACTTTTCATTACTGTTAAAACTATTTAAAAATAAAATTAGCTTATTATCTCTTTGGCATGAAGGTTCTATTTGATCTACATATCTGGAAAAATTGGGGAAATTTGAAAAAAAATTTGCCGTAAAATCTGGGAATTTTTTAGCAATCTATCGTGGGATTATCAGGGAACTTTTTTTCCTGAATTTTGTGGCCACCCTATTTTAGACTTCTCTGCAAGTGGAACTGATTTAAATTCCTCTTTATCCATTCAACTCCTTCAGATTCCTTTGCAAGTTAAGTAAATGGAATGGTCTTTTCTCAAAAACTCATTTAAAATGTAAGTGCTGTAGATATGTATATGGTTTTTTGTCTTGTGTATGTGTTACTTTTTGTTTTGTATTAGCATTTCTGGCATGGTTTGCCATGTATTTGTTTCTGTGTGCTTTGTGTTGTTTCCAATAATATGAAACGAAATTCACCTACAGTTGGATGCAGGCATTTCTGAAAAAGTCTGCCTAATGGCACGAGATGAGCTCAACATTCTAGTGGTGAGTTATGCAGAACTGAAGGAGTGCTTTGAATCTTCATTCAACGAGGTAGTGACTGCAGCCCTCGGTACTAAACCTCATTCCTAGTAGCGCTTCTGTTATTCTTGCCATCACAGCGACATATTAGCAGGAAGTGGTTTCAATGAAAGCAAAAGAACTGGCTGTCAAGTGGTCTGAATCTTTTTTCAGGGGATATGTGATGATAATATTTTGTATTTGTTCCTAGACTCCTACTTCAAATGTGTAAATACTCATGCATTGAAACTATGCAAGTAATACAGCATACTCTTGTTATGGTACTTATCCGTGGCTGCATTTCCAGACCTGTTTTCTGATGCGAGAATTTATTTTTTCATATATTGTAAAAGATGTGATGTTTACATATTGGAGATTTTGCATGAAAGAAATATGGAATCTTTTTGTGTTAAAGTTTTCATGGCAGATGTACTGTAAGGTCTTGCAATGTGTTGTTGTAATTGGAAACATACACTTGGTTGGCTTAAGACTGCTAGGTTGAAGTTTTTCGTAATTTATCTTTTTTTAAATGAATATTTTTTGTTAATTTGTTAAAGTTTGAATTGGATAAAGTGTATTTTTAAATATGAAATGTGATTTTTTTATGTAAAGTGTTTCCAAGATTTTGTTCTATATTTGATGTATCATCTGATAGACATTTAATTTGGCTTTTTCCAAAAACTCTTAGTTTTGCTGGGAAGATTAAAACTTAATTGCAACACAATTTTTATTTTGTGTAGGATTTAAAAAGTTTTGAAATGGGATGATTATGAATGAATGTGTACAATTGACTAATTTTTTTTAAAAAATCTATTTCTAAATTTATCAGTCTCTAATTTGAATATATATATGTTTATTGCAAAATGTTCTTTTCTCTTATGCAAATTATAAGAGCTTCAGAATATAATATTTTAATTTGTATTTGTAGAAGTTTACGTAATTTAATCTGATATTTTGGTCACTTCTTTGGTGTCTTTAGTGTTATCAATTATATAATCAGTTCTTTCTATTAATATTATGATTAAACCCACTTAATTTTAAACATTTTTATTCATAATTTTATTTTGAAGATAACTTAAAAGGCTTTTTTTTTTTTTTTTTTTTAATATTCTTTCAATATCTATTAGCAATTCATATAATTATTTAACTATTTGCAAATTGTCCCCCCCCCCTCCCCCTAAACACTGAACTCACACTTTCTTACAACTTATAAATATTATAATTACCCTTAAATTTTGTTTTATTAATTATAGTTTGAATTTTAATATCACTAATTTAAGTGGAATTTCATGATTAGCAAAATTTAGATGCAGGATAGCTTTAAACATCTTGAAGTTGAATGAACTCGGACGAGGAGATAACTATTCTCTGAATATATTCTGATATTTATTTTTTAAAACAAGCCAGTGTTTTTACATTAAAATGTTTAGACTTGTAAAAATGTTTTTTAGAACTTGAAATGGTTTTAATCGAATGTTTCAATAAGGATTTGTTTATGAGCTCATTGAAAATTTCAATACTTCAATGACAAGCAAATTTACATTTAAGTTGCATCCAATCTAACAGTTCTTTACGTTTAATCGTAATAGTCATTATTTTGTAACTTAATTTATCCATTAGGAAAATTTATTACTGCTCCTTTAAGATGAAGCTTCCTTTGTTAAGTTATCTTGAAACAGTTTTAAAATATTTTATACTTTGTTTTTGGAATACCTACATCGTTTGGGAACTGTCATTTAATAAGTTTCGATTGAATAATATGTTAAATCAATGCTGAAAAGTAAAATTATTTTCTTACAACTTGAGGAATAATTGAATACTCCATGGAATACTGAATTTGCAGTGTTTAAAATTAAACCTCCTCATATTAATTTGTTTTTGTTTGTGAATGTTTAACTTCCTCAGAAGATTTGCTCAATGACTACTTTATATTGAACCCACCCTTTCAATTAGGGCAATAACCATGACTGATCAGTTGTCGATGTACCTTTATCGTAAGGATTATCCATCACCAAACCATAAAAAGTTTGTGGGCTGGTACTCTTTATTTTACAGGATTTGTGGTGGAAAAGGCTAGTTTGTACCTGTTATGATGCTCCTATGCATAAAGCATTTTGTGTTGTTCATTTCCTTTGGTAACTTATACAGTCAGCAACAGGAAACCAATGATGTATTTGTACAGATGTATTGAAAATAAAGATTTTATTTTCTTCTATATACTGACCTAAATTATTTTTTAACCAAATTTGTAAGATTTTCTAGTAACCCTTATGTAAGATTTTTTAGTAAGATTTTTGTGTTTATTTAAACATTTGGCCAGCATAAAAGAGGCCTCACGTTTCAAATTATTGAATGTAATTCTGAATGATCGATTCCAAACTTACGTTTTTAAAATAATATGTGTCCTCTTTTATGCTGGCCATCCTATAATAATATCTAGGACAAAAGCTTTCAACTATCTCCAGTCTGAAATAGGATGCGAGATTTATAACGAGAGAAAAAAATGTAGTTAATATATCTTATTTTAAATCCTAAACTTTTAGTTGCCCTTGATCTAGTGCAAAAAGTTTTTTTTTTTTTAAACAAATTTATCTTAATATTTTTCTACTAATCTGATGAAATTGAACTATGCAAAAGGCTCCTTTGTGGGTTTATTAGGCATTAAGCATAGCATTACAAAACTGAGATGTTTGTTGCAAGTTTCATTCCCCAAAATTTATTGTACATTGAAACCGTTTACTGTGGTGCTTGAAATATATATATATTTAATTTTAATAAAATAAGGGCCCTTTTCACTAACAAAATTATGATTTTAGGGAATTAAAATTATTTAACATTAATATGTCTATATCATATTAAAAATATTTCTTTTTATATTCATTACTCATCCTTATACATGGTTCGTACGGTCCTTAAAAGTCCTTAAAAACTCGAAAAAATTTCTAAGGCCCTTAAAAGTTCTTATTTTTTAAAAAAATCCTTAGAAGTCCTTATTTTTTTCCAAGTTAAAAACCAATGTTAACCAAATTTGAGGATCATCATTTAAAGTGTTTTCATCCTTCCTGCCTTTTTTGTTTAAAAAAAAAAGTTTTTCTCCGAAAATAGCATCTTTTCTGTTCTTTTCTGGAAAAAAAACAAAATTTTCAAATGGAATGCAATATGCGGATCACCCCTGCCGAAATCGCCTTTTGCGCATGCGTATTCATGTACAAACGTGCCACGCACAGACCAGTGACTCGCTGAAGTCATTGAATGGCTTTTGATGCCAGGTGCATCATTAGTAGGTAGATTGCTGGGGTATGTCCCAAAAATTACGTACGTAATTTCATACGTACCTTGATTAAGTGTATGCCTCTGGATTTTTTTTTACCATGCCTCCTTATTCAAAATAGAGATGAAAGTTATTGGAAACGGTAGTTTAAAACTTATTCTAAGGTATATAAACCATAAAGTGTTTTTTACAAAGCATTTAAAAAGAATATATTTCTGCCCCAATACGCAAAATCGCGATGCTCTCTTACTAAATTTAGGGGGACGTTTTGTGTAATTTTAGCTATTGCTAATAAATTTCTGAACGTCCGTTTTATATTTGAAATTAAATATCACAGGGTTGTAATCAAAATCCCGGATTATTTCCGATTTAAAATATATATACACATCTTTTAAAGCCTATAGTAGCTGCATGTATGACAAAAAATTGCAGTTTTAAGCAGAATTTGATCTGATTTTGGAAATAAAAATTTGCATATTTTAAGACATAGTCCAAGTTCTTTAATTAGAATATTCTTTTTGTGATATCATGAATCTGGTATGCTTTTAATAGCCAACAAAAAGTACAGCTAAATTTGGAGAAATACTATCTCCTGTTTAACAATGGCTAAGCCTAAAAAGTAAAGTTAAACGGTTGGGGTTGATCAAATTTTAGAAATTTTTTCATTGAAGTTGATTGCAAATACTTATTAACATTCTTAGCTAAATATTACAGTTATAAATTGCTATCTTTGTACAAATCAGGGTGGTGATAGACCAGGTATTCAGGGAAATGTCAGGGAAGTTCTCTCTTCTGGACAACTCTGGGAATTTCGTACAATTATTCTTTAATCAGGGAATTTTAAAATATTTGAGTTTCTTTTCTCGCATTTCCTGTGCGGGTGCGGACATCTATCTCGGATCGCGTCACGTGAAGTGGATGCCGTGAAGTCAGCGCCGTATTGTGAGAAAAAAATCCTCAAACTTCAATCTGACTGTATCCTTTAGAGACATGATTATTTTCTTCTTGCCTTGCGTTTTTTATCAACAGAATATATTAAAACTCAAATTATTTACTTATTATTTATGTTAGATTTTTAGTTACCTTATAACTTAGAAGCGTGGCCGCCAGTAACCTTTCGGTTGAAAAAATCTTCTAATTTTAATCTAACTGTTTCTTTACAGATATGATTATTTTTCTTCTTAACTCGGATATTTTGTCAACAGAATATATTAGAGCTCTAAATTCCTTAATATTTAAAATTGATTCTATCAGATTTTTTTCGTTTTTTTTTTTTAACCGTTTTAGCACTGTGTTACAGTTTTGCAACAATCCTAAAAGCATTCATATGCAAAAATGTTTAGATCCTGTACTTGATTGAAGTTTTTAATTCCTGCCCTTTTGAGCATCATTGTTAAAATTTTCAAATCATTGTTAATTTAAATGTATTCATCGAGGTAGAAAAATAAAATAATGTAGAAATTATGGCAGAAAACCAGTTACGAAATTTTGCAATTTGCTTTAAAAGTACCCTCGGAAACAGGAGATTATTAAAAATATGCATAATTTATATTGCACTTCAAGAATTTAAACTACATTTAGTAAAAGTATAACTATATCTCAAAATGATTGGTTATAATCATAAGGAATTAAAAGAAATTTCATTCATGAATTTTAATATGCATTAAAATTTTCTTTTCATTCAATTTCTCCCCATCGTATAAATCACAAAGAAAATTGAGGTCCTTAAAAAAGTTAACAAAGTACTTAGAAAGTCCTTAAAAAGTCCTTATTTTTTATTTTGAAAATCTGTATGAACCATGTTATAAATAATGGAATTTTCTATACGTTAGGGTTTTTGTTTTATTTGTAAAATGATTGCAATTACTATTCAGATATCAAGTTTTAATTAACTAAACTTTTAACTGTTTTAGTTAATGATCATGTTTTTAATTAAGTATCGTAAAATGGGGTGAATCGGAACAAAACGTCATGAAATTACAAAGACATTATTTTATACAAATAAAGCAGTTTTATTAATTATTTATGTATGTTTTTTATTTGGCTAGCGTGTTTGGAATCTTGGAACATGTGTTTTGCTTGGTTTTCAACACTGTCCTTTTTTTAAAAAAATTCTGAAACAGCTTGCATACAAATCCAGTGAGATTTAATCTCTTTAAAACTTATCCTGTAATTACTAACATGTACCTGTTATAGATTTAACTAATATATTTTTAAATAAGTATAAATATCCACAACAGCATGCCATACTTAATTAACTTTGGTTTTAATAACTTCTTATTTTACGAATTTTTATGTTTTGCCTTGTCTTGATTTTGATATTTGCGGGGTGAATCGGAACACATAAAAAGCGGTTTTTGGCAAGATTATGTCCCACGCAAGATTCAACAACTGAAGAGTCTAATTGCTCCCTTCAAGACAGTAGTCAAGAGTGCAGGCTTGAATAAATGTCAGAAGAGGAACCTAGTTTCCGTATGGCAGAAAACCCAGTTGTTCCAGTACTTTTTGATGACTTGTTATCTTTAATGTATATGGAAAAAATGCAATCCATATGTATGAAGACTGTGAGCAAAGTTTTACAACCACAAGATTATTGCTATATAATAAGTGTTTTACAAATAGCACCCGTATGAATGAGATTCTTTGAAATAAATGAGGATGAGTTTCGTTTCCTCGAGATATTTTAAGGAATTTGCTGTCATACAGCACACAAACATAAAGTAAATTGAAAAATATTAATAGTTTTAAAGACTGAATGAGTTGAGAGAAGAGTTAACACACTTTCAAACAAATTATTTGTTTTGATAATAATTGATAAAAACAATTTTTATTTGTCATATTAAAGGATTTTTTTACTTCCAATTACCCATATGTATACTTAGGGTAATGAAAGTATAGTATTCGGTCAAAAACTTTTTTCGATATTTTTTCATTTCTCCACGTTTTGGAACATCCTGATTTCAAAAAAATTATCTAGAAAAAATATCTGTGGCCAGCATAGCTCCTGAACAAATTGACCTACGATGTTTAAATTTGGTGTGTAGGTTGGAGATGGCACAGGAACCTACCATTAAGGTTTTCGTCAAAATCGCGCATGCGCATAAAGTAGCTGCCTTTGAAAAAATCATGTTTTTCAGTAATTGCTAAAAAACGGCTCTAACGATTTTTTTCAAAATCGCTGTGGTAATGTCTCTTAAGGTGCTCTAAACGGCCCTACCTCCGAAATTGCCGTAAAAATGATTTAATGACGTAAAAAGTTGGAAAAACAAACGCCTTTAACACAGAGTTCTCTTTCCTTGAGCATACCTTATCAACGATCGTTTTATCTTCTCTCCCCAGTTTCAGTTATAAGAACGGATTGTATAAGAATTATCGTAAAGTTATCGCCAAAATCATCATTTTGGCGGAGTTTTTTTTTTTTAAAAAAATGCCATTCAAGAATTATCGCAAAAAATATCACCAAACTGGCCATTTTTTCTAAATGAATGTTGGAAATGTAAAAACGGTAAATGACACAAATTGACATCAGTGTGTTACAGTGTAATTGAAAGTTGTGCGATGTTCAACACCCCTAGTTTAATGATAATTGTGTGTTCCTATTTACCACAATGCATTATCAAGTGTTTTTTTTTATCACCCTGCAAACTTTTAAATAAGACCAGACAGAAATTGTAACGAGTGTTCCAAATCACCCCTTTCTGCGGGGTGAATTGGAACACCATTAAAAAATCCTAGTTTTTCAAAATTGTTTTTAAATCCTCAAAGAAGCTAAGACCCAAGTTTCAATGTCAAAAATATGTTTGTTAACTACACCCGATTTTTACTTAGAAATTTGAAAAGTTTTCTGATCACCCCATTTTATGTTAACAATTTTTTTTAAACTTTATGATAAAAAAAAACATCCATTTAACAATGAAATATAAATAAATCAATCTATTACAGTTGATCAATAAATACCAGAAAAGAGGACAAGTTATTACATTAGCAAAATACTTGAAACTGTCTACATTTAATCACAATAGGAGGAGATGCATAAACAGATGTTCTGCTTTGTAGACAGTTATCCATAAACCTTCATCTAAACTTTAAACTGTTGTCTATAGAAGTTTTTACAAACTTGCAGCTGTGCCATACCTTCCATTAAACAAACCTTGTCTTTAAATCCTTTATTATTCTTAATTGAATATTTTAACAATGTACATCGCTATTGGAATTGTTGAAAGCTTTTATTACAGATCCCACTAGATAGTGCTTTCTTATTGTATGAATCGACAACAGCCTCTTTCACCGCTGTTTTGTTGCTTATGGTTATAGTCTATTTATACCATTTTCGCTTATCATTCGTTGCAGCTCTTACTTTTGGCTACGCATGGCAGAGGCTACCAGCCTGCTGGGGAATTTTATTAAATGATTTGCTTAAATTTGGGCAAAATAATTATAAGAAATAATTAGTGGCGCCATCGTATGATTGATCTCTTTTCTATCTTCGAGTTAAAACAGTAATATAGTTTAAAGTAAACTGCAATTTGTCATAATTTACTCATTAAAATAAATAAGATTTGTAAGATAAGGATTATGTCATTTTTCAATTCTGTAACTATGTGCAAAATCTAAACCATTTCAAGTTTTTGTTTTACAAATTTTGTCTTTTGGTCATGTAAAGCATTTTTTTTCGAAAAGCATAAAAATATTATTTTTAAACAATATTCGGTGTTGCAAGTAGAATATAACACAATATTAATGTGTCTAAACTAAACTAAATATTGAAATAAATCAATTTAATATTGATAAAAAATGTCCTAAAATGCGACTTCAACAAGAATATACATAACTGTTTTTCAAAGAGAAAATTCGGACACAAAATCTTCAAATTTTAATAGAAAACAAATTTGTTTTTATGTAAGAAAATTTTAAGTCATTACATCTGTAGATTTCTACAAAACATGTATAAAAATCTGCCGATTTCCTATTGCTCGAATTTTACAATAAAAATCTAGAGATTATGTGGATATTTCTACAGAAATCTTCAGATTTATTTTTTTATGTATTTTACCATTTTGAATCTGTTAATAGAGGCATAAATATGTGTTTCTACTTATGAAAGTTACAAAATTATTTTATTAATTAATTTAAAAAACTCGTAAATTCCAAGGTGCATGATATTGATATTTGGATTTAAATTTTTTTTTTTAAACAATAAAATATATTGGTTTACCATTTATGTATAAAAATCGATGTTTAGTTTTAATCTTCTCATCACTTAACTAAATTTATCAAACATGGCATTCCGATTTTTTTTTTTTTTTTTTTTTTTTTTTTATTATTGATTTTAAGAAGGGGTGGATGAAATTGTTCAAAATCTAGAGGTTCTATTATCAGGGTTCCGACCCAAATCACAGAATGAAAATCAATGACTTTTAAGGACCTAAATAATGTTTTTTAAGGACCTTTGAAAATTTGTTTTCAGGGATCATGTCTATGTATGAATTTTTAATAAAGTGCATTCTACCAAAAAAGTTACAAGTTGGCGCATGGGTAAAACAAATATGTCGGAGAATTTCGATACGGTGTGGGTGGATAAGTGGCTGTCACGTGGGGATAACAAGTCCGAGTTGTAGTTTTATAAATTTTACAGTTGGACGCACAACATCCGCAAAACTTAAAGATTTCGGCCTTGAAAACAAGCTCAAAAATATTAATCACTTTTAATGACGGTGGGAGCCTTGATTATGTACCATCGTGTTTTTGCTAACAAAATTGCTTACATAAATTTTTTAATGAATTTTCTGTGATTAGTAATATATTTACTATTATCTGAAGATTTTTTAACATTGTTTGTTAAATTCTTTATTTAATCACATCTATCACTAAAAAAAATTGCCATATTTTTGAAACTTTTTATATTAAATTTGTGTTCAGTATTTTACTCAGAAAGAACTAGGGGTGTGGAATAACGGACAAACTTCCAAATAACCTATAATAGTAATCAGTGAATTTAAATCTGACGTAGATTGGTGTAATTTACCGTTTTCGTTTTCATATTTTTATTAATTAAAAAAAAATTCCAGTTTTTCCTCTATCATTTTTTTTTTTAACTCGGTACTTTTCAAAACGTGCAAAAAACAACAACAAAAAATCTTTTGCCGAATGTAATACTTTAATTACCCTAAATATGCTACATAAAGGGGGAGGAGGGGAGACACTTTCCGCCAAAATGGTGATTTTGGCGATATACTTTTCGATAATTCTTATCTTTTCCTTTCTTAAAAGTAAGTGAAATTGAGAAGAGGGGAAAAAAACGATCGTTGATGAGCTAGTTATGTTCAAGCGAAGAGAACTCTGTTGAAGACATTCATTTTTCAACTTCTTATGCCATTAAAGCATTTTTACGGGAATTTCGGCGGTGAAGATGTTTAGAACACCTTAAGAGGCATTAGCACAACGATTTTGTTTAAAATCGTTAGAGCAGTTTTTTTTTGCAATAATTGAAAAACGTGATTTTTTCAATGGCATCTACCTTATGCGCATGCACGATTTTGACGAAAACCTTAATGATAGGTCCTTGGGTCATCACCAACCTGCTCACCAAATTTGAACATCGTTGGTCAATTTGTTCGGGAGTTATGCACACACACACACACATATATATTTTTTCTAGATCACTTTTTTGAGATCGGGATGTTCCAAAACGTGGAGAAATGCAAAAAAAATTCGAATTTTTTTTTTTGACCGAATCCTATACTTTCATTACCCTATTCAATGACATAAGTTCACTTAAAAAAAAATAAAGTAATTTAAATGCATAACTTTTTTTTATTCAGTAATTTTCCTTTCACTTTTCAGGCGCAGTATGGCTCATGTGAAGCCCTTGCTCCAGAAATCTAACCAACCTTTCGCTTTTCCTCGTTTTATTACAATTTATTCGGTATATTCTTACGTAATTTTCTTCCAAGAACAAAATAAACTACTTTGTATAACCTTATATTGTTTTTTAGGAATAAAGAAATGGCAACTGCATAATAGAAAACTAATTCCTATAACAAGTAGTACCATATTTCTATTGCTAGTACTGGCTGTTCCAAACTAAATTTCTCTCTTTTCTTAACCCTTGACTGCCAAAAAAAAAGAGTTTATTTTCATAAAATAGTGTAACAGATTGGTCAGAGGCGTAGTTAGTAATTTATTTCTTTTGGGTTCATGGAATAAAATTTTGAGGTAACATAAAGTTTATATTCCCTCTCGCTCATGTATTTATCTATGAAAATAAATTACAATTATACTTACGACTATTTCTCAATGTCCTTTAGAACGGATGTCGAAAATAAGGATTATCGTACTTGGATATTTCTTATCCATTCATTCAACAAATTGTTACCCTATTACTTTATCTAAATTCATATTTAGTTAAAATATTTTAATGAATTCAACTTATAATATCGGGAGAAGATATACCCGCTTATCCCTCCCCTTGGAAAAGTGGCTGATATTAGTAATTAAATTAATTTTGTTATCTGGTAAATAAACTAATTTTTCTTAGACGATGAATTGATAAAATATGGTGGTTACCCTACAAAACCATTGCATTTATTATTGATGAAATTTTAGAAAACAACTCTTATCATTAAGGCAATATCCAACTTTGCAAACTATGCATTGCTATGCGTAGCTTTTCAGGTTTTACACTGCACTAGGGCCGTGGCACAACGCAAAGATGTGTCGTGTATTGATATATGAACTGTAGACTAAGAGGCGACTGCATGTTTAGGTACCCCATCGCACATCATTCTACATTTTTTATGGAATGTGGAGAAAAGTTGGTAGATTACGAATGCACTGGTCTGCCGTGGCAAAAATGGCCGAAATTGGTCAAAAATTTACTTTGAATGAGTTGAACTAAATCCGATAGCCAAATATGTCATAATTTGCCAAAAAATGAGCCCACTTTTTCTTCTGGTAAACCAATCGCACTTTGATTTTCAATGAAGAAGGGCGCAAACGATTTCTGATCTCTGAGTCGAAAAACTAGTATATTTTAAAAGTAAGCCAAATTGGCGATATCAGTTACGTCATTATAGTGACGTAATATTTAGTGCCAACTTGGCTCATTTTTAAAAGATGTAAGAAAGACGTCTCCAGGTATCTGAATCGTCTGCATCCTTCTTAATTGAAAATTAAAGAACGAAGGATTACCAAATAAAAAAGAATGCTCATTATTTGGCAAGTTATGGTAATCGGATTTAGTTCAATTCATTCAAAGTCGATTTTTGACCAGTTTCGGCTATTTTTGCCACGGCAGACCAGTGGATTCGTAATCTACTAACTTTTCTCCACATTCTACAAAAAATTCAGAATGATGTTCGATGAGATGCCTAAACATGCAGTCGCTTCTCGGACTACTGCCTTTTGACTGCGATCCTCAGTTTGAAAAAGCTCTGATAATGTCACACGCTTCCTATTCACGCATGTGATGGTTACATATGATGCCCACTGGGTCTCATCCTACAAATTTGTCTTTAGGTGATTTTAGTGTGAAATCACCAGAAGCGAAAAGTTCAAACGTAGCCACATCATGGGGAGAGCCCCGTGCATGAGTACGAGGGGTGCAACATTATCTGAACTTTTTCCGAGATAGCCACCAAGAGGCAACCCACATACAATTCACATCTTAACCATGAATTTTAGCTTCGTAACTTTACTAATATTAAGTGTCATTTTGTGGAAATATTTTGTCAAATGATGCAACTTTCTGTCGTCTAAATTAATGATAGTTATGTATCATTATTTTACATGTATATTTTTTGCTTGATGTTATCGATGACAATGCATGATCTAAGACATTTTTTCTTAGCACACGACTACAAGATTAAGTGATATGTTTACTCACCCTCAAATATTCGTCGCAGCCGTGCAAACACAGCCGTGTGATAAGTTTTATATCTTTTGCTTGGGATCACGAAAAACGCTGTGTTCGACTCTTTCTCGTATTCTTGCTGTAAGCATGACTTAGAAATGTTATTTTAGAGGGGGGGGGGGGGAGGTTTAAAATATTTCTCGATCAATCAAATGTTTAACAGCTTGTAGAAACAGAGGTTTAGTTTTTTTCAATAAATAAGTTTGTTTGATTTACCGTATTGAAAAAGAAAAAAAAAAAGTGGACTAGAATAATATGGGTATAATTTAGATTTTCTTTATGAATTAAACCATTTTAATGTTATTTGGTAAAGTTATAAATTTAAAATATTAAGTTATACATTTTAGAGGCTTTATATAATTAAAATGTAAAATTATACAAGGAATTTACGATATTTTTTTTAATGTTTTTAGGTTTAACAATGTTTTAATATTAAGTAATAAATCGACTTTTAAAAATTCACAAATAAATTTTTTTTTGCATTAGAATAAACAGGATTGTCCACCCCTTCTCTCACCGCACTTACACAAATGTGCTTTTGATATCGGTTTTAGTTGTTACAATATGGCCATATTTGTGAAAAAGCATTTCTCAAGCCATACGAGATATCCTCCCCGATGTTTACATTTTATTATAGTGAAAACCTTTATTATTCATATGGAAAGTCTTCTTCAAAACATTAAATTGAAATAATGGTTAGGTTATAATAAATAGTGCTAAATGAAATGGTGTTAAAAAAAAAAACATCTTGGTGAACAAAACATTACTTCTGTGCAGAACCCGATTTAGAAAACTGATTACTACAGGTACAAACTAGCAGATGGGGCCTCCTATTGACAATAGTTGGTGTCATTCAAATATTAATGATAATTTTGATTACCATCTTAATTAAATTAATGTCATGATATTAATATTTTTTTACAACTAATGATTTATTAAAATATATTGTGTTTTATGACGTTGATCAAGTGCACTGAACATTACTTCTGTGCAGAACCCGATTTAGAAAACTGATTACTACAGGTACAAACTAGCAGATGGGGCCTCCTATTGACAATAGTTGGTGTCATTCAAATATTACTGATAATTTTGATTACCATCTTAATTAAATTAATGTCATGATATTAATATTTTTTTACAACTAATGATTTATTAAAATATATTGTGTTTTATGACATTGATCAAGTGCACTGAACATTACTTCTGTGCAGAACCCGATTTAGAAAACTGATTACTACAGGTACAAACTAGCAGATGGGGCCTCCTATTGACAATAGTTGGTGTCATTCAAATATTACTGATAATTTTGATTACCATCTTAATTAAATTAATGTCATGATATTAATATTTTTTTACAACTAATGATTTATTAAAATATATTGTGTTTTATGACATTGATCAAGTGCACTGAACTTTACTTCTGTGCAGAACCCGATTTAGAAAATTGATTACTACAGGTACAAACTAGAAGATGGGGCCTCCTATTGACAATAGTTGGTGTCATTCAAATATTAATCATAATTTTGATTACCATCTTAATTAAATTAATGTCATGATATTAATATTTTTTTACAACTAATGATTTATTAAAATATATTGTGTTTTATGACATTGATCAAGTGCACTGAACATTACTTCTGTGCAGAACCCGATTTAGAAAATTGATTACTACAGGTACAAACTAGAAGATGGGGCCTCCTATTGACAATAGTTGGTGTCATTCAAATATTAATGATAATTTTGATTACCATCTTAATTAAATTAATGTCATGATATTAATATTTTTTTACAACTAATGATTTATTAAAATATATTGTGTTTTATGACGTTGATCAAGTGCACTGAACATTACTTCTGTGCAGAACCCGATTTAGAAAACTGATTACTACAGGTACAAACTAGCAGATGGGGCCTCCTATTGACAATAGTTGGTGTCATTCAAATATTAATGATAATTTTGATTACCATCTTAATTAAATTAATGTCATGATATTAATATTTTTTTACAACTAATGATTTATTAAAATATATTGTGTTTTATGACGTTGATCAAGTGCACTGAACATTACTTCTGTCCAGAACACGATTTAGAAAACTGATTACTACAGGTACAAAGTAGCAGATGGGGCCTCCTATTGACAATAGTTGGTGTCATTCAAATATTAATGATAATTTTGATTACCATCTTAATTAAATTAATGTCATGATATTAATATTTTTGTACAACTAATGATTTATTAAAATATATTGTGTTTTATGACGTTGATCAAGTGCACTGAACATTACTTCTGTGCAGAACCCGATTTAGAAAACTGATTACTACAGGTACAAACTAGCAGATAGGGCCTCCTATTGACAATAGTTGGTGTCATTTAAATATTAATGATAATTTTGATTACCATCTTAATTAAATTAATGTCATGATATTAGTATTTTTTTACAACTAATGATTTATTAAAATATATTGTGTTTTATGACGTTGATCAAGTGCACTGAACATTACTTCTGTGCAGAACCCGATTTAGAAAACTGATTACTGCAGGTACAAACTAGCACATGGGGCCTCCTATTGACAATAGTTGGTGTCATTCAAATATTACTGATAATTTTGATTACCATCTTAATTAAATTAATGTCATGATATTAATATTTTTTTACAACTAATGATTTATTAAAATATATTGTGTTTTATGACATTGATCAAGTGCACTGAACATTACTTCTGCGCAGAACCCGATTTAGAAAATTGATTACTACAGGTACAAACTAGAAGATGGGGCCTCCTATTGACAATAGTTGGTGTCATTCAAATATTACTGATAATTTTGATTACCATCTTAATTAAATTAATGTCATGATATTAATATTTTTTTACAACTAATGATTTATTAAAATATAATGTGTTTTATGACGCTGATCAAGTGCACTGAACATTACTTCTGTGCAGAACCCGATTTAGAAAACTGATTACTACAGGTACAAACTAGCAGATGGGGCCTCCTATTGACAATAGTTGGTGTCATTCAAATATTACTGATAATTTTGATTACCATCTTAATTAAATTAATGTCATGATATTAATATTTTTTTACAACTAATGATTTATTAAAATATATTGTGTTTTATGACATTGATCAAGTGCACTGAACATTACTTCTGTGCAGAACCCGATTTAGAAAATTGATTACTACAGGTACAAACTAGAAGATGGGGCCTCCTATTGACAATAGTTGGTGTCATTCAAATATTAATGATAATTTTGATTACCATCTTAATTAAATTAATGTCATGATATTAATATTTTTTTACAACTAATGATTTATTAAAATATATTGTGTTTTATGACATTGATCAAGTGCACTGAACATTACTTCTGCGCAGAACCTGATTTAGAAAATTGATTACTACAGGTACAAACTAGCAGATGGGGCCTCCTATTGACAATTGTTGGTGTCATTCAAATATTACTGATAATTTTGATTACCATCTTAATTAAATTAATGTCTTGATATTAATATTTTTTTACAACTAATGATTTATTAAAATATATTGTGTTTTATGACATTGATCAAGTGCACTGAACATTACTTCTGTGCAGAACCCGATTTAGAAAATTGATTACTACAGGTACAAACTAGAAGATGGGGCCTCCTATTGACAATAGTTGGTCTCATTCAAATATTAATGATAATTTTGATTACCATCTTAATTAAATTAATGTCATGATATTAATATTTTTTTACAACTAATGATTTATTAAAATATATTGTGTTTTATGACGTTGATCAAGTGCACTGAACATTACTTCTGTGCAGAACCCGATTTAGAAAATTGATTACTACAGGTACAAACTAGAAGATGGGGCCTCCTATTGACAATAGTTGGTCTCATTCAAATATTAATGATAATTTTGATTACCATCTTAATTAAATTAATGTCATGATATTAATATTTTTTTACAACTAATGATTTATTAAAATATATTGTGTTTTATGACGTTGATCAAGTGCACTGAACATTACTTCTGTGCAGAACCCGATTTAGAAAATTGATTACTACAGGTACAAACTAGCAGATGGGGCCTCCTATTGACAATAGTTGGTGTCATTCAAATATTACTGATAATTTTGATTACCATCTTAATTAAATTAATGTCATGATATTAATATTTTTTTACAACTAATGATTTATTAAAATATAATGTGTTTTATGACGCTGATCAAGTGCACTGAACATTACTTCTGTGCAGAACCCGATTTAGAAAACTGATTACTACAGGTACAAACTAGCAGATGGGGCCTCCTATTGACAATAGTTGGTGTCATTCAAATATTACTGATAATTTTGATTACCATCTTAATTAAATTAATGTCATGATATTAATATTTTTTTACAACTAATGATTTATTAAAATATATTGTGTTTTATGACATTGATCAAGTGCACTGAACATTACTTCTGTGCAGAACCCGATTTAGAAAATTGATTACTACAGGTACAAACTAGAAGATGGGGCCTCCTATTGACAATAGTTGGTGTCATTCAAATATTAATGATAATTTTGATTACCATCTTAATTAAATTAATGTCATGATATTAATATTTTTTTACAACTAATGATTTATTAAAATATATTGTGTTTTATGACATTGATCAAGTGCACTGAACATTACTTCTGCGCAGTACCTGATTTAGAAAATTGATTACTACAGGTACAAACTAGCAGATGGGGCCTCCTATTGACAATTGTTGGTGTCATTCAAATATTACTGATAATTTTGATTACCATCTTAATTAAATTAATGTCTTGATATTAATATTTTTTTACAACTAATGATTTATTAAAATATATTGTGTTTTATGACATTGATCAAGTGCACTGAACATTACTTCTGTGCAGAACCCGATTTAGAAAATTGATTACTACAGGTACAAACTAGAAGATGGGGCCTCCTATTGACAATAGTTGGTCTCATTCAAATATTAATGATAATTTTGATTACCATCTTAATTAAATTAATGTCATGATATTAATATTTTTTTACAACTAATGATTTATTAAAATATATTGTGTTTTATGACGTTGATCAAGTGCACTGAACATTACTTCTGTGCAGAACCCGATTTAGAAAATTGATTACTACAGGTACAAACTAGAAGATGGGGCCTCCTATTGACAATAGTTGGTCTCATTCAAATATTAATGATAATTTTGATTACCATCTTAATTAAATTAATGTCATGATATTAATATTTTTTTACAACTAATGATTTATTAAAATATATTGTGTTTTATGACATTGATCAAGTGCACTGAAAAGAATATTGATAATTCCATAATAATTCAGTACTTTTAAAACGTTTTGGGGACCCAACATTTCGAGGGGCCTAGGCAAGAGCCATGTGGGTCTTATGGGTAATAAGGCCCTGCTTCTATGCAAGGTCCCCCATTGTAAAGTGTGCATGAATACTTTATCCAAAAAATTCACTTAAAATGTTGCTTTTGTAAAAGTAAATGATTTAACTAAGTATTGAAACTATTTAAAAGTATTAATATCATTTGCTCTTTATTACATTTTTTGTTTGTGTACAAATAAGAATTCCTCAATATTAAATCAGTACTTTAATTTGCAAGAGGATTACAACTTAAATTATGTGAAAATAAAAAGTTAAAAGTTGATATGTAATCTCAAAGTAATTTGACAAGTTTAAACATATACTAATTGGAAAAAAAATTATTAGTTCACGATATGTACATTTGTTGCATATTTTTTTTGCGTATACGTATAGTACAGCACGAGCACGCGGCGATGGGTTATTGAGGCGTGTTTCAGCCCTCACAAGAAAAAAAAAATTAAACGGCTGAAAAACAACTGAGCCTAAATACACCAAGCATTAACTTCTGCACCAAACTAGTGTAGTGAGAAAGTTAAACGCTTTTTACGTCCTTCTGAGGACAACATTTCAAGACAAAAGTACAAGTGCAACAGATACGCGCGATATGTCAAATAAAAGATCTCATTTAGACAGCAAAAACAAATTCAACCGGAATTACAAGGAGAGGAGCAACCAGAAAATTTCTGTGGGAGGGATTTCCAACAAGCTCGTTTGCTTCTGTCTTTCTCTATAAAAAACAACTTCTACTCAGAACTTTCTTGTCCCATAGTTGTCACATGTCGTCAATATGTTTTTCCATTTTTACTTTCCATTACACATATATTTACACAGGGTAATGAAAGTATAGCATTCGGTCCAAACAAATTCGTGTTTTTTTTCTGCATTTCACCACGTTTCGGAACATCCTGATTACAAAAAATTGGTCTGAAATTTTTTTCTGTGTGTGTGTGTACGTGGTCAGCATAACTCCCGAACAAAATTGACCGACGATGTTCAAATTTGGTGAGCGGGTTAGTGGTGACCATGACACTTACCATTAAGGTTT
This sequence comes from Linyphia triangularis, assembly GCA_963978545.1. NCBI lineage: Eukaryota > Metazoa > Arthropoda > Arachnida > Araneae > Linyphiidae > Linyphia > Linyphia triangularis. The sequence goes on along the minus strand of OZ021729.1, from coordinate 47,882,982 downwards.
TCGGTAAAATCGCTCAAGCGCATAAGGTAAAAATCATGAAAAAAATCGTGTTTCTCAGCAATTGCTAAAAAAACCAGCTTTAACGATTTTTATTAAAATCTCTATACTAATGCCTTTAAGGTGTTTTAATGGTCTCCACCTCCTAAATTCCAAAAGAAATGCGAAATAAGTGTTATATGTTGTAAAACGTGTGCCTTTAACACAGATCTTTTTGCTATTGAGCATCGCCCATCAACGATTGATTTTTTCTGTTCCACGGACAAGAAAGGACAATGTAATGACTATCGAATAATATCGCCAATTTCGCCACCTTGGCTGGATTTTGTTTTGCCTAAGTAAAAATTATTGCTATAAATATCGCCAATCTGGCCATTTTTAAATCCTTTATATTAACTTCGATTTTATTTGTCGTTGGGAGTGGAATCTGCGGAGACCTAATTAACACCCTTGCCGTCATCCAATCGAGCTGAAACTTGACAGATAAGCTCTATGTCGATGACAATGCTTTCTATCAAATTTTGGGGCTGTTACCGTCACTAAAAGGTCACTTTTATGGAATACTAATATACTAACTTGCCGCTATCTAATCGCATTAAAATAGCATTGAACCAATCATTGTTGAAACTCTTTCCTATTGCCAAATTTTTTTTTATAAATAAATAATAAAATTACTTTAAAATAAATTTTAAAACCTAGTTTGCAGCACATTTTGCTGATAGAATTTTTTTTGATATCGGAATGAATATAAAAATTGGCAATGTATTTAACGAATTTCTTAAACACTCTGTTTTTATGGGTTATATTTAAATGAATGAAAATATGAAAACGGTAAATAACACCATAAATAATAATGCAATGACCAATATTATAGTGTAATTGAAAGTTGTGCGATGTTAAACATCCCTGGTTTTTAATCTGTCACTTACATATGCCAAAATATTGCAATGGGGTTTTGTTATCATGCTTTGAGAACCTCACAGGTAGATGGCGCTGCATGTATCTGTGAGCAAATACCCTATTTTATTCAAGTAGGCTTTTTGTAGTGGATCTTTTCCTGTGTGTTTCTGTGAAAACCACACAAATCGCATCGTTTGCTTTTAATGGTCCTCGAATTATCCTTTTTTTTTTTTTTTTTTAAATATTTCCGCATCATTGTATCACCCAGCATAAAGCCTGGTTAAAATGACTTAATTGAAACAAATGTGTTCCTCACTTTCATTATATAGAATTAAACGAATGTGATGGCGGTCGAACAATGTTTTATTTGCAGCAATTATTCATGATGACTGTAAATTAATTATGCTAAGTGGGGTGGATGTTAAAAACCTCGTTGGTTCTTCAATTAACTAGACTAAATAGCTTTATTATGGGGTTTGGGTAATGATTTGTCTTTCTTGGATATTCTTTTTTCTGCTCTGAAGAAGCTTTTTTAACTGAAAAGGGACATAAAATCGCGAATTTTTTTTATAATGGATTTGTTTTAAACGGAGAAATATTAATAAAATGCTGCTTATGCTAACATTTATTTATGGTTATTTATTTTAGTGGTAGAAAAATTCTTATTGTATTTTTACTTTCAATTACCCTTATGTTTATGTAATGAAAGTATAGCATTCGGTCAAAAAAAAACAATTTTTTTTTTTTTTTTTTTTTAATTTTTTTTTTTTTAACGTTTATCTACGTATTGGACATACATCCTGATTTAAAAAAAAGGGGTCTAGAAAAAATATCCGTCTGTGTGTACATGGTCAGCATAATTCCCGAACAAATTGATCTACGATGTTCAAATTTGGTAAAAAGTGTTGGTAGTGGCCATGGGACCTATCATTTCGGTTTTCGTCAAAATTGCGCACATGCATAAGGTTGAAATCATGAAAAATCATGTTTTTCAGCAATTGCTAAGAAAAAGATCTAACAATTTTGATTAAAATCTCTGTACTTATGTCTCCTAAATTTTTCTAATCATCCCCACCTCCGAAATTCCCGTAGAAATGTGATACAAGCGTAAAAAGTTGAAAACTAGTAAATTTAACACAGAGCTCTCTGCCCTTGAGCATAGCCCATCAACAATTGCTTTCTTTCCGTTTGACACACAAGAAAGGCCAATGTAATGTCGATAGAATAACATTGCCAATTTCACCGTTTTGACGTTTTTTATTATTCTTTTTTTTGTCCGTGCAAAAATTATTGCCAAAAATACCTTTGAACTGGCCATATTTATTTAAATGAGTGAAAATAAGAAAACGGTAAATAACACCATATCAAATTTGAATACAATGACCAATATTATAATGTAATTGAAAGTTGTGCGATGTTTCACATTCCTAGTTTTATTCTGCATTTCTTTCCATTTGACGAAGTGTATGGTTGTTTAATTGAAAAACAGTTCAAAGTATTAGATTTAAAAGGAAATAATTTTTCTTCACTTAATGGAAATATTCCTAAAATTCAATTTTGAACTGATAGTATAATTTTTCTTTCTGTATAAAGTTTTTTAAAAAATTCAACTCAAACAAAATTGATAATTTTTATTTTAAACTTTCGTCGTTGAAAAATTTCGCAATAGGTGTTTGTCTTATTTTTAACCTTTCTACTTAGGAAATATGAAAGCATGATTTTTATACGTTTTGTTAAAATGAGAGGCCACTTCAAGACAGACGGTATTTACTATCGAACCTTACATTCCACTCTTTTGAGTGTCAAAAAAGAGTTATTTCGAAAGATATCGAATTTTCAGTAAAAATGTTAGAGTTTTGCTGCTCTACGGTACGAAAGAAGTGAAGCCAAAAAAGACGACTTGTTCTTGCTGTTGAACGTGTTTCGAAGAAGCTATTCTTTTTTTGACCCTCAAACAGTGGATTGCGGCCCCAGATTCTATAGTAAATATTTTTAGTTTTGATATCCCTTCCCTTGTTTTGCCGAAATAGTCTATAAACATCCTGCATTAAGTTTCAAATCCAGTTTTGAAAATTACGAATTTCGTGTTTTTTTCTCTTGATACTTTATCTACCGTATCTGAAGATACGATTCATGTAATGTCAAACAATAGAATTTCGTGAACTATAAATTTACCTAAACAGCAGTTTCATGCATGATTTGATATTATAAAGAAATAATAAATTATAAACGGGTAAGCTGTAGGTTTGTTCTATTCGGATGTGTTCCCTCCACACTTACTGAGTTTCAAACTTTGCGTATTATGTTAACTCAATTTGCTTTAGAATCGACCAAAAATAAACAATACATGATTAAATAAAAATAATTTGAATGTAAATAAATTCTAACTGAAATATAAATAAATAATAATTAAAATGTAAAGAAATAATATTTCAAAATGTGAAGAAATAATCTGTAAAATATAACGAAAAATTGAATTGAATTTGTTACGGGAAATATTATTAAATTTTACTATGGGTTAAGAGAAAGTATTAGTATAGATTCTTTCCTATACTCGCTATGTTATAATCTTCAAGCCCAGTGCATTTAGATACTACTTTGTATAAAACCTTGAAATTTGGTGAGTAGGTACGAAAACATTCCTTAAGGAAGTGACATAAATTAAAAAATTCGAAAAAAGCGTCTAATATATTTTATTTTATATTTGAAATCCTTACGTCAATACATATGCAGTGGCTCCATCTGGTTTTGTACTTTGCTATTTTAATTTTCATTCATAATAGATGAACATTAAATGGAGACAATTTATGTTATTTCATTGAGTGATTTCTTTCGTTCCTCACCAAATGCCAAGGTTTCATACTGTTGCTTGGATGGGTTCGAAAGATTTGAAGCCAAAGCAGATAAAAACTTGCAGAAATTTATTCCAATATAACTCTTCACAGATTCCATTACAATTCCAGAACTTCTCGTTCTAGTAGATTCAATACAGCTCTATACACAACAATAGAGCACAAACAGCAGTTAAACTTGACACACAACTGCTAAATCGCCGCAAAAGACAATGCAATACAGTTCGCTACTCTGAATGCTCACTGAGACTCAGTATCTCAACTCAGTAATTCCACTCAGTCAGTAACTCCAGTCAACTAACTCATGGCCGGGCTTATATAGAAGTCAAACCTTCTTGAAACTTCTAGAGGTAGATATTTGGAGAACTTTCCAGATCGTAGTCGAAAAGTCCTATACATGTACATGGAGACCGAAAATGTCGCCAAGTTTGGCAACATTTGGCAATTTCTCGCCAAATTTGGCGACAAAAATTAGTCGCCAATGCCGTCGACAAATTGGCTCTATCTCGCCAAATTGGCGAGATTGCCATTACCATAATGTTAAATGCCCTGCTCCTTGTAAAACTCGCTTCCCAGCGTTATCTCTGTAAAACTCGTTATCAAGCATGAAGAGACTCATTGCAGGAAAACAAACTATTGCACTGCCTTATGCGAAATGTACATAAATTTATCTTTTTACATAATTAATGCTAAGAAATATTTACAAATAAACAGAAATTCGTAACAATACAAAGTAGTTTCTAAGTGCACTGGGCTAGAAGATTGTATCATAGCGAGTATAGGAATGATCCTTACTAGGACGTCCTCTTAATTGAACTGATGCTTGATTTTAAAAGGGGCACTATGCAGACTTGGCGGAGACCATTTTCGTTTACGATTTTATGAAGGTAGACAAATCGTTTGATGTTCTGTAGTTGATAGCCCCTTCATAGTAAGTAGAGCTGCAAAGTTTCCGTATGATGTTAAAAGGGGACTACTGCGTCGAAGAGCTCTTTTAACATCAAAATCGCTCTTCTCTTATAAAAAAACGAAGCTTTCATACTTCCGTTTATCATATTCCTAGTGTTATCACTTTTGAAAATCGGTACTACATTGTTATTTTATATCTTTTGGATTAAATTGGATTGTGGATCTAAGTAACATTTACGGTTAGATTCCCCACAAGTAGGTAACTGTGCTCTTTGCAAAGTAACTTCGCCAAATTTATTATTCACATTATGGTGTTTTGGTGTCTAATTAAAGGTAATTTAACGTAAAATAGTATCTTGTAAATATATGTAAGACTAGCTGCTTGGCCCCGCGCTGCTGGTATGCAGATGTAGTTTAGAGCATATGCGATTTTTTTTCATTTAACGATCAGAAAAATTGCAAAAATCAAAAACACGGTAAAAAAAAAATTAAAATTGAAAGCATAAATAATAATAAAAACAAGGTAAAATATAAATATTAAGGGTACTCTTCCGTTAGGCGGTTACCAATATGCGCCAAGCCTAAATGTTTACCCGTTTAAATGTCACTTAAATGTATCGCTAATGGGTCATTCCACGTCAAATCGACCAGAAAAAATGGATTTCGACACCCACCCCTTCCGATTTTGATGAAATTTGGTGTGAACCTTCTATTTATGGTTATTAAGAAGAATCTCAAATATTTTTTGGATATTCCTATTGGTTAAAATTTTACAGCCCTTTAAAATTTGTGATTTTAGGAAAATTTCGATTTCTGAAATTTTTGAAAAAAAAGACATGTGTTAGGAAAATAATTTTTTTCTCAATAACTACTGAATATATCTTTACGAATTTTTTTTCCCAATACCATGAAACTATAACAAATCCATAAAAAAATATCAAATCGTTCCAAGTTTGTATAAAATTTCACAATAAATTAATAAATTGTTCTAACTCGTTTTTTTTCTGCAAAAAACGTGTTTTTTTGTAATTAAAAAAACTCAAAATACGTCATTCAGAAATTAATTTTTTTGTACATGAAAAGTTTTGCAAGAACATATATTATCTTTCTAAAAAATAAACTCGGTGGGACCCGACCTTTTTATATTAAAATTTTTCACTTTTGTCAATTTTTCTGAAAAAAAAAAAGTGTTTTCTTAAATTTCAATTTGAAGCATGAAAATATTACTAAGTCTAAAGATGATACACATGTAAAGAACTCTTAATATATGTACTATCTTAATAATTAACAAAAAAAAATTGAATTTCACAACCTTATATTTTTAAATTGCAAATTTTTCGTAGTACATTTTGTTTTTATGAATTTAAATGTTCATCATAAGGTTCTCACTAATCCTAAAGTAATAAGACACTAAAATTATTGTTGTAAAATTTACTTTTTGAAAAGTAAAATGTAATGGTATTTTACCCTTGTGGTTGAAATTTTGGAAATTTGTCAAAAAATTTTCACAATTTTCTCTTCGTGTAATCGAAATTTTTTTAATAATCCAGTGATCCATATAATGCAAACTTTGCAATTTATTTTTGAGCGCCCTGAAATACATCTTGTAAGAATTTTTTAAGTAGGATAGTTAAATTAAATATTTGCTAGTTTTGAGTTTAATTTTTGTAAATTAATTATGGTTTTATGCGTTAAGAACTCTTCAACGGAAAACATTCTTATTATCTAAATTATACCTCTACTGCTAATATGTTCAATTTTGGAGGAAACTAAACTTTACTCTTCATAGCGCTAATGAATAAATACTTAAATGTCATTTTTAATGGATACTTCTGTTTTACTCTTTCTACTGGTAAGTTTCAAGTCAAAGGTAAAAAAGGTCTGACTTTTGTCGGGCCGGTACCATCGGTACGCGAGCAATAAATGTCACGGCCAACGTTTGAGTAGAGAATATTTATTGCTTTTGAGCGGAAGGAAGGAGAAAGAGGGGAGCGGGGGGGGGGGGGGATTCTAAGAAGGAGTGGGTTGTTTACACCAAGCTTGAGTTTCATTGGTTAGTACAACATGACTCGAAACTCATTCCCACATCGAGTTAGTTGAAGAATGTGAAGCAGAACTGCAAAGACTGAAAGTGTTTCGGGGATTGATGAAGTATATTCGCTATTAAATTGATTATATATTGGTTTTATACTCAGCATGGAGTATCCCAATTGCAGTGTAGGAGAATTAACTGATAATGAGTGTCATAAACTTAGTCATGGTTGTAAAGGAGGCATAAAGACAATTGAAAGTTTAAGTGAAGAAGAAAGAGTTCTGCTGAAGTTAAGAGCTGATGTCGAAGTCGAAACTTTAAAAACTATTTGTTTATACCACAAAACTTTTTTTTTAAATTAAATATTTTAACATTCTCAAACAGTTAATGAACCAGGCATTTCTTTGTTAACTTTAAAATGTCAAAAACAAGTTTTTTGTTAACTGTAAAATGTCAAACATAAGTTTAATTGATTAGTTATTAAACTATGATTAAAGTTGTTTTTCTAAACGGCATATTATAGTAATTATTTGTAAAATGAATGAAGCTAACATTAATTCTGATCATTGCAAAATACAATTTTCCCACAATCATTTAGTTTTCATATGAATATAAAGCAATTATATATATGTTTATTATTTTTTATATACTTTTTTAAAATATTCAATTGCAAGGAATTACATTTATATTGAAAGTTCAGAGATTTCAAGAAACGAAATTTTTCTAATTCTTTTGGCAAACTTACAAAATTTCAACCAAAAGTGTGGAAAAACTATTATTTTAACTTATCAAAAAGTAAATCTTCTCATAATAATTTTAGTGTCTTATTATTTTAGGATAAGTTAGACCCTTGTGATGAACATTTCAATTCTTAAAAACCAAATTTACTACGAAAAATTTGCAATTTAAAAATATAAGGTTGTTAAATTCAATTTTTTTGTTAATTATTAAGATAGTATATATATTAAGAGTTCTTTACATGTGTATCATCTTTAGACTTAGTAATATTTTCATGCTTCAAATTGAAATTTAAGAAAATACGTTTTTTTTCAGAAAAATTGACAAAAGTGAAAAATTTTACTATAAAAAGGTCGGGTCCCACCGAGTTTATTTTTTAGAAAGATAATATATGTTCTTGCAAAACTTTTCATGTACAAAAAAATTAATTTCTGAATGACGTATTTTGAGTTTTTTTAATTACAAAAAAACACGTTTTTTGCAGAAAAAAAACGAGTTAGAACAATTTATTAATTTTTTGTGAAATTTTATACAAACTTGGAACGATTTGATATTTTTTTATGGATTTGTTATAGTTTCATGGTATTGGGGAAAAAAATTCGTAAAGATATATTCAGTAGTTATTGAGAAAAAAATTATTTTCCTAACACATGTCTTTTTTTTCAAAAATTTCAGAAATCGAAATTTTCCTAAAATCACAAATTTTAAAGGGCTGTAAAATTTTAACCAATAGGAATATCCAAAAAATATTTGAGATTCTTCTTAATAACCATAAATAGAAGGTTTACACCAAATTTCATCAAAATCGGAGGGGGTGGGTGTCATGGCCTGGTCGATCTGACGTGGAATGACCCTAATTCTAAATAGAGAATTTATAAATTATTTAGAAGTTGCTAGTTTGGATTACTTAGGTCTTCATTTGGGCGATTTTATCTGGTACCCGGCTAATAGATTAGAACCAAACGGCTCCTTACCAACTTCATAATCAGGACCAAAATAAAGCACCAAAGAAATAAAATCGCAAATGAAATACTTCAGGTGTAAATTGAAAAATAGTCTAGTGTAAATAGCAAAACATGTATAATACAAAAAATGTATTCAAATCTAGATTAAATAATGTGGAACTTGGATACACAGTACAAAAACACTATACTAAAAATAAAAACGTTCGAAAGAAGGAATTTTGATTTTCTAGGTAAAGGAAACGAATAAATATGTACTTGGAAATAAAAGTAATATTAGCAAATGTCGAAATGATTTTAAAGTTTTCGGTGGATTTCAGTAATCTTAGCCATTTGCTTACATTTAAATTTCAATATATTATATCCGTACAATTACGTTTTCAAACGGCGCATGCGCCGCAGAGCGTGGTTTGACAATAAATATATGGAAAATTATAACAATATTCGAACCGCTTATAGTAGAGACGATTGTAATACATAAAAATAATCAGAAAAATATGGTGGACCCATTAAAATGACCTTTGTTTTTATTCTGATGCAATAAAAAATTATCGTTTGCATTCCAAGAATTTTTTTAATGTCATTACATTTTAATGAAAGCAACTTTTAATCGAATTTAAAAGTTGTTCCCTACAACCTCCATGTGCTAGAGATTCTAGGTACCAAATTTTGTGGGTGCAAAACTGTGAATTTGTATAAGGTTCAGACTTACATACAACTCAGTTTTATAAACAGGGTGTCTATAAATTAGTTGGACAATGGAGTTCAAATAGATCTGTATAACTCTTAATAACTAGGCATTATTAACCATTCTTTTCCCCCAACTAATTTATGTTCATCATGCCATTTTGTGTGTGTATGTATGTGTGTATGTATGTATGTATGTATGTATGTATGTATGTATGTATGTGTATAAAAAAAATTAAAAAAAAACCAAAAAAAAAACACGTTTATTATGCCTAGTTATTATGAGTTATACAGATCTATTTGAGTTCCATTCAGGCCCGTGCTGGACCCCTTGTTAGGGCGGTGGACGCCCTTGACCAGAGGGCGCCAGCACTATGCAGGGGGAGGACTACCGGGGGGGGGGGGGGTATGGAATATAATAACTAAAGCTTTAATCGCACATGACACTGGGCTCAATATGCTTTTCTGGCAACAGGTCACGGTACGAAGGGACCATCGCACTTACACATATCGTACCGGTATTTGTCAAACAAAATGAACGTGTATTGTTTGCTAAATTCTAATGTTCATTTGATCCATTTCAAATATTTGCAATGTTTTAGGGTGAAGTAAAAGACAAAGTAGTAGTTGAAACATAATTAGTGTAATTTTGGTAAACTAACACACATAGAAAATTAAGACGAGATAATTTAGCATTACATACATTTCAAAAAAAGTTACCAGCATTTACTGCTTAATTTCTAAAGGAAAGTAACAAAAACAAATATGTTCACAAATGTAATGTTCTTTGATTGAATTTACAAACTAAACCTGAAGAAGTCTTTTTAATTCGGAGCTGGAGTGGCAAAGATAATCAATAACAGTGTCTGGATCTGTGGAGTTTAAAATATCAGCTTCTGAGTGCATTAACAGTAAATATTCTAAATTTTCGTTTGTCAAATACGATCTCAATCTGGTTTTAATAAGTTTCAATTTAGAAAATGCTCGTTCGCAAGAAACTTGAGTCAATGGAATGGTTAGAAGAAATTTATATACTTTTAGTGCGTCTGTGGGCTAGGTCAACAAAACGGAAGTGATTTGTGAATAATTATTACAAAAAGGTCAATTATGGCCAAAATATTGACGCAGTTATTCTGGCAGTTGGGGATTCTGAAAGCACTAATTGAGCACTAAAATTTTTCACCGGTCATACAATTCGTGCGTGATAATTTACATCGGTTTAAGCCTCGCGTACATTCGGCAATAAGCAAAAATTGGCGATTTTGGCCAAAACATTGACGCACTAATTTGACAGTTGGGTATTCTGAAAGCACTAATTATTCCCAACATTTTAACATATAATTAATGATGATTGCTTTGTGGGCGGGGCCAACGAAACGGGTGACAAGTGAATAATTATTACAAAATGGTCAGTTTTGGCCAACATATTGACTCACTAATTCTTACAGTTGGGGATTCTGAAAGCACAAATTATGCCCAACATTTTAACATATAATGAATGATGATTGCTTTTGTGGGTGAGGCCAGCAGTTTGCCTGCCAACCCTCAATTAACCTTGAATTTTATAAAAAGTAAGGACTCACTAATTTTTTGGATGATGGATTCTGAAAGTACTAATTGAGCACTAAAATTTGGTACATATTAAATAATTAGTGCGTTTGCGGGGGGGGGGGGGGCTAGCGTTTCGTTGGCACCGTCCACGCATTTCTTTATATTTCTCGGTAAATATTGATGCACAAATTTTTTTAATGCTGGATTCTGAAAGCACTATAATTGAGCACTAAATTTTGGTATATATTAAAAAATTAGTGCGTTTGTGGACGGTGCCAACGAAACGCACCTGTCCATTCAGTAGTAGCCTACAGTCCCTACACTCAAACAGGCCGCTCGACAATATCGACGATAAGCCTCGTCGTAAAACTTGTCAGTTTTGGAACAGGAGGGCGCCAAAATTTCCAGGCTGGAGGGCGCACCGGGATACGTCCCGGCGGCCCAGCACGAGCCTGGTTCCATTGCCCAACTAATTTATAGACACCCTGTAAATAGATTGAGAAATTGAAAGATCAGAATAACTTCAATATAACAACAGAAAATATCGACCAAACTTTGAATTGAATTTGCAAAACAGTTCCCTTCGCGAGGGGGGCATAAGTTTTTTTGAGAAACACCAAAAAACCTTTTTAAAAAGATTGTAGAGTTGATTTCAGTTGGCAAAAGGATGTCTAATGTCCTTCAATCGATTTCCTTTGCTACAGTGTTCATTATGCACTTAGTTAAAGAAGAATCAATACTTTTTAAACAAATCAATCGAAAAAAAAAAATCAATTACGGAGGGGAAAAAATGAGAAAAGAAGCCATATTCTTTAAGGCCATTTTCGAAAGTTTAGTTAAATGAGAAAATTCTAAGGTTTCGATTGACAGTTACTCACGAAATAATTATTTTAAGGGATTTCAGGAAATGCGTTTTTCGTTCACGTGAAGAAATGGACCCACCATTGCGTTCTGAAAGTTTTGTTCTTATTCAAAAAATGTCCTACTTTTTACGATCGGTTTCTCTTGGTTAGTGGGTTAAATGCTTGTGACTGAACGAGCTATGCTACAACTATTTATATATAATTTTGAATCGTTGTATTGATGTGGATACTCAATTTTCTTTCTATAAAAGTTTATAAATTTTTGTATATTTTGTATGTATGAACTTTGTATATCTGGTAGGATTTATCAAGCTATATATTTGAATATTCAATGCTTCTACGACTCACACCTTATATTATAATAAAACTTGGAATTTTAATTCTGAATACTCACAAGAGAAGAAAAACGATTTTCTACTTATTTTGAAATCATGATTTCTGTAAATGTATTTAATTTGTAAAGTACTTTCATGTTCAGGGAAGCCAACACTTTATTCGCTTCCGCTGAAACTTCGATTTTACCCTTTAATTTTGTAATCAGACAAACTACAATCCGATAACATAATGAGTTTAAAACTACAATATTTTAATCAAGAATATCGTCGTTCACTCTTTGAAAGTTGTTTATAAGTACGTAGTATTAAAATTTCATTTGATGATTAAGGTTTTAGTAATATAAATTATTAAGATAAATGATATTTAATAAAATAATTTATTTTGGTTAAAGTAATTGCGGCTTTTGATAATTAAAGTAACTGATACTGAAGATTAAGATAACTAATAATTCAGGTTATTAATTAATAATAGCTATTGATTTTAACTATTAATAAGGATATATTTTATTTATTTTTATGTTTTAACGCTGATATTAATGCAGATATTAAGGAAAATTCATAACTGAATTTCACGTTTTCAAATAACGGATATTTTATATTTATAAGCACAAAGAACTGTAAAGTTTTCAATTATATACTTAATTTCTAACATTTCTTAGTATATGATATAGTATTCAAAGAAAATCGTATTCATAGAGAAAATCAAATTAACCGCCTGATATGCTAATTCTACATGAGCTTAGCGCTTTTGCACTTCACTCATTTGCTACAGGTTTTGTTTTTACAGTTTTTTTCCAGCTACAGCTTTTACTAATAGATGGGTCTCCTCTTCCTGTTTCTAAATATACCTAAAAATTTTCAAAATTAAAAATGGAGTTAATACCTTATCACTCTAAACCGACAAAATCTAAAACGGACGAAAATACTTTCTGCCTTAAAATGTCAGACACAACATTTTCGATATTTGAACATTAATTTATGCACATTTTTAATTTATTTACAATTAAACAAAATCGAAAATACTAGAACAATGTATTATTGATCATTCTTAGTTAATAACATTGGCTGATTGATTAATGAAATGTCGAAAATATTTCCGATCCACATTTAAGTGCTAGTGCACTCAGCAGAGAGCCGTGAGTGCAAGTGTACTAAAGATTTCGAAATGGCAGCTGTGCAAGAGTACCGAAAATCTGATCTTTAGTGAAAACAAGTGGAGATCCGGATATATATTTTATAGATATGTATCCACTCATTAAAACATCAAAACATGACACAACTGTTTTATATTTCGATGTTTCATGCTTCCTTATATGTAATACTAAAATCGTAGAAAGAGTGCAAAATTAAATGTCATTTCGAAAGATCCATTTCAACTGTTTTAAAATTCAGAAGAATGATCCTGTTTTACTTCGAACAAATGTAATATTATATATATATATATTGTTACGAATTTCTGTAAATATTTTTGTAGTATTAATTATGTAAAAAGGAAAATTTATGTATATTTTGCATAAGGCAGTGCAAGAGTTTGTTTTCCTGCAATGTGTCTCTTAATGCTTGATAACGAGTTTTACAGAGATAACGCTGGGAAGCGAGTTTTACAAGGAGCAGGGCATTTAACATTATGGTAATGGCAATCTTGCCAAATTGGCGAGATAGACCCAAGTTAGCGACTGTTTTGGCGACTAATATTGGTCGCCAAATTCGGTAACCATTTTGGCGACATTCCCCATGTACATGTATAGGGCTTTTCAACTACGATCTGGAAAGTCCTCCAAATTTCTATCTCTAGAAGATTCACGAAAGATTAACTTTCCTATATAAGCCCGGCCATGAGTTGAGTTAGTGAAATTACTGAGTTAGCTGTCTCTCAGTGAGCATTCAGAGTAGTTCTAAAGCGAACTGTATTGCATTGTCTTTTTCGGCGATTTGTAGCAGTTGTGTACCAAGTTTTTAACTGCTGTTTTGTGCTCTATTGTTGTGTGAAGAGCTGTATTGAGTCTACTAGAACGAGAAGTTCTGAAGTTATATCGGAATAAATTTCTGCAAGTATTGATCTGCTTTGGCTTCAAATCTTTCGAACCTACCCACCCAGTTTATTGAAAACTGACTAAAAATATTATATATATAACTATACTTTATAACGATACTTGTTTTGTATCTTTAATTTGAATATATTTATTTGTACTTCTCTCTCTCTCTACAATACTAAACAAGTAATTGAAACAAACTTTGTTAAAAGGGGACATATGCTATGGAAAAACTTAGTTCTTTACATTATATGACTCTAGTTTAGTTGATAAAATTGATTAGAGTTGAAATTTAATCCAAATTGAATATATATATATATATATATATATATATATATATATATATATATATATATATATATATATATATATATATATATATATATATATATATATATATATATATATATATATATATATATATATATATATATATATATATATATATATATATATATATATATATATATATATATATATATATATATATATATATATAGAACGCTTTTAAGGTATAACGCAGGTTAGCAGGGGCGTACTGGGACATAAACCCGGCCCGGTGATTTTAGATTTATGCCGGCCCAGATTTTCAATATAGGTAATCATTAAATACATTTTAATAATCATTGTTAATAATAAAATAATTCCAATAATTAATTATAGTAATATAGTATTTTTTATACTTAATACATTTCATTATTTAAATATTTATATTTATTAATTAATTTCAATGATTAAATAGTTTTATTTATTAATTCAATTTGATAATTGCATTTTTGACACAAACATTTTTGTTGTTGGACATTTAGGCCTATGTAGTGAATTTTGACTTTGAGAAGAACATTTTACTAATTTTCATTGCTCGTAATTTACAACAACGTTAAACTTGGCTCTACTTCAGATCTCAATACTTTTCAGGCCATAGCTATTGCAGGAAGAACTTTACGCCTTTTTTTACAGAGATGTTTTTGATGGGATAATATATATTTAATTTTAAAAGCTATAAAATAAGCAAAAAGTTGAATACTCTAAATAAAAATGTTAGTCCAACTATTAAATTAAATAATAATCTATAGAATCTAAAAAGTTAAACATAATTTATAAAATTAAAGTGATGTGAAATTTTAAGCATTTTTTAATATACAAACCTTATCTCTCAAACTATTCAAGTGATATTGATAGTTCAAATTATATAACTACTATGGCTACCTGTGGAAACAAAACATTAATTTAAGTATATAACTTAAAATGTTGTATTTTCGAGAATACAAATTTATAAGAAATTTCAACAAAATTATCATATACTTTTTAAATTAAAAAAAAAAAGAAGAAAATAAATAAATAATAATAAATAAATAAAAAAAAGCACAAAGCAATTTAAATGTTAAAATACATTGAATAAATTTATTTTTAGGTAGAAAAATTAATGCAAATAAATATTTAAAAAATATTTTAAGTTTAAAATTAAGTACGAACATAGTAGCACACTTTAATGAATCAAAGAAATTCTTAGTCAACATTGAATCACGTGAAATTACACACGAACTTAAATTAAAAAAAATAACTTCCTATATACACTGCTCTTTTTGCACATCTCTTTTATTTTATCTTCCAAAGATATGGTTTTTAAAATGTCTTTCTTAAGTGCAGTGGTAGAAGTGGGAGAAAAAAAGTGGGTTGATGCCCAAAAGTTGGTGGCAAGTGCAACCCACCCCCCCACTCCCCCACTGTATTTGTTAAAAAAAAGTACTTCTATACAAAGAACTATAATGCATTTTTATAACGTTATACGATATATACGTGATAAAGTTTTTTTTTTTTTTTCATTTGAAAACTTTAAATCAGCTTTTCTCCGTGTCAAAACATTTGGCATTTCCTTACATGCTTGATATATTTTTGAGAAGAAAAAATCTATGTTTATCTAATTTGAGTACTATCTAATATTCCATGCCC
Source organism: Linyphia triangularis (assembly GCA_963978545.1). Classification (NCBI taxonomy): domain Eukaryota; kingdom Metazoa; phylum Arthropoda; class Arachnida; order Araneae; family Linyphiidae; genus Linyphia; species Linyphia triangularis. The sequence continues at coordinate 47,867,170 of OZ021729.1, read as the reverse complement.
AGTATTGTGAAATATTTCAAGAAATTTGAAAACAAAATTTAGTGATAAAAACTGGAAACATAATATTAAATTAAAAAAACAGTTCAAACATCTTTTTAAAAATGATGCATAGTGCAAGATACTGATAGGATGATTTTTTTTTTCAACAATTTTGTCATTGATTGTATATATAAAATATTATATCATGCATTCGAAAATTGAAAGTAAAAAAGAAATTTGCGAACGGATATTTTCCTTTTTGTGCTAAAAAAAGTGATATAAAGTTAATGATATTTTCTTTAGTAGTTTTTAAATAAATTGAATGTTTTTAAAAGTGAGGGGATGGATTTTAATGGTTTAAGAAGAGGGGAGACGCATGGTTAATTTTTTGAAAAGTGGGGGGACGCGTCACCCCGCGTCTACCCACACTTCTAGCACTGCTTAAGTGCCATTCACATGAACTCTTCCTGAAAATGATAACTCACAAAAAGCTTGCGAAATATGGTGGGTTAACATTTAAATAAGATGTTCGTTTCATTACGTAATTTTACGTGGGAATTAGATTAATTAATCTTAAGTTTTTAAGAATTAAGAACCATTATACATAAATAATTTAAAATAATGACACTTATTTGAAATGTAATAATGAAATCAATTCTAAGAGATCCAGCTAAATCAACTGAGCTCATGAGAGATAAGAGCACATGTGTATAATTTGAAGAACTTGAACTGTGAACAGCACAGTATAACTTTTTTTTTATATAATCAGTTACAACATTTTTGTTTGGTGTAGATTATTATATCATTAGATATAGTTCGAGAAACGACTGCAATTTTTGGACCCCATCGAACATCATTCTGAATTTTTAATAGAAATTTGAGAGAAGTTAGTAGATAACGAATCCACTGGTCTGCCGTGACAAAACTGGCCGAAACTGATCAAAATTCGACTTGATATGAGTTGAACAAAAATCCGATTGCCAAATATGTTATAACTTGCCAAAAAGTGAACAAACATTTTTGTCTGGCAAACCCATGGCATTTTGATTTTCAATGAGAATAAGTGCAAACTAGAGTGACTATATGGGGAGAGTGACGACAAGGATCGACGCGGTGATTGGTAGCCTGTCGAAAATGACCGCCTGAGGGGGTTTTCAGTTTTCACTCCATTGCAAATACATAGAGCGACGAAGAAGCTGGTTTTAAATCCCAAGTATCGCTAATATAAAGTTACTTAAATACTATTTTTTGAATATATTTCAATGTAGAAATGTCTAATGTATGAATATATCGAGATATTTTTGTATATTTGTTGCAATTCTTTTAACTGGAAACATTTATCTCGGACTCCGGCTGTTTTGCGAACTTTGGCTCATATTGGCGACGTAAATGGCTCCAAGAACCATGTAGATACATTCCAGCAAATACGTTCAGCTACCTTTAAAATTCATATATTTAACAATGCAGATACTTATGTTTATATCGGGATTTTTTAGTATTTCTAATTCAGTTTTTTTTATATAACAGCTTATTTTAAAAAGGATTAACATGATAAATTATCTTTTGAACTCTTGTCTTGTTCTTTAGTATTAAAATGGATTTGATTGGGATAACAATATGTTATTTAGGCTTTTGTCATATCATATACAGACAAATTCTCGTATTTTGGCGTTGATTACGGTAGTCACCCCCTGACGTAGCTACTCATGGCCAGGGCCGCCGACAGGACTTTCGGGCCCCTATGCAACTGCACCTCGGGCCCCTCGCCCCCCCCCCCCCATATCTCCCCATTTACATATACTGCTGTCCATACTAAAAAGGTAATATTTCCACAGCAGTTATTAATTTGGATATAAGGGGGAAGGGGTTATAAATAGAGATGCGTATATAACAAGGGCCATTAGACCACGACGCCGGAGCCGCATGAGGCTCTTCTTATGGATATTTGTGGATCTTAAAGTTCTAACTAATTCAACCTAAGAATAATCTAAATAAATGGTGATACATTCTTTTCTTGGGTAAACTCATTATAAACTTACTGCTTAATCTCAAACCTTGAAAAATAAAGAAAAGGCGAAGAAACACAGAAATGAGTGGGGTAGACTGGTAACATTAATCTCAAATACCAACTTAAAGTCAGTGCTCCCTTGTATCTTCTCAGTCGAAATCATGGAGGTGTCGAAATAAGGAACAACAAGAATGCACAATTGGAGTGATCCCCACAATGGGTATAAAAGTTACATTTGCATCGAGCTCTTGTTGACGTTTGCTGTTCTCCGGTATCCAACTGAGGTAGATAGCATCTTTTGTTGTTAACTTTTCACGATTATGCGTCGTGTTAAAAAAGGTCCTTTGCTTTTGATGTACTATATTAGGAAAACATGGCCTCGACTTCGTCCAAAAGGAAGAGAAAAATCGTGAATTTAAGAAAGAATGAACTGAAATATATACTTTAATTCCAAGAAAAATGGACTGCTGACTTGTTTCATCTGCCATGATTTTTAAATCCTTTATATTTACTTCGATTTTGTGTGTGTGTGTGTGTTGTACCGGCCGGGCAAATCTGAAAAGGCCTAATAACCCACTTGCCGTAATCCTATGTGGCTGAAACTTGACAGGTAAATTCATTGTCGATGAAAATGCATTCTATTGAAACTTTGGGGCTCTCACTGCCACAAAAAGATCGTTTTTACTCACACTTCTATAATCGCTTTGGAATACAAATAAATCCCATTTAATCAATCATGGTTGAAACTCTTTCCTGGTACCGAAATTGTTTTAATCGAAATAAATAAAATATAATTGGACGTGAATGCATAAATTCATTATGAACTGTGGTTCAGTAAATTTAACGTTGCGGTGGGTAGCAACGCTGTAAGTGAAACAGTTTTAACTGATTATTGCCAGAGGCGGTCAAAGGGACTTTTTAACTATAAGAGAAGATCATATGGGCACCCCTCACCCTTCCCCTTAATAAACTGCTACCGCCTTCCATTTTAAGGGGTCATCTATTTTTAAAGATGGTAATTTATATTTTATAAAATTCAAGTATAAATATAGAAACTAATTTTAAAATATCAAAATTTTTAATAAATATGTTGGTAAACCCTAAAATTTATAAATGGCTATTAGTTGACAAAAGACAGCGAAAGAAGAGAGGGGAAAGAGGAAATTAAAATTTAAGATATCAAAAGCTTAATTTATTGATAACTATCATGTAACTAAATAAAACAACCTGATTTTCAATCACATAGCAAAAGTAAATATTGGAGTACCATTAGATAATTAATTATAGTTAGTAATAAGAATACTACGGCCTATTTTTTTAAAAACTTTCAAGCTTTAAAATTAAAAACCAAAGAAGGAAATGTAATGTGCAGTTAGAGTGACAGTTGAAGTTCACAGAGTCAATATCTGAGCCAAGCCCCCCCACCCCTTGATAGTTTTTCTAATATACTTTACAACTAATTGAAGAAATCCAATGTATTGCTTTAATTTTTTCGTTTCAATAAAAGTTAAAAGATAGAATAAGATAAGTTAAAACAACTTTTTAATATTTTCATAAAAGTAAAAAAGAAAATACTTATAATCATTTAGAAACATTGTAATTTACTTGAATTAATGTTCAACAGCCTAATTAAAATCAATAAAATAAAATGTTTAAGACAAATTAAAACATGCCATATTTCTACTTGCATATTAACGTTTGTCAAAATAAAATTTCAAATTTAGTTGTTGAATAAAATCCGTTGGAAAGTCATTCTTTTGTTAAAAATTGATGGCTTTGTTTTGGATATTAAATGTATATAAAAAAAAAATATTAAATATTAAATAAGTCACGTTTCCTTCCCTGCGAAAAAGTGGTTTTAAAACTTTTGTTCAGAAAGCAATATTAAAATAAAATATATATCTTACAAAGGATACATTATTTTTATTTAGTTAATTAATTAGGTATTTAAGCAAATATCTAATAAAAAAAATACTTCATTGTCAGAGTTCAGTTAGCAATTAAAAATAGATGTACGATAATAAATGTTTTGTCAAATACTATTTTTCTTACTTCATGAAAAATTTAGTTAGTTCCAAATAAAACCTATTTTGCTTCATTTCCAGTTTATCGTCAAGTCAAAATCTCGATGGGGATTCAAAAGAATTGATGGTAGCCACAAATTTATTTATAAATATATAAAAATGAACTTTATCACTTACCACAATTATCACCAATACTGCCAAAATACCGTAAAGTAGACTAGGAATTAATTTAAATGAAAAAAAAAAAAAATATCGCAGAACCACGAAGAGTATTAAGTATAGTAACAACGCAACAATAGTTAAAATTGTGAACTGTAACCATATAACTTCTATCTGGGTGTCACATACTTGTCAGTATGTGTCTGTTCGCCTGTTGATATATCCTATTGGACCACCTCATCCCATCCTGCAAACCCCTAAGTAATGGTTTGGAGAATGGCCTTTCATGGAAAGCGTCATTAGCAAAACCCCTGCTTTTAAAATTTCAACTGGAGACGCAATTAGTTTATGGCCACCCCCTGGGTCCTGTCTATTGTAGAATTTGGAACAGAGTCATCGAGGTACATTGATAACATCGAGCATCGCTTTGTAAATTCTCCCCCGTCTCACCCTGAGGCAAACGTTCTGGGAGGTAAAGTGATATTGGCGACATCTAGAGCAAATAACCCTATTCTCTCACACGATCTTAAGACCATGTCTACTATTTTTTCTCAAATGTCTACTATTCTCTTGTGAAACTTGGAAAGGCAATATTACACTTTATATATTGCGTTTTCCATTATGAGCAAAATCTAAAATGTTCTACAACAATGGTTAATGTAACTTTTTTGAACGAAGCAATTACTTAAGAAAAAATTAGGAAAATGTTATTTTAAAATGTATTACTTTAAACTTTGATGTGCAAGAAATGAACTTGTATTAGTTGAAAAATCAATAATATAACTAAAATTGGAAAACATTTTTAAATATTCCGGACGTTTCAATCGTGAATTAAAAAAACAGTTGTGAAAAACATGATTATTGTATAACAAGTCTTTATTTTACCGACTCTGAATAGATAAGAATTAAGTAATGGCACTAAGTTTAAAAAAAAAAAAAGTATGCTTAATACCACATAATTTTGTTGAACAATTTTCACAAGTCGTAGGTCTTAATAAAATTTTAAATACATTGAAATGTCCATATTTTTTTTAATTAATGAATTATATTAAATTAAATTTAAAAAAAAAAAAAAAGTTTGATAAAATCGAATACATTTTGAATTTTATTGAAATAGTCTTTCTCCCAAACGCTTGAAATCAAGGAAAAGAAAAGTTAAGAAAATTTGTTATATTTTAATATTAATAGGAATTCGTAAAAGTAATTAATAGAGACTGCAAATATAAAAAAAAAATTAGAATGAGAGGGAAAATGCGAATTATTAAAAAAAAAATGCGATTTTTTTAAACTAAAAATCACCCCTTAATATATTCTAAGAAATATTTTCCTTTAAATACAATTGTACAAATGTATAGCAACAGAATATTAAAATCTTGAGCTGAACGTTTTGGCAAATAAGAATAATAAATAAATAATATTTGTACTCATGAGGGACCGTGGCGTCCAAGCAGGGCCTGACCATGACAAGTTGGGGCCAAGGTCCGGACACATTTTGGGGCCCCTCTTATGCTCATATTTAAACGATTGATTTATTGGAAATGGGCTTGACACAAAGTCAAATGAATTAACATTAATTATAGAAAGAGTTGATAAATTAATGTTAATATTGTTTCCTAAAAGGTTTTTTTTTTATCACAAATTAAGAAACAAATTTCAATCAATCAAATTTATAAATCAAAAGAGGAGAGACTTTCTAATGTATAGGATTACATTTCACTACCACAATGTGTGGTAATATCCGTGACAACAATATCTGCAGCATTAATCACAACTTCAGAGTCCACAATTGATGATATCTCAATAAATTTGTCAAGACTGCCTTTCAATTTTGTTTCCCTCAATCTTTCAAGAAAGCTTGTTTTTTACGCTTTTAAATTATGGTTTGGTTTATCTGAATAAATACATTCTGGGATACGGTTGAAGATCAATACAAAATGATTTTTTTGTTAATTTTTTTTTATACAGATTATAAACGTTATTCACATAGCTTTTATGAAACAAAAGTTATCGGTTTACAGCCAATTTCGGGACCCCCTAAAATTATGGGCTCAAAGCCCGGGCCTTGTGGCCCTAGGCGATGATCAGGGCCTATGTCCATGAGCATGTGGCGGGCACATAAACAATTAGCGTATTGATGATTATGTAGTTTAAATTTAAATATAATATATTTATTCTACTGGAACAACAATCGACGGGGCCCTTTCGAAGTTCAATGCTTGATGTATAATTCTTGTTTGTTTAGATTTTTTTAACGTTGCGCGACGTACTTGTAAAGCGCACCACAGAAAATTATTTATTCCTAGTACGTATACACAGTTTGGGTGGGTATTAATATACTAAATTTATTGTTTACTATATTTTATTATTACGTTGTATTTTGGGGGCCCGGGTCTCCTCGGGCATACTTGATGTTTATAACGTGTTTGTTTATTCCTAAAAAATTATAATGAACTCTCGTCTATGAAATGACAATTAATAACTTTTGCATGTACTTAAATGAAGTTTCACGTTTAAGAATAAATATCGTATTTTATATAGCACGGGGCCCTCAAAAAGATCCATAAGGCATGGGTCATCAAAGGCCACTTTTTAGATTAATTCTTACTTCATACACAACCTTTGTCCACGAAATAACACTATAATTTTTTCAATAAATATTGTTTGCATTTGAGATCAGATCTCGTCAGGGGCTCCTTAGAGGTTTATCAATATTCACTAGAACCAAAAAGATTGTTTACTAAGCTTCAAAAGAACAACAAAAAGTAAAAATTGGATGACTCCCACTCTGATAAAGCAGACATCCATTACAACTGTCCCCCATAGTCTCTCCATCCACTTGTGGTTTGCGTCTGTTGGACTGTGTAGCAAAAAAAAAAAAAAAAAAAAAAAAAAAAGAGTAGAGGTCGTATATTGTGGGCCCTACTTGGCGAAGCGGGCCCCTATCATTTGCACTGTTTTGCCCCCCCCCCCCTGTCGGCGGCCCTGCTCATGGCATTGAGTAAAACGAAACCAAATATTTATAAGGAAACAATACAATTTTTAGAAAGCATAATAGATTTATTTAAGGGAATTAAAGTTAAGCAAAAAAATAGCAAAATTATTATGTTTATATTTATAAATTTTTTTGAAATGTAATAAAAGTTTATTAGTGGATTAATCTGTTACTTTGATAAACATAATTTCCAGCAAAACTTAGTTTAGTAGCAACAGAAAAGTTAATAAACTTTTTTATAATTATGTTAATTAATATGAATTACAACTGTAAAATTACTTTGTTAATATACAAGAAACTGATGCTATTGGTAATAAAATATTTAGTTTCTTTTTTTAAAATGCACTGCAAAAAAGTAAATTAGACATTAACACAGAAGCTGCAGAAAGTTAAATTAACACAGAAAGCTGCATTCTTCCTTTACTAAAATTATTTTTAATATCTGCTTAAATTTATGTGAACCTATAATACTTAATCTGCATTTACTTAAATTATGTAATAATTAAGAAGTATAAAAAAAATTATGGTGAAAGAAAATTTCATAATGTAAATTGGGATAGTTAATTATATCCTTAAGAAATGTATATATTAATAAATAATTTTGAAATGAAATAAAAGTTTATTAGTGAATAAATCTTTTGCTTTGATAAAAATAATTTCCAGTAAAACTTAGTTTAGTAGCAACAGAAAAGTTAATAATAAAACTTTATAACAATTGTGGTAATTAATATAGATTACAATTGCAAAATTACTTTTTTAATATACAAGAAACTGCTAATGGTAATACAATATTAAGTTTCTTTTTTTAAAATACACTGCAAAAAGTAAAATACTATGCACTAAAATACTATACTATCAAAATATAACGCACTGTAAAAGTAAATTAGACACAGAAAGCTGCATTCTTCCTATATTAAAATTATTTTTATAGCAAAAATAATCTGCTTAAATTTATGTGAACTTATAATACATAATCTGCTTTTATTTAAATTATGTAATAATTAAAAAGTATATTAAAATTATAGAGAAAGAAAATATAATGTAAAATAATATAGTTCATTATATTCTTAAGATTCTTACAGCTGTAACATGTAACATACATTGCGTAAATCATTTTTCGAGCGATATCCCGCCAATTCTTACAGCAAGTTTCCGTATAGCAACCCTAACGAAACAAGTTGGACATTTTGGGACTTCTAGCGCATGCGTACTCGCTATTATATGGTGTCTTGTCGCCACTCGCCCCATATAGTCATTCTAGTGCAAACGATTTCTGATCTCTGTCTAGGAAAACTTGTATCTTTTAAAAGTAAGCCAAATTGGCGACATCAGTTACGTCATTAGTGACGTAATGTTTATTGCCAATTTGGCTCATTTGTGAAAAATGCAAGTAAGCCATCGCCACACATCCGAATCCTTTGAAACCTTCTTAATTGAAAATTAAAGAGTGAGGGTTACCAAATAAAAAAAATGCTCATTATTTGGCAAGTTATGGCGCATTTGGCAATTAGATTTAGCTCAACTTATTAAAAGTCGATTTTTGACCAGTTTCGGCTATTTTTGCCACGCAGACCAGTGGATTCGTAATCTACTCACTTTTCTCCAACTTCTATAAAAAAATTTAGGATGATGCTCGATGGGGTCCACAAATTGCAGTCGCCTCTCAATCTAATATTAAAACACAAACACTTATTACGAGTATAATCTTTAGTTTCGTGGTTGTATAAAATATAAATTGACAGGAAACCGTCCAACTTAGTTTTGCGTGGTACCATTCCGATTTTGAAAATGAAAATAGCTTCTCAACAAAACATAGGTCACTTTCTTTTTTGTGTTGTGTTCTCACTATTTGTCGATTTCGTTCGAGTGCTGATGTCATTACAACAACCGACTTTCCCTTCCCGAAAATCCCGAGGTGAAACGCGTTTCGGTTGACGTTGCCATGGTAGCCAATGGAACACAACAGTCTTTCCTTCCACGTTAATGTGTAGCGAGACAGCCAGTTCAGCAGTTTTCAAACTTCGGCTGTACTTGAGAATTCGTTGAACTGATTGGCTCTGCTTATGAGAATCAGCGTGGATGGGGTGAGTGAGAGAACTATACATACAGAATGATTTGATTAATTGATCTTGTTTTGTAATGTTACGTTACAAATGTTATTATTTTGTAAAAATTGAAACGAAATTTAAATTTGAGTGTTAAAGACATTGCGTTCATTTTTTGCGATGTACACACTTGAAATATTGCAAAAATAAGTAAAATGTGTTTAAACTTTTTTTGCTTTAAAATAATGTCTAGATGGAATTTTCGCAAGATAATGATATCATCTGAAGACCAGAGTATTTTATTAGTTTGAAGTACTATATTGTTCTGAAAAAAATTTGAATATTTTGAACTCATTATCTAAAAAATCGTGTTTTTGGCACGTGAAACTTAATTTAAACAGCGATAACTGAGGTTTGATATAATCTTTTTGAAGAGCATTCAAATCTGCATGAACTGTTAGATATTTTGAGGCCTAGTCAAATTGATTGGAAAAGAAAATGAGTTTTGCTAGATTTTTAAATGCAAAAGATTTTAGAAAAATTGCGATTTTTTCTTTCAATGTTAAAAAAATTCTATTAAAAAACTATATATTCTGAAAACTAGATGGAGGTTCATAACATTAAGAATGATATTACGAACAATTTCCAACCATAATTTTTTTTCTTTGCCCCATAAAACTGTATTAATCACTGCTCAAAAATATGCTAGTTATAACGAATTAAATGTTAATTAATTTTTGAATTAAACTTAATTTTTTTCATGAAACGTCATTACTAATTATGTACTTTTAAGTGCAAAACAATATGGTTTTTAAAAATGATAATTAAAAAAAAAAAGTTTATGTGTGTTTGTACATGATTGTGGAAAGTGTGTGTGTGTGTGTGGTAGTGGGAGATGAGCGGTTGTTGGGAAGTCGCATGTTTCTGGCTGCACTAACATTTTCGACTACGAGCCACCACTGACTGGATAACAGAAAGAAACACACACACATACACACAAAATCGAAGTTAATATAAAGGATTTAATAATAATATAAACCATGAAAACAAAGTTTTTCTTATAAATCCTTTCTACGCATTGCCAATTTTTATATTCATAAACATAGTGCCGTTCCTGTCATCAGAGTGTGCTTGGTATTTGCATCTAATTTTAAATATTAAAAACACCTCTATCAGTAAAATATGCAGCAAGCTACTTTTCAAAATGTCTTCATTAAAAATAACTGTGAATTGATGCATTCACATCCAAATATCTTTTATTTATTTCGATTAGAACAATTATTATTTATTTATTAAAACAGTTTGGCAACAGGAAAGAGTTTCTTCAATGATGATCGTTTAAACGTTACTTCAGCGCGATTGGATGACTGCAAGTTGGTTTATTAGTATTTCGTAAAAACGACCTTTTAGAGTTAGTGACAACCCCCGAAATTTGATAAAATGCATTGTCATCGACATCAAATCTACCTGCCATTGTTCAGTCAAGGGTGTTATTTCGGCTTCTGCAGATTTGCCTTGCCATCGACATGCACACCCACCCACATCGAAGTTAATATAAAGGATTTAAAAAATGAAAGATTTTAGCGTCAATGAAAGACAAATCATCTGTAACCTTCTTAATTAAAATTTAAGAGCAGTGGTTACCACGTGAAAAACACACATCGTACCACACGAATGCTCATTATTTGGCAAGTTATGACACATCCGGCAAATGGATTTAGTTCAACTCATTCAAAGTCGATTTTTTAATGGTTTCGGCCATTTTTGACCCGGCAGAGGTATTTAAACTTGCAGTCGCCTCTCGGACTATTAGGAACAGCTTTGACAGGACTTATAATTCCATCAATGTACACTGTTAAAAAATTTGTCTTACCTTGCACCAAAAATTGGTTCCCATATAGCTGCAACCAATATTTGGTGCTTAAGTTCACGATTTAAAGATACTACCTCGGGCCGTAAACACCATTAAATCGTGGAACTAAGCACCAAATGTTGGTTTCTACTAAATGGGAACCAATATTTGGTGCATGGTGGAACAAAATTTTTAACAGTGTACGCAAAGCCCTTGATCGTAGCTAGGTACAACCAGGGCCGGAGCTAGGGGAGGATAAGTAGGGCGCATGCCTGGGGAGGCAACCTTTCCAAAACCGAACCAAAAATACAGAACATTATCGATAAAATATCAAAATATTTCAAGGAATCCCGCTCACAAGCGTAATAAACTCCAGCTTAAAAATGCATAAAATAAAAAAAATGCCCCTTTTTATTACAATTTAAATAAATAGATGCACGTACAAAGTACTGTAAAAGAGTTTTTTACCGTATGTTTTAATTTGTCGGAACATGTATGGGGTCGCAAAAAACCATTCATGACAATCTGTGACACGATTTTTATTGTTTGAACAATTTTTGATAAATATTTCATTTTAAACTTGCCATGGGCTGTTTAAAAATTATTTTTACTTTCAATTTTTCATATGTATATGTATGAAAGTAAAGCAATCGGTAAACAAAAAAAAACAAAAAAAAAACAAAAAATCGATTTTTTTTTTTTTGCATTTCTCCACGTTTCGGAATATCCTGATTTAAAAAAAGTGACCTAGAAAAAATGTCTGTCTGTGTGTATGTGGTCAGCATAACTCCCGAACAAATCGACCTACGATTTTCAAATTTGGTATGAGGGTTAGTGACGGCCATGAGACCTACCATTAAGGTTTTCGTCAAAATCGCGCATGCGCATAAGGTATCTGCCATTGAAAAAATTATGTTTTTCAGTGATTGCTAAAAAACGGCTCTAACGATTTTGATAAAAATCGCTGTGGTAATGCCTCTTAAAGTGTTCTAAGCATCCCCACCTCCGCAATTCCCTTAAAAATGTTTTAATGGCGTAAAAAGTTGAAAAACGAACTCCTTCAACACAGAGTTCTCTTTCCTTGAGCATACCTCATCAACGATTGTTTTTTCTTCTCCTCACAGTTTCGCTTATAATAAATGACTATCGAAAAGTATATCACCAAAATCGCCATTTTGGTGATTTTTTTTTTTTTTTTTTTTTTTTTTTTAAGACCCAGATAAAATTTATCACCAAACTGGCCATTTACTCTAAATGGAGGATGAAAATATACCAACGATCGATAAATGTCACAAATCCACATCAGTATTATAGTGTAATTGAAAGTTGTGCGATGTTCGACACCCCTAATTTTAAGCATGTTATCTTTAAATCTTGATTTTTTGCACGGAAACGCCACCTTAAAAAGTTTTGTGTTCAAATAAATAAAAATTCATCTAGTGAATGACTACACAAACAACGAGTTAAATATACCGTGAATGCGGGCTTATTTGTCCCTAGGGTCCTTCTTTGGCCCAAACTGAAAAAAAATATAACGTTCTCAGCTAATCATCAGGAAGCAGTCGACAGTTTCCGCTATGGATGCTCCATAGCGGAAACTGTCGAAATTAAGGTTATCAGAGAACGTTATATTTTTTTCTCAGTTTGGGCCAAAGAAGGACACCAGGGCTAAAGTAGCCCGCATTCACTGAACTTCTGTTGAGAAAAAAACACTTTCAAGTTTAAATGTATTTTTAAATCCTTTATATTAAAGTCGCTTTTGTATGTATGTATGTTTGTTTGTCGATGGGAGCGGAATCGGCGGAGGCCTTGCCGACATCCAATCGGGCTGAAACTTGGCAGATACGTTCGATGTCGATGATAATGCATTCTATCAAATTTTGGGGCTGTTACTGCCACTAAAATGTCATTTTTACGGAATACTAATACACCACTGATCTCTACTACAACTTCTCGATTGCTTATTAGTGGTTTCTGTTCTGCAAGCAGATGATGGCATTTGAATACTCCCCCCTCCCCCCCCCTTCCCCTTCCCCATAATGCTTTGAAATACGTTGCCCATAGTTACAAACAATTTAGGGGAAGTTGTTAGTATGTATCTCTATGGTGATTATTAAGCCTTCTTCAACTTCAAGTCAGTAACTAAGCATGCGCTATCCAGAAGTTGTAGTAGAAATCAGTGTAATACATCAATTAACAGTAAAGCCGGATTTACACGCTACCAGTCGAGGTTCCAGTTTAGATCGCCAGTCAGTGACGTCATGTGACGTCACCAGGCTACTGGTTCCAGTAAACCAAACATTTTTTATTTACTGGCACTGGCGACTCTGATCAACCAATCACGTGCGCTCTCCCGTCATCACCGATAGACGGCGCAACGGTTGCTTAGCTGACGTCACAGAACTGGCGATCTAAACTGGAGGCCCGACTGGTAGCGTGTAAATCCGGCTTAATTCAATCGCATTAAAATCCGACCAATGTTGAAACTCCTTTTCTGTTGCCAAATTTTTTTTAATAAATAAATAATAAAATTACTTTAATCAGAATAAATAAATGATGTTTGGATGACGTTCACATTCATTTTTAATAAATAAATTTTGAAACATTGTTTGCCGCTGATAGAAATGTTTTTGATATCGACGCTGTGTTAATGAATAGAAAAATTGACAATACATATAAAGGATTTTTTAAAAACTCTGTTGTTGTAGGTTATATTACTAATAATTAGGGTTTTATTTTCAGTGGTTTATAATTAGTTTTACTATCTTTTTAATATATTCATTTTTTAATTATATACTAGATTTGTGTCTTGTCTTTTTTTTTCTGTACAACCTTAATTTCATTTTAGTGCCAAAATCATAAATCGAGAAAGTTGTATTTTTGGAAAATCAAAAACTTCAACATTTTTAATACCAATTTTTTTGCTCAAGTTTTATTTTACTACTTATTGCGGGAAGGGTTTACGTTACCTCTTTTCATTATTGTTATAAAGGGGCGGCATTTACCTTTTTGCGCGAGGCGGTGAAACTGCTAGCGCTAGTCATGGTACAACAAATATCAATTTTGCAATCAGCCACTGAGTTAACAGGTGAACTTTCCAACAAAAGCAATCTTTCTTCCTAACAATAGGTGAGGAAAAATTTAAGTTTTACTGACACTCATCGTTTCGACATATGTTTATTAATGAAAATAATCTTGTCTGGAGTTGAAACCAGGAAAGACGTCACCCATAGAGTTAAATAGACAAATTCATAAATGAAAAATCTGGAATCTTAACCTCATGCATTGTATGTCAATGTATTTCAGAAAACACAGGAAAAATTTACATTGTAAAATTTATTTTCATGAAAGGATATCAGTAGCCAGAAAACTATGGAATAGGAACTTATATTCATTGCTTTAGCAGAAGACTAATATTTAAAAAACAAAACAAAAAAAAACATATATATATGTATTGCAGTGTGCTGTTTTGTTTTGATTTCTAAAAATTAATAAATAATCTAAAAGAATGTTGTTAAAAATTGTTTAAAAATAATGTATGCGAATGTATGTCAGCGATGAAGAGCTAAAAACGATTATTTCAGCTTGTAATGTAAAACTTTTGGCATTATTTTTAAAAATACAAAGTGAAGCGTTTGATAAATAAGGAAATTTTTGGTTGAAGAATAATATAAAGGAAAAAGTAGATAACACGTAAAAGAAATTGGAAATAATTGTACCGCTTGCAATACATTAGCAAGATACAAGTGTAAATCTATAACAATAAAACAAAGAGTCGGTCTGTCCCTCTATAGAAAGCTACTTAAAATAGGTGTAATCTCTGAAATTTTCAATATAAGTAGTTTTGACCTTCTAATTTAACGTTTGAAAAACAGAATGCTAAAATTTTAATAAATTTTTTTTAATTATTTTTTTTTCCCTCTACAAAACGACATCTAATAGTTCTACAACTGTGAAAATTTCAACATAAGTAGTTTTGGCCTTCTACTTCTGTAAAACAGAATGTTAAAGTTTTAATTTTTTTTTTTTACAAATAGGCATACAGCTATGAAATTTTCCATTTAAGTAGTTTTGGCCTTCTAATTGGATTTTGACAAACCCTATCAAGGGAGCAAATTAATCTTTTAGGCTCTTTTCGAAGTATCCGACTTTTGTCGATCGAAAAAAGTAGGAAGACAATTTCGGAAGCACCCTCTTTCACACTAGCCTCCTTTCACACTATCCGATTTTCGTCGGACGAAAAAAAAGTTGAGTGAAGCAACGTGTTCACACTAATATTCACGTTTTTTCAATTACAAGTTCAGTTTGTGTTTGAGTGGTTATTAGAGAGCTTACGAAAAAATTATTGCATTTTGGTTATATAATCGCCGTCGAAAGAGGTAACAATGTAAACGACATGTTTAGGTGCATCCTATCAATAAAAGAAGAGAGGAAGTGGGATTATTGTATACTTTGTTTGAGAATTTACTTTAAGATGAAAATAAGCTTTTCAATTACTTTTGAATGTCCATTGCCATCTTTGATGAACTACATGAAAAACTCAAGAATGTCCTTCAGCGCCAAAACACACAATTTAGGAATTGTATACAACCAATTGAGATGCTGGCTATTGCATTAAGGTAAATATAAATAGTAGTAGTGTTATAGTGTAATATAAATATAATATACATATATTATCCTGTATTCGTACAAGGTGTTCCTTAAATGACCGACCCATGTTGAATTTAAATACTGAAACACAATTTTGAGATAAAATTAATTGGCAAACATCTGTGTTTTTCAAAACTTACTGTTTTTCTAGTGCCAATACAGCAAACGATACATTCCTATTTCTATTCGTATTTTAATTATTCAGATTTAAAAATTTTATGTGGGATGGGGGGGAGGGGGTCAGTAATTTATTAGACACGATGTATGCACCCTGTATTTACTTGTACTACACTCGTGAAATATGTTATTAAGGTGTTGGAAATTGAAAGACAAATAAATTCGATGTGGAATTATTGATGAACAATGTAATTATATAGCAGGCATTTTTTTTAAATAATGTACTAACACATAATCATTTATTTATACCAAAATCAACATTGTCTTGCCAGTGAGGTTGCTATTGAAGTTACAGATATATTTTCCTCGCTTCCTGCACAGGTGAACTCATTGAAATAACGCCATAATGGAGATTCCTGCTTCTTTCAAAACTGTGAGGCGATATTTCGTGTAGTAGCGGTGCTTGGCTATTTCCACATGTAGATGGATGAAATTGGTTAAGCATAGGCATTTTCATGTAAATTGTTGAAGTTTAGCCATGCATGTTTAATTTTTCTCGGTGGAAAGGAGGCTGATTGGGGGCGTTAAAATATTGTTGAGGCTGATATTGAGTAGTAGCTGAAGGATGTACAAAATGGGGTTGAGGATAAGTTGAGAATTGCTGATGAGAAATATGAGATGGCTGAGAATATATTGCTTTCTTTTTTTCGTTGATATTTCCTATAACTTAAAAAACTTCTATTTGAAATTCTAAGAATTGCTCGTCCACAAATTTTTGCAGATGGCGCATGAGACTTTGTCAAAACGCCATTTTACTACAAGGTTTCTCTCCTTCTATTGCTTTTAAAAATCTCAGTTCAATTTCATCAGGTACCTTTCGCTTCCTAGTTTCTGGTGTACTTGATTTTATAACTACTGGAGTAGACACATCGAAAACATCAACGGAAGCTGTGTTTTTATGTGCGTAATTAACCAAACTAATAAGTAATCAAATTGTTACTTCAGTGGTTCGAGGCCAACTCGCCATCCGATATAAGGTCGGCTAATGTGAAAGCGCCCTTAATTAGAGAGTGAAGCGAGATTATGCTTGCACAGTGATGTACCTTTCAGCGAGTAAAGCGAGCATATGCTTGCACAGCAATAAATGTTTCAGTGAACGAAGCGAGCGTGTGGTTGCTTAACAATGGATTTTTCAGCGAGTGAAGTGAGCTTTGTTTGTATTACAATGAAACTTTTAGCAAGTGAAGCGCCAAAAGCTGGGACCTATACACCAATGACGGGTCATCGCAAAGCGGGGCCGCGCAGTTAGTAAATACTATAAATTTTCAAATATCAAATAATTTATTGTATAAAAAAAATAACTTTTTGTTTACTAAAAAATTATATTGTAAGTTTTATAATATTCGAATTATTATTTATAGATATTAATTTAGAATATTGAATAATGAATTTCCAAACAATCCGATAGTATTTTAAATAATTATTTAGTCTTCAACAGACAAACTAGAAGTATTAAAGGTCAAATAAGTTGGGGAACATGTTTTTATCACATGCGCGGAAAAGAAAACTGCAGGAAAAAAGTCTCCCAGACGAAAACAAACCGTTGCAAAATAACTTTTAACAAAGAACCCATCTTGAGCTTTGTTAGTACTTATCACAATAACCAGTTTTCATATTCACTGGGGATAATCAGGGGAGACATTTTGTTTGTATTTTTTGTGACCGTTTGATCATAGGCGTCAACTACACAGGGGCAAAGGGGACAATTGCCCCCGTTCTCTTTCAACAGCAGGAGAAAAGGCATAATTATGCCCTTAATCCAAAAATTTGCAAAAAATGTGTTTTTCCTGTATAAAATATTACGCAAACAAGGCTATTTTGCAATGTTCTAAAAAAAAAAAAAAAAAAAAAAAAAAAAATTCCAATAAAAATAGAGAGCAAACACAATAATTATTTACTATTTCTTTCACAATAAATTGAATATCAGTATAAAATTATGCAACATTTAAAAAAGGGAAGTTTTAAATACATACGAATGTAAAATATATTTTGTTTGTTATGAAGACAATTTTCTTGTATACTGATAATTGAAAGTTTCTAATGATCCTTTCTCAGAGTGAGTAAGAAAGTGTTGTCATTGTAAATGAAAACTAATTAATATGTAATTATACCTTAATAAAAATTAATTAACAATGAATGATATCTTAATTGATATTTTTTCTTCTCTTATACCGGACTTCCCTTGATTTCAGTCCCTAAAAGGATGTCTGTCCCTTCCATCAAATTTCTTCGCGACGGCCTTGGTGTTAAGTAACAATTTATGGGTGGGGGGGGGGGGGTTGGAAGGGGAAGGGGAAACAGACACTTTGTAACATTGATAGATACTCAGTTGAATGACATTCAAACAATTGAAACGTGATCAATACTTATCAATTTATGATGTACCTACATTTAAATGATTGTCTTTTCTGCATTTCATAACCAATTTATTATCTGTAGAAGTTATTTGTTTTATACTTTATTACTAGTGTGTATACAATCTATTGATAGGGGTGGGTGAAAATGCTTTCCTACAATTTTTTTTTTTTAATTGGTATTTTTCATTATAATTCAATTTCATTAAGTACCATTTTTTGAAACCCATTTATTGGAGACAAAACCTACAGCATTGAAGTAATCATACAGGTTCTTTAATACACTTTTTATATACTTATTATATTTTACTGAGAATATTGAATAAAAAATTTTCTATCTATTTAAAATTTGATATTTTTAGAATTCGTACTGAACCCCAGTGTTGAGCAAAATAACAATTTCAGAATCTTTTTCAAGTCTGTCAGTCCATCCAAAACAGTTGAACACATCATGAATAGTTTAAATGAAATTTTGCAAGGATCTGCCTTAAATATCCAAACATACACTAAAGATACATTCTTTTAGGTGATTTTTTTTTTAATTCTTCTCGTTTCTTTCAAGAAAAACTTCATTCTTTGTCAACATTGCATTTGATGTCTGAAAATCCAAAAATAAAAAATTTAGATTTTAGAACAACAAAAATGTGCACAAAAGTTGGAAGAACAATATTCAAACTCTTGATTCCGAAATTAACAGGCGTCTCACCTATCTCCTACACCGCTTAATGAAATTTTCTAATGCATCTTTCTAGCGACGCCCATGCAAGAAATACAATGATAGAATTAAGACTTAAAAGAGAATTAAATATCTCCTTCGTAAAAAGGTTCACTGACGTTGACGTAAATAGATTCGAAATGACGTTTCGTCTCTGGGGGAAAAAAAGGACAAGTTCGAAGTCTGAAGGCGTTTTTGATAAAGGAGTGTGATGTCGCATGTGAGCACTTCTGTTTATCGGTCAACAATACTTTGATAACACGTCGCATTGTTCCCATCTTCGTCTGGGGCATTCTTACAACTCCTTCACCCTCGGACCCGATGGATTCGACTCGTGACTCACAGCACGTGAATACAGCACGCTTAGGCACAAAGGCCGAAACAATAATTTAAAAAAAAAAAACGTCATCTGTTGTAAAATTCTAAACTAGTATTAACGTATTATACGTGTTGTTTTTAAATTGGTTTGACAAAATAAGAGGGGTAAAAGGTATTAGTACTCAACAAGACGAGCAATATTTGGTTTGGATCCTATGGTCCGCATTCCTCTCTTCACTGTCAGAAAAGAGTAACAAGAACACATTTAACCAGGATATAATTTCTGCACTGGCGGCCCGTGGTCGAAAATGTTAGAGCAGCCGGAAACATGTGACTTCCCTACAACCTCTCTCTCCCCCCCAACCACATGCACACTTTTCTCAATCATTAATGAACGCAAATTCTTTAATACTCAAATCGAAGTTTCCTTTCAATTTGTACAAAATAATTACATTTATAACATAACATTATAAAATAAGAACAATCAATCGAATAATTCTGTATAGTTTTGATTAAAAAACAAACATTATCTCTCCTTTTGACCTATAAATGCAAGTTCTTGTTTATTTAAAAACAATACTGCTTTGATAAGTAATTGCATGAAGCGTCTGTTCAGAGAGCTATGTTTTTGTTAAATTCCACAATGTAAAGTTGAGAGTTTTCCTTTATGCGCCAGCTATTTGAGTTTCACTTTTTATCAAATCAAAGATTAAAGAGTTTTTAAACGTTCGATTAAGCCCTCGTGTGCTTTAAATGCTCGTGTTGATGGTGATTAATCCACCATATCCAGCACTATTCCAAACGCTCTTTTTAATTCTGACAATCAAACATGGTCAACAAAACATTTTTCTGTAAGTAAAAACCACTACATAACCACGAGAAATGCACATACCAAGATAACTGAAACTTACGACCATGCTGAAACGTAACCCCTTTTTTATGAATGGAGAATAGTGATGTCGGTTTATCTTCTTTGGCGTATATCATCTTCTTCTCATCTTCTCAAAGGAGTTTCAAACAACATACACGTTTTATAATAAAGGGGTTCCATGTTTCAAAATGGTTAACTTAATAAAAAATTAGAAAATAGAGTAAACTTATCGCAACATTCCTTTTAGAGGGATTTTTAGAAACGTTCGGTTTTCTACCTCTCACACTCACCCATGCTGATTCTCAAGCGGAGCCAATCAGTTTATCGAATTCGCAAGCACTGCCAAAGTAGAAAACTGCTGAACTGGCTGTCTCGCTGCACAATGTATGAAGGGAAGGCTCTGATGGGTTCCATCGGTTACCATGACAATGTCGGAGCCCATTTCCATGGTTACCGAAGTACATGAGGTTTCAGGAACACTCGACTACAGTCCGGAGGAAGATCACCAGTTTGGAAACTATATCTTCATTTTAGAAAATTGTAAATGTATCATTTTAGTTTTGAACTGATACATTTAGATGCAGCCCGGTTGCACTGGCTGTACCCCATAAGCCGCCACTAAATTTCTGCCTGGCCAGACCCACTTATACGTTTTCGTTATTAAATGACATTTCGTTATTTAATGACATAGTTTAAAGAATTAATAAAAATAAATAATTTAATACCTGAAATTTCGGATATAAATTTGTATAATTTTTACTTCCAATTTCCCATATGTTAACTGTTAACATAGAGTAATGAAAGTAGTATTGCAATTGATCAGAAATGTATTTATTTATTTATTTTGGATCTCTGACTAACTCTGGATTCTAGCATCCCTCAAATCGCAAATGAAAACACCCCTCCTCCCGTCATAAAATATAAAAAAATCCCATTAGTATAATAATACAAATCCCCTCACCAATCTAAGAATTTTTTTTAAAACCCGTTCCTAACCTCAGCCCCCCTTTAATGTCAGAGTTTAATACATATTGGAAATCATTTCATAAAAAAAACTTTGAAATTAAAAAAAAAAAAAATGTAAATAGAAAAAACAAAATTAAAACACCGTTTAATATTGCTGACTTCCTTCTATCCTCACACGAGGTTGGTTCATCTTGCAAAATCATAAATTATTAAAACAAAAGAAATTAAAATTTTAAAATTCCTCTTGCTATTATCAAAACTATAAGACAAAAACAACTTATGCTTAAAATTTTAGACTTCTACGAGTATTGAAAGTTTTATAGAAACTGGAAAAATCTCGTTATTTTTGTTTTAAAAATTAATTAAAATTTTAATTGTTTGTTCTGTTTGTTCAAAGTCTAATAAGCAGGCCAAAACTACTCATGTTGAACATTTCAGAGATCTACGCCTATTGACAGACACTCATACTTTTTTTAAAATTATTATTATAAAAGGTACGAATTCATTTAAAAGGTTGATTTTGGAAAAATTTTTCGTCCACACCTACTCAATCAAACTCAATTATTCACTTTAAAAAAAGAAAAAAACGAAGCCTACTTGAATAGTTAACAATCAGTAACACATTTTTCACAATATTAGAGCATATTATAAAATAAATATATGAATATCATAACTATTGAACAAGAGGAAGTATATGAAACTGATCACATAAGTTCACTGACGGATAGATAATAATATAACCCATAAAAACGAAGTTTTTAATATAAATACTTTTTATGCATAGCTAATTTTTATATGCAATTGTAATTTCTTGAGCTCAGGTCAAGTTTTCAAAGAAATATCCATTCTGAACTATTTACTAATTTCCTTTTTTGTCCCCCTTCCCCCCCCCCCCCCAAAAAAAAAAACTTGATTGAATACTTTGTCTCTACGAGTCTATTTGCCAAGATTCATGTGAATTGGAAGACGGAAAGTTGGTTAATTAGTCCTCCGAAGATTTTGTATCGTCAATCCAAGACTTCCGAACACCACTTTTTCATGATCTACCGACTGAATAAGTTGAATTTATCTCCGTGAAACGCAAGAAATTTCCCACAAACTATGTAAGAGTTGTGTAGAAAAGTTATTTGTATAAAATTAGTTCAGAAACATTTTATGGAAAAAAGTAAGGGCACTAACTAGTTAATTCATCATTATAAAATAATTTATTTCATATCATACATTATTTTACAAAAATATACTTTTATGATATTGCACTTAAATGAAGAAAGCAAATTTTAATAACTCAGCATAATAATTAATGGGGAAAAAAAACATATGCCAATAATATCATCATTACAAAATTACTTATTCCAATACATTCAATACTATAAAATATATTTTTAAGAAATTGCACCAAAGCGCTGCTACCCTTACTTTATTCTCATTTGGTGAAGAGGGATAGATAGTGTCAGGATGCTTACAAATTTTGTGTTTATTTTATATTTTTTATAGGATTTTTTCTTTAAAACATTACAAAATGTCCTTTTTACACAATTTTTTATAATGGAAAAACACATTTTTACAGATTTTTGGAGCGGGGGTGAAATTATACCTTTGGCCCCGTTGTTGGTGATCACCCCCTTCGCCCCTGTGTAGTTGGCGCCTATGCCAGGTTTATAGTTTTGTCAGGAAGAAAATACCACACATTTTTAAGTACAAAAAAAGTTTTATTAGATTTAATATTCATGAAAAAATATTAATCTAGAAAAAATATTACAGAAATTTGATTAAAATAATCTGTGTTATTCACTTAGCAGTGGACCTCCTTACCTTGAGCAGCCAAAAATGTTTTTATTAGTGCATCATAATCTAATGCCGATGGAATATCATTTACAATGGACAAAATTGTAAGGTTGTTGAGTTTTTCTTGCAAAAGAGTACACCTTAGGTAGATTAGGTTAATTTACATTCAAAATTACATAACATTCACATCTTTACCATATTATTTAAAAAAAAAATATGTTATCTCATTTCGGCGCCTCTCTCGAAATCGTCTGTGTGCGATCGCACACGCCTTAGGGCAGCCCTGATGCCAAGTTATAACTTGGCACAACTAACATGAAAATTGATACTGCCTATTCATTCCACTATCAATGAATTTTGGAATCCCAAACTTCACTAGAAATGTCATGATTACAGAAAATCGATAATTTTTATGGAGTACAAATTTCTTGATTACTAGAAAACATACCCCATTTCCTTTTTATCTAAGTTCAAAAGGGGGGGGGGGGGGGCTGAGAAATTATAAATGTCAACTTCGGAAACAATATCATTCTATAATCTACAAATCAAAATTAA
The DNA here is from genome assembly GCA_963978545.1 of Linyphia triangularis. Classification (NCBI taxonomy): domain Eukaryota; kingdom Metazoa; phylum Arthropoda; class Arachnida; order Araneae; family Linyphiidae; genus Linyphia; species Linyphia triangularis. The sequence goes on along the minus strand of OZ021729.1, from coordinate 47,843,720 downwards.
TCAAACTAAAAAACCAATAAACACTTTTTGGGATTGTAATACTTTTAGCACATATAGCATTCACTGGAAAGAAAATTTATTCGTTAAAAGTATTGATAATCAAATGACCCTTTCTTTTCACAATCGTGACATTAAGTATTAATATGCATGAATAATATTTGATTAAGAATGCTTTAATGAAACACAATAAAAATGCTTTTTAAAATAAGGAAATGAGAAGAAATATCACATTTAAAATAAAGTTTAATAATGGGACAATTGTATTTAATTAAGAGGTATTACAAAGTTAAATTGAATTTTCTAACAGTTCCACTGCTGGCAAATTTGTTGAGGACCATCTCGTCTGAAACTGAGCATTGCCTATGGATATTCAGCAATAAAGCCAGTCCAGTTAAGCGATTTTCGCTTGTCGTACTTCTAAGATAAGTTTTCAATCTCCGAAGAGTAGAAAAACTTCTCTCAGCTGTGGTTGCTGACACTGGCAGAATGGATAGGATTTTGAGCAAAACGTATATGCTGGGGAAGATGTTTTGGTCGCATTCATACAGCGACCCAATCGCTGAATTTGGTAACTTTTCGACCGACATCCACTTTCTTTTCCACAGCTCCCATTCGCCTTCAATCACATCTTTGTAAGTAGGAAGATCATCTTCATAAAAGGAGATGCATGGTTCAATATCTTGAAAACTCTTCCCAACAGCGTGTTGCGGAATAAGGTTTTGCAAGGAAGAAATTGTTTCTTTATGAGGCAAAAAGCGCTCATTTAATGAAGATATCATATCATCTAAGTAGGGCGTAAAAATTGTTATTCTATAGTATTCTTCAGTTGTTTCGTAGGCTTTTGTAGGTTGTCTGGTAGGAGAATTCTGAAGTGTTTAACAACATGGGATCCGAGCAATGTTGAATATGTATACAATGCTACTCTTGGAGGTTAGAGATGGCTGCTAAGAAAGAGCCGGTTTGTGGCTTTCTGGACACCCCTTGTCACCTATTGTACTAGTGAACCAGAGTCCCTGGAGGGGGGTGAGGTATCATGGACTAGACAAGTACAAGATTCCCCCTCCCATCCCCAGAACTCTGAAAGCCTTTTGTCGGACGAAAGTCCGCGCCAACGAGACTAGACATCGCGTATCACGTCGACTAGTCATCACGCCTGAAGTCTGGAGTGCTACATTCAGGGCAGATTCAACTTAATTCGATTCGTTAATAATTCCAGTGCTTTGTCTGTCCAATTTCAAAAAATTAGAAAATAACGAAAACTTGTGTTAATTTCAAATTTTAATCATCCAAGCATAAATAGATCTATTTCTGACTTTCGAGGTTTGAAAATTTCGGGGGGGGGGGGGCTGCAGCCCCATCAGCCACCCCCTGGCTAGGCGCCTGATAGGCAAATATACCTGCGTTTTTTTCCCAATCCTTTGTTGATTATTACTCAAATTATCCATTGAATTTAATTACACAAACTATCAGCATGTTACTCAGACTTGCATATAATTCGCATTGTTCGCAGTCAACTACGCTACAACCCTCGCTGTTAAAATTGATTCTCCATCGCGGGAAACATGAACTTAGTAATTGGAAGGCTTCGGCCGTTTATGTACATAAACGGCCTCTAAAAATAAGCTTCTGCTGGCTGCTGTATTTTGAGTAGACATTGCGCTGTATAGCAAATCCAAACACTGAACTTTAATGTAAATTAAAATGAGTGGAGGTAGCGAACGCAAACTTGAAAGTGAAACACAGTTTTCATTTTCCAAAGAAAGAAAAGTTGAAGAATGTGGTGTAATTACTGTTCAAGTTGAAAAAGAATCAACAGATAGCGTTGGAGATAAAGGAGAAAAAATAACAACAATTTCATCCGTAGTGAGACAATATGGGTGTCATTATGAAATAAAGAAACAGATTTTTCCTAAAAGAAACTGTTAATTTAATCGATATAATCATAATTCCTGAAATGTTGGCAAAATGTTTAGCATATAAGAACTATTTACAAGGTAACATATTTTTTAAGGTTCAAAGTATGTCCTACAGGGTTGGATGTAGCAATCTCCACGAGGGCAACCAAAAATGAATACTTATGGTGTTTGGAAGATTGAAATACAAATATAATTTTTATGATTTCAAACTATTGATGAATTCATGATTCATAAAAAAATTATTAAATGTTTAATTTTAATAAATAATGGCACAAATTTTAACAAAAGGACGATGGGTCGGTATTGGATGTCATGGTAGCGGTAAATCCAGAGAGGAAAGTATGAAAGAGTGCAATATAAATATTAAGAAACACATTATCTATTTAGGAAAAATATCTTTCAATGTTCATTAACATTTCTTTAATGTTTATAATTAGCAGTGTATGTTTGAAATATTTCGAGGGGTCCACCACTGGTCCTATCCTGTTTGCTACACCCGTGGTCAATGTTTCTAAGAACATTTCCCTGTTTTTTTTTGTTTTTTTTTATTTTTTTTTATTTTTTTATAGAAAAGAATTCTTAAATGATTGGAACTTTTTTTCAATAAGATAAACTTTTTTCCCCTCCCCCATGCCTTTTTTTTCACTGGCATAGCGAGTCCAAATTTCTCGAGATTACCCCCCCTCATTTTATCATCCCAAGTTACTCCTATGTTACAAGGACATGATTGCTATTAATTAGTTATAGCACGGGGGCCGGCAGAATTATTTTCATGGGGGAGCACCAACTCCCAACGGGGTGTAAGGTATTTGATTTTTGGTTTTAACCTTGACTTTTCAGTTGACTGTGTTAATGAAATTTTAATTAATTGTGACATTTTAGCCATTGGATATTTGTGACCATTGGATATTTTAAAACCTCTAACATACTTCTATTTCCTGTGAATCCCGTCCTTTCCTGGTGGCGTCAATGAAATTTAGTGTTAGACAATAGTAAAAAAGTCGTGAAATTAGTAGATTTCGTTACTTCTTTCCGAATTCAATATCGAAAGCTCCAAAGCTCAAACATTAAATTTTACTGAAAATACTCAAAAACAGATGTTATTTGATTGGTTATATAGCATCAAATTTACTGATCCAACAAACCAAATTAACTGAAACAATTTTGATATATTTCAGCAGGATACGTCTTGATACGGGATAAGGAGTTCCAAGTATACATATTTTTCAACTTTAAAAGCAAAAATGTGGATCAAGTTTTTTTTTTCTATTATTCACAAAAAGAACTAACTTTTCTAAAAAAATAATTTTACATCGTTTTTCAGAAAGAACGATGTTAATTGTCAAACGTAATGCTTTAAGTCAAAAGAACAGAACAATTTTAAACTCTTTCTTGAAAACAACTTTGAACAATGATTAAGAAGAAAATGTATGATGGCTTGGTTGTCTTGAAACCAAGTAATTTATTTAATATATATATATATATATATATATATATATATATATATATATATATATATATATATATATATATATATATATATATATATATATATATATATATATATATATATATATATATATATATATATATATTATAATCATTTTTAAACCTCCTTCCTATTTAATCAAGAATCGAATCTAATTCCTAGCTCGAATTTAAAGCAGATGAAAAGAAAAAAAAAATATGTCTGTACAATCTTTTTTGAAACAGACATCTTATAGATGTAGCAGAACATTCACTGAAGGTGACCCATTTTCCAATCATAAACATGTCCTTCCATTTCTATTCCCTTTCTCCAAACACCCAACCTCACTCGTAAATCAAATTTATTCTAAAGCACTCTGTTTTCTGGGTCTATGCAGGGCTGCGTCCGTGCCATTGTGAGGGTCTTGGGGATTTTCATAGGCTTTTATTAAAGGGGGATCGGGGGAGACACTAAAACTCGTTCCAAAGCAAGCAGCATCTGGAAGGTTAGAAAACGATTTTCCACAAATCTTAGACCATGGATCGGCAGACTTTTCTGCTCTAAGAGCCAAACTTCCAACAATAAGAATCACAAATTTTTTAAAGAGCTGCAAAATTTAAGCAGTACCAATATGAGTTTTTAACTACTAACACTTTTATACCAATTTTATGGTATATAAATCAATACAGATTAAACAAGTTGGCTATTTGATTTTCCACTCTCCTAAGTTTAAAACTGCTTTTGTTGTAACTATATATTTTCTCATGAATAATAAGACTTTTATTTTTTACATTCAAGGAAATGTAAAATGAGATTTGTTCTGTATCATGTCTTACCAGTCTTTCTTTATGCCCGTGGGAACACAAAACTACTTGAAAGATACCGAACGTACGTAATGGAAAATATCTTATCGAAATGCGAGTACGAAGAATAGGCCTTGATCTTGAAATTGAACCTAAGCAAGTGATAAGTAATGGTGAAAACTTAATCCAGCCTTTGAAGTCAATCGAGACAAAAATCACGAAAAGAATTGTAAAATGAAAACTGCTCGTACTTGAAATTGAAAAATTATGCGATTGTGTTTAAAATTAAAGTGAAGTTATAGAAACCTCAAAATTTCATAATTATAAAATTAGAATTCGTTTCTTAATTATTTATCCAAAAAGTGAAACCTTCCAGAGAAAATTGTGCTTTAATTGCTAAATAAACTATCTGTCACTACATACCTTCTTGAATTAATTACATTGACTAATTGATTGTTGAAAATAGCAACATAAGTTGAAATTTAGGGTGTGGAACATTGGGCAGCTTTCAATTACGTTCTATACAGTTCAATGCATTTATATTTGTCATGGATTGGTGTAAGTTACCGTTTTCATTTTCAAATATTCCTTAAATTAAAAAGCCCAGTTTGGTAAATTTTTTGACGATTAAAAAAAAAAAAAAAAAAAAAAAAGTAAAGAGAAAAAAAGAAGGGAAAAAAAAAAAAAACATTTCCGAAATTGCGATATTGGCGATGATTTTTTTTTCTCAATAAGTATTAGATTATCATTTGATGGACGATGCTCAATAGAAGAAAACCCTGTGTTAAATACCTTTTCACTTTTTTGTGCCTTTCTATGGAAATTTTGGAGCAGGGTATGTTAAGAACACAATAAAATGCATTACCACAGCGATTCTGATCAAAATCGCTGGGGTCCCATGGCCACTACTAACCTGAATGCGAAAGTGAACGTCAATCCTTGCGGGAGTTCTGACCACAGACATACATTTTTCTAGACCACTTTTTTTAACTCATGATGTTCCAAAACGTGGAGAATTAAAAAAAATTTAACCGAATCCAATATTGGGTAATTGAAAATAATAAAAGTCAAGAAAATAAGAGACAGAAAGGAGCTTTAGTAAATATTTAAAAAACATACAAATTTATCAGAACGGTAAATGATACATTTTCTGCAATCGTCAACCACAGTGCGCTTTTAAATGTTTTGTAATTTTGCATTTCCAAATCCTTTCAATGTTTTATAGATTTTAATATTTTATACTGGCTACTATCACTGGAGAAAATCTGGAAAAGGTCAACTAAGTGTGACCTTGTACGATATAAAGAAGGACGGACGGTCAGGGTTAATGACCATTCATATGGCTTGTGTATCTAACCTAATGCATATTGAAAAGGGTATGGTTGTATTAAACAAAAATACAAGATTTTTATTGTAATTAGTTTTAAGTGATGCACCTTAGGTTCTTCGTTTATCGAAGAAATAAAGAAAACACAGGCAGTGTATTGGCATCTTGCTTAGAAAATGATATCTTATCTACATAATCCTCATTCTAAAAAAAAAATGTGTTTGCTCTCAATATCGCATTAAAAATGCATGGTGTCCTGCTTTGAAATTGAAGAAGCACGTGTTTCTTGATGTGTTATGCAAGAGCTGCGAATTAATTTCTTTATTTTTGCCGAAATTTACATACCTTCTTCAGTAATCTGTTCAAATTCTTTTCATAGTTTTTTAAGTTAATATTTTAAAGTTTTGTTTGTTTAATAACGATTTTCAGAAATTCAGAATAGATATAAAAACAGCATACGAACACAAACACAAAAACACTTCATTTCTTTTCTTTTTAAGAAAGTTTTGTATAATTCTTTACAAATATTTTTATAAAGTATCATAAAATTAAAAAATTTCTAAAATTATCCACAAGTGTCCTACTCCTTGGCTAGTAAACCATTGTTAACATTTTCAGGTCATCAGTTTCTAAATACTATGTTTATTTCTATTTAAATACACAATAAGTTTCGTTTGTAGTCAAAACTTGGAGATAAAATAAACACTTATCATTTGTATGGTTTCAAACCAATGTCCAGTAATCTTTTATATAAAAACGAGTAGACACAACGATGATTGTGGCGGATAGTCTCATGTCGTCTATCGGTCTGCCTGATAGAATTTTTGTGGGTCTTCTTCCTGCAATATCTTCTTGCAGCAATATCGATGTTTCGACCTAGAATAGACTTCGGATAGCTCTTGCAAAAGAAATATTCAATGTTATCAATTTTGAAGCTAAGAGAGGGAAATTTTTATCTATTTTTCTAAGTATATACAACTTTAGTTTTCTAGCATAAGGATATATATATAGCATACAACTCAAGAGGATCATTGGGATATATATTTACATACAACTCGAGAGGATAAATTATACAAAAGCGTAAAACTAAATTAATTTTAACTCTTTCGAAAGAAAACAAAAATGTTTTTACTACTATTTAAATACGTGACTTCTAGTTTAAGAGTTCCGGACAAGTGCTAGTCGTACTTATACGACAAGTATTCGGTAATTGAATACTCGGCATGTGTATCAGACCCGATTACAATATTAGTTTACGCAAGAGTAACATTTTCCTTTTTTCTAAAAAAATAAGAAAAACAAATGCTCTAAAAGAAAAAAGGTTTTTTTTTTTTTTTTTTTTTTTTTTTTTTTTTTTTTAAAGTTAAATTAAATAAGGTCTTCTGATTTAAAATATTTCTGAAAAATTCATTTGCGAAAAAACTAACATTTTAAACGCTTTCATTGAACAGTTTCGATGAAAAGAAACAGTACTTAAAAAAAGCATTTATTTTTAATTAAACTATCCCTTAAATGGTAAATTACTCGTAAAACTAATTTTGTAATGGGAATACTTTTTTTTTTACTTAAGTATAGAACGATCACATACAAACACAATTTTGTTATTAAAATTCAGTTTATTTTAATTACACGCCTGAAAATAAAAATGCTTAAAATTTTAGGTTATGACCGTGACCGTCGAAACTGGCTTTTTATCTAACTTAAAGTTGCACTGAATCATGTGAGAACTGAAGTAAAATCTTGAAATGCGGATTGAACATAATTATTGAAAATATGTCTTTAAAAAACTTTTTCGGTAGACGCTCTTAAATGATATGCATATAAAATTTCAGTTTTTATTACCCGATCAACTAAAACGTCGATTCATGTGTGTTGCATCTTCAATCATCAAAATGAAGCACTGTATTTTTATTTGTTTAAATGCATGACGTTAACATTTTTTAAAATTGGGATGTTATACAAATAAGCATTTAATAGAACACAGCCTTAACCTAGAAAGATTATTCGTCCGATACTGATGAAATTGACAAATGATTTGTAGGGTTTATTAAAGCCTGGTTGTATAACCAAACTTTATTTTAAACATTTTAGTGTTGCAAGGTACTTGCCATAAAAGGATTATGTAATCGATAAAACATAAGAAATATTTTGGGCGAAAGTTATTTTTTTTTTTTTTTAATCTAAGCCTTTTACTAAGAAAGAGAGAGAGAGATCAAAAGAACACACACGTCAAGTACCTAATACTTCGAGTGTTTTCTTCTAGTTCTCTACCTCCCCCCCCCCCACCCCTCGAAACCTTCCATTCGAAAAAAAATCGAAAAATCTTAACGAAATAATTAAAAAAATAAAGAGAAAATTGTGCCAAATTTCCTAAAAACTAATTCAGATCAGAAGTTTTTTTTGCTATTTTTCGCACTACCATTATTGATTTCCAGAGAATGTTACTGCTTCGAACTTCAATTAGGTGTCAGAAGTTTTGAACTGTATTACTTACATATATTACTAAGTTTCTTTTAGGGTGTCCCAAAATATATATATATACTACTGTTTAACAGGTCATAACTTTTTGATTTTTCTCTCTTTTCAGGGTATCATTAATTGGAAATAATGAGTATACCACGATTAACTTAAAAAAAAAAAAAAAAAAAAAAAAAAAATATATATATATATATATATATATATTTAAAAATGATATTGGAAGTGTGAAAATGTAGCGAGGAAGTTCACACACAATATTTCATAGAATATTCTTTCCTTTCTCCAGGCCTAATCTCACTGGACTTTTACTTGTAAGAATACCTTTAAAGATAATTCCAGAAAACCGACGATATTGGGAGAATTCAAAACAGCAATGGACGATCCCCGCATTTTTTAAAAACAATTGAAATTAGTTTATATTTTCGAAGAATTTCTTCCTGATTCCAAATATTCTAACTAAAGTTCTTTAAAAATATTAGTTATTTAAATATTAAGAAAAGAAATAGCACTGAAACCCTGTCCGATTGCAATCATATTACAACGATCAGCTATAGCTGTGACGTCAAAACATCCATCCGTTTCTATGGTTATCGTGAGGTTTCTGCCAAATAGTTAGCGTTGGTTTGGTAGACAGTTGCCATATCCCGTACACGTTGATGGGATTAGCGAGAAACTTGCCAAACTGGTTTCCGCTACTGCGGTTCAAGCTAAGTTGTTTCAGATCTATAGTGACTTCGCATTCAATTCGAGCCGAATGAATCGTTTTTCCCGCGAAAACTAACAAGCGAACTTAGATTGCAAATTAAAAAAAAAAAAAAAAAAAAAAAAAAAAAAAAAAAACTCAGCGCAGTGAGCAGAAATTTTTGTGTTTAGGCCTTTTCGAAACATTTAAAATTGAATTAATAATAATAATAATAAAAAACAAAAAAACAAAAAACAAAAAAAAAAAAACCCGCGGGAATTGAAAATTGAGAGAAATGCGGTTGGACAGTTCATTTGCTGACCACACGATTTAATTGTGTTTCAGATTTTTTGGATGTTTCGCAATAACTTGCTTCATGGGTCTATTTAGTATTCAGGCCCTGCTACTGCCTGTTGATGCTCTTGGTCTTCCGGAACGTTGCCTGTAAACTATACACATCCTGAACAGTTCCATTCATTTCAAAGTTTTATCCGATTAATTGCAAGTCGTGTAGGTGGTTCTGCATGGAACTCCCTGCGATATTGTCTTTGTACTTCCTCTACATTTTCACACTTCCAATATCATTTTAAAATAAGTTTTCTCTTTTAAAAGTTCATCTTGGTCCACTCAATCGTTTCCAATTAATTACACCCTGAAAAGAACAAAAAATCAGAAAGTTATGACCCTTTAAGTAGTGTATCAGAGGCGGCCGCCGGTGGTCAAAAATGTTAGTGCTGACTGAACAGTGATTAATTTCCCTTCACTTCTCACATTCATTCACGAATGAAATTTTATAATCTTAATTACTCAAATTCAAAGTCTCCTTTCAATATTTATAGACTGAGAGGCGACTGCAATTTTAGGACCCCATCGAACATCATTCTGATTTTCTTATAGAAATTAGAGAAAAGTGAGTAGATTACGAATCCACTGGTCTGCCGTGGCAAAAATGGCCGAAATTGGTCAAAAATCGATTTTTTTTTTTTAAGTTGAACTAAATCCAATTGCCAAATGAGCCATAACTTGCCAAATAATGAGAATTTTTTTTTATTTGGTAACCCTCACTCTTTAACTATCAATTAAGAAGGTTGCAGACGATTCAGATATCTGGCGACGGTCTCCTTGCATCTATTAAAAGGGAGCCAAGTTGGCAATAAACATTACGTCACTGATGACGTAACTAATGTCGCCAATTTGGCTTACTTTTAAAAGATACAAGTTTTCCTAGCCAGAGATCAGAAATCGTTTGCGCTTTTTCTCATTGAAAATCAAAATGCAGGTTTGCCAGACGAAAAAGTTTGTTCACTTTTTGGCAAGTTATGACATATTTGGCAATCGGATTTTAGTTCAACTCATTCCAAGTCGATTTTTGATCAGTTTCGGCCATTTTTGCCACGACAGGACCAGTGGATTCCTAATCTACTCACTTTTCTCCAATCTCTATAAAAAATTCAGAATGATGTTCGATGGGGTCCAAAAAGTGCAGTCGCCTCTCGGACTATTACAAAATGATACGAGAAAGGGGAAAAAAAAAAAGAAAAAAAAAAAAATACTTCTTACTTATAAAAGGCTCCACGTTTCAAAATGGTTCAATTATAAGTTTTAGCATTAACTTAAGAAGTAACAAGAAAACACATGTGTAAACTCATCACAGAAACTGTTTCCGTTTGGTGGAGAAAATTCTAAGATATGCTCGTTTCTCTCTAACTCACACCACATCCTCACCCACTTACATACGAGCCAATCAGTACAACGAATTTACAAGCACGGCCAAAAGTCGCGAAATTCGTAAGGGCTGCATTCGGTACCACGGCATATACTCATATACATTTAGAGTGGAGAGATATTCCATACTAGCAGTTGTTTCCATAGCAACGGTGCAGCCTTTTTGAAACTTTCTCTCTCTGGCTGTACTCGCTCGATCATCGTCAGAAGTAGTTGATTTGAGCAGGTATTTTTCCTCATTTGTGCACTGAGCATTGCTATTTATCGGAATTTTTTTTACTTACCGTAGAAATTTCCGCTTGGTTGCAATTCTAATCTCTATTTAAGAAAATTAGCAAAATAAATAACCAAAGTTGACTAGCAATTAGCAAATTTTAATTTTAAACTAATTATTTTGATGCTGCCCGGCTGTACTTGTTGTACCCGACGAGGCACTACTGTAGTGTATAAATTTTTTGGAACACTTTGTACAATATTGAACGCATCTTTTGCAGACGTGAGGAGACGTAAAATCAAAATAAATTAAATTAAATCTTTTCGAACTTTCGCTGTTTTGACTTAGCCTTTATTTTCATATCGTCGCAAGTCGACATTTAAGATGAGTGTCTAGATATTTCCGGGTTTTTCTGAAGCCTTTTTCTTTGCGGTACTAACATTGTTCCTCAAAAACTAGTAAAGGGATTTAGATTTTCAAAAGAAATTTTTTAGTCAGGAAACGATTTTGTTATTCGTTTCGGTTTGGTCCTGTACCGACTTTGAAGGTTAACAATAATGTTAATATATTACATAATAATTTAATTGCAATCCTCACCTGTTTTAAGGTATATATTTGAAAGATATCTATTATATTGTTGCTGGTTGAAAAATGGCTGCCAATAGGTTATTATAATAACATATTTCATTGACATAATAAGAATATAGGACAGTTTTGTTAGATTTTTCAATAATTTCACAAGAGGCTCGTTTTTGGACAGTCGTTGATTTGTAAGCTGGCATAAATCCTCTTCATTTATTAAAGATTAAACAAAATACAGATATATAAATAAAACTTGAATACATTTAAGATCTTTTTTTCACCCCCATGGATTTTGAAAATTAAAAATAATGTAGTGAAAAGTGGTACGATTCATCCGAAATAGAATTAAGTTAGCGATTTTAAAATATTCAATGGAAAAAAAATTAATAGGAAACTATCATTTAAAATTTTATTAAGACATTTAAATTTAATTGAAAAATCAAAGTTAAAATAAAAATGAAAACTACCTATTATAGCATCTCCTTGATAGCCCTCTTCATCCCCCTAAAAATAATTCTGTCGGCGCTCATGAATTTGGATGACAACAGACTCCACATACATTTTCTAATAAACGAATAAACACAATACTTTGCATAAAATTAATTTTTATTTCATCGAATTGTTTTTATGTTTTTTCCTTGCATGATTTTGCATAGCGATAGAATTTTTGTTGACATACCTCAAATACTATTTGGAATAGAGTCATATCGAAATCAAACAAAATAAAAATGGCCGTTTTTAGCAATAACAGGAGAAGTGAAAAAATGTTTTCAAGACGAATTTTGTCTTTTTCTAAAAATTATAAGAACTGATTTGTAGGTAGCAATGAGTAGGAATGATATGAAATATAAACCAATTAAATCAGATGATGCCGTACTTTATTATTAGATAGTAGAAGAAAATATTTTTTCCCTTTTTTTAAAATTGTCACTGTTGTATAACATAAGGATGACGAAAAAACTCTCACAAAACTACAATGAATATTTTGTTCTTTTGTCTTCTCGCATCGAGTGTAAACACGTTTTAAATAACGAAATCAAGATCAAACTTCCCGTTCATTTTCTTTTCAAATCACGTTCCGTCTCTTTGCGCGGATTACAAAACCAGCGCTGATTTGTTTTGAACAATCGGCGCATGCGCATTAGCCATCCATGCCATGGCACTTATTTTACAATCGCAATGGCGAGACCTTGGAACATCTGGGCAAAGTGTGTGATTGCTGTTGTGATGTTCTCTTATCCTTGAGTGCCCGAGTTGGTTTAATGACATCCAAAATCTACCTCAATTATCACATGAACATTCCTTCACCAAGAAAAAGGATGCAACGATCTCTTCTGAAGACTGAATAATTCTTTTTCCCACAGCCAAAAACTCATCGCAATGGCTCTATCAGCTGGTGCCAAAACAATTTTGCTTGTTGCTATAGGACTGTTCATGGCTTTTATGGGGATATTTTCTTTTATTATGTTCCCGCGGATTTTGCAGTGGCAAGTGGAAGAGGTAAGGAGATGTAATATATTAATCTCTATAGCTCAATTAATTTTTATTACTTGTTAATTTACTTCCTGACCCTTATTTGAAGGTCCATGTGCGTTCTTTATATGTTTGTTTACATTGTGTATTGGCAAGTTTGAGTTGAGACATGGGAGGAGTAAAGTCACTGATCTCTAAATTGGAAGTAAACGCTCCTTATTTTTTAACTGCCTAGAAAGTAATTTAATATGAGCATGGTTTTAGATTATTGTTCAAAATATCTGAGCCTGCTCACATTTATTATAAAAATTTCTAAATTTATGTAGTTTTATTTTTAAGTTCGAAGTTGAGCATTATTTTCACGCACATTTTATGTGGATTGAATGTTATCTTTTTTATAATTCTTCAAGTTAGATAATTTATTAAATTTTATTTATGGTTATTTTTCTGTAATTTTTTTGTTAATCATATTTTAAAATTAATATTTTTTTTAAAACAAATTAAATTTTTAATGTCACTTAATTTTTTTTTCTAAAAACATTCAAATAAAAATTAATTTAAATAAAACATTTAAATTTAGGCCACACTTTTTTACGTATTTTAACTACAATTTTGCTTCCTTGTTTCTTATACTTTTTTTTCTTAAAAGGGCATTTGGTATAATTTTTCTTTTAAATTAATGTTGTTTGGGGACTTCTGTACACAGGTACCTTACACACTGTACACAGCAGGCGCGTAGCCAGGGGGTGGCTGATGGGGCTGCAGCCCCCCCCGAAATTTTCAAACCTCGAAAGTCAGAAATAGATCTATTTATGCTTGGATAATTAAAATTTGAAAATAACACAAGTTTTCGTTATTTTCTAATTTTTTGAAATTGTATATAAGCCCATCAATTCAAAACGAAATCATAAATATATTTGGAGAGCTCATACAATCCGAAATAGTTAAAAAAAGTATCAAATTCAGAGTTTTTTTCCATCATTGCCGACAAAACAACAGATATTTCTCAAATAGAACAACTGTCTTTATGCATAAGGTATATTGATGAAGCAACTGTACAAACTAGAGAAGATTTCCTTGCGTTTATTCCTGTCACTGATTTAACTGGTGCAGGTCTTACAGCTACAATTGTAGAAGACTTGCTAAAACTTGGCTTTGATTTAAAACAAGCTACGTAGCCAAGGATACGACGGGGCGTCAAACATGCATGGGCAATTTCGTGGTGTTCAAGCTATGGTGAGAGAAAATTACCCGAAAGCTGTATATACCCATTGAGTATCTCACTCTCTCAATCTCTGCATATCTGATGCAACGAAAGTTCAGGGCATCTGAAACGCCTTTGGTGTAATTTCAGAAATTTGCAGTTTCTTTCATAAATCTACAAAACGAACAGATATTCTGAAAACGAATATTAAAGACTTGAAACCCAACACAAAACAGATGAAACTTAAGACGTTATGTGAAATTCGTTGGATTTTACGTCATGAAGCCATTTTAATGTTCAAGGAGTTTTTAGAGCCAATCATCGCTTCGTTAGAGGAAATCGAGGGCCTCGCAACAGACGATTCGTCCAAGAAGCCAAACATTTTGTTGCAAAGCACATGCCAGTTTTCTTTTCTAGTATGTTTGTGCATCGCCAGTAAACTGCTCGGTTGCACATACAACCTATCCGAGTATCTGCAAAGTACTAACATTGACTTGGCCAGTGCTTTGGGTGAAGTCAGCAACATAACGACGATGTTGCAATAAATGAGAAACAACCATGTGGATAAGTTTAATTCTATATATAATGAAGCTGAAACCTTAGCTGAAAAACATAATATAGAAGTCAAAACACAAAGAGTGTGTAAAATCCAAAAGAATCGCCCAAATATAGCCTACAAAACAACTGAAGAATACTATAGAATAACAATTTTTACGCCCTACTTAGATGATATGATATCTTCATTAAATGAGCTCTTTTTGCCTCATAAAGAAACAATTTCTTCCTTGCAAAACCTTATTCCGCAACGCGCTGTTGGGAAGAGTTTTCAAGATATTGAACCATGCATCTCCTTTTATGAAGATGATCTTCCTACTTACAAAGATGTGATTGAAGGCAAATGGGAGCTGTAGAAAAGAAAGTGGATGTCGGTCGAAATGTTACCAAACTCAGCGATTTGGTCGCTGTATGAATGCGACCAAAACATCTTCCCCAGCGTATACGTTTTGCTCAAAATCCTATCCATTCTGCCAGTGTCAGCAGCCACAGCTGAGAGAAGTTTTTCTACTCTTCGGAGATTCAAAACTTATCTTAGAAGTACGACAAGCGAAAATCGCTTAACTGGACTGGCTTTGCTGAATATCCATAGGCAATGCTCAGTTTCAGACGAGATGGTCCTCAACAAATTTGCCAGCAGTGGAACTGTTAGAAAATTCAATTTAACTTTGTAATGCCTCTTAATTAAATGCAATTGTCCCATTATTAAACTTTATTTTAAATGTGATATTTCTTCTCGTTTCCTTATTTTAAAAAGCATTTTTATTGTGTTTCATTAAAGCATTCTTAATCAAGTATTATTCATGCATATTAACCCTTTGCACTCCAGGCCTTTTTCGCGCGGAGGAATCAGCAACTCGAGACATTCTAGGTTCGGCTGGTGTTTATGGATTTGCTTCATAGAAACTAAACACAGTCATTGGCCTTGCATTGAATTTCCGCATCACACCTAATGGTCCTCTCGTGGTTTGGCATCCAATTGTGTGGCGCCTGAAAGGCGCCACTGGAGTGCAAAGGGTTAATACTTAATGTCACGATTGTGAAAAGAAAGGATCATTTGATTATTACTACATTTAACGAATAAATTTTCTTTCCAGTCAACTCTATATGTGCTAAAAGTATTACAATCCCAAAAAGTGTTTATTTGTTTTTTAGTTTGATTAATTTTGATTTGTAAATTATTGAATGATAATTATTGTTTCCGAAGTTGACATTTATAATTTCTCAGCCCCTCCCGAAAAAAAATCCTGGCTACGCCCCTGGTACACAGGTACCTATATATATATATTTGAATGTTGTGTTGTCTTATTTTTTCTTGTCATGTTTGCCAACAATAATCCGTTTCACTTTATCTCTATCAGAATTTAGTCCTGTCACCAGAAGCCGAGCCATATGAATATTGGAAAGTAGTTCCTGTGCCAATATATGCTAGATTTTATTTTTTCAATATCACAAACACCCAAGATGTTCTGAATTTCAATGTAAAACCCCATTTGGTAGAGATGGGACCTTATACATTTCGGTATGTTTCGCTTTATTTATGCTGTTTTTTTAAATAAAAATTGAATCATTTTGAATTTTAGTATAAAGTTTAACCTTTATAATATTTACCTAACACATATTTCTTTATGAAAAACTAATTTGAAAGAATAAAAAATATTTATATATACCTATTCCTTATCTTCTCCTATCCTACTGCCAAGATAAATGTGCAAATTCCCTAAGAAATGGTATGTTCTTTGCTTAAGATAGCCTCTAATGTGATTATGTGATTAGAAAACACAGGCATATAAAGCAGGGATATTCTAAAAAAATATATTAATGTAACCCAAAAATGTTTAATGTAATGCAACATTAATTTTTTTTTAATTGAAAATACAACTTAATATCGTGCATTTGTCAATAAAAATGAGTACTCTTCCGTTAGTCAAGTACCAGTTGTCACCAGTGCCGACCAAACAATATAGTGGATAGCATACTAGCTTCTAGACGGCGAGGTTGCAGGTTCAAGTCCCATGTAAGGCATGGGTGTTTGTAAATGTATGTTGGCTTGTCAAATGACGAATATTTTTAACAGTATAGTGGTTAGCGTGCTAGCTTCTAGACCGCGAGGTTGCGGGTTCGAGTCCCATGTAAGGCATGGGTATTTGTAAATGTATGCTGGCTTGTCAAATGACGAATGTTTCGGCGCATTATAGCCCTCGTGTGGCTGATGGCGCCAGATAATCTGAAAATAACCAACCAGTTGTCACCAAGCCTAAATTTCTACTAATTTAAATCATGCATAAATGTATTTCTAAGCCTTCAATTTGGCTATTTTTATCTGATACCCACCTAATGGAATTGTACCAAAAAATCCTTTTGTAAGTACAAATGCATTGGTTAAATATCGTTTTCACAGCTTTCCTTTAAATGTTGAATAATCAAGTTTTTGTTGTAGTCTAGTCTACATTTGTTAACCAATTGGTGTGTCATATTTGCTAACTTTGTTATAGCTTCTAAATAATTAGTGCAGGTTTATAAAAATATTCTCGTGTGTTTTCCAAATTAATTTTTTTTTTTTTAGTTTTCTTGAAGTTTACATGTTATTGTGCTTTTAAACATCAATATAGAGATTCATTTGGTTAGGATATTATTGAAGCCATGTGTAACTATGAGCTATTGTTTTAACAATTAAGTTCAAAATATAATGATTGCAAGAACCAAATTTGAAAAATTGAAAGCTTATAAAATATTTCATCTTATTTCTCGATAAATTTAAACTGCAATATAATTGCATTGACCAGCTAAAGGCCCAACAATTCGTAGGCTTTTAATGTTGAAAATATCATTGTTGTGTTTTTTCGTATGTATGCATATGAGTACCATTTTTTTTTTTTGTAGAGAAACTCGAGAAAAGATCAACATCACATGGCATTCTAATGGAACAGTGTCATATTATCAAATTAAGCGATGGTTCTTTGAACCCAGTATGACTACAGGTTCTTTGGATGATCTTGTAACAAATGTCAATGTGCCTTTAGCGGTAAATTTTTCTGCATTCATTTTGTACATAAGCCTTGTTCAAATGTTTTACTTTTATTGAAAATGTGATGCTTAGTTTTTAGTTCTACTGTTTGATTTTACTGTTAAAAATTTATAAGCCTAATGTCAAAAGGTCTTCTCTTCCCCAACTATTTGCAAATTATGGTGTTGGCACCTATGTATTAATCAAGAGGTTTTCGCTATGATGTAATAGTCGCTAAATTGTATCTTGTATTCATTCTTTGCAATGTAAGAGTATCAACAAATCAAACCTTAAGAAGAAGTAAAAAACTATTTAAAATCTGTAGGAAAGTTGACGTCTCTTCACTTTTAAGACCTATTCAAAACTTTATACGATTGTTTTCTTTTGTGGTTTAAAACTTTATTCACAGACTTCCTGATAAGGTACATCCTTTAAAGTAATTTCCCATATATATGCTCTTAAACTGTCATATTTGGTGCCTAACATTTGATCTGAAGTTTCTTATGCTTTTCAAATATGATTTTTCTATGTCCTAAATATACTCTGTATAAAAAATTAAGAAACTATGTTCATTAAAACATACTCTATAAACAGGTGTAATTTAATTATTGCTGGTCTGCAATTCATTCTAATACCATTACTTTTTATTCATGATCTATGCAGAAGCTACCTTATAGTATTCCCGGTGGTTCGCTCTGTGAGCTCTACTTTGAAGAATAAGTCGATATTGCAGCAATTGTGACCTCTTGTTAATTGTCGGGTTACTTTGTGGAATTTTTTCAGGTTTCCTTCCATTTGTGATTAAAATACAAACATTTCCCTTTGAAAAACCTCCTAGTGGGTGATCTGCCTGCTTGATATTCAACCATTTCAAGGAAGTTTCGACACCACATTGCTCTAGTGTAGCTCTTCAGGGTTCCCACGGTCCTTGAAAGTCCTGGAAAGTCCTTGAATTTTTTTTGATGAAATTTGGTCCTTGAAAGTCCTTGAAAAAAGGATAAGGTCCTTGAATTTTTAAGTGACCAACAACAGTGGTGTAGTGTAAAATAAAAAGTTGTGGGAATGCTATGTTGCATCGTTACAAACGTATATATATTTTTCTGTGTGTGGGGGGGGGGGGGGGGGGAGAGTGAAAATGACAACTTTAAATAGTTTTGTTAATATTACTTTAACAATCTCAAAATAGCTCACGAGCACCTACAAAAATTAAAAGAAAAATAATAATAATTGTGTATTTCGACTTATTCTTTTATACAAATAATTTTTTTTAAACTATTAAGTTATATGGATTTAAAATAATTTGCTTTGTACAACCCATTTTAAAAGATTGTTTAACACTTTATAAGGATTATAACATATTTTCAAACATATTATTGACACAAATTTTTTAATTTTTTTTCCGAAATGTCAGAGATGCCTTACAGAGTGTCTACCGGTCACGAAAGTCACGAAAAAGTCGCGAAATCCAAAAACGGTCAAGAAAGTCACGAAAAAGTCAAGAAATCAGAGCGGAGGTCACGAAATTTTCACGCCGATTGCAAAACTGAAAAATTCGATAATTCCCTCAGAAAAATCGACAAAAAATTCGCCAACAAACAATTGCTGAAAAAGGCAATTTTTTCCCCAAAATGACGCGAAATTTTTATGAACGTATAGAGTTTATTGCAACCATTCCTTTCACTAAAAGCGGCCTTTATCAGCCCATCATGTAAGCGGCAGAATTTTTTTTTTTTTTTTAAATTTATAAATACTCGGGATTCCGTAGTTTATTTTTGTTAAATGTGGTCTAAATTTGAATGTTAAATATAGTTTGTGAAGTTTAAATATTCGTAGAACTATAATGTGTGGAGCACTTCTGCGGTTATGCAAGTTTGAAGGAGGAGTTTCGTAACTTTTTATAGTTGTATTTTCGACACGAAAAGTTACGATAAAAATCTGCGAATCGGCAAGAACATTTTATTAACTTATTTATTAAATATTAATCAGCAAGAATCACGAAAAAAAATATATAATAGGTGAAAAAATGTCCCTGAAACTTTTGCCGATCGCTAGGCCTAACAGCACTTTGTGTGTTATTTTATAACACTACGTCGTAATTTTTAATTGAGTTGCCGTTATTATCGCAATAAATTCCTGTACTAAAATTACTTATGTAATAAATTGTGCGTTTTTTATTTTTTAAAGTAATTTATTTCACGAGGAATAAGAACCTACGATGCAATGTCCCTTCGATTATTTTACGGACTTCCCGCACTTTTGAATCTCGAAGCAAATTTAAAAATTCATCTCGGAATATTTTATTCTATTAAAGATTATTTTATTTAATTTACTTTTTGCTTTAAAGTATTAAATTAAGTTCAGAAATAATTATTTGAAAGCAACGACACAGCGGAGTCGAACGGACTTCCGGTTTTCTTCAAATCGCGGCATGATTACCGTGCTTTCGCCGAAAGTCAGTTGTTATCCCTTTTGTTTAAGACATTATTTTTTTTTATTCATTCCCTAGCATATAAGTTGACCCCCTACATTTTAGTGAACATTTTAGCCCACATTCTCGACTTTCATGCGAGTATATATACGGTATATTGTCAGGAAATATAAACGGACAATCTTGTTGGCCCTCAAACCTATTGTTGGTTGTTGATGTACTTTTCGAGAAAATTAGATGGAATCCGATATAGATCTAGCAAAGTGGTTAATGCCTGCGTTACTGGCCAAATATAAAGGATATTGTATATTTTGCAAATCAAAATTTGATGTCAGTCATAGTGAAATGGGGTTGGTGAAATCTCATCAAAAATACATCAAGACTTAGCCTGTGTAATTTTAACAGGCAAGCAAAGAATGCTTAATTTTCAGTCTTTGTCATCACATGTAATTCCATCCAATAATGCAACTAATAGCATCCTATTACCAACCCAAGAAAATTTTATTGTTGCTGAAGCAAGCAAACAATGTGAAGCAACTGTAAACACTTTGACTTGGTCAGATTTTTCATCTACTATGAGTTCTTTTTACAATCATTAATGAACAAGTTATATGGGCATTAAACCGAGTAATATGTCACACTTCTGACAGAAGCACATGTAAAGGAAGTGAATTGTTTACTGCTATGTTCCTATAGGAGGAGGAAGTTCAGTCATTAGATATTGAGATTGCTAAAATGAAAAAAAAAAAAAAAATATGCTGAAATTGGTGTTGCTTAGTGTTATCATTCACAATACTAAATTTTATGATATAATGTTTTATTGTTCTTGCTATTTTCTTTCACGTGGATTTCTCTAATTTTCTAGTGTGATTAAAACAGAATTTTATGCATTTCAGTGAGTTTTTGTCAGCAAATTAATGCAGCAACCATTGTTATAGTGGTAATATATTTCATACATTTCTATCCGATAGAAGAAGAAAAACGTTTTTTTTTGGGGGGGGGGGGGGGACAATTTTTTTTATATAACTGCACGAAAAATCTACTGTACGAACATTCATAGTTGTGGCTTCAATATAGGTCAAATTTGTTGTATTGTATCTCTGATTGTTGTCTTTTTAAAAGTATTAAGTTTTTATGGTTTGCCTTTGTAATTTTTTTTTGACAAATTGATTATTTAAACGGTTGCAAAATTTTTTGAAAAGGTCAAGAAATTTTCTTCCGAGGTCAAGAAAAGTCAAGAAATTGTATTTGACAAAGTTGGTAGACACCCTGCCTTACATGCAATGGGTTCGGATAAATTCCCAGATTCTGTAGCTCCTCAAAATCTGTTTTCAAAATGAATGAAATAGATTGTGATTGTTGATTGAAAGTTCTATGGCTTTTCTCCTTCTCAAAAAGAAAATGTAGAGAAGTTTATCTTTCTTGATAGATCCTTCCTTTCCTTTTCCAAATGTGCTCCATAATTAATAAAATAATTGAAAAATTCAAATTCATCAGTCGATTTAAAATTTCTTGATAAAATATTAATTTGTGTACCATCTCAATCATCTCGTAATTTTAAGCGGGATATTTCAATGTAGACTCATTACTTGCCAGATTTGTTTGGGACATTCCTGTTATTTTTATCTGATCCAGTTCGATTTTGTCATCTCGACAGTGGTGACGGTTAGGTGACAATAATAGTCAAAAATGGATATAAATCGAGGAGAGAGAGGACAAACTGCAAAGGAGGAGAAAGTAAATTGCAAAATATATATGATATGGCCATCAAAATCACTAGATTTTAAAAAAGATCGGGGAAATTTCCTCTCCTTATTGACGCCACTGTATGATTTTTTTTTTTTTTTAAGAACTGCTGCTACATTTTTGGAATAAATTCTGAAATAACTGTAAGTGTAAAACTTTCCCTTTCTCAAACCGAAAAGAAATTTAATTTTACATTTTAAAGTACATCTGAATTATTTCCTTACTTCTTCGCAGCCCAATTTCAATGTATTATACCCATTTGCAAAACCATTAGCACTTTTATATTAAGGAAAATCAAATATAAAGGACCAGCCTAGGAGTAAAATGCTATGTGTGCAAGAATGAGTTTTGGTGCCCCTTACAATGAAAATGGGTATAGAAAACACTCCAAAAATAGTAAGAGTGCTCTATATGGTATGGGTGCAAATTATTAAAATCGTAGCATTTTCTGCACTAATCATTATTTTAAGTCAGCTTTTATTAAGGAACCCACGGATTCAACTTTTTTTTTTTTATAAAAAATTGTAATAAAATTATTTTCGTAAGAATTTAATAAAATACATGTTATTAAAATTACTGATTTTTGCTACGTATTACTTTTTTTAGTAGTCCTCTGCTCTTAACGCAAGCCTTGGAACTCCTTTGCAACCCTGGGTTGTGAAGGGCTGCAATTCGGCTAATGTAGCATTGTCAGTACTGCCAAGTTAAAGTGAAACAAAGTTAACAACTGTTCAGTTCTGTCACAACAATGTAGCGGAGCGCTTGAAGCCAGTCTCTTTACTGTACGTTCAAGCAACATTTTATTTGTTGAACTAAACATATTCAAATTCACAAACATTCAAAAGCGAAGTTAATATAAAGGATTTAAAAATCAATACTATTTTGAACACATTTTTTCATGTTCAAACAAGTTATCAGTTTGATTTTCCCAAAATCTGGGAATAAAATAAATATTTCCCAATATCTAACAAAATATAAATACATAATTCCGTTATCTCAAAACACCTTAAAGGCTAATACAAAATATCAACATTCTGCTCTTACCTATCTGGATTTTTAGCACTAACCAGTTTATTCCGTCAGAACCGCAGGTTTGCTCTACTTTTTTGGATTGTAATAAACCCCATCTTTTATTGTCATTTGTTTTTTTCTCTTGAACGAATTCATTTCTTAGGTACGTTAAGAGGTTTACAAATAATTTATTAAATACGTGATATAAAAATAAAAAAATAAAAAGTTACATAACTTTTGTTGATAAATCAGTTAGCTTTCCCGTTAAAATTAGAGGCAAAATATTCTTCAAGGAAAGGGCGGAAAGAACTGAATGTGCTAGGTCACAGTTTTGTTCTGTAAAAATGTAGATATTTGGCGTGAATTTGTGTATCGAAGTTTTAGACTGTATATACGACGAACCATACAAATTTGACATCTGGAATTCTTCCACAAATACAGATCATTCGTTGAAGAGGATAATTGCTATTGAATGAATCGTAGCTAGATGTAAACATATATGTCAGTTCATTTCTAATGAAGGAGAATTCTTGGAATTTAAATGGCCATGTGTGGGTTGCCGCACCTCTTTCAAGTGTTTTACAAAAACTAGAACTTGCCTGCTCAGCTCTGACGTTGTGGATCCCAGACGAAAGCAAGTTCCCACGAAATGACTTTTTGTTTGCTTACTTGGCTTTGAGCTCAGTATTACGTAAAGAGAAAAAAAAATACAAATTAAAACATTTTTAGATGAGGGAATGTTATTCCGCCTTCTATAAAGGTAAAGTATCGCCGTTGCCTCATGTTCCCACTCCACTACACCCCTGACCACCGATAATCTCCGTTTTGTAGTTTTACGTCTGATATATTTAAAATTATGGTCCTTAAATTTTTCTAAAAAGGTCCTTGAATTTTCTTAAAATGGTCCTTGAAAGTCCTTGAATTTTTTTCTTTAATAAGAGTGGGAACCCTGCTCTTGCATTATTGTTTAAACCCACCATTCAATAGCCTTTTAGTGACATTGACTTCTCAATTATTTTTGTGTGTGTCTGTTTTCGATATGTAATAGTTTCTTTTTAACTAAAGTGTTTTTGAATAAGTACTCAGTAATTACTATTTAACAATTTTATGTCATCTAAGCATATACATAAAAATAAATGTACTTGGTACAATGTTATAACGAGCATAGAACCGTTTAATTTCTAAATTACTCTTATGGAGGGAAAAATTGTTGTATAATATACATGTAATGAAGTATTTATAAAAAAATGATATTTATACCAAAGTTGAGCTTTTTAAGGAAATTTATTCTTAAATTTAAACTTTTTTATGATCTATTCATTAGAATAAGGATGTTTTTTATGTTATATTTGTTAATGTTACTTTTTTCTTTGTAGACTGCTGTGAATCAAGGAGTAAGATCTGGAGACAGTTTTTTCATCAGTGGAATTGATGCAATTTTGGCCCATACAAAAAGTACTATATTTGTGACTAAATCTGTTAGATCTTTGTTATTTGAAGGTTATGAAGAGGAAATTTTAAATACTGCCAAAGATATAGGAATCATAGTTCCTTATGACAAATTTGGATGGTTCTACCCGGCAAGTAAATACTTTATGTTTAATGTAGTTAAAAAAAATTGCACCTATTAGAAACATAATGTCTTAAATTTGCTTGAGTGCTATTTTTCAGAATCCTTTGTCTTTTTAGTGTGTTATTTTATACTTAATTTTAACCTGCATGTATTTAAGTGTTAATTTATTTACTTAGTCAAAGTGTTGTATATTGTTTTGAAACTGCTAGTATTAATTTGCAGGGTTCATACACCTCAGTGAGAACAGAGAAAACCTGGAAAATTTAGTGAACATAAATCAGCCTTAAAATCTCAGGGAATTCTCAGGGAAAAAAGAAATATCCCTCCTAAAACCTGAAAAAGTAATTTTTACTCAGGAAAAAACAACAACATACTCTTTGGTGCTATTTGTTTAACCTTAACTCGAGGACTTAAAGTTACAGAATTATTTAATAACATAGACATGAGGAAAATTATTTTTATAGAAAAAAGACTTTTTTCATGTCATGGGAAGAATTTGTGTAATCGAAGTTTGACTATTTTTATATGGCTTGTTAAAGTAATTAAAATAACAAATAATTAACTCCGCGATGGAATACATGACTCTGGAAATCTTGGGGAATTTTTTTCTGAAAATGAGTATGAACCCTGAATTTGGTTTAAATAGATATCTAGCTTTTATCTTTTATCTAAATATTCACTAGTAGCAAAAGTTAATTTCTTTATTTTTAAAAAATAAATTTTAAGAGATTGTTTTTATTGTACAATATCTTTCAATCCTTGGATGCCTTGTATACATTTCGATTACACAAGTATTTTTTCTTTTGATTTCATTTAATTGATAAAGAAAGTAAAAGCTTTGATATTTTTCTCACCATTGTGAATGAAAGATTTTATCTACTATTTATGACTGATATGACTGTCTGTTATGCATAATCTATTAGTAGATAAAGGTTGAAACAAAAAGATTAAATATTAATTTTCAGTCTGGTTCAATTAATACTGTGTTTCCTTTAAATAAAAAAATTATATGTTTTTGCTGGTTTTAGAAATTAAAATACATTATTTTTTTTCAGATATTAATTAATTGAAATTTCGTATAAATTGCATGTTTATAAGAAAAAATTAATGAAATTATTGCAAAACATTTCGAAATTACTGAACCCATTATGCTTCAATAGAAATTTAAAACTTTATATATTTTATTTGGTAGTCACCCTAATGTCACTGTCGCATACATGCTGAATGTACACTTGAAGTGATGTGCAATTTAATTAGTTACTGATTTCTATTGCAAGGAGTTATTGAAAATGAAAGTACAGTAAGAATTTAAATAATGTTAGGCTTTAAAATTAATTCTAACTAGTAAAACAAGTATATTTTACCATTTGATTATAAATATATGATGCTGTTTTGGTCATTAATGCATACTTTATTTCTAGCTAGTAATTTTGTGTATTTTTTTTCCCCATAAAAAGTCATTTATATTTCTTTTCCATTTATAATAAGATTTTTTTTCAATATAGAGAGTTTAATAGATTATGTGTCAACTGTGTTATGAAGTTTAAACTTTATTACTTTAGTAAATAATGGTTGTTCTAATGTTAATATACTTTTATAGAAAAATAACAGTGATGATGGCGAGTATACAATCTTCACCGGAAAATCTGATTTCGAGAAATATGGTTTTGTGAACTTGTGGAAAGGCAAAAGGTTAGAATCCAATTATGTATATAATAATTTTATAACTACTGTGTGAAGTGTATATAATGATAGTTCTTTTTTTTTTTTTTTTTTTTTTTTTTTTGTAATTGTCTTGATCATCTTTTAAAAAAATAGTTATCTGGACTGACTGAATTTTCTTTCCTAAAATATTTTAATAGGGAAGAAAGATTAAGTTAAAAGCAATGAAAATTTAGTGTGTTTGTTGGTCTTGAAGTAAAATAAATTATTTATCTTGGTGACGGTGTTGGCAACAAAAATGGTTGTTAATTTCTATTTTTGGTTAAGAATTCTGGCTTTGTACATGACAGATAAGTAGTCTTAGCTTTTTGTATAAACTTCTGCATTGTATAAGAGTTGAAGCTAAAATTAAGAATTTTTTTAATTAAAGTTTATTGTAAGTCTGAATATTTTTTGGAAATGAAAAATAAATTGAAACTAAGGATTTTTTAATCACATTTTCATTACTGTAAAGTGTTTTTACCAACTATTCTTCATTGTTACTGTTTAAAAAAAATTAATATCCTGATATTTGAGTTTCCATACTCTTATACCTTCATGGAATTTAGTTTGAACCCAATTGCCCTCTGAACTGCTTACACTTTTCTCTTTTTAATTTATATATATATATATACATATTTTTACTGGATTCTCTGTTCAGAAGCAAAATACTTGCCTAACATGTAAGAGGTCTCGAGATAACACTTGCTGCTTGCAATATCTGTTGCCATAGTGTATTGGCAGCAATTGTTACTTGTAGTCTTCCATTGATGATAGGTTGTCAAGTGGGTTTTCCAGAGTTTTATTCATTCAAGGGGCAAAGGCAAGGCAGTTTCCATCTGAAAAACCTCCTGGAAGGCATCCCTTACCCCCTCTCTTGGAACTCGGGCTGTTCTCAGTTTTCCAGTTCTTGTTCTAAGGATGTTCT
The DNA here is from genome assembly GCA_963978545.1 of Linyphia triangularis. Lineage (NCBI taxonomy): Eukaryota > Metazoa > Arthropoda > Arachnida > Araneae > Linyphiidae > Linyphia > Linyphia triangularis. Next base: position 47,816,899 of record OZ021729.1, on the reverse strand, counting down.
AACATAAAAGCATAGGTGGGACAGGGGCTGTTATCAATGAGTTCAACTGAAAAACAATTAATGTTTGTACACTTAGTATGATTCATGTATGAAATAATGAGTAGAAATGTTTTATTTTCAGTTTACTGTCTGGAAGGCATGCACCATGCGATCAAATTGCTGGAACAGGTAATTTTTATTTCTTATTAAGAAATTTAATGTTTAATAATTTATTACGAGAGTATATTTTTAGGGAAAGTATATTTTTAGTGTTGAGAGTATTTTTTGTATCTAAATTATACTTAACAACATACAGAGGATAAAAGTTAGCAATATTCAACATATTTCTGTTTTGCATAAAATGTACAGAATTGGATAGAAATAGCAATATTTGCAGTTCATGCTCTTATTTATTGCTTAAAATCAATCAAATATTTCATTGGCTATAATTTTGTAATTAAAATCAGGTTGTAATGGCTAGAAAATCGCTATTAAAATAGTTTTATGAGCATTGTAACTTTTTAGGATATAATTATCATTTCATTTTTTGTAAGTTTATTCAAGAATTGAGATACTTTTGAATACTGACTTTAATGGATAATTCCCACATTTTTTCAAAACAAGGGAAATTAATTTATATTTATGAAGAATTTCTTTCCGATTCCAAATATTCAAAAGAAAGTTCTTTAAAAAAATTAGTTATTTAAATGTTAAGAAAAGAAAACGCGCAAAACCTCCTCAAACTACGATCCCACCAAAAATGACCAGCTATCGACTGTGACATTGCAACATCCTTCCATTAACTCGAGGGGCATGTGATATCATAAGACCAATTATTCGCTACGCTGCCAGCCAAAATCAGCCCTTTTCACCACGATGTCGAAGTTTGATCAATAAGAGCCCTTAATAAATAAAAACTACAATTTTAACTAAGTTGAATTATATTTCAGAATGTCTAAAATCTATTTAGAACGTCTGTTTAATGAATTAGTCGATTGAAACTTCATTATTTACTGTTTAATTCCAATGCTGTTGCAAATTCCCATTGAACCTTGTTTTTTCAAGTCAGTTTTTGCCAGCCTAGAATGTCTAGGAACCGGTTTTTATCCCCCCCGAGTTGCTTTGTTGGTAAGTTGTTTTGGATGAAGTGACGTCATGCTTTGTTTTCCCACCAAAATCTGAGAGGCGAACTTAAATTGTAAATTAAACAAGAAAAAAAAGTCTGGAGAATTGAAATTTTTTTGTTTATGGCCTTTTAAAAACATTTAGAATTGAATGATAATAAAAAAATGCTAGAATTGTCCATTGAATGAAACTCTAACTATTAAATTAAAATACTTATATTCTTAATAAGTTATAACTTTACTTATAACAATATTACTATATTCATCCATTGAGAAGTATTAAATGCTATAATGTGTGTTTATTGTTAAAAGTATTTTTCTTTTATACATTCAAAATGTAACATTTATAAATCTGTACTTTAGTAAAGAATTTGAACTTGAACATAATTTTTCAGTTGTTTATTTTCAGTATTTTAATTTGCATTTAATTTGTATTTGTAATTTTAATTAGTATTTTTATCTTTTATTCTTGAATATTATTAGAGATAACTCAGATTTTTTTTCCTTTCCAGCTGGAGATATGTGGCCTCCTTTTAGAAACGACAAAAGCCAAAAACTGGAGCTTTTTGTGGGTGATATATGCAGGTAAGCTCATATTATAATATTGTTTAAATTTTTTCTATAAATTTAGTAAATAGCTATAAAGAAATGTTTTTTTTTTTGTTTTTTTTTTAAAATCTTTTTCGATTTGCATGTATTTGAAACTTTTTCAAGCTTTTCTTTTGTTCTTAGAGGGAGTGTGAAAAGGAAGTGAAATAAATATTGACATCTTTGGTTTCACTTATTTAAATGCCCTAATTAACTTCACGAAAATGTCATTTTTTTAAAAATGTGTTTTTTCTTTTGTGTACATTTTTTGTGTTATTATGTTTAACCTTGATATTTGCAGTAATTGACCTATTAGTAAATGTTCCGAGCCTCCTTTTTTACTAATGCGAGTTTTCTTTTTTCTTTTATACTTACAACTTTTATACTTTAGGACTAGCTATGTGGCAAAAGCTCCGTATTTGAGCTATACACAAATAAACACTAATTGGTTGTAAAATTATTTATCCAAACGTGGACCTGTTCTGTTCCATGTTCTCCTCAATGCCAACTTAACTCCTTCAAGTATAGATGCATAAAGACTTATTTTTTAAAAACTTTTATAAAATATTGCATGTATCTTAGTATGTGATGTTAGGAGATTGTTACGTATCAATTTTAAAACATTCTTTAAAAAAATAATGTGTATCTGTTTAATAATGAAACTAAGTAGGCAAAAATAAATTTTTTGATTGATAAGGTAATCAAGGCTGTTTCTAATCACAACTAATCTTTTTGTGATAATTTAGTTAAACTTTTATAATATTGTTCCCTCTCCTTTTTTAGATACAAGATGAATTGTTTTCTATAACTCAAATTAAACTGTACAGAAATTTTAATCAATTATATAATATTCAAATAACAACAGTATTTAAATATTTCAGCACTCTAAGATTGAGCTATCTTAGTGAGGTAGAAGTGAATGAAATAGAAGCGTACAGATACTGGCTGGATGAGGCAGCTTTTGACAATGGAAAGTACGAACAGAAGAATTCTTGCTTTTGTGATGATTCATGCATGCCTGCAGGAGCTTTAGATATTGAAACATGTCAACATGGTTCGTTATTTGAATTGTTTAACTCTTGAAAAGGACAAGTATAACTTTAATGTTTAGTATATTTGTTATTTTCATACTATTAGTATCAAGTTCAAGAAAATTTATATTAGAATAGCACCTGTCATATTTTTTGTCGAAGTTGTTGTGGTCATTCCTTCCCACTTTCGTGTAAACTAAAATAGTTACTATAGCATTATTTTGGGTCTTTGTAGTCTTTACTTGCTTTTAGTAACATCGTAGCAGCCATAATGGATGCAGGAATTTGGTTCCAGTATAGAAGCTTACAAATCAAATGTTAATTAAAAGAAAATACTTGATTTATTATATATTTTACTTTCAAAAATGTTTAAGAACTTATTTTGTTATCCTTCCCCAATCCCACACAGATGTATGATCTTCAATCCAGATTGCGTACTTTTCCTTGGTTATCCGTGATGGATATTTGCTGTGAGGCATAATCCTTCGCAAATGTTATGTCTTGATTCACGCATTCAAAAAAATGTGCGATTTTCAGTTCTCTTAACCAAAACACAAATAAAAAGTTATTCAAATAGATTAAATGTAACTATACTAAATTCATACTAAAAGCAAACTAAATTTTACATGGTATATAATGGTTAAGATTTTACAGTTTTTACAGAGTTGTACCAGGTGAACTATTAAATACGAAATTTTATTTTGTGCCATTTACAAACATTTATTTTTGCATACTTAATGTGATGTAACTAGAATATTTCCAAAATATATTTCCTTAAATAATCGTCTGTGAATATTTTATTAAGGCCTCAAAATCAATGTTATAATAAACATATTTTAATATACAAATCAATATTTGAAATAGCATATAATGTGATGATTCAAATATTTGGATATGAGGTATGAGAGTACTTTGTAACAAATATAAAATGAAATGTTAATAGCCAAATTTAGTAGCCACATCTCTTGATTTGAACTTTCTGCACTTGAATTAGCTTTTATATATTTTTAATTAGTATAGTTAAAGGTTTTTTATATAGTATATTAATTGTGTTGTATGAATTCAGTTCTGGTAACTAATTTTCTAACCTTTCTCTGCTAGGAGCTCCAGCAATTGTATCATTTCCACATTTTCTAAATGCTGACAAAGTTTATAGAGACAAAATGGATGGTTTAAATCCAGATCCTGACCGTCATAGATTTATTATTGATCTGGAACCTGTAAGTTATCTTTTATTTTTGAGTTTTAAAATATTCTTTGTTATATTTTAGTTATGCTTTTGGAAAAAATTAAATACTTATTGTAAATTACTGATTAGGTTCATATCAAGAACAACAGCTGACTGTAAATATTTTTTTGTAAACCTCCTAATAGTCAATTCTTTTAAGTTGGACTCTTAAATCAAATTAATTTGACCATTATAAAATATTCAATGCAGAAATAAGTTAAATCTTAAGTACTATTTATCAATACAGAAGGTCATTCACACTTTATGGAGACAGTTTTATATAACTAAGCTAAGTATAGCTATGTATAAATGCTGTATTTTTGCATTGATTTGCTTTCATTTGATAGCCATGGTTCTTGATAACAGCTCTAGCTCAAATTTTCCCATGATAGTAAGCTTTTTCTTAGTATTGTCTTGTCAATTTTATCCCATTCCGTCTTGGACCATTTTCCAAAATCTGTTCAGTGATCTTGGATGCTATTTTCCTAAGGCTTATTTTAATAAACCGAAAGTGCATAAGTTCACTGGAGAAGCATCAAATTATTTTACGGGTGTTTCATTAAATGGAATGTAAATTGTTCCTGTTTTTAGTTTTTTCTTTGCTAAAAAAAGTGGCAGTTGATATAGACATGTGACTATAGGCTTTGTTCATATGAAACTTAACTTTATCAATGTATTTTCCATATAAGGCTGGAATTTATTCTTCAAAAATTGGTTCTAAAATATTCTGCTGATACTAGACTGAATCGTTTTGACTTTACTTGAGGCTTTTTTGGTTTTTAATTTGCTGTTGTAACAAAATCCTGCAACTACCATGAATCCCTTTGGGAACTTTTTCGTACACTGACAGAATTTCGTATGCTCATTCCTGTCAGTTGAGCAATAGGAAATGTATATTTTTTATTACAGTCACTAAAATATACCCATGCCTTATCGAGTGTTACCACAAATTTCCTTTTTTTTTAACAGTTAGATGTTTTCCATTTAATTTTCTACTGTTTGCTTTTCTTTCAACAATATTCTTTGGCAAAAGCAGATGAACTTAAAGTTTAAACCTCTTTTTTAACTTCAAGTTTTTATGAATGATTTTACTTACTGTGCGAAAAGGCATTCTTAGTTTTAATGCAATAAATGTTTGAGTTGACAGATTTTCTTTTTAGATCAGGGTTTTGTTTTTGTAATATTTGCCTGCATTCAAGCAATGTTGGGGTGAGGTTTCACTGCCATGTTTTCTTTTTTACTTTCAGTTAGACTATTATTTTCTTTTCAAATTTAATATATTATAAGTACCTTCTTTTTTTTAAAGTAACAACTGCAATTTTTTTACTGCTTTAAAATTTGTTGATTAGGATATCTCTCCTTAGAAAGCGCAGTTACATAACCATCAAGCCATTATAAATTTTAGGAGCCCTTTTCAAAATAAATATTTTATTTTACCTTCCAATAAAAAGAGAAGAGTAGCAAACAATTAGTCTGAAATTAGCAAATTTTTTTTCTTAAAATGCTAAAGAGAAGTATAAATTACAAAATCGTTTCCATAAAATGTAAACGACCTTCTGTACTATTTTAGATTATGCACTTCTTCAAAAGGCAGGGAATGGTGCGTGCTCCTATTTATATAATTTATTATATATACAGGGTTTCCGCGCATATGGAAAGTCAGGGAAAATCATGGAAAGTCATGAATTTAGACATAGGGTCAATTTTGTCATGGAAAGTCATGGATTTTGAACAAAAAAAGCCTAAAAGTCATGGAAAAACAGTGAATTGCATGGATTCCATGCATCCATTCTATGACGTCACAAACACCATGATCGCATTCGTTGTTACTTCGACGATTCATAGATTCATCTGCGTTTTTATTTACTTTATTGATAGAAACAATGGTTACAGTTAAAAACTCCGGCCAATGAAAAGAATTTCTGAACTCCAAACTTATGACATCACACAAGTAGGTCTCGGTGAAAAAAAAATTCATAATGTAAGAACTGAAATAAATTAATTTCATAATCTTTACTTTTGGTTTGACTCCGTATGCTACTGGTTTACATTGTTCATACCAAAACATTTGATTTTTGATTATTTAATTTACTTATATTTTCTTATTCCTTCTTCAAATATTTACTTATTATTAAAGATTGATTAGCTTTTTTAACATCTGAAATATCAAAGAATGGAAAATTATTTTTCGCTGTTTCTTCTGGTTTCGACGTATCGTCGTTACTGATTATTTGGTGAGTACCTATTCCTCTGCATTTATTGGAAAAGTCTCTTGCAGATATCTAGGGTGGCGACAGAACAGGGAATTTCACTATTCTGGAAAAATTAAGGAATTGCATAAAATTTGAACTAGCTAACGCGCTTCATTCCATAAATATGGAATGTATTGAACTTCTGAAATCAAAGCCACGGAGATCTATGTTCTTCTCTGCCATTTTTATCGGACGAAGGCTACGGAAACAGAAAGGACGGTGAACGAAAATTAATGTTTGGGGGTAGCGGTAAGATGTAGCGGCAAAATGTTTCACCCAGACGCTCATGTTCATCATTGCCGGCCGGACCCATACTTCCGTTGTAATCAATGTACGCATTAACGCAAGCGGTGCCGCTCCTTTGTTCTGCCGACAGTCGCTTACACTTGCCGTTCGTATAACTTCAATCTGACTTAATCCTTTACTAGCATGATTATTTTTAAACTTATTTTTTGTCAACAGTATGTATGAGAACCCTAATTATTTACGTATTATTTCTGTTAGATTTTTAGTTATTCTATAACTTAGCAGCGCGGCAGCTCGCATCCATATTGTTAAAAAGAAATTCTTCAACTTCAATCTAACTGCATCCTTTACAAACATGAATATTTTTCTTCTTGCCTTGTGTTTTCTGTTAACAGAATATATTAGAAGCCTAAATTCCTTAATATTTCAAATTGATTCCATCAGATTTTTTTTTCGGTTTTATTTACCCTTAATAGCTCTGTTACACACCTCGCTCTGTTTTAAACACCTTTACTGTATTATTTTCCTATGCTTAGTTTACTTACATGAAACGAGGATTTTTTACTCAATATAAAACTTATAGTAATCATTTTACAATCGTATACAATAATTTATTTACTAGGTTGCGTTAGTAAAATAATAAAATTCTCGAGTCAGGTTCAATGTTTTTAATGTGATTTCTTGAGTCATGGAAAATCATGAAAAGTCAGGGATTTGGGACATTTAAGATTGGCAGAAACCCTGTATATACCAATATATTTTATGTACAATTATTATACATTTTATGCATATCAACTGTTTTATGCAACACAGGTAAGCGACTAAGTGTTCAAAATTGAGTTTTTGATATTGTTGAATTCCACTTGTCAATATCATTGTTAAGGATTTTATTCCAATTCCATTATTTCACGAGTTATTTTCCAAACAGTTGAACACCTTACAAACTGCAAAGAATTCTCCAAGTATTTTCCTGATCTTCAGATGATCATTGCTTACCTCGTATTTGCATAAAGCCACCCAATTATTTTTATATACAGTTAATATATGTAATAAATATTTATTATACATTATGTGCTACTATATTACCATTATAATTTATTTCATATAGTAATATACTTTTTTTGTATCATTTATTTGATTTAAATAAAATTACCAAAATTGTAAAAACAAAATAATTTAAATACAACTAATTTGTCTTTTCCAGAAACTAGGCATTCCTATAAACGTGGATGCACGATTGCAGATAAATGTTGCTATTCCTAATTGTGATGAAATTGAGTAAGTATTAATTTTAAATACCTCCCATGTTTTTAATTTATTTGATACTTGTTTATGTATTTTTCTTTGTATAAATTTTCGACTATTTCTTAGTTTTTGGTATTAAGACATGACAAATCAATTTTTGTTTCATATGTCTTTACTAGTTCGTTTCGACCATTTTTTTTTGTTCAACCTCAATGAATTTTTCCATTATAATTTTTGTTAACTTAATTTTTTTAACCACATATTGGGAAACCAGTAAAACTATGATTTGTGTCACTATTGAGTGTATTTGATGGTTTATAAAGTAAGTTAATGATATCTAAAGCCATATGGTATATGGGCAGTTAAATTTGTAGAATATAACTTTGAGTTTTAAGTACAATTCTAGATCTATGTCAAATTATAGTTCTATATAGTTTTAAGTAGAACTCTAGAGAAGGCAGAAGACAAACTTAATAAACAGACTGGAATAAGTCAATGTACTAATGACCATGCTCGTACAGGACCTAAGAATATTGTACATACCGAAGGTCGTTCACACTTTATGGAAACCATTTTGATAGTTAAGTTATATGTATCAATGCAGTATTTTTTAAAGCAATTTGCTTTTATCTGATATCCATGCTTCTTGATAACAGCTCTAGCTTGAATTTTTCATGATAATAAGCTTTTTCTTATGCCATCATGTCAATTTGACTACATTCCTTTTGGACGGTTTTCCAAAGTCTGTTCAGTGTTGGATGCCATTTTTCTAAGGCTCATTTTAATAAATCAAAAGCTCAAAAGTTTATTGGAGAAGCGTCAAGAGATTTTACAAATATTTCATTAAATGGGATACACTTTAATCCTGTTTTCGATTTTTTTTTTTTTTCTTTTCTTAATAAGTGACAATTGATTTAGACTTGTGACCAGAGGCTTTGTCCATGTGAAACTCAATTTTATCACTGTCCTTTCCATGTATATAAGGCTGGAATTTATTCCTCAAGAATTGGTTTTAAAATATTCTGCTGATAGTAGAGTGAATTATTTTTGGGTTTACATGGAGGCCATTTTAGTTTTTAATTTGCTATTGTAACAAAATCCTGCAACTACTATGAATCCCTTTGGGGACTTTTTTGTACATTGTCGAAGCCATTTGGTACGTCCATTCCTGTCAGTTGAGCAATAGGAAATGGGCAATTCTCTGCTGTAAGCACGGGACAGTTTAGCTCTTTTTTTTTCTGCTCAAACAAATTAGAATTTTAAAATTATTATGAATCTAGCAATTAGGCTTTTGTTTTATATAGCTCTATTTTGTGACAAAGTTATATGGAAAAATAATTATTTTAACTAGGTAAAATATGCATTTTTATCGTCTGGCGCATGGGACATGTCCGTGATTCTTTGACAAAAGCAGATGAACTTTAGGTTTAAATAGCATTTTTATCTTTAAATCTTTATGAATGATTTTACTTCCTGTGCCAGAAAGAGAAAGCATTCTTGGTTTTGATGCATTGGATTTTTAGACGGTTATTTTTTTTTCCAATTTAATATACACTCACGTCCAAATTTATCTTTGCATACCCTAAAATAATGATTTTGAATGAAATACTCAATCAATGTGATTCATTTTTGCAGGAAATGTGTGAAAAATAAGCCTCAATACCATTATCCAGTCAAAAGTAATCAAACTGCAATTTTACAGCATTTTTAGATGCATATCTAGGTTTTTCGTCATCTGACATTGAATCAAGCGCTTTGCGTAAAGTGAATATCTGAGTAAATTTCTGCAACACAAAGTTTGATTTTAGTGTGTATGGACTTAAATCATTTTGTTATGACTTCAATATGTCATTTGGAAGAATCTGTGAAGTGGTGACTCAATGGCCATTTAGAGTCAGGGCAGTCAATTACGGAGGCAGCCAGGTGTCTGAATATTTCAAGACAGATGGTCTCTATGTTTTAGAAACAACTTCAAAACGATGGAACTGTTGTAAGAAGGTCTAGATAAGATCGTATTCAAATGACAACTGCTTCTGAATATCGATATATGTCAATCACTGCCCATCGTAATAGGAAGGTTACTGCTCGCCATTGAACTGCTTTATCACCATTTGAACTGCTGTAATATCAAATTTAAAATTATATAATTGTACATTTTCATTAAATAAAAGATTAAAATTAAGAAATCCCGACTGGATCTCATTATCAAGGGGCTCGAACCCAGCCGGGATTTCGGGGATGCGTTTCTGAAGGATGGATCAGTAATAAATACCAATCCATTCTTAGACCCTGATGCATCCCACTGCAAGACAGAAAGTCATAAATATTTAAAGATTTACTTACATTTATATGATCAAAAAAGCAACAAATCTCTCCAGTCAGAAATAGCAAAACTGCTACCAGACTTTCATCAAACCACATGATCTTATGTTAAAAGATCTGATTTTAAATTTGATGTTATTAGTCTATCCAATTTTGATAGTAATTTAAGTAGCAAAATCTTTAGGAATATCTTTTTTTCTCAATTTCATAATACTAATTAGCATTTGCAATATAGGAATGATTTGGAAATACTATTTAAAAACAAAATAAGATTAAATAGGTTTTCAAGATGCTTTTGTACACTTCCAGTTAAATAGCCCTAACTAGTATCGGGTTTTGATCATAGATGACAGTGTTATTGTTTTTGGTTTTTCTTTTAACTGCGAACATATTTTGGGTTTTTAAATGTGGTTTGATGAAAGTCTGCCAGCAGTTTGCTATTTCTGACTGGAAAGATTTTTTGCTTTTTTGATCTTATAAATTTAAGTAAATCTTTAAATATTTATGACTTTCTGTCTTGCAGTGGGATGCGTCAGGGTTCGAGGATGGATTGGTATTTATTACTGATCCATCCTTCAGAAAAGCATCTCTGAAATCCCGGCTGGGTTCGAGCCCCTTGATAATGAGATCCAGTCAAGATTTCTTAATTTAATCTTTCATTTAATGAAAATGTACAATTATCTAATTTTAAATATGATATTTCAGATTTGGTTATTCTATTTTCATACAGCATTGCGCTAAGGATGAATTTTCAAAGTTTTTTTACAATTTTTTCAGTTTGACGTTTTTGGATTTCACTTTTATATTTATATTTGCTTGGAACTGCTGTATCACAGTAAATCGTATACCAAAAGTTTAATGAGAAAGGCCTTTATGCCAGAAAACCAATAGTATGTGCTTCAATGTCTTCACAAAAAAAAAAAAAAAAAAAAAAGGTTATCGCTTTAATTAGTGCAAAGAACATCAGAATGAAGTGAACATCAGTTGTCCTATGTTCTCTTTACTGATGAATCCATGTTTAGTTTTAAAGGTGATTCTAAACGTGTTTGCATCTGGAAAGAGTCAGAACTAGAAATTATCCCTCGATCATACTAGAACGCGACAGTTTTGGTAGTGGAGGTGTGATGGTATGGGGAGGAATAAGGATTGATAAACGTATGCCCCTACACGTTTTCATCAGTGGATCTGTGACCTGCCAGAGATATCGGGATGAGGTCTTGAATCTTAAATAAGGTTTTTTAGAGTTGCCTATGAATCTGACTTTTTACTTATGGACGATAATTGGGGGGACCACTTTGAAAAAGCAATTATACATAGACATCCGCTTCCTACAGATGTAAATGCTCTGAAGACGGCATTGATGGAAGAGTGGAGCTTAATTCCCCAAACTGTTGTTAACAACGTTATTGTAAACATTAAAACATGTTGCGATATATATGTAGGGATGCTGAGTTTGAAATAAAATCTTCTTTTTAACATGAACATAGTTTATTTAACGGTGTCTAGAGGAATTTTAAAAAAAGCTATTGTTCAACATTTGGTACATCGCTCCGAAGAGCTCTTACAAATACGTCTTACAAATTTAGTTACATAGCGTGGAATGAAATTCAAATAAAACGGCTGGCAGGAAGCAGCAACGTCACGCAGTGACGTAGTACTGCTCCTAACCAATACGATCCGAAGTGCTCGAGTCGGGGGGGAAATCCCACAAATCGGCCGTCCTGACATGTCGCTGACCACAGCGGCGTACTTAAAACTTAAAAAATTAAAATACTTATCAAGAGCACTGCGAATCGTTTACAAACACACATAATTTTATAGTAATTATACAATTGAACATTAAATTGTGCATTTTAAATATCGTTATGAATATGAACACATTATTAGAATATACAAATACACAAACACAATTATACTTATGATGAAAAAAAAAATTTTTTTTTTTTTTTTTTAGAAGGGGCTACCCAAATGGTTTCATGAGGTCAGCTGAAGAGGTGGTTTGATTTGGGCCTGCATGATTCCCTATTTTAGCTACCTCGTATCTGTCCCTACCATTAACTTTGGTGACTTCGTATGGGCCGAAGAATTTGGGTCTTAGCTTCAGTCCTGTACCAAACTGAGTTCGTTGGATAGCTACTAAATTGCCCAGTTTATAGATAGTAGCCTTTTTGCATTTTTTATCATGCTGTTTTTTATTTTCATCTTTGATTTTAAGGATGTTTTCTTTGGCTTCTCTTCTGAGTTGATTCCTTTGGTTGCTGTAGTAATCCATTATTTCTTCGGTTAAGATTTCTTTTACAATGAGATCTTCTTTGGGAATCGGATGCAACATTCCTTCTTTCTTGCAGCTTTTCTTATTTGCCAAGATACACGGTATGCAATTGGCAACCACTGTTTCAGTCTGGGAATGAAGATCAGGAATGAAGAAGTCTCGTTTTGCAATTTCTTTTGTTTTCGCAACTGAAAAATGTCCTTTTTCGTGGGCTGATTTAATCAATTCAGTCTGCATCCCTTTTGGTGCTACCATTAATTCTCGACCATTTTCGTATTTATACAAAATGTCATTCTTCAAGAAATATTCTTGGTGGCTGTCCTCTTTTACTAATGATTTCAGTGTTGTTATGTACTCATCTTTGCATTGAGCAACTTTCAATCTTGCAGTTACAGTTTCATCAATAATCATTACTGGATTTCTACTCAAGGCATCAACATGTTTCATTCTTTGCCCTGGTCTATGAACTATCTCGTAATCGAATTCTTCTAAAAGTAGAGCCCACCTTGCAATCCTGGTTACTAGATCTTTTTTGTTCATTGTCATCTGAAAAGCAGAGCAGTCTGTCACGATTTTAAATTTGCTTCCCATCAGATACACCCGCAGCTTTTTTAAGGCTTCTACAATTGCGAGAACCTCCAATTCATAACTGCTATATTTCTCTTCCGCTGGACTGGTTTTTTTAGACATGAAATGGACGGGATGTAATTGTCCATCATCAGACTCCTGAAGAAGTACGGCACCAAAACCTTCTTTGCTGGCGTCAGTGTGCAGTTCAGTTTTTCGACCTGGCTTGAATAGATGTAAAACGGGGCTTGTGGCGAGAAGGGATTTAAGTTTCTCGTAGGCATCCTTTTGCTCATACCCGAACACAAATGGACAGTCCTTTCGAAGGAGATCACTAAGGGGTTTTGCGATCTTCGAATACCCTTGAATAAACTTCCTGAAGTAACCTGTGAGGCCAAGGAAACTTTGTACTTGCTTAACATTTGTTGGAATAGGAAATTTTTTAACGGCGAGTGTCTTCTCACTCGATGGACGAACTGTTCCATTTTCAACAATGTGACCCAGAAATTCTACTGAGTGCTTTAAAAACTGACATTTTTTTGTCTTTATTTCCAGTCCATATTCGGATGCTCTTTGAAGAACAATTTTCAATTTCTCTACACCTTCTGCTTCATCGTTTGACGGAATTATCAAATCATCCATATAAATAACAATAACGCCTTCTTTCATTAGATCTCTGAATACACTGTACACATATCTCTGGAATACACTTGGACTTGTACTGAGTCCAAAAGGAACTTTTAAAAATTCATACTGTCCATCCGGAACAATGAATGATGTGTACTTGCGACTGTTCTCTTCAACTGGCACATGGAAAAATCCATTCTTCAAGTCTAAGGTGCTGAACACTCTGGCATCTTGCAACCGGTCAAGAACATCTTCAATCAAGGGTAACGGAAATCTATCTTTAACTAGCTTGCGATTTAATTGTCTGTAATCCACGCAGATTCGTGTTGTGAGATCTTTCTTCCTGACAAGTACCACAGGACTTGCATAATCTGATGAACTGGGACGAACAATTCCATCCTTCAACCACTCGTCTATTTGCTTGTTGACTTCTTGTCGTTCAGAAAATGACAGTCGACGGGCTCTTTGGTAAACTGGTATTTCATCTTCCAAAATTATTTTCATTGAAATATCAGTGAACTTTGTTTTCTTCGGTTGGTAGGAGGTTACAAGGTCTGCTACACTTCGACGAAGATTTGCTTCCTTGATATGATTAAGATCCAACTCATTCGCTGTTCCATCTTCTGTTAAGAATATCCATTCAGCTGACTCATCCAAGAGAGTTTCAGTCTTCTCATGAAAAGGACAGGGAGCATGAGCTAAAAATGCTGACCCAATGATGGCTTCAAAATTGAAATCCTCAACAGGGATAACCTGAAAGTCAAGTCGGCACACGTGTCCGTCAATGTCGACTACTTGCTGGAACGATCCCATGGTTCTAACTAGACCTTTGCCTAGGCCGGTCAAAACAGATGTATTTTTCGACAGTAAAGGAAGGGGCTTAATTTTTCTGTAGATGTCATCTCGTAAGATATTACGTGTACTGCCTGTGTCTAGAAGTGCTGTAGCGGTTACTTCACCCAATTTGATTTTCTTCACAAATTTATTAAGATCGACATCCGGATAATCTTTGGGTTCATTTGATCCTACGGCAACTTGCACCAGGTGTGTTTCAGAAGTTTTTTCACGATCTTTCTCAGCCTTATTGTTCTTGTCTCGTTTGACTTTAGGACATGAATTACGCAGATGTTCTGGAGAACCACATTCAAAGCAAAGGAGCTTCTTCTGTCCGTGAAACTTGCGTTGACCAGACATTGGTCTATTGTCTTCAGTTTCAGACTTAACATGCCTCAATCCCTTGTAGCCTGAATGCTCTTGACTCGTGCGATTTTCACTAAATTTTCTGTAAGGTTTCCCATGAAAATTTCTCTTTGTGAGACTCTCCTTCAAACTTTCAAATTCATCGAACATTTCAGCGAGATCGTCTGGCTTTTTCAGATTTAACCATTCTTTGAAAAAGTGTTCTTTTATGTCTTCTGGAGCTCTAAATTTTAACTGTTCAGTGATGAGCAAGTCCACTAAGTCTTCAAAAGAGTCGACTTTTAAATCAGCTATCCATTCTTTAAAATAGCAGCTCAGCTCATGTGCGTAGCTCCTCCATGTCTTATCTGGACCTTTGACATGTCGATAAAACAAGTTCTTCAATTTTTCAGAGGTTAATTTGTATTTCTTCAAAATTAACTCTTTGACATAATCAAAATTGTTTGCATTTTCAACCGACTCTCGAGCAAGCATGTTCGAGATATCTGATGGCATCACATGAAGTAGGTAGGCAACCCAATCTTCCTTAGGAACTCTAGCCATTTCTGCGCGTCTTTCAAAGTTGACAAGGAACAACCCCATTTCGTCTTTTTTCTCATCGAATTTAGGTGTTATCTGAGCAAGCGGGATCTTTTGTTGAGTTTCTTCACTTCGTCTTGGAACCACAGCAGCAGTCTGCAGTTGCATGCGCTGAACCTCCAAGCGTTGCATCTCAAGTCGAGTTTCCCTCTCTTCACGTTCTCGGGTTCGTACCTCTTGCTCCGTCCTCTCTTCGATGATTCGATTCAAAATTATACGCGTCGTTTCTTCATCATAGCCATCACTTTCTAAAATCAGTTTTCTGATATCTGCTACCTTACTTCCATCAGCCGGAGTCAAACCCAACTCCTCAGCGACCTCAACTAAGTCAGTCTTACGACCCTTACTTAAATAGGACATGATAACTTTCGAACAAAAACAATGCGAAAATATTAACCTTTTAATAATTTTCAACTATATTTCACGTGGGTTTAAACTTTAAATAAGAATGAACCGTTACAAGGAACTTTCAGCTTATTGACGGTTCCAGGGAATTTTAATTAGAATCCTTAACTGTATTCAATTATTTCCCCAATCAAAACAACAGAGAACAATCTATACCCACTAATTAATCTTTACCATTAAATTAGACCTTGTCAATAATACTGTCTAATAAAAATTAATATAGCAATTCTTATACAAATCATTACACACATAAATTATACTGCAAAATACAATTTATCAAACCACAATTGATTGCATAGCAACTTCAATTTTTTAAAAAATATATTTTAAACTAACTCCCAATGAGTAGCTAAATCAAATTCACAGAAATTCCAAAGTTTTCTTTTCTTAAAAAAAACTACACCCAATATTTCTTAAACAACCTTTTGGCTTATGCTTTAAAAATACCTTAACATTCAAGTTAATACTGCTCGACGACAGTAAAAAGCATACTAAAGAAATATTACCACCAGAATTTCACAAATTATTAATTCAATTATTTTTAAAATTGTCTATTTTACGACTGCAAATACAGATTTCTAGAAATTCTAAATAGTTTTCTTTTCTTAAAAAAAACTACACCCAATATTTCTTAAACAACCTTTTGGCTTATGCTTTAAAAATACCTTAACATTCAAGTTAATACTGCTCGACGACAGTAAAAAGCATACTAAAGAAATATTACCACCAGAATTTCACAAATCAATTAAACTCTATTTTACGACTGTAAATACAGATTTCTAGAAATTCTAAATAGTTTTCTTTTCTTAAGAAAAACAATGTCTAATATTTCCCAAACAGCCTTTTGGCTTATGCTTTTAAAAACACTTTAACTTTTCCGTTAACACTGCACGACGACAGTACAAAAGCACACCAAAGAAATATTAACACTAGAATTTCACAAATCAATTAAACTCTATCTTTTATAATGTGGCATAACAACAACTGCTATTATTTGATACCGGATACATGAAACAATCCTATCAAAATATAAACAATACCACAACGATTCACCAATTTATCATTTACATGTAACATTAAAGAAAATATCTTTCCAAAAATTCTTTTCTGAAAAACATAATTCCAAACTAGTTCAACAAAAAATAAATAAAACTTCAGTTGCAGAGGCCATATGATTAGGGGAAAAAAAATAAGACAACACAATATTTTTTTATTCAGCAACCCTAAAAAGAAAAGATAAAAAATCAAATGGCAAATGCAGCTGGTACTTCCTGTCTATTTTAAATACTCGAAACAGAATGATCAACTTTTTTTTTTTTTTTTTTGCTTCCTCTATTTCCAAATCGTTAATACATAACGTATTTTAAAACGAAACAATTTTAAAGAACACATTCCAAAAAATAATTACTTAGTGACAAAATAATATTAAAGTATTGTTCCAACTAAATATTAAAATTCTTAATTATCACTAAAATTAATATAAAATATTTTGAATAAAGTTGTAAATGGCTTATCTGGAACTCCGATTTTCGCTGCCATTCAAAACGTCTTCCAGCAGTCACTTCACGTCCAAACAAGAACTGGACAGGGGATTTCAAGTCCAAACAGGAACTGTTCACTTGAATTTAATGTTCAAACAGGAACTGGTCACTGAAACTTAAGTCCTTTCGGGAACTATAGGCTTGACTGGACAGTTCTGAACCAAAATTACGTCGTTGAAGCACTACTGGACGGTTTGGAAGAGGCACACTTCTGGTTGGGGCACCGTGAACAACATCGGACACTTCGGAATTAAAAAAAAACTTCAGGTGAAAGCAGGTTTTCAGTTTGATTCATATTTGTTGATCTGTTACATTCGAAAAGAAATCTCGAGAAAGAAATCAATCGCGGGAAAATAAGTCAATCGCGGCCGAACGCCCAATTTGTAGGGATGCTGAGTTTGAAATAAAATCTTCTTTTTAACATGAACATAGTTTATTTAACGGTGTCTAGAGGAATTTTAAAAAAAGCTATTGTTCAACATTTGGTACATCGCTCCGAAGAGCTCTTACAAATACGTCTTACAAATTTAGTTACATAGCGTGGAATGAAATTCAAATAAAACGGCTGGCAGGAAGCAGCAACGTCACGCAGTGACGTAGTACTGCTCCTAACCAATACGATCCGAAGTGCTCGAGTCGGGGGGGAAATCCCACATATATGTATCAGTCAGGAGAGATCACGTTCCATATTAAACTTGAAAGGCTTGTTTTTTTCTGAGTTATTTTTTTTTTCTGAACTTTCTTTTTCACATTTTATTACCATTTTTATTGTTTCATGCTACAATTTTATATCATGTGCAGTTCTCTTAAATTTTTTCTTTGTATTTATGTGTCATAGTGTTATGTATCATTCCAGAAAAATTCATGAGGTTATAGTTTACAGTTTCTGAGAAATCCGAGAATTTATGTATGTAAAGATAATTTTGACATGAGTGAATATAAATGAATGAGTGAACATGAGTGAATATAAGTGACTTTTTTTTAATGCAGCAACGACGATTTTTCCTCTGCTTTATAATTTTGTTTGTATGAATATTTCTCTTTGGAAAGCACAGTTACGTAAGGATCGAGCCATCGATCAATTTTAGGAGACATTTTCAAAATAAATATTTTATATTCCAATAAAAAGATAACAGTTGCAGACGATTTTCTGAAGTTGCCAACTTTTTTTCTCAAAATGCAAAAGAGAAATATAAGTTGCAAAATTGTTTCCATAAAGTGCAAACGATCCTCTGTATAACAGAGTTAATCTTGAACTGTGAAAGCTGTTCTGCGTTCATTAAAAATATCCAAAAAAGAAATTGTTCCTTTGACAATAATTTATTATTACTAATAATCATAATCGTATGTTATTGCTGCACTCTGGAAAGAAATCGTACCAAAGACCTGGATCAATTCAGAAATTTTAGGTATGTGATTGTAAACCTTGTATTCATTGTCATTCTTTTAACTAATTTTCTTTGAAGTCGAGGTTGCTGAAGGAAGAAAATAAAAAAGTATTCATAATTTATTTTGCCTTGGAACATTTCAATTCATGTTTTGTTGACAAAATCTTTTCTCTCAACTATTTGCAGATATTGAGGTTTCTAAATGTTGTTTGTTTTTGAATAGGAATCTGGAATTACCAAGTGAAAAAATATACTACCCCATTTTCTGGTTTAGTGAGGTAGGAGATTCTTAAATAATTATTATTTTAATAGGTTTATTTTTTTTTCTTTCTTTAACCATTCAAAACAAATATCTACATATATTGGATTTGTATTTATTGTCATATATTTATTGAATAACGGAATAAACAAAACTGTGATAACATCTAGAAGTTTTCTTAAAATGAGTAACCTACTGGGACAAATTTTGACAAACATTAAAAAATCAAGACTTAATAATTAGATATACTAATTTTGATTACTATTATATACTATTTTTGATTTTACATATTAAATTTCATTTTCAACTGCAAACGTTGTAATCCTAACACCACCACTAAGATGTTAAGTATTAGCTTAAAAAATATTTCAGTTGAAAAACACAACTTAAAAATTGACACCTTTTGTTGCTTGACTATTTAATTTATAGCTGAGTTAGTTGATTAATTGGGACCATTATAAAAAAAAACTTTATTTTATGTTCAAAGTGAAATATGTGTTATAAATTTTATTTCTCTTTTAATGGAATTAAGAATCTTTTGAAATTCCATTAACTTTGTTTTATGCAATAAAGAATGCTCACAAACAATTTATACTGCAGTGTGTTATATAAACTCTTTGCAGTTATTTTTTAACTGCATTTTGCTTAATTTTCTTTCAAATTGTATTGCTACACTAACAGCATAAATAACAACTAGGGTGAACCTACCAGTAATTGACCAGTTAGTGCAAGTTTCTACACATTTAATTTTTTTTCTTAAAAAATTATTAATGGAATGTTATGAAAATTTCCCAAAATATCAATTGATTAATGAAGCTCAATAATAAATTAACATGGTTTTCCAGTCCTTTTTACAATTTAAAATATCATCAGAATTTCTTACCAAAAGCAATTTTGCCAGTAATTGACCAGAGCCATGCTAGTAATTGACCACAGCCATGCTAGTAATTGACCACTTCCATTTCCAGAATAAAACCAAAAGTTAATTGTTAAATTCTGTTATAAAATGCTCTAATATTCATAAATTAACTATTAAATGAACTAAAAAAAGAAAGTAAAAATAAATATAATCAATTTTAATCCATGAAAATACAGGAACATCAGTGTAAAATATAGTACGATGGTTTTATAAACTTTAGTTATCAAAGTTAGTTTTACTGGTAGGTAATTATGCGTATTTTATTCAAAAAATTAAAACAAGAAAATCAAAATAATATAGAAAAGATTATCTAATCCTATACTTTCAATTCTGAATAAATTTAGATGAAAAGAATCGAATGTAGAGGATATTATTTCTTGAATAGTTTCAAAATCATCCGTTTTTCTAATGGAAATCATTTTCTTGCATTGGCATTTATCCAATTATATAGAAGAGTTTCTTCTGAGGGTGTAAGAATTGTTGAGGGCCCATTTTTCTAAATTCTGGGGTTTTCCCTTTTAGCTTATTAATCAACGTAGAATGAGGAATGTTGTATTTTCTGGCAGTTTCTCTTATTTTCCCAATATTTTCTCTTGAAAAAGCGTAGATTTCAAGACCTCTTCGGTGTACTTGAGAAAGGATTTCTTCCCTTCAATGAGTGTTTAATTTTAATGATTTCAGAATTCTTATAGCCTAGGTATATGCTTAAACCTATAAAAAAAACTTCCTTAATGATTTATTTAACTCAATTTCTTATCAATATTTAAGTTAATTTTCTACTTTAATTTTTTCCTGTTCATATTAAAAAATATTACTAAATATATATCTTATTCATTTAAGGTGTGAAAAGTAATTTTGATATTTACAAGGGTGTTAGTGATCTGTAAATTTTCCGGCTTATCTTTGACCAATTCTTTTCTATCAACAGACCATTTGATCGGATTTTTTGAATTTTTCAAGAAATAAAACAATTTATAAAATTCTGACAGACATTTTATGTACCAGAGTGTTAGTTTAAATAAAAATTGTAAGTAACCTACATAATATTTGTGTAAGGTAAAGTGGAAGTATACTTAAAATTGACTTTTGACCATTTCTTGACTTTTAAAAAAAAAATTATGTTAAGAAAGTAAGCCTAGTATATTTAAAAATGATCTAATGTACACATGCAATAAGAAAATCCATCTTAGAGTTTAAAAATGACTTACTTTTGTATTCTAAAGTTGAAAAACTAATACTTAACACCCTTATCGACACCAATTAACTACAATGGTCAATTACTGAAAAAATCAATTTTTCGGGACAAATAGTAAGTGAAGATTGCAATAAAAGCATAAACCTTTGTTATCACTTTGTTTTTTCACAGAAAATATGCAAGTAAATAAAAATTTAGTAGTTGACCATTTTGGTCAATTACTAAAAATATAACACTTAGCCTGATCAGTAATTGACCATCTGTTTTTCATAATTTGTTTATTAGTTTAAAGAAAAACTACTTGTATATTAATATAAAACAAACATAAATGATCTACATACATTATTTGTATTAAACCATTTAGGAATTATTCATGTTGATGCTAAAAAATCAAAGAGAAGCTAAACCACCCTTCACTAATAGTGTCAGTCACTCATATGAGACCCTGTGACATACCTTTGTGTTTGTTAATTTTTATCATCCAATTGGAAGCTTGTTTACCCCTATAACTTTTGGCATGGGCTTTCATTAGTTATTGGATATATTTTAACCAATAAAAATTAGAATACCATCACAACAATTCTTGTTTACTTCCTTTTTGTGTCATTTTGGTCAACTACTGGCATGTGGTCAATTACTGGCGTATCACCCTATATAAAGAAAACGAGCAAATTTTCTATATAGAAGACATAATGAATTATCCTCTTTAAATTCTAAAAATATAATCTTAATAAAACACAAGTTTCACACAGTTTAGTGCACAATTTTTAATCACTATTTATATTTAAAGAATTTGCTAATGATACATGGAAGTATCCTTATATTTCTTATGCCCTTCCTCCATTACAAAAGTTATAAATATGATCTTTTTTCAGTCTGCGTCCATTAATCTGGAGACAGCTGAGAAATTGAAGTTTGTCACAAAGATGTTACCACAGTATGTCTCGATTGGCTGCTTTCTATCTGTCGCCTGTGGTATCATTATTCTTATCTTAGCTATGCATAGGGCGATACGTCGCCTTAGGAATAAAGTGAGTTTCATATTTAAGTTATTAGGAATTCTTGCTCTATAATTTTTTATTTAGGCATATTTTTCTAATAACTGTTAAATAAATATTATTTTGTAATATTTAGGAATAGCATACCATCAGAACCTGGTATATTAAGAATTCAAAAATATCATAAGGTACTATTAATAATGTTTAACTTTAAAATTATGCTTTTTTAATTGGTGTTTATTAACATAAACATTTCCAACATAAAAATATAACTGTAAATTCGTTGAAATCAATCGGAAAGTGTTAGCAAGTTTTTTTTGCTGAATGTTGTCACCATCTTGAAAAGCTGATCATAATATAAGAATAAATGCGAGGTAAAATACTTTTATAAAAGCAGTAATTACTTTTTGTTTCAGTCAATTTTATTATTAATGTATTTTAAACTTTCTCAACTTTTCTTCAATATTTGTACTAGCAGGTATGGTATTTTAAGTTGCATTGAAGTTTTTTCTCAATATTTTAACTTAAGCAGGGAAATCCTAATTGGTTTTAAATTTTATTCCTTGATTTTTTTCAGCCAAAAAAGCAGATGGTATATTCAGCTGTTCGAGTAGTGTCACAAAACGAATTCCTAAAAGGATTAGACTAAATTGATTTGCTTTCATTTTGAACATTTGTATGTGCCATCATCTCCATTTTAAAAATATGTACATAGGTTTTCCACCCTTTTATAGCCTGTTTATGAATTTCACATGGTTTGGTTGGCAGTACCCATCTGCATATGTCTGATGTTAGATTGCTGTCTTTTATATTCAACTGCAGCTTTGCTGGCACCCAATTTTTAAATTTGTATGATCTGATGATATTCATCGCTTGATATTCCAAACTCTGTGCTCAAGCACCATTTGCAATTGTTAAATGTATTCTGTCTGTTAACATATCATTTTCATATTCGAACTATGTCGTATGCTCTTTCGAACCAGCAATATGTAATTGCTAAATATCATACTTTTCTAAAGATATTAAAACCATGAAATTGCCATTCATTGTATTCCTTGTGCTTGGATTGCATATGTTTGCATTCTAGAGTATTGTATATTTGTAGACGACTTTTAGGTAAAAAGTTGATTTTAAAAACATTTTACTATCCTGATCTTTAATGTTTTAAAATTAAAATATATATATACAGTATCTTTATACATAATACAAATTCTTTTTTTCTATTCTGGATTTACATAGATTTTAAAATATTGTACGTTTGTCCGATTTTCTCTTAATAAGTGATATGCTGCTATTTGAAGTAGTATTTAGTGTTACATATTTTAATGCTAAAGTATTTGACATTTAAATTGTTTTTCTGATAATGCTGTAATAAACACCAGAATTATGAACGATTCCTTAAACTTATTTCTAAAAGATTAAATTTAATTGGATGTTTACGACAAACTTTGGAATTTGTTGATGGAATTTAAAAACAATTATGAATTTATGTTCAAGATTAGATTCACATGATAGGAAAGATTTTGCTTAATTATTATGGACAGCATAATGTAGAATATTTTTGTTAGGAAATGCATTTATTTTCATTATAAAATGCACTTGAAGAGTTATTATTTTATCTAGTTTACAGAACTTTGCTGTGAGAAAACTTAGCTATCAAGATCTTTTTATTTTTAAAATCCATTTATGAATTTATTGTAATTAAATCCATTTTACCAAAAACTTGTTATTGCTAGTAACATTTTTACTTTGTCGTCCAACATATCTGTGAAAAATTTATAAATAGGTTTGGAGTATTGTTAATCAATTAAGAGTGTTTATTACAGTATCAGATAAAAGAGTAAGCCAGCAATTAATGTATTATGTGGCAGGATTTTATATTTTGTAACTGCTTTATGGTTTGATCTCTGATTGCTTAAGAAACTTTTGCTGAAGTATATGTATGTTCTGTTTGTAGCCGTTGATGCAACCGTCCACGTTTGGTGAATATGTGTATATTGCCAATGGTTTGATAGTGTATTTGCTTAAACAAGTTCTATTTGATACTTTATTGTATTACATATGATGAAAGTTATTAACTTGTGATAATTTTTTAATGCGTACGTTTGTTAGACTTTGGTGCTCAAGGTTGAGCACCTAATTTTTGACATAATACATGAAAAATGTATAAACAAGGTTTGTTTTCTAATTTACCAGTTGTACCTGATGTTGGTCTCCCCTTTTTATGGGAAACTGTTACAAGCTGTTGTAAAGAAACATTGTATATATTTGTGCAATGCTCACACACATATAAGATATTTTATTGAAGATATTATTTAGTGATTTCATTTGTTATTGTATTTTTGAAATATTTTTTGCATACATGTAATCAGTCCCGATAGCTAGATATTTTATTCTGATCGAATGTGTTCAATTGCTCAACATTTACATAGAGTTAGAAAGTTATGTTTGCTCGATGTATTGTAACATAATTTGTTGAATTTCACAGCCATTAAAGTGAAATAAATTGTTTGTACTTTTAATCCATTCCAATTGCCTCCTTTAAAGGGGGGTTGGCTTCCAAAACTAGTGAAATTTGTGCAGTTTTTAAATTATTGCAATATCCATTAGAATTATTAATTTTTTTTCAATCAACTGTGCTAGTGATTTAGTCTTGTAAACAGTACACACTCCCCTGGAAATGTGTTGAGTCTGATGAAACCCTTTTAATAATTGATATATTTATTTAAGCCATTGAAGGGGAACTTAAGTGTTATATCGGAAAGTTTAATTTTCAAATACCTTTAATAAAATAAATATACATATTTATATCCTTGGTAAACATAGGTGTTTATGTCCTTAGTCAAGAGCCTACATTTTTTTAAGGTGCCTAGTTTGCTTTTTTTCTATAATATTTGTATGAAAATATATCATGTGGCCATGTTAATTATTTTTTCAGCCAAATATCAGGATAACTAACATAATATCACAAACTTCCATTTTTGATAAATTCAGACTAAATTTTATTTAGTCTGAATTTATCAAAAACAAAAGTTTGTGATATTATGTTAGTTATCCTGATATTTGGCTGAAAATATAATTAACATGGCCACATGATATATTTTCATACAAATATTATTGGTTTAATTGTGCAAAACGAAATATGAATTTTGATAAGTTATCCATTCTAGAAATTCTAGTCCATCTTAAATGCAAGCTCTTCCCTCATAGTGAATAAAATAATATTAATCTTTTTGCACTATAAATTATTAAATAATTTAGTTACAGTATTAAGAACTTTTGCATTTCCTTTGTTTTGATAGTTATTGTCCACCACAAGTTAACAGGATAAATGTATTATGAGATTAAGACTTTTACTAGTCCCTTTAAATAATATAATTTCTTTTGTAGTACGAGCTTTCATTTCCAATTGTTTAGTCTGATGGAAAGACTCTTTTTGAGATTTAGTTTTGATGTTTACTATATTGGAAGATTTTGTCTTGCTTGGGCTATAAGAGGATGCCCTGATATAATTGATGCAAAGACAAAAGTTAAAGATTTATTTTAATTTAATGCCATTGATTGCTACAAATCTTGTTCAACTTCTTAATACGACTATTGATATTGGTTCCATGATTCAAGCCTTATGTAATATGGTATTAAATTCAACTTTTAATTGAATATCAATGTCTTTGTTTATTCTTTGCTTTATTTGATAGTTCCAAGTTTAGTTTGAAGTGAAGCAAAATTTTTCAGCTTTACTTACTTAGTCCATCTTTTACCGTAAGCACAAATATATTGATCTATTTTCTTATTTTAAAGTTTAAAATACATTCTTGATGTATCTCAAATTGTACATTTTGAATTGTTGGAAGTTTCCTGTCAACTACCATATTAAAGGAATAGAGTTCAATGTTTTGTGGCTAATCCGGCATCTATTTGTGTTTGTGTTCAATAAGAAGATATCAAACTGTTTTGTTTACACAGAAAATGGTGCTACAGTCATTTGACACTATTCAAGAATTCTTATGAATGATTTTATATAAGTTTTTCATTTTTGATGTAGATTTTAATCCAAATATATAAAACGCCCTGAAGTATGTGATGTATTTAAATATGTATTAATTTTAATTGTAAAAACTATACAGTTAGCTATGCAATTTTAATCCTCATATGCCAAAGTATTTGATGCTTTTAATGAATTAGCAAGTATTTATGAACAAACTCATTGAATTATAAATGTACGACTCATAAATACATGTTATAAAGTTTAAATCCATCTCTATGTATCAATGTTTAGAATATTAGCTTGAAGTGTTTTTGAAGTCTTTTACTAAAACATAGTAGATATGTATGATAAACTTGTTGAGAACAACTTTAATTAAATAGTGCCTTGTTAATATTTAAATGCACAATTTTAGCAATATTTAATACTAATAAATAATTAGAATGAAGTAGATATTTTGCTAACAATACTAATTTTACAACTAACAATTTTTAAAATGTGCTTCTGCTATACCCTAGTCAAATGTTGAACTTCAGCTCTGTACAGAATTTGCATAAAATGAAAACAAGTCAGTGCATTTTTCTTGCCTATTTGTTTGAGTGATTTCAAATACGAAAATAGATTTTGTAAATACATTTATATATTAGAGTTTTATTACATATTTAGCTATTTTTCCTTGTCTATGTAAAAATTATTAAATAATATTTTGTGTTTGTGTATAGCCAATTTCATATTTTTGAATTTGATACCTTTGAAGTCAATAAATGTTTTTATAAAATTTCAAAAAGTTTATTGATTTGTGAAATCTTAGACAAGTGAATTGGTTAATCTCTCTTTTCAATTTAAATTTAGTAGGCACTTAAAATTCTCGCAGTATCGGTGATTCATCAGTGAGGAAGCTGGTTTTGTTTGCAAACAAGTTGGGTTTGAAGCCAGTCGATTTCATTTTGTGATTTAAAACCAACTCATTCCACCATAAATAAATAGAATTCTGGATAGATTGTAAGCAGTTAGAATCATAGTGACATTGCCCTTGTCCAGTTGTTGTAGTTTTTTTTTTTTTGTAAGCATGAAAATCGTTTGAAGGTTGGTCTTATAAAACTTGCTGCAGGGGAATTCTTTAGTAATGAATCTTTTGAATGATTAATTTTTTAAAGGACTTCAGAGCAATTATGTTCACCAGACAAATTTTTCTAGTACAATGACATTTATTCAGATTTATTATCAAATGGTAACTGCAAGGTATGGTTATTGATTTGTTACCTTTTGCAAAATACAAATATCATAATGGAAAAATTCATGAAATGTCTAGTAATCAATTTTAGGCTAAATAATTTTAGAAATGAGTTCTTTTAACAATGGGATTTTGTTTTGAACCCTTTAGGAGCAACGTTTAAGAAACAATTTTTGTTGAATTTGTTTTTTTGAGCCCGACTTTAAAGACCCGAGTTATTTTTATACTTATTCTCAAGAATCTATTATTTTAAAGACACTTCCAACAAAGAGAACAATGTCGTTTTTAAATACTCTTCTTGTATGCAATGATTAGAAATTAATTGTTTAATGATTACACATTAAAAGAGTAGTATTAAAAACTTCTTCTACCAAAACAATGTAGAGCAATGAAGATGGGAGTCGAGGCGAAATTTTATAAAAAAGACATTCAATAATCTTTACATTGTAGCATTAACAGAAAAATGCTACAACCTTTATTTTTTTTTTTATCAAAGTTGAATGCATTCTTCTAATAAAAACAGTGAGACTGTCATGTGATTTAATCCAAGACTGGACTAGCAACTCAAATGATTAGCATTACTTGAATATGTAATTTCTGAAAAATAGCTTTAGTTAAGATCATCATAGGCGTAAAGTGGGGGAGGGGGGCAGGGGGGCTGGCCTCCCCACTTTTAAATTCTGAGGGGCTGCCTACCCTGATTTTTGTAACACTATCTCCTTTTTTTCCCCTCCATTCTCCAAATAAATTATAACTGTTTATTGTTGGTATTATATGAGAAGTTGTGTCATACCTAGATTTTTGAAAAATTAATAGATTTCGATAATTTTTCGAAAAATTTCATCTTCCTTCAAAACTCGCCCCCCCCCCCCATGTTTTTTGAAAAGTTGACACCTATGAAGATAATTATTACATTAGTGTGTTTTTCATCACAAGATATGTTCTTATTGGAGATTTTTAATATAAATTTAATGTTAAAAGAGATGGTTAACTAAAAAGAAAGTTGGCAGACGTTTTATTTTTTCTTTCTTCTAGATTTAGTTTAGCAATTTGATACTCGCATAGAAAAGTAATTATGAAAGTTGAAAATTGTATAAATAGTTTCGTACAATTGAAAATAAAAATATTTCTAAGTATTCAAGCCAAATAATTAAAAACGGAAAATTAACACCCTTTATAAAGCAAACACAAATTTAATTTTTAAAATAGTTTTATAGAATACATAAAACATGCTATATTTAATACTATCTAATAACTTTTTATAGACAAGTATAGAGGATTTAACTGATCTAAAAAAAATATAATTTTTTCTAGTTTTTAAACTTAAGAAGGATGTTAGTTAATTTTTGATTTACCATCCATGTGAATGTCATTTTCTATTGGGTCCGGCAATGAATTAAAAAAAAAAAAAAAAAAAAAAAAAAATTGATGACTAAAGGTTATTTGTTTTGTATAAAAGTATTTTATTCATAAAAAATAACTACTTCATAAGACCAACAATTTGTACATTTAGAAAATTTGTACTATTAGTTGTTAGGCTGACAGACTGAAAACTCTTATTGAACAAAACAGAAAAACGAAGGCAACTGTGATAGTTTTTATTGAATTACGCATAATGAAAATGCCTTTAGAGTGAAAAAACGAATTCATCACTGGGTTTTTCACTCAGTGAGGGTTTTCAATTTAGAGCCGAAAAGTTACAAGAAAATTATGACACACATTTGATGAGTCGATTAAAAATATGGTTATCTACAACACCAATAACAAAATTTTTCAAGTTGGAAAATTTATATGAAAGTATCAATACTATTTTTTTGTAAAAAAAATAAGAATCGGATTTAATAAATAAAAATAAAAGTTCTAAGATTGGGAATTTTAACATCTGAAGTAGTGATTATCAAGATTTTTATAGCAAGCATTTTCAAGTAGAATATTGCCATTCATAATAGATGAGCATTGATAAATCTGCATCGAATCAAGCAAACAATATTGGGTGAAATGCTGTTAATCAATATAGTTCAACCCTTTCAAGTCCAAGGCAAGTTACATGCATGTTACAATAAATATTTTACAAGGAAAGGTGGTTAAAATTCTTAAATTTAAGGATAACATCGTTGCACCTGGTTATATCCCAGATTTAAGTAAGCCTAATTCACAATTAGGCAACTTAACACATTCGCTGCCGCTGGCGCGTCAGCATGGCGCTACCTCCCATGCCGGCGACGCTCTGGGACGACGATCGAGTATGATAAGTAAACTGCTTTATTTTTAGTTCGGATTTGGAGGTTGAACGATGAGGTTTTTGAGGCTCGTTAGTGAAGCATTATTTTTATATTTTTAGGAAATAAAAGGTTTTTCCTTTTTTCTGGTTTTACTATTAAAATATAAGGAACGTTTTTAATCATTAAAACACTTTTTTTAAATTCGGCTTCTGAGGATGGATATATAAATTTTGGTGGCAGCGAATGTGTTAAACAGCAGAGTTAATAAATAATTGAATTATACTCCCATTACATTTAAATACTCTTTTTAAATATTTTTCTTTTATAAGGAAAAATATTGTGGCATGATAGATATCAAACTTTTTTCAAATTTGGACTTGCGCTCTATTGATTCCGGATACAGATATACACTGAGAATTCGTCAAATTGCCCAGTAAATAATTCTTATAAGAATGGATGCAGACATAGAAACAATATTTTAAATATTTTTTTTATAATTGTAGCAAAGGACCCTGACATTTTATAGTGGACGTAACCTTAAACAGAAGTTGAAGATCAGATGCAGTCTTTTTTTTTTTTTTAAACTTTTACTAAAAATATATTCTAATTTCCAACGTTGTCATTATATTGATGTTGATTGTAAAAACTTAAAACAGGGTTACAGTGTTTGTGGTATTTTTTTTTTTAAGTTTTAAATGAATTTTTATGTGAATGCTAATAAGCAAGTGAAATATATTGATTTAATAATTTGGTTTTTGGAAAGGGAATACATTCAACAACCTATTTAGAAGAGCCAAAATTCAATAACTTTTCAAATGAATTTTGATATTCTGGAGGTTTTAGTACAGTATATTGATTATAGTATCATAGTTTAATCAGTAACAAGATGAAAGGGAACAATCAAACTATCAATTTAATAATATGAACTGAACAAAACAAGCAGTGTTTTTTTTTAAATTTTCCTTTTTAAGTATTTCTCATACATTAAGAACTACATGGTCATCATAAAAACCAATATAAAGAATATAAAAAAAATAAGAAAATTTTGACTGTATTTAATTTAGTAAATTACTATGTTATTATTAAACATAACAAAAGTTGAATAGTAAAAAAATTATGTATAGCAATCAATTGATTTCATTTTCTTTCTTAAAATTCATGAAAAGAATAACCAAAGAATTGTTTCCTTTATTAAGACCTTGTATTAAAAGTATTTCAGACATGAATCAAATTCATTTTTAAAAACTTAATAATGCACTTTATTAATCGCCTAACTATAGTCTAAGACAACTTATCTTGACCTTATTGAATACACTAGAGATGTGCGATCCGGTTTTACTACACGCTGATTGGCTGCGCAATAATCTTACACGTGATATCTTGAACTAAGAGGAGACAGAGTTAGCCATGTTACCCAATTCTCTAAGTAAGTGACGTCATGAAATAGCTCGGTCAAAGCCATACGATTCGTTAAAATTCTTATAGTAACCATGGTTAGAAAAGTAAATTAGAATTTTAAAACGCTTATCAGGGTTCATAGTCAATCTATGATAGTAAAATTCAATAGTTACTAAGGAGTTAAGTACAGTAAATTCAGGAGTTAATGGAGAAAAAAATTTCAAGTCTAATAATATATTTTCCCTCTACGCCCCTGGTTGTCGAGAATTGTGGTGTGTTATGTGACTGTTTCGAAGGTTTTTCTTTGCTGCTGTAGTGACAAAACATATGTGCAGTAGACTCTGAAGTACGTTAAGATTTTCGAAGACGTTTTATCGAGTAAAAAAAGCTACATTTTACTAATCTTTTTACCCTTCGATGGCAAATTTTAAGGAGACAAAAAGAAATATCAGGAGTAGAAACACAATTTTCAGGAGTAATAAGGGCTTTTATTAAAAAAAGTAAATTCCAGGCGTTTCTCAGGAAGGGTACGAACCCTGGCATATTTTCTTTTTATAAAGATATATTCAAGTTTAATACAAAACTATGTGCACAGGTTATCAATACTACTATAGAAGTTTTGATTTGCTCGGAACTATATTTTCTATCCTACAGCGTATTCAATGGGGTCAGGATAAGTTGTCTTGGACTATAGTGTACATTGAATGGTTGTAAGGAATTATTTATAAATAAAGATGCAAAATTTCATAAGAAATTTTTAGTTGTTTAACTCTTTATATATTAGTCCGAGCGGCGACTGCAATTTTTGGATCCCATTGAACATCATTCTGATTTTTTTATAGAAATTGGAGAAAAGTGAGTAGATTACGAATCCACTGGTCTGCCGTGGCAAAAATGGCCGAAACTGGTCAAAAATCAACTTGGAATGAGTTGAACTAAAATCCGATTGCCAAATATGTCATAACTTGCCAAAAAGAGAACAAACTTTTTCGTCTGGCAACCCTGCATTTTGATTTTCAATGAGAAAAAGTGCAAATGATTTCTGATCTCTGGCTTGGAAAACTTGTATTTTTTAAAAGTAAGCCAAATTGGCGACATTAATTACGTCATCAGTGACGTAACGTTTATTGCCAATTTGGCTCCCTTTTAATAAATGCAAGTAGACCGTCACCAGATATCTGAATCGCCTGCAACCTTCTTAATTAAAAATTAAAGAGTGAGTGTTACCAAATAAAAAAAAAATGCTCATTATTTGGCAAGTTATGGCGCATTTGGCAATTGGATTTAGTTCAACTTATTAAAAGTCGATTTTTGACCAGTTTCGGCCATTTTTGCCACGGCAGACCAGTGGATTCGTAATCTACTCACTTTTCTTTAATTTCTATAAAAAAAATCAGAATGATGTTCAACGGGGTCCAAAAATTGCAGTCACCTCTCAGTCTATATGGACTTCCATCAGGCTCTTTTGAATGCTTGTTAGAAACAAGACAATGTAAGGCCAAGGTGGATGCCTGGAAGATTGAAAATTGTTCATGTGTTTGCATATAAAAAGAAATAAGCTTGTGCTGCCATCCAATAATTGAAGAACGAACATCATAAAAATAGATTTCAAAGTTCCAATGGGTCTCAAAGCAGAGTTGGCACAGTTAAAATCAATTTTTTTTTTTTTTTTTAAAGAATAGTTTGATATTGCATTTTTATTTATAATTAGATTTTTCAAATTATTTGATGTTGTAAATGACTTCAATTTGTAACTGAACAACTAAACTTCTCTTCCTGTTATTTTTTAAGAAAATAATTCAGTAAATAAAATATTATGCAAATACTATAGATAGAATAAGTTCTAATATATTTTAAAATAAATCTTGTGATTAAAGACTTGAATTTTTTATAAGTGTATCAACAATAAGTTTTTATATTAAACTACTAGAAATCTTAATATTTTATAATAATTCAAAATTATTAAACTTCAATTATAGGCTGCATTTTAAATTTGTTTTTATAACAGAGATTATGTGTTTTAACAACTTATTTCTAAACATTAAAATTATCATTTTGAACAACTTATCCCAATTACTGATGAATCTAAGGGTAATATTCTATGTATGATACAGCAAACAACTTACTATTGTATTATATTGTATGTACATTGAATTTAATACTCCAAATAAAACATTAAAATTGAATATGATTTGAATAGCCACATAAATAGCAACAATTGTTTATTTACTTAGTTTAAATTATTTTCAAAAGAAATATTGATTGTTATTTGAACATAAATTATTCTAGTTTAAGTCGAATTTGATTTATAAATATGTATACATGCAATTAGAAACAGATTTTTAAAAATACCTGGTTTAACCCACCCCCCTCCATTTTTTTTTTGTTTTTTAGAAAAAAACCTTTATCAACTCTGTCTCAAAGCATTTTTATTACCTCGAGAAACCAGTGAGACTTGAAAGTCAGTAAATAAAGGGTTAAAGCGCATCTGCTCAAAATAAATATTAACTTTTTAAAGTCCATTTTAAGTATATACAAACTCAGCTTATTAACTCTAAAATAAAAGGATTTAAAATACTTTTGAAACTTTCTTTAAGCACCTAAGTAAATAATTAATGGTTGGTAGAGAAAAAATACTGCCAATAGCACCGTTTGATATATAAATTGCACAGTATAAAATTCAACAAGTATTACTCACTCAGATTTTATTTTCTTAACATCTTCAAAATTAGTTTCTAATTTAATTTTTTTATTTTTCTCTTTTTTACTTTTGTCCTTTTTATGACCTTTCTTATTTTTCTTCTTTGATGTTTCAGATTTATTGCCCGATTTTTCTTTTTTTGAAGGCTTTTTACCTTTGCTGGACTTTTTATCTTTTTTCAGGACAGTACCAGAAGCTGCAACTTTAGCTTTTTTCTTTGATGGCTTTTTCTTGTCTTTTGATGATTTTAGACCATCTTTGTTTTTCTTTTTATGTTTTTTCTTCTTTTTAGGATCTTTAACTTCTCCTGAAGCTGTGGATTCTCGTTTGCGTTTCTTTTTATTCACATCCGAAACAGTTGAGCTTGAAGATGGTTCCGATGATGAGCCGATTTCTTTTTTTATGGCCTCCAAAATGCCAATATTGTTAAAGGCCTCCATGTCTGTCACTGTTGAATTAACATCAAGATTGATTTCTGACTTTTCCTTTTTGGGTGATTTTTCAGGAGAATCAGTCCAATTTAAATCAAGATTGATTTTTGACTTTTCCTTCTTGGGTGATTTTTCAGGAGAATCAGTCCGATTTAAATCAAGATTGATTTTTGACTTTTTCTTCTTAGGTGATTTTTCAGAAGAATCATTTAGATTTAAATCAAGATTGATTTTTGACTTTTTCTGCTTAGGCGATTTTTCAGAAGAATCAGTTAGATTTAAATCAAGACTGCTTTTTGACTTTTTCTTCTTAGCCGATTTTTCAGGAGAATCGGTTAGATTTGTGTCAAGTTTGATTTTGGATTTTTTCTTCTTTGGTGACTTTTTAAGAGAATCAGTCGGAATTGAATCGAGACTAATTTTTGGCTTCTGGGATAAGTTCTCAATAGAATCAGTCAAGCTGGCATCAAGATGTTTTGATTTTTTCTTCTTAGGTAACTTATTATTTTCTCCGGAAATTTTTGTCTTTGAAGATTCTTCCGATGATTCCATAGTAGAAGACTCGCTTTCTCTCTTTCGTTTTGTAGGCTTGATGTCTTCATTTAGCTTCGTGGCTGCTTTAATTGAATTAAGGATCGATAGGTTCACATGGGCAGTTTCTTCATCACTTGAGCTATCTTCTTTTTCTGACACAGAATCTTCAAAGGATGAAAACAAATTTTTCATCAACTCAATGCACTTTGGTGTTACATTCCCAGTGACACGAACCATTTTTGGTTCACAGATGAAATTAGCTATCTCAAATAATATTTCTCGATCAAGATAAATGTACTTTGAAAGCTCAGCAGGATAATTTCGGGGTAGATGAATAGTGACATTTATTGTTCCGTGAATAAGGCACCCAATGTGTTCTTTACTTATGCGATTAATCTTCCCTTTAACAATGTCTCCAATATTTGGACAGAACAAATCAAAAGTAGCTTTAACATTATAAAGTGCATAGGATTTTTGGGTATTGATTGCTCCGATGCGTGATGTCAGGGAAACGTTTTTGTAACTAACAACAATGCCGTTTAGCTGTTTCACAAACTGGCGTTTCCAACTGTCCAACACTCCTGTGATTCCGGAATAATCATTGGTAACATACATGAACGGAAGAGACAATTGAACAGTTTTAACTACCTGCTTTATGCAAGAGAATTCTTCAGAATTCATTTTGAATTTATAGTTATTATTCTCCTGAGTAGCTTTCGCACATACAACACATGGCTTTTTAATCGTAGAGTGTGTGTAAACAAATTCGCGCTGATTTGGTATGTTGCCAAACTTATGAAAAAGACATAATGGAATATATCCCTGAGACATGAGACTATTTGGGATTTAATATTCACGAAAAAAGCAAATCCTAGAGAGCTTAGTTTTTTTTAATATTATTATAAAATATCAAGCAACTAGAGAGTTTATGATTCAAAAATTCGAAAAGCATACGGCAAGGGTTTTTAAAAAATACAATTTTGTGACGTCAAAAATATTGCAGTAATTGACTTTATAGATTATTAGGAGTACGGTTGCATTGAATAGCAATACTTATGACGAGCTTGTGACCAATCCTAGCACATTTTCAAAATTGAACTTAAAATTTTATTAGGAAATCATAATGTGTGTTTCATTTAATCTCGCTTAAAGAATTGACAGTGAAGTCACTGCACACATAACCTCCTTGAACATGCCATGATGATGATGATTCATGTATTTTACTGGCACGCTAAACTTTGATTTAATCTTGTCCATAAATGATGTCACAGCTTTCCTTTATAACTTTGACTCTCCACCTTCTTTATAACATATTTCACCGTCCCCTTCCTTACTCTGTCATATGTCATGTTATTCCTTCAAAAAGCAACATCAATTCAGCTTATAAAGGATACAAGTTGTGTAAGAAACAGAATGCTTCGAGATTATATACTTCAATCGTAAAGTTACAAACTCTGAGTGGCAATGTGTTTTTGAGTTTCGGTTCTTCTTTGAATTCCTTTGTTATGCTTTTCGGTAGTTCTAGATGTTCTTAAGTTAAAATGTAAATATTTGTAGTTAAAGTGAATTAAAAGGCTTTAGTAAGTTTTTAAAGAGTATTAGAGTATTGAGATTTACATTAAACGAGTATTGAGATTTACATTAAACGAGTATTGAGAGCTAGGAATATCGATCCATAATAGAGTTTAGAGATTGGTATCCGACATATAGCCAAAACTCGTCCAATAGATATCTACTGGATATGTTTTTAAAAAAATGGGATATCTATTGGATCATACGTTTATATATAATAGACGGCAAATGGATGGTCAAATGTCCCGGAAAACGCTGTACTTTATCCATCCATTGTACTTCCACAATGTCTACCGATAAGATTTTCTCTGGACATTGCAGACGTCCAAAAGACATTCAGTTAGCATCTACAAAATCCAATGGACGACCAATAGATGTTTATTAGATATCCACAAAATCCTGGAAAATCCGGGAAAAAACCGGGAAAAATTAAAAAAATAAATGAAAACTTTACACGGGTACCATCAGGGCCGTCGCTAAAAATTTCGATTGGGGGGGCGTTAGACATACTTTTGCCGACTAAAATCAAGACAAGTACGGTGTAAATGTAGAAAATACCCATTAAGGTGTTAATCTACTATTAATTAAATTGTATTAATGCAAAATTAATGCATAATTTTTGTAATTAAAATATAATTATATGTTAATTATTGATTAATTAATTGTTATTGAGTTTATAACTAATTGTTATTTTTTATTTTTTTATTTAATGGTGAATTATTTTATTTAATGTGTAATTAATTTTAATTAATGTTTTTAATATTTTATGGCATTTCATTAATACATAACTAATGTCATATTTTAAGTAAATTCCCATCACATTTTAGTTAAAGTTCCATCAAATTCATTTAATTTTTCATTTTGTTTAATAAATACCCCCCCCCCCCCTCTTTCCCGAACAAAGGGGATAATTTTACGAAGTGCTTTTTTGTTGGGAGGGGAGGCATTTATCACTTGCAGATAGAATGCATTCTCACAATCTTGAACCAATTCAGTAACATGAGTAGTACAAAGGCTCCATCTCAATAAAAAAAATAAAAAAATTTCAAATTGCAGTTTCGAAAAAATTATTTAAACGTTTAAAGTGGATGGAAATCGCATTACAACACGGAATAAAATAAATGAAAATATTGATCAAATATGTGCCTCTAATTTAGAATTGTAAAAAAAAGTTAATCAAACAAATTCTGGAAAAAAATTTCCATGTAAAATCCGGGCAGATTGTTGCTATCACACAAAACTACTAACGCGAAACACTGCGATTTTTATAATAGAGACAATGCCAGGGACACATAAGAAACATGCACTTACATTGCCACATGTCTTTTGAAAAATAAAGTATTGTGGAAGAAGTAATTCAAAGAACAAAATATATGGGTAGTAAATTATCAATTTGAGCAAAAAATTCTGTACAGCTTTTAACAAACATCAAATTAGGAAGTTCAATTCCCATTTTCGAAAAATCTAAGATTAAACAAAGACTTTTGTCGCCTTATACCTCCCTGTTAGCGATCTGCACATCCCTGCAAATAATCCTGTCGGTACTCATGGGCAATAAAAATTGCATTTCAAAATACAATAATTATTAAAAACGTTTTGTTAATGTATTATAATAATTGTTAGATAGTATTATAACAAATCTTTCAATACTTTTCCAATGATTATTTTGTTGCAATAAATACGACATTGCCTTCCAATTTACATGGCATGCATTATTTCGGTAACACATTTGTTGTGGTCTAGTGTACAAATGACAGATACAACACCTAGGCACTAGTAGTCACTTTTGCCTAGTGGTTAGAGCGCCTGTCATCTGATCTAGAAGTCCCGGGTTCGACTCCCGTTAGCGCACACCGTTACGTGGTGTCCCGAATATTCGAACACATCAGTGGCACCATCTACTGCACGACCTCCCCTCTACCACCTCAGCATCTCTGGAGACTCACTGCCACACAGAAAGCAACCTCTGATGACTCACTGCCACACTCGACTCAAACGCAAGCAACTCAACGTTCACCCCTTCGCAACTCACTGGGAAGGGGCTATGTCGCGGTCTCGTGTACAAATGACAGATACAACACCTAGGCACTAGTGATCACTTTGCCTAGTGGTTAGCGCGCCTGTCTTCTGATCTAGGAGTCCCGTGTACGACTCCCCTATTAACGTACACCGTTACACATTTATAATAAATGAAGTACTATATAACATCATTTATAGAGTTCTACTTGACATTAATTGCAATAATTTGGCAAAATGTAATAGAAATATTTTTCTTCCATTTCACTCAACTTCACGTTAGTAATGAGTGAAAATAAACCTCGTTGAATAACCTTATAAAATGTATTTTTTATTTTTATCTTTACCAAAAAATAAGTAAATTTTATTCGAAATTGAAACTTCTCGCAAGACTAGTAGTGTGCGTAAGGTATGTATTTGATAAAAGAGGGCTCATTTTTCGGATATTAAAATTTAGATGTTTTGATATTTTCTGTAAGACTTTCAATTCATATGACGTACAATACACACTTTATGTAAATGACGTTTAATGGGCATATAATGGTTTTTGAGGCGTTACCTGACGTACTTAAAATGTCACCTACTGTAACACATCAGAGTTATCTATTAATTGGAAGAATAAGTAATTATTGTCAGTTTCTTCCTGAGAATATAGTGTGTGCTTACCAGGTGACTGAATTTAAAAACTTACGACAATCGACTTAACGATTTATACAATTAAATGTACTGATTTGAAATTGAACGAAAATTGAGAACTAGAAATGGAAAACGACCGAAGTCCAAAAAAGTAAATATTTCAGGTTGGTTGTTTTCAGATTATCTGGCGCCGTCAGCAACACGAGGGCTATGATGCGCCAAAAAATTCGTCATTTGACAAGCCAACATACATTTACAAACACCTATGCCTTAAACGGGACTCAAACCCGCAACCTCTCGGTCTAGTATTTTTTATTTTTTTAGGAGAACCGAAAAATGATCGCATCTGGTACTTAATCAATAGTTAAGTCAATAAGTACATACTTCAGATTGAATTTGAACTATTGCTAAGGGAGTTCGCACTTTGTGCGTTCTCCACGTCGTTTAGCGTGGCCTTTAGGACATTTTTCCGTAAAAAAAAAAGATTTTCTATTTTTTTGGTACTTAGGTCGTTTTCAATTTTTAGTCCTCAATTATTCATTCACTGTAGAGAATTTGTGGATATTGATACTTGTGCAACAGTACGGGGTAAGGGAGATATGTTTATTTTTAATTTCATTTAGAAGCTGTCATTGACGATATCAACTTAAATGTTCCTGCAAAAAAAGGATATATTTACACCAATTTAAAATTGCCGACCGCCAACTTGGGCTGAATTGTGATCAGGATTTTTTAATACTATTGATGATATTAATTATTTATATCTTTTTCTATTCAATATGTTTTAAAACATCCATCACTTTGGTTCTTTTAAAGGAATTGATGAAATTTTGGAAATTTGCCGTGTGCCGTATTTCTTTTCTAAAAACTTTGACGGGATGAGATAATGATTGATTGATTTGTGTTCGCAAAATACCTATTATATTTGTGTACGCAGTCCATCAATGTATACGGGAAAATAATAGACTTCTAGTGTAAAAAAGCCAATTTGTGAAACTCGGGTCGGTATTTTTAATATTTTTTGTTTTTATCTATATTTTTTTTATTCAATTTGATTTTATTGTGGATCAACTTTATAAAAGGGCTCGATAAAATTTCGAAAATTTGCCGACTGTTCAACTTTCTAAAACTTTGGGGGGGTGAGACGCCCCCTTCGCCCCCCGTTCGCGTCGTCCCTGGGTACCATATACATTGGTTATGCAGATCATCGCAGACATCCATGGTCAACTGCAGGAAGTAGAGGATTTCTTACACCGGGATTCGAACCGCAGACCATGGCGTTTAGGAACAACGCGTCCTACCACTAGACCATCAGGATTCGTTGTAAGCAGTGGTTATATTAACTATAGCATATAGTACCTTTTCAAATGGTAAAAATTTTACTAGGTGATTGATAAAAGTGGTACAATCTGTCTCCACAAATCGTAATTGTACTAGTGTAATTAATTTTAAATGCTGAACTTTTACCGGAGGATTGTTCAAAGGGGGATCCTTTCAGAAGCGTTAAAATAAACCAACCTTGATGGGCCTTGTGCCTGTAGTTTGTCGTTATTTTTCTATTTGCATTTTTTTTATATATACATAAATGAACATAGTAAAAATTTTATAAGGCTCGTTTTTCGAAAAAAATTTACGCATATTAGGTGGTTAATAGACTGAGCATATCCCGTAAATTTTCAAATCCGGAGAAATTAAAACTTTAGTAAATTGACAAAACAGGCTCTCTCAAAAATCTGTAATTTCAAGTAGTATACATGAAAAGGAAACTTTTTTTATGGAACATATTTTTGGGGAGAGTGTTTGTTTTATTTGAATAGATTTTTGCGATAAATAAAAAGACAGATTTTGTTTAATGTATTTTCATTTCAATTAAAAAAACACATATCTCTGTGTGTTATAATTCGCAAAACAATTTGTTTAGATTTTAGAAGAGTTATAATCTAGGCCAACAGATGGCCCTGCTGTAGTTTTGTGCTTGGCGCGAAATTGGCGATCGATAAAAATAGATAAATATTTTTTTCTGGTAGTCAGCAAGAAATGTTATAGAAGAAAGAAGGGGGATGGATCCCTTCTCATTTTCCCCATGCAATGCACTTGTTTTTCGCCGAATACCCACCCTGAGGTTAGAGCAGCTTACAAATTGGCTCCAACCAGGTCGGCCTACCGGAATATCGGGACATATTCCGGTACGCCCACCGAGAACAGTGGAAAAAATTTCAAATAAATATAGATTTTAAATTTAAATAATTAAGTTTTTGATTTTAAAGTGAGTTTATCTGTATCTTTGAAGATAGAATAAAACTAAAATGTAAACTTAGAATTTTAGTCATATATCGATACGACGATATATATATATATATATATTAAAAAAATTAATTAAAAAGGAACTAAATAAAAATTTAAAATTCTGTTTTTCAAAAGCGGCTTCTGTTTTTAAAAGGCTAAAACTAATTTTGTTGAAATTTTTAGAGCTGTAGCCCAATTAGAAATCGTTTTGTAAAATATTTATTAATTAATTAAAAAAATTAATTGAAAAGAACTAAATAAAAATTTAAAATTCTGTTTTTCAAAAAACCAATTAGCAGACCAAAACTACTTATGTTGAAAATTTCAGAACTGTAACCCTTTTAGAAGTCGTTTTGTAAAAAAAAAATTGTTAGTTAATTGAGAAAATTAATTAAAAAATAACTAATTGAAATTTTAGCATTCTATTTATCAAAAGTTCAATTAGATGGGTATAACTACTTATGTTGAAAATTTCAGAGCTATATCTCCCTTTGAAGTCACTTTGAAAAAAAAAATTAATTAAAAGAATTACTTAAAAAAGAACTAATTAAAATGTTAACATTCTGTTTGACATACATAAAATTAGAAAGCCAAAACTTCTTATGTTGAAAATTTCAGAGCTCTACTCCAATTTTAAGTAGGTTTCTGTAGATCCACAGAGCGACAGGCAGACACACAGCTTGTTTTATTACTATAAATACATAAAATCTTAATTATAAAGTTAAAATGTGTTCTCTGTGCATAAAGCAATTTTTGCACTATTGTAAGTGGGACTTTCCGTTACAAGATCATACCCTTTATTGTAGATTTCAGAAAATTCTTCTTTGAAAATGATATTCACAGTGACTGATATGCCCTCCCTAGATCTCTTTTTACAGTTTTCTACTTTTCTTCTTACTTCTATTTCTGCTGCATTTGGAATACAGGAATGATCACTTTTCACACACCTCTGTAGTTGTACTTTTCTCTTTCACTTATAATAAACTAAGAACTTCTTAAGTTTTTTTATGTTGGCGATAGAGATAACCAAACAGAAGTTTCTTCTTTTGGTTTTAAAAATTTCACTTTCCTTAGCTAATGTTGATATAAAATATATGTTCTCACATCAAACGTGAAATACAAAATGTGAATAAACTAAATACCAACACATTCAAAAAGTGTCACATTACTGTCTTTAATCGTCCAATATAAAGTGGGAAACCTGTTCTTTCCCTAGATATTTTTCCAAATACAATTATTGAAAAAATTTCAAACACAAAGAATTAATCCCCCTTTTCCACCCCAAAAGAGATAAGCGTTTGTGAGGGGGGGGGGGGAGGGGGAGTCAAACACAGGTGCATAAGGAATGTGTATCCTAAGACCACGGAGATCTTTTTAATATTACGCTAAAGCCACAGCAGGGTCAAAACCACGTAAGCCAGTGCCACGTAACCGTTATTGGTACTTCGGTCCTTTGTGTACTGAATCTGTGGGCTCAGTGATCTGGGTCAGAACTTCACCCCCCTATTACGGTACAAAGAAAATTCTTTAAGGGTGTGCTGAAAATGTGAGAATACCTGGGAGAAAAAGGGTTTTGTATTCCTTTTGAAACGCATTGCATGTGCTTTTAAGTTAACTGATCAACTAAATAAAGTGTGATTGAGGGTAACACAGGCCCAAGGGAGTAGCCATAATTTTTTTTCGGAAAGGGTTATGAAAATTAAATTAAAACAATACCCTTTAAAGTTACAATTTCAAACAAAACAAGTCCTTTAATTTTTGTGTTCTAGTAGCAAACGGGAAAATTTCGGGAGGGGATATAACTTTTCCCCGGGCTAAGCGCCTGAACACAGGTGTTTTCGATGAACTGAATAACGTGTGAGTGAGGATAACACATGTGTTTTCGATGGACAGAATAAAGTCTTTTCTGCAAGCAATCTTTTTAGAAATTGCAGCCTTTACTATGTCTGGGAGGCTGGCTGTCTTCTATTGTAGATTCTTTTCATTTTTTATGAAATATTTGCGAAGAAATTTAGTTAAATATATATATAAAGAATTTACGTCTTTATATAAAATTCATTTAACCAACGAATTATAATATGGA
The DNA here is from genome assembly GCA_963978545.1 of Linyphia triangularis. NCBI lineage: Eukaryota > Metazoa > Arthropoda > Arachnida > Araneae > Linyphiidae > Linyphia > Linyphia triangularis. The sequence continues at coordinate 47,773,836 of OZ021729.1, read as the reverse complement.
TAGAATATAAATCGAATAACATTCTCAAATTTTAAAATTAATGTATAAAAAAGGACTTAATAGTTGTCAAATATTTATGAATAAAAAATTTATTACAGCTGTAGACCTATCTACAGACTGAAATGTTTTTATAATACAAGAGAAAAGACTATTTTATATATAAAAACTGCATAGCCAATGCTCATAGAGATTTGACGCTGGGTAATCGATTTAATTTCAAATTAAGAACCCAAAAATATGAACTTAAAACTAATTATTTAATTATAATCTTAAGAAATAATTAAATATTTTATGCTTAAGAAACACTTAAATGATTAGTTCTTAAAAATTAATTTGATTGTGTTTTGCAGCTAAAAATTAGTTTTTAGATTTATTTAAAAAAAAAAAAAAAAGCATAGTTTTTGAAACGGAATAATGTAAAGTTTATAAAATCTAAGGTATAAGTATGGTACCTTTGTTAAAAAATATTTCAGGTATGTGCTTACTAAGTTATTAATAATTATTACAAGTGTCATAAGCTGTGTTATTTAGATTTTACCAATGAGATCGGAATCAATATATATCATTAATCTTTATTAATAGTGTTAAATATTAATCAATGAGAATTTAAAAAATAATTTCTTTTAAAACTCCAAAAGCTCTTTCAGTTGGGAACTAACAAATATCACAGTCAAACAACCTTATGTTGATGTATGAAATGCTTTATTTCAAAACATTTACTAGAACAATATATTTAAGCTTTGAAATAACTAATAATATTTACATCTTGATTTTAATTATAATGTATACTTTGAGAGGAAGGAATCAAATACAGATTTAGGCATAATTGTTTTTAAGCTCAATGGAAAAACAATTATTGCATGAAGAAAGTTTCCGTTAGGGCTCGCTTTTCCCATTTAATTGGCTTTGTGGCAAACAAATTAACTCCATGTTTATTTTATTACAAAACAAAATATATAAATTAAATGGCTATTTTTGCACAGGATATGTAAAATATGTAATCCATGAATATTAATTAACTGAATTTCTTATAAAGAAAAGTTAATATTAAAAGCTATTACAGAACTTTTTTATAGTTAGAATAGATATTTGACTTGCAAGAAATTAAAAAGGGATAAAAAGCGCAAACAAGGCCACTTTTGTACTTATTTTGAATATAACCTTTGAGTAAAGCAGCGTTTCTCAACCTTTCAGTATTCGCGGCCCAGTTTTCAATCATAATTTTCATCGCGCCCCTGCTTACAATAAAATGTATGCAACAATAATGTATATTGAATATTTTGGATTCTGTTTGTAAATTATTTTTAACTAACTGCTAAAACAAGAGTAAGCGAGCCAACGTTGGCGAGAAACCACATCTGACATTTTGCCAAGTGGGCGGTGAGCACGACCAATACCATCTCGAGCATGCGCAGAGCAAATGCTTTCTCATAGGAAGAAGGAAAATGTTCTATAACACAAGTTTCAATTCCAGCCAGTCTCTTTCGAGTCGATCCTTCTATCGCTATCGAATCTATCGTGAATGTGTATGTAAAATATGTTTTCGTGTTAATTGCAATTCACCATATTAAATTCACGGCAGCAGATTTATGCAGACTCATGGATAAATTTTTAAGCGGAAGTAAACGGGCATGAGACGATAGTCAAGTATCAACAAGCACACAGACATGCGTGGTTCCGAAAATAAAATCAAGAAAATATTCTCAAGAATACTTACATTTTGGATTTACCAGTACTGAAGTAAGTGAAGAAGAAAGGCCCCTATGTATCATTTGCTCAGAAATATTGGCCGCAGACAGCAGGAAATCTAATAAACTAAAACGGCATTTGGAAATGCTTCATAGTGGATACCTCAACAAACCCAGAGAATTCTTCGAATTAAAATTAAAGTCGTATAAAAAGCAAAAATCATTTTTTGAAGAAACTTTGTCAGTAAATAAAAAAGCTTTATTTGCATCTTACAAAGTTTCATACAAAATAACCAGATGTAAAAAACCTTACACCATTGGTGAAGAGCTTATTTGGCCAGCAGCAATTGAGATTGTAGAAACTATGTTTGGAGATAATTTTTCAAAACAACTGCAGTCCATACCTCTTTCAAATGATACTGTTGCTCGTCGAATTGGTGATATAGCTGAAGATGTACAGTGTCAGCTTTTCTCGAAGTTGCGTGACGAATTGTTTTCAATACAGCTTGATGAAGCAACAGATAGTAATAAAGATGCTCATTTAATTGCCTAAGTTCGATTTTGTGATAATATGTCAATAGTAGCAGAACTACTTTTCTGAAAACCAATCGAACTCCAAACAACAGCGCTCGCATTATTTGCTATTTTAAAAGATTTTATGAACGAGGCAAACATAGAATGGAAAAATTGCGTCGGAATATGCAGCGATGGTGCTCGTTCAATGACCAGAAAATTCCAAGGTATACAAGCACTTGTAAAACAAAAATCGCCTCAGTGCGTCTGGACACATTGCCTAATCCACAGAGAAGCTTTGGCTTCGAAAGAATAAATGAGTCGTGGTCTGAATATTGTGTTAACTACGGTATATAAAAATAAGACACCTGAAATCGAGAATCTTTTCCGCACTTTTTAAAGACATGGGTTCGGTACATTCAGCGTTACTATTTTATTGCGGGGCAAGATGGTTATCAAGTGGGAAATTTTTACAACTTGTTTATGAATTCAGAGAAGAAATCGCAATTTTCCTAGAAGAAAACACAATGGAAGCCGAGAGTTTTCTCGATGGTTTATTTGTGATGAAATTGAGCTACTTGGTCGACATATTTTAGGAATTAAATAATTTGAATCTTCAACTCCAAGGAGCAAATACACATATGTTGGATACGAGTGATAAAGAATTGGAATTGTGGAGCAGAAATTTAAAGCAAAAAAACCTAACAATGTTTGCAAATGTGGATGATTGTACTAAAACTTACAAGGCTGAAGAAGAACATGTAAAAGTTATTTTTGTAACCATTGAAAATCATTTAGCCATGCTGGCAAAGAATTTTAAAAAGTATTTTCATAGTGACGACAAACTGATAGCAAGTTACGAGTGGGTTAGGGATCCATTTCATAAGACTCCCGAAGGACTCTCAATTGATGAGGAAGAAAAATTCATAGACTTCAAGACAAATGGCGAAACCAAAAGACAATTTAGTAATAAATCACTATTTGAATTGTGGCAGGAGTAGAGGATGATTTTTCTGTACTAAAAACAAGGGCATTTCGGATTCTATTACTGTTTTCAACATCCTACCTTCGTGAAACTTGATTTTCTGCTGTGGCTTCTTTGAAGACAAAATATAGATCGACTAAATATAGAAACAGAACTGAAAGTGGCTATTTCTAATACTAAGCCTTCCTCGAAAAACTTTGCTCTGCAAAACAGGCCCAAGGAAGTCACTAATAATTATTAATTTTTTTTTTAATTTTGTATGTTTTGATTAAGTTTTGATTTAGTAAGTTGTTTTACTTTATTTGTTAAATATGTCGAAATGAATTTTGTTTTCTATGTGTATGTATGCTTTCCTTTCAGTCAGTTAACCAATTTTTTAAAATAATATTTTCTCTTGGATATTCTCGCGCCTCCCCTTTAGTGTGCTCGCGCCACCCTAGGGGGGAGCGCCCCACAGGTTGAGAATTGCTGGAGTAAAGCCTTAAACAGTATTTTAGCAAAAAATTAATTAGCCTCATTAACTTTATTTGGGTGTTTGAACCGTGCTCGCTGACGTTCGACAACCCCTGAACAATATAGTACTTTTATTCCAGTCAACTTTTGAAATCGCGACACAATTTATCCGAACACCTTAGTACCACTTGGTGGCATTTTTTGTATAGCGAAAAGGGTCGATGGGAAAATACCATAGTATCATTTCTTTCAAACTTTTCAATTTTCACCGAAATCCATGTGAAAAAAGCAGAAAACAGTTTTCTGCGAAATTATAGCATGTCTATTAAAGTTTAATTGTTTAAATTTTAATGATTGTCTCTCAAGCTGTCAAACTATAACGAAATCCCTATTAGGGTTCGATCCATTGTAGAACTGCTAAATTGCATAGTTCTTTAAGGAATCAAGCTATTTTTTAATACATCTTTTCAAAATATTAAAATAATTTTTTCATTTAGTTTTATATGTCAATTGTTAAAAACAGATCCGAACATCAATATAAAATGAAGCCTATATTTTTTAACATGAAAACTCTCTTAGGTTACGGATATGTAGTAAAAAAAAATATATTCTTAGTTTCTAACATTATATTGTAAATATTTGTTAGCAGGACCGTCCTTAGCATCTGCGACGCCCTTTGCGAACAAAACGAGGCTTTACCTTTCCCCATCTTTCCAAAAACATTTACTTACATCCTCAACTATTCTAGAAGGAAACGTTATAAATTATAGTTGAAAAAAATATCTTTGTCTTTTTAACACAATTTTTCAACATTTATTTTCTTTAAAATGCGTAAATTTCGTAAAAAGTCTTACTCTGATGATTCCCTTTGGAGAATGATGTAAAATTCCAGTTTCAAATATTCTACCTAAGCTTCATGGAACTTACCAAGAAGATAAGAACCTCTTCTTTAAAAAAAGCTGTTTTCAGTTGCAAAAATGCTTGAAGATATAACACGTTTCATTTAAAAGGCAGAGGGGAGAACAACACAGAAAGGATGGGGATCTTGGCTTGCCCCCATTTCCTAAGTGGTAGATGTAATTGTCGCCAATAGGTAGTGAGAATTGCTTACTGACCAGCTTCTTAAAAAAGCACCAGACGGAGACGGCAATAAAATGTGATATACGACCCTCAAACCATTGTGCTAGACTCATCAGCACTATAAAGTTCCCTTTTTCTTGGATGGGAATGTGTACCAATACGTCAGATTGACAATGTGATGGCAAAAGAGATATCCATTTGTCCCGACTACAAAAATCATGTACGGCGGTCAACAGGATTGACGGTGGGGGGTCGTTTATTACCGAAGGGAGGAATTTTCTTAGAATGACTTGGTGTCCCCACCTCTTCAACTATTTAGAAGCTGGCATAAGTTTCTTTGAAAGTAGAGAGGGCATTTACTCTCTGTGTGTGGCCTTTTGTGTTAAGTTTTAAAAGTAAATTTATTATTTTATTTTGCCAAACTTTGTAAGTAGAAGTATATCATGTTTTAATCTGTTCTTTATTTTTAATTTTACTGTTTAAAAACATTAATTGAAGCAAATAATAACAGTTGTAAATTATTTAGTAGTTTCTCTTCATTAAGTTAAAACTTCATTTTTTTTTCTTTTCTTAATTTGATTAAAGGTTCATTAAATTAAAAATTCATATTTGTAAATTGTATTGAAAACATACTATTGTCTAATAAATGGGGCAACTGATCATTAGTTAGTCCTATGGTTAAGCCTATGAGGATGATCTTCCTAAATTATAACATATTTGTCTTTACTTTTCATTTTAGCTTGTAAGTAAAAAAATAAGTGGTGTTATACAACTGCTAAATTAGTTCTCTATTGCAGTAATCGTTTTCGAAATGTGATTGTAAAAGGTTGGTTGTATTCAGATTATCTGGCGCCGTCAGCAACACGAGGGCTATAATGCGCCGAAACATTTCGTCATTAGACAAGCCAACATACATTTACAAACACCCATGCCAACACGGGACTCGAACCCGCAACCTCGCGGTCCAGAAGCTAGCACGCTAACCACTATACCGTTTGATTGTAAAAGGAGTTTCACCCACAAAACCAAGAATAATTATCATGTTAATAAATAAGAAAACAATAATTTTTCATAAATAGTTAATTCAGAATCATGTCAAAGAATTTTAATGGTATAATTTAAATTTCTATTTTGTTTTTAGTTGCATTTTTAAATTTTAATCACGTTCCATTTTTGATAAGTAATGTTTGTTTATCTCATTTAAAGGGACTGAAACATATTTTTTGATAAATTTACACATTCATAATATTTCTTAAATAATTATACTACTTATATGTTAAAGAACATGAATTAACCTCTTCAAACTCTTAATTTTTTTTAATAAAACTTGTGACGTATATCAGCAGAAGAGGAAAAATGGATAACATATTTCCAAAAATATAAATGTAAAATTTATTTAATTTTTTTTTTAATTTCACGCTCTTTCTTTCTGCTTTAGCCTGCCGACTTATAGTTATTTTTGCGGTTTTTAAACATATCTTTAAATAAATTTAATACTTAAAAATTAGTTTACAATTTGCATAGAACATAAATCTTTAAAAATGATTAGATTCAGAACTCTAAAATTTGGAAAGAGATAACAGTTTAATAAAATGGAGAGGGGGGGGGGGAGGAGCAGAATTGTTCTCGCTTATTGCTAAAAATTTGCTTTGACCGCCCTTGACTGGAGCAGATTAATGGCTTCTTTACTGCAGGGATGCAATTGTTAGAATGGAGATCAGAGGGATCCGCTATCAAATTAGTACTTTGTATTTGCTAGAGCGTTTTTGACAAACAGACTACGCGTCACTAATCTTGACCTCTTACTTGGAATGAGACTACTTTCAATAGTTCTACAAAATTCCAGAAAGTTGTCATGAAACGGATATTTATAAAAGCTTTGTTTATAGCAATTTCTCAGGATTTAAAAAAATGTCTATTGAATACATGGGTATATGTCTCTACATTATTTATATCTTAACACTTAAGACCCGCCCTAACTCGCTCTAAGGAAGTTACCCTACAGGTCCAAGGATATTTAAACTATGGTGATTCGGCAGTTGCTTCAATTTGAAGGACCTCTCCGTGACAACAATGGCGGTTACAGATCGATCTATACAGCTTTAGTCGAAAAAAGGTAGAGTCGGAAAAATTCTTGTACCAGAAAAGTGATAAAAATACATAATAAATATTTTTTAACGATTTTCTCTTCTTTTTCTAAGTTTTTTTTTTTATTTTGTAAGCCAGATCTCGTGGTATTCAAATAACACTACTTCAAACAGAAGATGCAATAAAAATCCATTAAAACAAGTTTTTTTTTTTTTTTAATTCAAATCCTTTATTTGCATTGCTAATTTTTATATGCTATCGCGGTTTTTGAGCTCAGATCGAGTTGTCATAGTCTTCGACAAATACTAAGGAAACAACCATTCCAAACTATTAACTACTTTTTATTTCCGCAAAAACTTAATTGAATATATTGTCTTTCATAGTGAGCCAATCTGCAAAGTTTCAACTCGTTTGGCCCACCGAAGATTTTGCCTCGTTATCCTTAACAAGAAAAGTTTTCAGTCATTGAATATCACCTAACTGCATATGTTCAAACAAACGTGTTGAATTACATGTTGTTTAACATACTAATTTTTTTTAATTATATTTATCTTATTTCTCAGTTTTTAATTTTAAGCCTGATGTATTGCCGGACAATTATTACAACGGAGATACGATAGGATGCTTTTTTTTTTATTTTTTTACTGATAATGCCTTACCTTAGAAAATAGAAACTACAGGAATTAAAGGGACAACAATAACGCACTATAAAGAAATTTGAGAAAGAGGGTATATGGGTAACCTGTCACGTAAAAGTGTAGAAATTTCGACCGTTAGATCACATCGCGCAACTGGGACGACACTCGTCTCTCTCTCTCACTATCATAGAATATCAAGTCTATTTCCGCTTAATCAAACATCTCTATAAGAGGAGAGGCGACTTTAGACTGAAAAAACGCGGGGGGTTGATCCCTCTTTTTTGCGTGAGGAATAGGGCAGATTGACAAAAGATCCCCACCCAGACAGTAATCAGTGCTGTCTCCCTTTGCCCGGTCCCAATGCCCTTTTTTTTAGGTGTCCGATCCCAGTGCCCCCTGAAAATATAACATCTCTATACCAAGATTATGTAGAAATTAAGACTGAGGCGTGCGATAAACATTACTGCACTAAATTGTTATTTTCACCACGATTTCTAATTAACTTAAGTTCAATTTTTTTGCGAGTTGTTATGAAGAGTACTTTATTGCACTCATGTGATTAAATATTTTACTGCAAGCATTGCGATAAAATGCTAGTTTCGCCACAATTTTTTTATTTAAAAAGTTTAATTCTTTGTACATTGGTATAAATGATTAGCTTACTTATTATTTGTTAATTCTTATATTTTTATTATTTGACTATTGGTTCTTAAACACAGACGAATCTTGTCTCAATGTATAATATAGGAGTTGTGACCAGTGAAGAGGCCATTTTATTTCTCAGCATATAATTTCAAGCCTGATGTATTGTCAGAAAATTATTACGCTGGAGATACGATAGGATGCTTTTTTTACTGGTAATACTCTCCCTATAACTTAGGAAATTAGAAAAAAGAAAAAAGGGGGGGGGGGGGAACACTTATAAAAACAGAGTTTAAAAAAAAAAATCATTTTTTGCTTTGTCAATTTTTATATTCATTAACACAGCGCCGATATCAAAAACATTATTATTTATTAAAAATGAACGTGAACGTCATCAAACTATCATTTATTTACTCTTGATTGAAATGGTTTTATTATTTATTTATTTAAAAAAATTTGGCAACGGGAAAGTGTTTCGACAATGATCGGATTTTAATGCGATTGAATGATGGCAAGTTTGTTTAATTAGAAGCGACTTTTTTCAAGTAAAATAGTTAGCCGAAAAAAGTTATGAAATCTTTGCAGGATAGCATTTTTTTGAAATAATCTTATTGTATATGCTTGTGCTACTTGTACCATTCTACTGAATAGCGATCAATTCTACAAAAGGCTATCCTGCCAATACTACCAAATGAGGCTCCAAAAATAATCCCAGTTTATTTAATTGTGTACGAGTAAAACTACCACAAAGAAAGGAAATGCGGCCCTGCTTGGGAACAACGATTAGATTTCATCACTTCTTCTGGTTTTATATATATATATATATATATATATATATATATATATATATATATATATATATATATATATATATATACGTTAAGTTTTTTCAGGTAAGTGGTAAGATATTGTTAACGCCCTCTACTCTTACCGACGATTCAAATTTTATATATTTTAAGTAATAATATTTTTAAGATTGTGGATGCATATTAGTTGCAAAATATCTATAATTAAATTAAGATAGCAAATGTACATATTAAAAAGTAAATTTCGATTAATTTTAATTCCAATATGAAATTTTTTTTTTTTTTCAATAGTATCTAGGAATCCAGTTATGTAAAACTAAAAGTGGAATTTTATAAAGTTCCTACTGTAAAATTAAATATGAGATGTTTTTTAAATTTTCATATAAATATTCATTAGAAATGTAATTCATGTAAAAATTTATTGTATTATTTGAATTTGATGGTATTCGTCCACTCAGATGTCTATTAATTAAATCTATCTGAATAAAAGAAAAGTGCATTACCCTAAAAAGTCTGATGAATTTTGTTTACAGGGATGAGATAAACCCATTCTTAAATATTATTTAGAAAAACTTATAAATATCTATAACATAAATTTCCACCGACATAAACTTCTGAAGGAACCATTTATTCATCTTTGTTGTCTTCGTAGGATCAAAATTCTTGGAAATCCTTCCCTTTTCGTTATCCTCTATCATATCGTCCTCTACCGTAATTGACTTCATTTCCCTCGTTGTAAAAACAACCAAAAACAACCTTCTTGGGACAATCTTATACTTGCGACCCAACCCCCCCCTCCCCTTTTTTTTTCTTTCTCTTGTGGTCAGCTACACCGAAGGCGTCGAAAAAGAACCCCACAACATGGCAACCCTGAGAGAGGAATTCTTTAGCTACGGAAGTTGGCGAATTTAAGTGTAAATATATTTTATAAGTCTTATATACAGATGGCGCCATCTTTTGAGGAGAAATAGTAATGCTAATTTTTCAGTAGGTGTTTAAAAATAAATAACTTAACAAAAATTATATGCGTACTGTTAATCAATTTTTAATTATCAAAGATAATTTTAGAAAGAACATTTTAGGAATTTGCTAAAATATTTCATTAATTAAAATTATTTCGATTATATGCATTAATTATACACGAATTCCGCTTTGCAAATTTGAAACTAGAAACTTAGTAAAGTGAATATTATTTTTACAATCGTTATCAACACCTATTCTCCAAGTTAAAATGCACTTTAAATAAATTATATGCATACCCGTTAAAAGTATAAAAAAAATCTATATTGAAAGTAACTCATTCAGTAAATTATTTCGGATTCACGAAATGAATTAAAAAAAAAAAAAAGGGCACAGTTTTCTACATTTATTTTATAAATAATTTATCATGCTTTTTTCATCAAATTAATTTTTACCATTTGAAAAGGTACTTTATCACTGCAGTTGACCATGGCTGTCTGCGATGACCTGACTTAACCAATATGTATATGGTTACCCGTGCACAGTTTTAATTTAATTTTTTTTTTTTTTTTTTTAATTTTTCCCGATTTTTCCGCATGCTGGCTTCTAGACCGCGAGGTTGCGGGTTCGAGTCCCGTGTAGGCATGGGTGTTTGTAAATGTATGTTGGCTTGTCTAATGACGAATGTTTCGGCGCATTATAGCCCTCGTGTTGCTGACGGCGCCAGATAATCTGAATACAACCAACCAACCCGATTTTTCCCCGGATTTTGTGGATATCTAATAAACATTTATTGGTCGTCCATTGGATTTTGTAGATGATAACTAAATGTCTTTTGGTCGTCTGCAATGTCCAGAGAAAATCTTATCAATAGACATTGTGGAAGTACAATGGATGTATAAAGTACAAAGATTTCCGGGACATTTGACCATCCATTTACCGTCTATTATCGTTAAACGTGTATGGTCCAGTAGATATTTCATTTTTTTAAGAGCATATCCAGTAGATATCTATTGGACGAGTTTTGGCTATGTGGGGAGTGACTACCATATGCAATACCACAAGTCGAATAGACTGGATTTAATAGACCACCATTAGACCTCTAGAAATGGAAAGTCGAAAAGACATGCTTTCGTGAACATCTAATAGATGTTTCAAAATTGGATGTCAAGGATAACGTTGCTTTAGATGTCTATTACATCTCCTGTACATCTAATAGATCATGTGGACGAAACATAGATATCCAGTGGATAACACTGGTTATGTGGGATCTTGCGTCTAAAAAGTCCGATGAAAGAATGGATCTCAAAAGCCACGCGAGTTGTTTAAAATGTATCTACCCCATACGTCGGAAATATCTAAGAGAGAAGGCATGTACAAGAAGTTCAAGAAACCAATGGAAATTAACGGATTGCTACTATATGAGCAGTTAAACGGCCTGTGTGCAAAAACTCATGTCCAATTGAAATGGGGCAACGAATAAACATTAAGTTTTATTACAAATTGAGAAAACAGGTGTGGTGAGCAGAAAATGAGTTTACGACTGGTTCAAACGTATTCGGGATGGGGGGGGGGGGAAACATATATGGATCATCCATCATATAAATACATACTATTTTGATAAATTGAAAATTGTGTAAAAGATATATAGGACGAAATTTGATTTTTGATCTTTTGTGCAGCTGTGGGCTGCAGAAAAAGCAGTCACGGGTCGTGTAGTGGGGAACGCTGGTAAAGCAAAAGCTTATTGTATTTTTTGTAGAGAAAAGCAACTGAATGTAACGTAGGCATGAATAAAATAGATAAACTGACTGGAGAAATTGAATTCGGTTTACTAAGTAAACATATTTTGTCATATATGACACGGTAATGTCTGAAGTAAAATGTTGAACTAACTTTTACAGTGTAATAACATGAAAACTAATAGCTTAAGTTTATTCCGTCAAAACTCGCCTAATTTTTTTTTTCTCAACCGTTTCTTCGCAAGGGACAAATACCAGTTTCACCACAAGATATAATCCCTTTCTTCTCAAGTCCAAGAAACCTTCAATTTTATTCTTCGTAAATCTAAAAATCTATCGATCCCGTCATCACTTGCAAGTATTTTTAAACCATTAGCTAACCCATTTATTATTATAAGATCAATATTTATCCCACCCTGCGGATGATTAAGGTTTTTCTTTTTATCATTCAATCCACGGCAAAATGTGAGTTCGGCTCACCCAAGGACCTGATTTTACACAGGGCAATTCAAGACTTGGTCTGGGTCCCCAAATTTTGTGAGGCCATAAAAATTCAGGTCCGTATCTAAAATTTTCGAAAATTCGGAAAAAGAAGTTTAAATTTAAAGCCTTTTTATTTTCAATTACCCATATGTATACATAGGGTAATGAAAGTATAGCATTCGGTCAAAAACAATTTTCGATTTTCTTGCATTTCTCCACGTTTTGGAACATTCTGATTTCAAAAAAGTGATCTAGAAAAAATGTCTGTCTGTGTGTATGTGTGGTCAGTAAAACTCCCGAACAAAGTGACTTACGATGTTCAAATTTGGTATGAGGGTTAGTGGCGGCCTTGGAACCTACCATTAAGGTTTTCGTCAAAATCGCGCATGCGCATAAGGTAGCTGCCATTGCCAAAATCATGTTTTTCAATGATTGCTAAAAAATGGCTTGAAAGATTTTAATAAAAATTGCTGTGGTAATGCCTCTTTAGGTGTTTTAAACATCCCCACTTCCGAAATTCCTGTAAAAAGGTTTTAATGGCGTAAAAAGTTGAAAAATGAATGCCTTCAACACAGATTTCTCTTTCCTTGAGCATACCTCATCAACGATCTTTTTTCCTTCTCCTCTCAGTTTCGTTTAAAATAAAGGATAATATAAGGATTATCAAAAAATATATCGCCAAAATCACCATTTTAACGATTTTTTTTTTTTTTAAACCCTTACAAGAATTATCGCAAAAAATACCGTCAAACTGGCCATTTATTCTAAATGAAGGATGAAAATATACAAACGGTAAATGACACAAATCCACGTCAATATTATAGTGTAATTGAAAGTCGTGCGATGTTCCACATCCCTAGTTTTTTTTAAAATTTATATTTGTAGAATCTTAATGGAAGCACGGAAACTCCTGTGATTTCACGAGTCCGTTACCCAAGAAAAACTTATTAAACATTATAAATTATTGTTAAATATTTGTAATATTGTAATTGATTTAGAGCAGTGATTCTAAACCTTTTTTTTTGTTTGTTGTGGCACACTTTTAACGATTTCAAAATTTGGCGGCACACAAAGGAAAAGATAAGTTTAAAAGTTGTTTACTTACCTATAATGCACTGTGTAAAATAGTTTATGATAATAATTTGGAATGTAAAATAAAATAATATGTACTACAAAAAACAACAGTACGTTTATTAAGGGATTAATTACAAATGAATAATAAGAATACTTTTAATGAGAAATTTGAGCTTGATGTTTTTAGATAATTTCATTTATAATTGGTCGTAAAAGTGACAATGCTACTCTGATATCGTCTTCTACATTTTACAGTCTAGATCTTTTTTTCGTTTTTATGTTGGTTAATACTGAAAATCAGAATTCACACAAATAAGATGTAGAAAATTGTAATAATATTTTTAAAGCTTTTTTTGGCTATCATGGGATAATCGTATATAATGTTAATCCAAAATGAATTAATTGATTCTTCTGAATATTTTAAAATTAAATCTCGATTATTAGAAAACGAAATTAGTTCTTCCTCTTCATTCAAAGTTAATTCAAATACAATAGTATTCGTTATCACAAATCGATTACGAACCCAATCAAATTTTTTTATACCTAAATTTGGGAAATAATGAATAATTCTCTCCTATAATGTTGTCAAATGGTTGATAACAATTTTATGAATAGTTTTATTAAAATCTTTTGGGACTGACTCTAACTTTTCCAAAGATCCTTCCTGAGCTTTATTCTTCCATAAAGTTATTTGTTTTTGGAATCCCACCATTTTATCTGTTGAGTTTAATATATTTTCTTTCGGCGCTTGCATACTTGAATTTATTTTATTAAAAATAACAAAAATGTCTGATAAGTAAGCTAGTTAAGCACACCATATTTTATCTTCCAACAAATGAACAAAATCATAATTTTTATTTTGTTTAAAAAACATTTTCATTTCGTCTTTTTATTCCAGTACACGAGATAAAACTTTTCCTCTGGACAACCACCTTATTTCCGTATGCAGTAACAAGGATTCGTACTTAGCTTCCATAGCTTGGCTTAAATTACTAAATAAGCAACTTTTTAATGGTCTTGATTTTATATAATTAACCATTTTAACGCATTGTTCCAGAAATATTTTGAATTCTGATGGCAAATATTTTGTAACAAGTGCTTCTCGATGCAAAAAACAATGTGTAACTAATATATCCCCATTCAGTTCCTTAACGTGTGCTACAAATCCTTTTAGACGTCCAGTCATAGCTGGAGCACCATCTGTGCAAATGCCAATATATGAATTCCACGAAACTTTAATTTCTTCTAAATATGAAATAATTACATCAAAAATATGTTTGCCAGTTGTAAAATTAGGTAACTCACGACAGCATAAAAATTGATTAATTATATCAATTTCGTGAATACCATTTTCGTGCGTAGAAATCTAATTCGAAAGTGGCGAGGAAACAATTTCTCAACGGATGTGCTTTCCAAACATTAGAGAACAAGATGCACACTCACACACCTGCAGGGGGTTGTATGTAAAAAAACTAGAGTAAAAAATAGGTCAAAAACGAGACACAGAGAAATATGTAATGAAGCGGTGAAAGTGAAAAATCTTCGTTACAATATTCATATATATATAAGTACTTTTCTGTAATTTAAACTTTATTCGTAATAAAAAAAAAGCATTATAATTTTTACTATATAAAATTTGATAGCACACTTTAAGAATTTGACGGCACACAAAAGTGCCGCGGCACAGTGGTTGAGAATCACTGATTTAGAGAATAGTGTTTTTGTTTGATCTTTTCTTGAAATTGGTCGCCGCCATTGCACTTGTATCCAATGTTTGAATGATTGAATTTTAATATTTTTACATAATTTTTTATAAATGTTTTCTTAAAAGACAATACCGCGGAGCGAAGCCCTTTTCTCACTGTTCCAACGATCGTTTTTCATCTACTGAATATCATGATTGGGGTGTGGGCTGTGACGCAAAATAGAAACTAATTTCACGCAGGGTTATTGGATGTGTCTGGATCTTTTGATTGAACATGCTTTGCTTTATCCACGATTAATTTCTTCATTATACTGTTAACCTTTACGATGTATACTTTAAGTATTATATATTTGTGGTATTGTATTTTCTCTAATGCAATAGGTTTATAATTATTTGAGCTTTGACTTTAGAGAGGAGGGAATTGGTTGTTGACGTTGTTAAGCGGACGGGAAGATGAAGATATTCAAAGGTAGTGGGGAAGTTAGCATCCTACTATAAATGAGATGCAATTAATTAATTTTTTTATCTGAAAAAAAAAAAAGAAAAGGGGAAAAAAAGAAGAAAAAAAGAGCAGTTTGTTAAAAAGTATTTTGTTTCATGGAGGGTTGTGACTTTTTAAACCTTATTCTGGCTGAGTCCTTGTTAGAAGTAACGTTCTCCGAATAGTGGAAGGGTAAAAAGTTTCCATGTGTAAGCTTCGCGAACCGAATCGTCTGTAAGATCCGCTTCACTTCACTACATAGAATCGTACAAAGAGGAAGATTTTAGTGTTCCAAAAGCTATATCTGCAGGAAGCGTATTCTTCGAAGACAGCGTTAGAGTGCCCGAATTTTCATAGGGTTTGGAGTACTCCTTCTCAAAGTGGGGCGAGGGATGTTGGGGACGAGACGGGGTGGGAGGATAGGGGGCGTTGCGAATGGCGTCGTAGTAGACAGTTGCGTACTCTGCGTCGGAACAGCCCGTTGTACCCGAGTTGAGGGAAGGGGGAGTGTATCCGTCCTCGCCTGGTTTGTAGATGACCACTACTTCTCGGGATCTGGAATGAAAAATGAGATAATTTTGAGCTGCTTGTTTTGTAATACAATTTGTGTGTGTGTTTGGTTTTAAAATGCATGTAAATGGTTTTTGGCTGTGTTGTATGTATAAGTTTCATTTATTGTGAAAACTATGCTAAAGTGAGTAATATGTGTGTATGAAATCCTTAGTTCATGAGATTAATCTACTAATCTACTTGATGCCCATTTGTGCCATGAGATACAGACCTTTTGAAACCATTTTGTAATTAAAGAGAGTTAGGAGGTTCACTCTACTATTTCAAATTATAACTCTTGAAGCTGTATTTTTTCCTAAGACGTTTAACAAATTGAAACTGTTATTTTATAACCGATAATGATTCAACTTTACTGAGTGCTTAGAATGAATATTTTTTTAATTTTTTTAATTTTCAAAATATTTATATAAATCATGTTTAATTGAAACAAGTTTTTTTTAAAAAAATTAATTGAAATGTACTAATTTTGTTTGGCTGCAAGTCAGGTGCTTTATTTTAAATTATCTACGACAACGTCCTATACATGACTCTGCTTATCAAAGCCGGGGGTAGGAATCTTTTTTTAGGGGTGTTTTTCGTATATGGAGCAATTGATGCAACTAAGGATAGATAAAGAGAAGGGAAGATAAGGAGAGAGGCTGAACGGAATGTAGAGAAATAACGAGGGAGATTGAGAGAAAGTGAGACTAAGAGGGAGGTAAAGACAGGAAGAGGGAGAGAGATAAATGGAGTGAGAAATGAAAAGAAGGATGGTAAGAAGATGGTGAGAAATGTGAAGGGATAGAGAGAGGGATAAAGAGCAATGAGGCGGGATAAAGATGAAGAGAAAGATAGAAAGAGATCACGAGAAGGATGTAGAGAGAGATGGAAAGATGGTGAGATATGTGGAGAGAGAGAGAATAATGGACATAAAGATAAAGAGAATGATGCGAAGATATACAGGGAGAGATTGTTAGAATAATTAAGGGAAGAAGAAAGAAAAGAGATCCTTAGTTTAGGTCTTGGATGTTTTTAGTTTATAAATTTTTAAAGGAGAGGAGAATCCTATTACCACAACACAGTGTCCTTACGGTCATTCCACGCATGTCCGTTAAAAAATAATAATTCAGGACATAGTTTCAGTATAAGACATTGGTGATAAATGATTAAATAAGCTGTGTTATAACACTTACTTTCTTCTTATAAAGATTATTTCTGGTACTGAAAATTTAATACTGAGGGTGTAGATAGTTTTTCCGCACTGATTTGTTTAATTACAGTAACAATTGAAACGGATTATGTAAGGATGATAGATCAGTTATAATAACATATGTAGCTATATTGACTCGAAAAGTAGATGTGAATTGAAATATGCCAATGGTAATCGTATTATGCATATATTAATAAATCACGGTCATAGAATTTCAATAAATAGTTTCTATACAATTTTATTAGACAAAATCCATATAATTTATACCTTTTTTTCTGGATTAGAAACAATGTTAATCCCAGCAAGAAGAAAATGAGTGCTACAATTACACCACCCACGGCAACAGCTACAGAGAGAAATACAGTAAATTTAGAAAGTACAATAGAAATATTTTATTGCACTGACATTAAGTGAAGTGTGTAGGTTTGCTGTGATATCCAAATTCTATTTAATACAACAATAATACCTTTGTGCTCAACTTTGGAGAAATTATTCTTTTTGCAATTATTGTTCAACAGGTTTTGCTGCTCAGACATTTTACAATAATGCATATTAGCTCCATACTATCACAAGGCTCGAGTTCGAACATTTTGGTTAATCAATTATTCTATCAATATATATATATATATATATATATATATATATATATATATATATATATATATATATATATATATATATATATATATATATATATATATATATATATATATATATATATATATATATATATATATATATATATATATATATATATATTAGTCTCATGCTGTTACAAGACGCGAGTATGAACATTGATAAGTTACTGATACTATCAAAGATAAAAACAATTTAATGAGTACCATTAAAATTATTGAGTACTTTGGTGAGTTCTGTTGCTTAGGCATTTTACAACAATGCATATTAGTCTCATACTGTCACAAGACGCGAGCACGAACATTGGTTAATCAATGATACTATCAAAGATAACAAAAATTTACTGAATATCATTAACATTGATGAGTACTCAGTGATATGAAGAAAGTTGAAAACATAACCTGATACCATTTCCTCCAAACGATACTTATATAGATTAGAAAAAAATATATATTTCAAAACATATTAAAATTTGTTCAATAAAATGTTCTACTTATAATGTTGAAAACTTATAATGTTGAAAGGTTGACAAATGTTATCAACCTTTGCTGCTCAAAAAAATGGAAATACGACGATCCACGAAACAGATTGGAATTTACCCTCCTATTGACTTAGTTGTTGGAAGGGGATAAATTCCATTGAAATCTACTAAAAATACCACAAAAATCAAAAGTTTTTCTGTGAGTTACTCAGAAAGTTCTATTTATATTTATTTTCCTCTTTACTCTTTCTTATTTTCATTTACTTTGGCTTCTCTATCGTTGTTCTTGATTAAAACACACAAAGTTACATAGATTTATAGAATGGTTACCTTAATTTAAAGATTATCTTGAGTTTTGATTAGTTTTATACTTTATATTACAAATTTGTATTCACGTCCGAAATTTCTTAATTACAAAATGGTAGTTTGAAATGATATAAGAACTATGTGTTTTGGCATAAAAGCAAATTTTTTTTTATATAATAACATATAATGCACCTTACTGGAACATATATTAGGCGTTGGTCGATTATATTCACCATTACAATGAAAATGTCTAAATTTGGAAAAAAGTATGGATTTATTTAATTTTAGCTTTACTACGTAATGAACTGAAACATTAGACTCTAATAACTTTGTCCTTTTCTTGCATTGACATCGGAGCTGTCTATCCAGTTGTTTATCTATATCGATGGTTCGAAGACGCATTAAAATTTTTTGCCGTTTTTCCATCTCTAACTATTACAATAAGCAGTTATGGACTTTTCGCTAGCTGTCAAAGAATATTTTCATATCACCAAATTTTTTTTAAACCTAGCCGTTTGGTAGTTAACACAATTTCTATGAGAGTCCTGATGATTTTATTTTACATAGCCATCTTTTAATCAGAACAAACAAAAATTTAACATCTATTTGTTTTATTATTTAGTTGAAATATTTCCCACATATTCAATTCAATAAACGCCTTTAATCTGAATATGAGAAAGAGCAATTCAATAGCTAATACTGGAGGAATACTTTTTAATTGTGAAAAAGCGAATTGCCATCTAAAATTTCATAAATAACCAGTGAAAATAGTAAAACTAGGTTTTAATTTCTATGAGGATTTTAGAAGGGTATTTATATTATTTGGAAAACAAAAAGTTTTAGAAACTATGATATTTTTTTGTGTTCTACAATTTATATGTTGGATAAGAGATTATTACGTTCTCTCACTAAATAACTCTTAACAGTGTTGAACTCAATTTTGTTGTTCTTTTTTTGGGTACAAAATTAAACAAGATTATTTGAATTGCTTTTGAATTTGAACTGCTATTTGAATTGCTATAACAAATGAAATGCGTCTGTTCATTCAAAAGATTGGAGATAATGATTTAGATAAAGTAATTATTTCCAATAAAATTATTGCTAGTTTTTAAAGAGCGTGAGCTTGCCTTACCTATTATCTTCAGATTTGGTTTATCTTCAGGTTCATTTCCTGAAAGAAAAAGATTATAAAAATTATTCATAAGTTTTTCCAGTTACAATTAGAGAGTGTAACAATTACATTACTTTTTTTGTGAAATGATACGTTAATCGCACATAAAGAGTTAAGGCCATTCATAGTATAAATGCCAAAAAGTGTTTTTTAAATATGCATTATATAAAACAATAAAATGAAACTTTTATAATATTGTTCAATTTTATCTTAAACTGCAATTGTCAACATTTAATTTCGATATTTTTGTCACTCGAAAAAATTCCGGCATTCTTTTTGTATCTAATGTTCAAAATGAAAGAACATTGTTTATAATTTTTATTATTTATTAAAAATTGCCATAATAAGGAACAGAGGAAAATTGTATCAACAATTCGAAATGAAACGAATAAATAATTTAACAGATTAAGTACAAAAGTAATTTTAGATGAAATTTACTGTTGCTAATGACTATGTTCAAATTTTTAGCAGTAAGTCTCAACAAGTACTAGCGGACGTAGCACTTTGGACAGTTGTACGTCACCTTTTTAAGAGTATCATTCGGAATTTCAGTTATAAATTTAGAAACAAAAATAAATAGTAAGTAGAGGTGTACTTTGGAAAATTGATGTAGAGGGATTTTTTTTTTTTTTTAAATTTAATTACACAGAGCAGACGATTTTTTCTTGGATTTTATAAAATTCAATTCGCTTGTGACATACAATATATTGAGAACGTGAGAATCATTTTCTTAACTTTTGCCTAGACAAATGACGGAGAGACTATTGTAAGTTAAGGTACTACATTGAACATAATTCTGAATTTCTGGAATATAGAATGTAAGGAAATAGGAAAATATAATTATGCTGGTCTGCTGGCAACAAAATGGGCTAAATTTTTAAAAAATGTTGGACCTAATATTTAAAGTTCCTAAAAACATTTACTGCCCCCATTCCAATACTTTGGGAAATTATATACTTTGGATATAGTGAAAAATTAAAGAATTACTTGAAATTTCTCATTACGTATTAAATTAGCGTTGTTCTCTGCATTCAGTGACTGTTAACGTATATCCAGTTATAGAGGAAAGCATTTGAAAAGAAAATATTTTTTCAGAATCAGTTTACTCTACATAGTCGAAGTCAAACAGACACAATAAATTCTAGTATTTTGGATATTTAGCTTGTCATTTCATAGGACAGATAGTTTGTGTTGACAAACAAAACTAAAATCTGGATTTCAGTAATTATAATTTTGGCAATGATTAGTTATTTTATTTCTGTTAAATAATTACAAATTATGATTTTTAGAAAACATGATATGGCCTATTCAAGAATCGGCAAGTCAGTTCTTGATTTTTATTTTTTCAGTCACTTTATGAAGTGTCTGAATTGTAGGCTTTAGCCATAACTTTAACATTAAATTATAACATTAAATAATTAACATTATTATAATGTCCCACGAAATATTTCTAAGGAAAAGAATTGTAACATATACTTTATGAAAGGTTTCTCAAAATGAAAATAATTTTTCTTTTTGTTATATTTTCAAGGTATATATCTTACCTACGCAAGTGGCCGTCGTCATAGACCAGCTTCCGTGCTTGAGACACGTCACCACATCCGGTTTTCCAGTTATCCTATAATCTTGATTACACTTCAGTTTACGTTTGGTGCCCACAGAGAACTTTCTGGCCTTATTCAAAAGGTGCCATTCGCCATTCAATTGGCTGCCGTTCCCCACAGATGGATCGCAGAGAATCTCTGAAAAGCAATTAAGTTATCAGAGGAAAAAGTTCTTCCAGGAAACAGGAAGAAGATACCCTACCTCCCTCCAAGAGAAAAACTTTACATATGCGAAGTAATAAACTATTGAGGATCAACTACTTTTCGCCATTTGCAATTGGACAGTGATATGCTTAACACTAGTCCAAAAACCAATTTTCAAAAAAAAAAAAAAAAAAAAAAAAAAAAAAAAAACCACCCTCCGTTGTAGATATGTTACAGCAATGACTCTACTAGCAATTATTTATTTTTAAATTACAGTGTGTATAGAATGACAGACTATATGGACTTGAATCTGGGATAACGCCATAAGCCAATTTCAACTTGTAAACAATCTCGTGTCGTTCGATTAGCTCAAGCACATGCAGTCAGAGATTCTGTAAGAACTTTCAATCAAAAACAATTTTTTTTTAATTGCGTCACTTTTGTAGCTAGGGTGCGATATCTTCTATTACGTAAACATCATAACTATTATACTGATATCAGAAACAGTTAGTTAAAGTTCTAACAGTAACTTAGTTGTTGTTGTTTCTTATTCCACTTGATCTAGAACAAGTCTAGACCAAGTTCAAGAGACCGTACGCCCAAAGAAAGTCTCGAACCAGGGCAGGGTTTTTTAAGAGATCGCTCTTCTCCAAATCCAAACAGGAAAGCAGATGGTCCGGTGAAGCTTGATGGAAAACACACTTGAGGCACACAGGGTACTCCTTTTGTCCCTGAACATAAGTAACTGTGATAAACTCGCATAGGAGAGTTGCAACCACCTTACCCTTTCTTTATCAGAGCTCTCTTACCTGGAACTTGACTCTCGGATTAAATTCCATAATATGAAGATTTGGCTGGAATCCCCCCCCCCCTCCACTACTGGTATTAAGCCTTGGTCTTCCTTTGGCCCTGACTTGTGACAGAAAATCTTGTACCAGTCTCTAGCGCCTAGCCAGTGGGCATCTTAAATGTCTTACCTTCTCTAAAGGCAAAAAAAATTACACTCTTTGCCCAACGTGCCATCAACGCCAGGCCTCAGCTGAACACATCCTGAACTGTTTGGGTTTCCTTTGGGAGGAAATTTTTTCTTCTCCCTTTCTCGTCATATACTTTTTGTATGTCAACGGATTCTTAACCTTCTGACTCATTAATTTATGTAAATCCATGCAAAGTTATGGTTTGTCATGCAAATAGCCCGGAAATTGAACGCCCCTTCAGGTCTTAGGGATTCCATATAACTCTCAAATAGAAGAATTCGGGCAGACGATAATCGGACATTGTTCGGAAAGCATCGGATCTTTGTTTACTTTTCCTGAGCCTGAATTATCGCTGTGTTCGAAGTTGAATGCACCGAAGCTTGTATTGAAGCTTGATAGCAATTGTTCTGTCGTTCGAAGAAGTTTTGTGAGTTTTCGAAGGAAGAATAAATTATAGTTTTTATTTAGGAAAAACTTCATCATTATTTCCACTGAGAAAAATTCATAACAATATTATTAGACCCTAACCTGCTTCTCTTAGTGCCTTATACGCAGATAATTATTTTTGTTTTTTTGTTTAAAATCATAAACAACACCATCCTAAGTTCCATACCTTCGCATTGCAAATTGATCCCTGCCCATCCGGTTTTCTCGCACACCATGCGAGTGTTGATGCTTTCCTTGTACCCTTCTGCGCACACGAGGCTCGCTTTGTCGCGACTCACTTCCAGACGGCCGTGAGGAATGAACACATCCGGTGGTTCTTTACACCACACATCTAGGGAAGAAGAAACACAAGGAAAAATATAAAATACTATAACGTAGAGAAATTAAAATAATACAAATTATAGTCTTCAGAAATAAAAGGAACAAACAGACAACAAAAATGTAACAATCGATGATTGTGATGATGAGTGGATATTTTCGCATAATAGTTGTTGAAATAAATTCTAGGGAATAAATAGAACAAGAGACGGCTGCAATTTGCTGCACACCGTTGAAACATTATTCCGAAATTATCTTTTAAAGAACATATAAAAGTACTTAAAGCTTAAGGCTATAATATTAAAAAATGGCTGAAGCTGTTCTAAAATATATTTCAAATAAGTTGAATGAAAACCTATTGCCAAATATGTTGTAATTTGCATTGCTCCTTTTTAGTTTGGTAAGTCTGTGGTTTTCAATAATGAGGAAGCCGACGAATTTACTCTTCTTTGATCAAATCGTTTCTTTTTTCAATTCTGAATTAACTTGGTAATGGATGTTATGTCATCAGTGGCTCAAATTGTGTATGTGGGTTCGATGGTTTGATTTGTTACCTGAAAATGTGTATTTACTCAATTTATTAAGTGATCATTTTTGTATTTACTCACCAAAATTCAAAGTTTTATAGTTTCTAAATGAAGTGGTTCAGAAGTTCGTAATATAGCGAGTTTAGAATGATACTTACTATTGGTATGATACTTACTATTGGTATGATACTTACTATTGGTATGATACTTACTAGGGGTTCCTCTTAAAGGATTTATATTAAAAACTTTGTTTTTCTGGATAAATTTTTTTAATAAATTAAAAAAATGCGACTTAATAAAGAAATTTTTTACCCATTTCAATTTTTAAAGATAGGAAATGTGCAACATTCAAAGTAGTTCTAATGCAGTTAAAGGTGTTCAGAAGCAAATGTTTTCATGTAGTATTGCGAATTTTAGTAGTATGCGAATTTTGCTTTTAAAAGTGAGTTACTTAACGCATTACTTACCATCTTTTACAAATAGTTCGATTTCGCACAATGCCAGACAGGTCGCTTTGTCCGAGGAATCCTGGATGATCACGTAATCAGCCTGAAAATCAAAATCCTTGCATTCCAGAGTGATCCATTGACTCTCTTCTAAACTCAGAAAAAATAAGTACAGCAATCAGCACAAATATAAATTCAATGAATAATGACATGGGTCAATTAAATCTGATCTGATTTTCTAATGTGTCCTGACATAGATAAAGATTGGTTTGTATAGATTTATTCCATTAAACAATAACGATATGAATAGCAGAAAAACTATTTAGATGGTTTCCCACTTTTCTCCTACTCGTTTTTAGTACAATGACTGTCGTAATCCAACATGTTTTATTTGAATATCGCTAAAAGGGTCAATTAAAATTAGCAAGTTAGTTAATAATGCAAGCAAAATTAAATAATGCAAACAAGGCTTTTTAATGGTATTTTCCTATGATTCCTCTAGTGAACTAAAAAGATTTGTCGAGATTTATGTAAAGCGATAAGTGTGATAGATAAGAGCTTTGTTGTTCAAATATCCGATGGATTTAATTAAAAGTAAAGAAATTTATTAAAATACAGTAAATAGCCAGCGCAATACTTAAGTATGAAAAAAACGAGTGCTTTCAAATACGTCGTAACAAAACGAAATGGGCAATTTGTAAACTTGACTTTAATTCTTCAAAAGTCTATTTATTCAACTCAGTTTGAGTCTGTATATAAAGAGCTATACACTTTCAAAGATATTACGTCTACTGTTCAAAAAATTATTTGTTAAGGTTTAGTTTCTTAAAATGAGTTTTTAAATTCAGTAAAGTTAATGTCGAATTATATTTAATTAATACATATTATTTTCATGCTAGTCATTCAGTTTTCGGAAAAAAAAAAAAAAAAAAAAAAAAAAAAAAAAAAAAGGTTCACAAAATAAAAATGTGAATAAATTTACAATAATTATAATAGTACTTTTTTAGGGGTTATTCAACTAAAAGTACCCTTTTGGGTAGTATGTGAAAGATTAGCCTGAGCCTTACGACTATGATATAAATAGGGAAACATTCTTCTTAGTAGTGGAATTTGGTGAAGTCAAATACTTTCCCTACCTTCAAGAAAGATATTCAAAGTTTTCTATTTTTAGATCAGTGATCGTAACGATTATTTTCAAGGGAAAAATTGTTTTCGAGTATATTTTGGTTCCCAACCATAAAGATGTTCTTACGTCTAGTAAGTATAAAGATTCAGAGGTTTAAATAAAATATTATTTTCAAGAAATAATTAAAAAAAAAAAAAAAAAAAAAATAATCAATTAAAAAATAAATGTGTGATGATTGTTTCCTTTTCTTTGAAGGGCTATTTTCTTAGAGTTTTCATAAAAAGTTGGTAACTTTTGATAAATACTTAAAGGTTGATAAATACTAAAAAATAATCCTGGAAGTAATTTTAGTAGTATGAAATTATTGAATAAAGCTTACCAACAATGTTATGACCAAATGTGTTTTATTACCATTTTATTTTGGAAAGAAAAGTGATGATACTTACAAAATCAAATTAAAATGACTGCTAAATAAAGTCCCTCTACTGTAGAAGGCTCTTTAAGGTTATGATACAATACTAACTACTTAAATGAACATTTTGTAGTTCGAACATATTAATTTTTCTTTAAATTAGCGGACGTGACGGTCCCGAGAAAAGTATCTCGATATTTTTAACTAACCTGATTGAAACTATCTTAATATTAATTAAAGTGTAAATCAAATATCTATCCAACGTTTTGGAAACTTAATTGCTTGCTAATTTTGTATTCAGTACATCAAGTGGGTCGCTTTTTATCAGCTATATACATGGATATTTTGTAACCATATATATGTTTCTATCATTTCAGAAAATGTATGAAATATATTATTTAGTAATTCATTGAAAAGAAGCACACATTCAGTTATTATGAATTGCTGGAGGGTAAACTACCCAAAGCAAAACCCAAATACTACAAAATAAAAAATAACAACAAATTAAACTTCAAATAAATAATAATAATAATAATAATAATAATAATAATAAAATCATGTGATCACTACACTTTATGTTATCAAAAGTGTTATCACTACACTTTGTTTGCGAAACATATTTCTTATTGTATCAAAATCTCTCGTTGTTTTTTGCACACTGTTGCAATGTTTGAAGACTTTTGTATATCTTTCAATATGTGTGCGTTGAGTGTCTCCGATTGAGAGAGGAGAGAGTAAAAGAAAGATGGTGGGTGGTAGTAAGAAGGAAAACGAGAGAGAGAAAGAGAGAGAGCGAGTATATTACTTTTAGCATCATTTATTAAGATGATGCACTTGGTAAAGAAGCCTTCTATTTCCTGTTTCAACAAATACTTTATGATAGGGAGGGTTCCATCGACATATTTTGATGTCACCAAAAAATAAACAGAGGGTATTGCGAGTTACGGACCTGAATTTATCGAATTATTTATCTTTATTTGGATTTATTTGGTTTATTTGTGAGCAAAGGAAAAATGTTTTTTAACCAAGAAAATATTTTTTTCAAATCCAAACTACCAGTCTGGTAAAAAAAATATGTAATAATTTATACGCAAACGCGTAATATTCAACAATTTATATTCAAGCTCATAATAGATAACAATTTATATTAACGAGACCTTTCGACCTTTTTATAGCGATATCTTTTAATATTTAAAGCGACTCGAAAGCCAAAAAAAAAAAAAAAAAAAAAAATCTTTTTTTTGTATCTCACCTATATCTCTGTCATAAACTGCGCATAATGCTCCAGTAGTCACGTGCTTCCTTTGGAAGACGGTGATTCTGAAATTTACTCTTCCTACGTAAAAGTATGAAAATAATTTTAATATACTTGGTATAAACAATGGTAAAACAAATGCTATTATATGAATCGCTTGCTGCTAAAAGGGGACTTATTACATATTCAAGATTTTAAAGGAGAAGAAAGTAACTTTCCACTTCTAATAAAGACCAACATCAAATGAAAAATTTACAAAGCATAATAGATGAGAAAAAAGAAATAAAAAGCCACATAAAAAGCCACACGCATAATAAATGAGAGAAGCCTGATTTCTATCGAAGCCTCTGCCATAGTAGTTATACACAAAATAATAAAAAAAACAAAATTTTTTTAAGAGAAAATTCAGTAGTTTCCTTTTAACATCAAGCGATTCAAATTTAAAATACAAAGAACAGTGTTTTTATACATCGATGTTTTTAATATTTTGTCACTGTTTGAAATTTGAAAAGCCCCCTCCCCCCTTATATCGAATTAAGAGGGAGGAGAGAGAGATGAGATTTTGAACATAACATTTTGAAACAAGAGATTTCTTACATAAATATTTGAAACATGAAATTTTACATTACACTTTGAACCTTCCCATTTCATTCATACACTAAATTTGCTTTTGTAATACTTTGCATAATTCAAAACGTTACTGTAGAACTTTCTCATCTCACATACCACATATTCTCAATATTTTTACAGTTTCTTGATCTTTAATTTACATACGCCGAAATATTTGATTTCCGACAAGTTCTCCGAGTAAAGCAAAGTACACTTACTTGGGATTCCATATTAAGTATATTGAAATCTTATTTTTTCGTTCTTCTAAAAAAATATTAATAAGACATTTGTGTTGTTTATTTAAATTTCATTAGAGAAGTAGTACGGCAATCAAATACAGGCTGGTTTGAATCGAGGTTCAGTTCGTACCTTTCTGGAGATATATTCTGATGACGTTAACAGTGGCTGGTGGGTCCAGGTACACCTTCAAGTTCTGACCCGTTGTATTTCTTGTCTGGAAGCAGGTATTGGGGTTGCCATCGATGACGTTGGATACATGTCTGTTTGGATCAGTGGATGCAGTCGGATTTCTTATATGAGTGGGGCTGTCTGAAAGACGCAAAACTGGTTAAAGAAAAAAATTCTTATTATTAAAGCGTCGGTGGGGCAACTGAGGACTTGTGGAACACTAACCCCAAAATATGCAAATGAAGTTTATGTTTCCTCAAAACTATAGACAGAGTTATTTTTCGAATTTGAAGTGAGAATTGTTTTCTGATTTGCCTTTCTGAATTGAATTTTCTGTATGATTATTGGATTTTCTGTATGGTTATTTGAATTTCATTTCTGTACAAAAAAAGAAACTAAAAAAGTGTGAGAAAGAACTCGATGAATTCGAAGGACGTACTTTCACTTCATGAAAAGTTTGCGAAAAACATTTTCGAAGTTAAAATGCATGATGTCAATTCTGGTAATGTCTACAATATCTGAAATCTATTCCTGTTTTTGGGAAAAACCATCGTTTGGTTCTTTAGTATGTCATTACTCATTTTTGAATTATTTTGGTATAATTTTAATGAAATTGAAACGAGAAAGAAAATGTTTTCATTTTTGAGAAGAATTTTTTTTTCTAGGTGAAAATATACTCTCTAAAGATTTGGGGGAAAGAATATAATAGAAAATTGCTTTTGAAAAGAAACAAGAAAAAATGCGTGAGTGCTAAAGATGAAGTATTTTTTCTGGCATGGTTTTAATATAATATTTCACTTATGTCAACAGTGAAAATGAAAAGAAATATGAACTCTTCTTTATTAATAAGTCCAAATAAATAATTAAATCCTAAGAACCAAAGACCAGATTAAAAAATAAATAAAAAATAAGCTGGTTACGAAAGGAGGAAATATTTCATCAAGAAATAAAATTTGAACGACATTGAACTCATGATTTCTGACTTTTATGATGCTCTAACGAACTAGCCTTACATTTTACCTGACTGTAAGAAAGGCAAAAGGAAACAAAACATTCGTGCTTTTTTTTTACTGGTGACTTTTTATCTTTTCTAAAATGTTACCTAAGACTAGGTGTAATATTATTAGATTTGCAATTATGTTTTTTTGTATATTAATTCTAAAAGCAAACAATTTTTTTATTTAATTTCTACACTATACTAACGTATTGAGAAGCTTAGATGCATTGTCTGTCCGTCTGTCTTATGTAAAAATTCTCTGATAAAACTACAAGAGAACAAGACAAGTGCCATATGTCAAATAAAAGGTATTATCAAGATGAGTTAACAATCAACAATCAAGTCGAATAGCTAGGCTTACATTTTTTAAGGCACATTTGTGAGGTTCTTTTTATTTATTTTATTTTGTAAATATGATTAGGTCGAATTTAATATCATAAACTGCGAAGCGATGTAGTGACATTA
The DNA here is from genome assembly GCA_963978545.1 of Linyphia triangularis. NCBI lineage: Eukaryota > Metazoa > Arthropoda > Arachnida > Araneae > Linyphiidae > Linyphia > Linyphia triangularis. Next base: position 47,744,410 of record OZ021729.1, on the reverse strand, counting down.
CTTTCAATTTTATTAGATAATGAACGAATTCTTTTTAAAAACTATTCTAAAAAAACAAAACACACACACACACACACACACACACACACACACACACACACACACACACACACACACACACACACACACACACACACACACACACACACACACACACACACACACACACACACACACACACACACACACACACACACACACACACACACACACACACACACACACATATATATATGTATATATATATATATATGTATATATATATATATATATATATATATATATATATATATATATATATATATATATATATATATATATATATATATATATATATATATATATATATATATATATATATATATATATATATATATATATATATATATATATATATATATATATATAGGATTAAATTTCCTGTTGAAGAAACATAAACTAACTGTTTTAGAGTTGAAGTTTTATGATAAGAAATTATTTATTATATAAAGTTACTACAAATCTCTTTTTCAGTAAGCAAATCGCTATAACTATTCCTTTTAAATGAGATCATAAATTCTTCGAACTTAGTCGAAGATGCAAGTTGTTGGGTATTACAGCAGTGAGTTGGTAAATATAGTACAAAAGCTTTTCGAATTCAAAATATTATACAGCTTTATAACCTCACATCCATTCTACAAAATCGTAATTAAAAAATAGGGATGTAGAAGTAATCTATCCCAATTTGCTCTGAAGTGGGAAAAATTGGATATCCCTGTACGTACGCATTTAAGGGTCACGTGGTACTAGTTTGCATTAAGTTATGACTTCATACCGTCTTTTTTTTATATATATATAGAATCACCTTTTCGGTATTGTCCCTATCTAAGCAAAATTAGACGCTCTTCATTTTTCGTCGTGTTACTATAAGAATTATACATCATCAAAAGATTAAAAAAAATTCTGAAAGGGAATTTTCGCGAATACATTCACGTAATAAAGGTATTCCCATCCATTTTTGCCTATTTCTACGGGACTGGATAGTTGAAGGAAACCCTTTTTAGCGACAAATAGATACTTATGTCCACATTAACCGGCAAAATAGGAATAATACATTAAACGTTCAATAGTCATTAATAATAATGAATCGTTCGCATCAAAGGCTTGTGTATTTAAATGAAACGTTTAACATTATGACGCTTTATGGCACATTTCAGGTTCCACTCACCGCAAAATGGCGTTGATCCAGACCACTTTCCGGTCGTCTGGCACACCCTGACGTCCTTTCCGATTCGTGTAAGTTTATCTTTGCAGAAATACACCACTTTATCTCCTGGCAGATACTTTGGCTGCTCGGGTTTGTAAAATCCACCTTCAGGACCATCTGGAGGTTGACAGGCTGTCAAAAATAAATTATAATAAGTATTTACAAAGCTTATTTCAAACTTGCCACTCTCAACTAAAATGTAGTCGCTTTAGATGGAGTTAGTAAGAATTACAATTAGAGCTTTTTGAAGGTTGACATGCTCCCCAGTAACACAACAACTCTGACCAATATCGCTCAACATTGACCAATCCCGATGTGGAACGTTGTAAACCGTTGTTACAGATAATATTCAATCTTGCCCAATGCTGGATAAACTTGAAGCTTTGAAACGTTGATGCACTGTTTTAAGATTGAAAGATTTGATTTATAAGAGAGGATGGAGGGGAAAATATGTTTTGTGATATTTTCATGTTTATTTAATAAAATAAATATATATATGGGTATTTTAGAATGATGCTCGAGTTTCGGCCAGAATTAACCAATTTTCCAGAATCCCTGTTTCCAACAATGACCAATACCGCTGTGCTACCTTTGCTATTAAAAATATTGTGATAAAATTTAGGTATTATATAAAGATGCAAAAAGTGGTAAAATTAATTTCGTTTGACGATATTTTATCGAGATATGAACATAGAGATTTTTAGAATTTTTCATCGTCAATTGTTTAGTCAATATGCAGCCATGCTATGTTAAAGGGCAAAAATTATATGTGTTATTTTAATACAAAATTATATTAAAAAATAATGGTATAATTATTTTTAATTTTTGGGATTCGATTTATTCAAACTATTAATTACTGTATCAATAGTGTTTGAAAACGTAACAGTGAAATAATAGTTAAGTTTGTAAGTGTGTTTTTATAAAAATGACCTCAAAAGCTTGTTGGCTATTTGTATTTCCTAGTTTAAACACTTTTTTTTTCAGTTCTATTTAAATAAATTCATTAAAATGTACATTTTCTAAAATCTGCTTTTCATTCTTTTAACAAAATCAATGTCCTTTTATATAAAATGAATTTGTTTCCTGAAAAACTAATTAATTTTTTTTGGAAAAGATTAAATTTATTTCTTGGAATAACTAATTACATTTATGTTTAAAAAAAAATATTTCACGAATACAGGCATCTTAAAAGGAACAGGCATCTTAAAGTTTCAAGTTCAGTCTCGAAATACTAAGAGTAATCGTAGTATTCCGAGATTTAGTACCAGAACTTGAAACTTACATTTGAAAATAAAGGTTGTTTTAAATATCCCTTTTAAAAATAGAGGGAAGTTAATTCCATGCGATGTTCTTTGGGCATTAAAGAACTTTGGAACACGTGTTTTCTTAAGATTCTTTTTGTAAAGATAACTAGAAATAATTTCTGACATTTCTGGTATACCTCTATTGAAAGGGCCCTGCTTCAGTTATATTTAAAAGGAAAACACTAGACATAATAGATAAAGTAAAATACAAAAGCAATAAATGGTTTATTTTGAAAGTAGTAACAATGAAAAAAATATATGCATAGAATATTGCACAGCATGGGCATTCCAAATAATAAATAGCGTGGGCATTATAAATTAACAACATTACATAATAACCTAAAAACTTAGGACACATGTTTAAAACTGTCCTGAAATAAATACGAAATCATTAACTATGAAAGTAGAGAATAGCTTAAATTATAATAGTAAAAACCTTTTGAAATAAAATAATGACAGTGAATTAATTTTTATATGAACATTTTGCCTGTTTGTGTTTCTTTCTTCAGAAGCTTATATTAAATCTCCCTACAAGACAAGCATCGTTACTTAGTTTAACATCAGTGCACTTAATTTACCTCCCAAAACATGGCTAATTGTAACAGTATTAGGGATACTTAAGTATTCAGAATTGTCTGCAATATTCCAAACATACAGGATTCATTCTTCTATGAGTCATAGATGTAAGGAAAAAAAATGATATTAAAATATTTTCATGAATTATAAAATTATTTTGATATTGAAATACTTACAGTGTATCAAAGTAAAGGTGAGGCAAAATAACAACCCTACAATGATGGAATATTTCGGAGTGTCCTGGGGCATCATGAGAACAGAATGAATGTGTATTCTTTGATATCAATTTACACACTTTACCGAACAGAAAACATCTCGATAGACAATAAATTCCTTATTTTGGGAAACATTTCCTTTCGTAATGACGAAGACAGGAACTGACGTTAAGTAGTTTCCGAGAAGCGTGGGTAAACCTTGATAAAAACGCATTGCCTTCGTTTCTGTTTTGTTTACTTGTTACAACCTTAACTTTGGCCTAAGGTTTCAGATTGAGATGATGCATTCATGAGGTCTCCGGTGTATCATATGTAGTTATACTCTTAAGATATTAAGTTCAGCATGTTATTTACTATCTATCAGTATTTGAAGTATTAAGTAAAATACTCCATCTACTAGAGTTTAAATTAGTTTTATCTTTTAATCTTAGACTTATTTAACAGGCTTCGCACTCAAAATCATTTATTGAAAATCAATGAATTTTCAAGGACTTTTAAGAACCTAAATAATATTTTTTAAAAGAACTTAAAAATTTCTTTCTATGCAACAGGTCTTTAATGTGCGACTTACAGCTGCACAATTTGCATTTTGCCATATGATCAGACTTTGATTTTTTTCCTTGCAAAACGTAAACTACAATATCATATGTTAGTCTGACAGAGTACAGTGTGTAACTAAAACCATTTGATTTCTACTCCACCAGTCAGCAAATACGAACCAAACGATTTACAAGTTGATGCACGCTTAATACAAATATATATAAAAAAATTTAGTGCGTTGCGGATAAGTGATAAAAATTAAAGGCTTTTTAAGATCTCTAAGCATTTTCAAGTACTTTTAACGACCTTTAAGTATTTTCAAGTACTTTTAAGGTCTGGAATACCAGTTAAAAATATTAAGCACTTTTAATAGATCCCTGTTTAAAGTCATAGACTGATAGTTTATTTATATATTTAATGAAATGTTCCTTTATATTGGAAAAACGATTTAGAATTGGAGATAATATCTGTACAGATCCAAACGAGTGTTGGACAATATACTATCGGACAATTTCATAACGGAATCTTATTCTCATTGGACTTTCTATATCAGCGTTTGTCTCTGCTCAGGTTGTCACAGCCAAGACCACTCGAGCTTTTTTTCATGCAGAAACGCAGCATGTAAACAAGATACAAAATATAGACAGCGACAGGCTGTTGTAACATACACGTGGCCACTAGTGAAACACACGTGATTGTAACATACACGTGGCAATCATTTTCTGCAAACAAGTTAATTTTGGTTTAGAAATAACCCGAAGAAATAAGTGGCTTTATGAAAATCAAGCAGTAACCTTAAGTGCCTTTGCAGAAATTTCGTCCAATGAACATGAAAATAACACATACTGTTAGGACAAGTATTCTAAATTGGTACATCGACATAAATAGGAAGCACACAAATATAGATGCCTCAAAATTGAACTTTAATTTAGAGAAAATGTTGGATAAACTGTCTGTTTGAAATTTCAGTTTAATAAAATTCTCAATAAATAAAATGTTGTTAGATAATTTAAGTGACTTAAATATAGTATTGCTTAAAAGTACTAATTTACAAAAAGGTACGGCCTGCGGGAGAACTAAGCAAACATGTTGCGGCCCTTTTACAAAATTTAGAGACGAAAGCTGTTCTCTATAATACTTTGCCATTGCTTTCCCTAAATGCTCTAAAATATTTTTTTTAGTGAGCTATGATGTTTTAGTTCAAAAGAAATTGTACTTTTAATGCATAATTTGTAGTAAGGCACAAATTGCTAAATGTGAATTTAGGCTCGTTTGGATCTGCGGTTCAGATATAATTGAAGTATCTTAATGTTTTAACATAACTACCTTTTTATTAAAGATATTTAAATTGACTGAAAGCAAATAAAGAACAAACTAAAATCGTAAGAAAAAAATCATATGTAAGTTTGGAACGTTTTCTTTTATGTTATACACTTTGACAATTAAGTTGAAACAATTCCAATGACGCTTTATTATCTAGCAAAACAAGTATTTTAATTATCAAAACTACTGTATAGTAATAAGTAGTTTTTAGAACTTTCTAGTTTTCATTACTGTGAAACTTCCAGTTAAAACTTTATTATCTAGCAAAATTATATTTTAATTATCAATAATGCTATAATGTGTTATTAAAACGTATCCATATTTAAAATAAATCCTTGTTAAGTTAGTTTAGAAATGGTTCTTGTAGCAAAGCTAAAAAATTGAAATTATTATTAAAACATGTCTTGTTGAAATGTTTTAGACAGCAATGAGCTCTTTAAAAAACGATATTGTAGTGACTATTTAAGTACGATTTTGTTAGGTAATTTATTGCGATCTGTAACTGCCTTATTCCGGATATTTTTAAGGAAAGATATTATTTGAAAGCATTATTTTTATCATCGATAAAAAAGTTAACCATTCCGGAAGCATGGGGATTATTAGGACTTAGAACGAATAAGAAATAGCATGTTTCTCCTTAACTATAAAAACTAAATTCCAACTATGGTTAAAAGTGTCACTAATTGTCTAAAACTTAGTCGTTTGATTGTTTTTCAGTTTTTTTTTGTAGGTTTCCCATCTCTAAAGTAAATGTATTCAGTATCTTTATAATGATGATATATTAGAATACATATATGGAGGGACTAAAGCAGTACAGGAAAAAAACAAGTCATAAGCTATTTATTACCAATTTTCGTTAAAAAATTATTTTTTTAAGCTGCAGTTTTATAATTTTTATATTAAAGTATGCGTTGTTGAGAAACATAACAATGTTGACATTGATGAATTTTACTTAAATGTGTTTGTAAAACTGATAGAAATAAACTTAGTAAATTTGTTGATGAATTTGTGTTATAACGTTCAAATATTGATAAGAAATATTGAACTTACAAATTAATAGTATTATGCTCTACTCGTCATTTTCTTTTAATCGCCCATAATATCCCAATCAATCCCATACCAGTGTTGGATGGGAAAATATTTGTTTAACTTATAAAACAAAAACAAAATATGGTTTATCTTATAAAACAGCACAGCTAGAAAAATGAAATGGGTTGCAAAATTGTGTCTTGTCATAACCATTTTAAATATTTTTTGCTGGTTCAAATACTTTTTTATTTAAGCATAAAATATTTCCATACATTCCCACTCTTCCATTCTGTCGAGCGTTAAACTAAGACGAGCAAACGATAATTAAATTACAATCTGAACGAATTCCTTTCCTTTTCCACTGCATCATTATTTCTAACAAGTCGGAGGGCGCTGGCAACACTCTGATTTTCCAAGTTTTCTCCGCAAATCATTCTGGAGAAGCTCCATTGAAAGACATCTTGTTCTACGCCTGTTAATCGCATTCTTTTAAGGTAAGTTGACAGATTTCATACGAATTTTTTATTAACATGAAATAAACTATGTTTCATTTGAAATTTCTTCGAACTTAGATACGTTAAAATTGCAATTTCTTTTTATAAAAATAACTATTTTTATAATAATTAAAAGAAGTTGACAATAATTAAACCACATTAATATTAAATAAAATTTGATCTATATACCAATGTATTATAAGTTTCCACCCTCACCAAAAATAATGTAAAATATAAACTATAAACGTTAATGATTTCAGAAAAGTTATATAATTTATTTATCGGTATCTTTGACAAATTCCAAAATGAAAAAAAAAGTACAGTTCTTTACAAGCATTTCTATTTCGGATATCGAAATAAAATTAGAATTAAAAAAAAAATTCTTCAAATTAAGATATGAGAGTTTAAGAATAGCTGTGTTACTTTCCCATTTGTAGTAAGTGGTTTATTATATTGTGTGAAAATTTGAATTAAATACATAGATGTTGTTTATTTACTTAATAGTATATCATAATGCTAACATTGTAGTTATTTTATTAAAACTCATAGGGTAGTTTGAGACTCTTTGCAATTAGTTTAGTGATAAATAATAAAATTATTAGAAATAAAATATTTCGAAAATAAGAATGTTTATTTTAAATAGGCAATAATGCCGCAAATCTGTAATGATTTCTATGAAAATTTTAAAGGTAACGAATGAAATTTATCTATTTAAAAGAAAACTTTTAAATGGATTATTTATATTTAGATCGAAACATGAATACAGAATTGAAGCTCTTATGTGTAGAATATTTGAACGCTCTCGGCACTTTTCAGGGGAATATTCTAAAATACAAATAGAATCAAATATCTATGAATTAGATTGTGAAATTACTTTTGTTGGGAAATATATTAATGATTTAATTTTTCTAAAATATTTCAATATATTTATTTGATGGCTTTAAACTTTTTATGACTGTATCATAAATATATGGGCTTAAAAGCATATTTAGGGTATAATTAAATTTGTAATTGTGTTTATGAAACAACAGGATACATTATATTATTTGTTGGTATTTGTGTTTCGTAGGTTGAAAATTCTTATTATGCACTATACTCATTAAATGATTGAAATAAACTGAAAAGAAAAATATACTTTTATTTCCCTTGGGAAAAGTTTTTTTTTAATCTTTGATATAAAATGATTTATTTGGATAGCTAATAAATGTTTCGGAAAAAAATGAATTTATTTCCTGGTATATTATATGTTTTGATTAAAAAATCCAATACTTTTGAATATAGTATTTTGATATAAAAACAAAACATTGAAAAATCCGAAACTAAAATTACTTCTTTGGTGTATTTTGATTTAGTACTTTAAAGTGAAAGTTAAAGGTTTTTTAATATATCTCTTTATATACGAACTATTAAATATAATTTAAATACGAAAATAAGCAAAGGGGGGTTTTGTGAACGGTTTATGGTTTCAAATTATAAAAATATCAAACAAACTAAATATCAATTCAAGGATTATCAACTCATGTATTACTAATTGATCTTTAAAAATGCTAATAATTTTTATACATCAGTGTGGAAGAATTACTAAATGTGCCTCGTGAACTGAATAACTTTGGTTGCCTTTCTTTCCTGTAGTTATATAAAGCAATAAATATTTGTTAATTTTTAGCTCTTTCTTAAGAATAAGAAAATCACACTGCATGGAGTGAACTAGGACTACAACACCTTTTCATGATTTTCTATCTTCTAATTATAACTTTACTCTAATATTTAAAGAGCCATTATAAGTTTCTTCTCTGGCCTCTGCTGTGCATAGTTCTTTTATTTAAAACAATTTTCTTTGCTAACAATCTGATTATCCATACAAAATCTAACTTCAAATGCGATGTAAGCAATTATCTCTTAAAAAAAGTCAGTTTACATTTAATATTTTAATATAAAATCTAAATTATTTTGATTTATATTTAATGGTATGAAAAACAAAGATATTAAGGTCAGCTCGTATTTATATTATTAAAGTTAATTCTTTTAATAAATGAAAAGCCTATAGAAGTTAAATTAAAATAAATTTGGTTAAAATTCATTAATTAAATTAATAATTTAAAAATGAACTTTTCTCGATTATTTCCCTTCCTCTTAAGGTCATTGAGTAAAAAATGCTTAGTTAAAACTTCTTTTATAAGAATTTGATTTCTTGATAACACACTTAACAGACAATTTGAAATGATCAAGTGAATAGGAAATTCAAACATGGAACATTTTAATGCTCCACTTCTAATGTAGTTACAAATGTGAAATTTGTGGTAATTTCTCATTTTGAATTGCACAGGCTTTAATGACAAAGCACATGCTTACATGGCTAATATGGTATGTATCTGATTTTTATAGGCTTTTTTCCTCTCTTCCTCCTTCCCACAACTAGTACTTTTCCTAGTTAGGTAAAAATTATTGTATACTAACTTGTTTCTATTTCTTCTTTTTTTTTTAAACGAAATTTTGAACGAAGTTAACATACCATAATTGAAGATAATACGTAACCTTACGCCACATCACATTCCTACGAATCTATTTTTAACGAAAACATTTTCGTCGAGAGATGGTAAAAGTAATACAGTGTTATATATATACTAGCAGACCCGGCCACGTGTTGCTGTGGCTAAGGTTTTTGTTATATTACATAGTAGTAAACTATTCAAGGGAAACAGTAGGAGAACACCAGTCATGGGGACCACCATGCTTTTTTACACAGATGCCATTTGTAAAAAAACATGGCGACCTCCATGATTGATTTTCTACTACCGTTGATATTGAGCAAAAATCAATACAAAAGAAATAAATTTAAATTTTTTATTTTTTGTATTCAAGTTTGTAACAAATGAATACATTACAAAGTTGTTAGTAAATAACACGTGACACTTAAACTTATAAATGAGGTAGGTAGGGTAGATAGTTTTAAATCTTTAACAATAACGATTATTATTTTGAATTATAAATACTTTTAATTTCAATTTAATTTAGCACTAATCGGTGCACAATATTTTTGGTTAACCTGTCTTTAGCTAACACAAATTGATTCGACGGTTTTCCTACACGTGAACATGCAACATATAGTTGCCCATGAGAAAAACATGGATTTTCCAAATCTAAACCACAAATGGACATTGTTTGGCCTTGAGACTTATTTATAGACATGGCAAAAGCTAAACGAATGGGAAACTGTAACATTTTGAAGGGTATCGTAGATTCTGATGGTATCATCCGAGTAAGTGGCAACAGGACCACTTCTCCTTTAAACTTTTCAGTTAAAATGGTAGCTTCAAGTATATTTCCGTTGATATTTTTGATGACCAAACGCGTACCGTAGCATAATCGAGGTGGATTCAAATTACGCAGGAGAATAATAGGTGAACCAATCTTTAATCAAAGATTATGTGGTGGCATTCCAGGTATTAACTATGTGATAATACTTACATGTATATATTTTAATTAAAGATTTTTGAACAATGAAGCACTAATAATTAAAAAGCAAAAAGAATTCCACTGTATTTTTTTTACTATAATATGAATTGAATTTATACTTCAGTCTAAATAACACGTGGCCGGCTATGCTATTGCTCTATGAAAGGTTCATTGCTGCGTAAGCGTAAGGTCGCTTCGCAGACTAAAAACTAATTATAAGGGAAGCCTTAACGTTATTAGAACGTTATTAGATTAGAAGCTCCTTCCTTGTCGAGAAACAATAAAAAAAAAGACCCCGCTAATAATTATAACACAACACTCCTTTAAGAATATTTTAACACGTGATATTTGTAAAAAGCAAAATTAGAAGGTCAAAACTACTTATGTTGAAACTTTCAGAGCTCTAGGCCTATTAGAAGTCACTTTTTGTGAAAATTATAATCAAAAATTCATTAAAAAAACAATTAAAATTATAACGTTCTTTTTGCCAAAAGTCCAATCAGAAGGCCAAAACTATTTGTGTTGAAAATTTCAGAAATGTAGCCCAATTAGAAAACGTTTTGTAAAATATTTGTTAATTAATTAATTAATTAATTAATTAATTAATTAATTAATTAATTAAAAAACCAATAAAATTTAAAAATTCTGTTTTTCAAAAGTCCAATTAGAAGGCCAAAACTACTTATGTTCAAAATGTCAGAGCTGTAGCCCTATTAGAAATTGTTTTGTAAAATATTTATTAATTAAAAAATTAATCAAAAGAGAACTAAATAAAAATTTGAACGTTCTTTTTGTCAAAAGTCCAATTAGAAGGCCAAAACTATTTGTGTTGAAAATTTTAGAGCTGTAGCCTTATTAGAAATCATTTTGTAAAATTATTAATTAATTAAAAAAGTTAGTTAAAAAAGAACTAAAAAAATTTTAAATTCTGTTTTTCAAAAATCCAATTGGAAGGTTAAAACTACTTATGTTGAAAATTTCAGAGCTGTAGCCCTATTATAAATCCTTTTGTAAAATATTTATTAATTAATTATAAAAATTAATTAAAAAAGAACTAAATAAAAATTTAAAATTCTGTTTTTCAAAAGACCAATTAGAAGTCCCAAACTACTTACGTTGAAAATTTCAGAACTGTAGTCCTATTAGAAATCGTTTTGTAAAAAAAAATTGTGAATCAAGAAAATTAATGAAAAAATAACTAATTAAAATTTTAATGTTCTGTTTTTCAAAAGTCTAAATAGATGGCTAAAACTATTTATGTTTCAAATTTCAGAGCTTTATCTCTATTTGAAGTCACTTTGTAAAAAATAAATAAATTAAAAAAAATTAATAAAAAAAGAACTAATTAAAATTTTAACATTCTGTTTGACATACATAAAATTCAAAAGCCAGAACTTGTTATGTTGAAAATTGTTTCGGGTCTGATGCAATTACACTCCGCTCGCGAAACCGAGCATTTAGCAAGACACTTGATTTTTTGCTCACAAAAATAATTTTTTCAGTACTGCAGTAATAAATCAGTTGCGGTAATAAATCACATGCCATTAAATTGTAGCTTACGTGAAACGTTGGTACTTTCAACACAGCGCCATCTGTTAGAATCGTTTGGAGCTAACAGATAATAATAAACAAATAATTTGCAATAAAATAATATTGCGGCTATAAATTGAGATGTAAGCTATCCTATCCCTTAAGTTTGATCAAACTGCACACGGTGTGCAAATTTGATTAAAATCGGTTCAATAGTTTATGAGTGTATTGGGAACAAACAACGTGACACGTAATTTATATATATTAAGATAAGATAAAAAAAAAAAAAAAAAAAAAAAAAAAAAAAATACCCATAAACAACTGAGAAAAGAGGAATAACCTTAATATTTTGTTCAACTAAATTCTCGGTATTTATAAATGATACAAATACAATGTAATAAAAATAATCCTAATTCTAGATAATTATGTAAACAGATGTTTGTTTGGACATTTAAACTTTTAATTTTGACTATTTGCAATTTTTCAATATTCTAAAGTGTTTTTTCTTACCATTTGGCTTCATAACACGATCTTCAAAGATAACAATGGAAAATAAACTAAACACTGGAATTCATGTAATTCACTTTGAATTATTTTTTTAATCTTTTAATAAAACTTAATATTTTGTCACTTTCTGTACTGGCTGAAATTGTGAATAGAACAAAGTTGATACTGAAACAAGTTCAAAACCGAAACAATAAGCTCTGCAATCGGTGCACAAAACCTATTAAAACCAGTCACACGTACATAAAAAAAAAATGTATGCAAACTTACAAAAAAGTCAAGATTTTGGCACAGATTTGAATCTTGGTTGCCTCATGGAATTTTAAAACCGTTTCGCGGTTAGGAACCAGTATATATGAACTAAGGTGCGTAAATAAATGTTAATAGAAAGTTAAAAGAGGAAAATTCGTATTCGGAAAGGCAGAGGTAAGTTTAATGGCAAATTCAAAAGCAGTACAAATTCAATTTCACAGCTGGCGTCTGTACTTGAAAGCTTGTCTGAAATTCAAATCGACGTTGCGTGATGGAACTCAGTCTTCACTAGCTCCTATTGTATTGCGTATACAATGCCTTAGTTCTATATACTGACTGAGATAATATATAAAATATGTCTTTTAACGTTTTCTATAGATGTAAGTATTTTGAAATGCATTTAAGCTCCTTGTTCAAAGAAAATGTTGTGTTAAAATTGTATTGGAAGGAATAATTTTCAATGATTGGATATACTTTTTAAAATTATTATTGTTACTATTAAATAGATAAAAGTATTGAAGAAATATCTTTTGGATTTGCAGGAAAATAATACAGTACTATAAAAGATTCGAATGCAAATTTAGACGTATAAAATTTCTATTTATAAAAGCCAGTTCTCATAATTCCCGGTACATACAGTAGGGCAGATAGAAAACTTTTTTTCGAAACCCTTTGGGTACTTTGTTCAAAAGTAGCCAATTGGGATCGAAATCAAGACTGTGCAATCTTAAGTTTATGAAAAAAATATCTTAGGGTTCCTCTGACCTCCTAAAATTTTAATTTTTCTTAAAAACTACATACAATCGATGATTTTAGAATAAATAAATAAATAAATAAATAAATAAATAAATAAATAAATAAATAAATAAATAAATAAATAAATAAATAAATAAATAAATAAATAAATAAATAAATAAATAAATAAATAAATAAATAAATAAATAAATAAATAAATAAATAAATAAATAAATAAATAAATAAATAAATAAATAAATAATGTGTGTGTGTGTGTGAGAGAGAGAGAGAGAGATCTGCAGTCTTATGCTGAACATTTGTGGGGTTCTTAGGCGTAGTAAAATGACATTCTTAAATTATATGTAAGAATAAAATTGTAATAACTTAATTTAATTAAAAAATTTATAGTTTTCGCATTCACTAAACTATTGAATATTTCACTAAAAATAAAACGTGTTTCTTGATTATTGTTGTTTATTCTTAAAACCTTTAAACTTCTTATGATGAATTCAAAATTTAAAGAGATTTTGAAAAACCCTCAAATATTATTTTATATAATTAAAAGTTTAGTGTATGGTTTTGAGTACTGTAAAATAACTAATGAGAGTGGTGATATTTATGTTTCGTGGGTATATTTATGTTTCGTGGGTATATTTATGTTGTTATTATGGTGATATTTATGTTTCGTCATTTTAAATAGACATATTTTTTAAAATCTCATATTGTATGCATTTTTCATGAAAAATGTCTATTATAGAAGGCTTCTTGGATCACTAAATTATTGGTTCTCATAATTAATGTTTTACATGTTTGTTTAGGGCCCTTTAAAGTAAATACTAAGCAGTGATATATTTTTTTTTTTTTTGCATTTTAAATACTTTTTCTATAATCCTCGTTTGTATGTAATTTTTTAAGAAAAATTTCAATTTTGGCGCTTTGAGGAACCCCAAGATATTTTTTTTTTTTTTTACAAACTTAACATTTTACAGTCTTTGACCCTAAATGGCCACTTTTGAACATAGTACCGAAACGGATTCTGGATTTTTTTTTACTCTACAATACAATTACAAGTTTTAAATTTGGTCCAATAGCCAACAAGAACAAACACAGAAAAAGTAAGCATTTCCGATCTTGATTAACCAAGTTTAAGGAGTCGAAAAGGGGTCAAATGCTACAAACAATGGAACATTCTAATGTTGAACTTCTTATGTAGTCACAAATCTGAAATTTGTTATAAATGTCAACAAGGGAAAGCATAGAAAAATTAATCTATTTCGATCTCTAACAATCTTTAAAGGGCCGAAAAAAAGTTAAACTTTCTAAACGAGGAATATTGAAGTTATCCACTTCCTATGTAGCCACTGCTTTACAATTTGGTACAAAATGTCAATCACAGAGAAGGTAACCTATTCCAATTTTGGTAAATAAATTTTCAGGGGTCAAAATGAGTATCAGACATTTAAAATATTGAATTGATAAATATCTTTCTAAGTCCTTTATATTAACTTCGATTTTGTTTGACGATGGGAGCGGAATCTGCGGAGGCCTAATTAAGCCCCTTCTCGTCATCTATTTGGGCTGAAACTTGGCAGATAGGTTCTATGTCGATGACAATGTATTCTATAAAATTTTGGGGCTGTAACTGTCCTTAAAAGGTAGCTTTTACGGAATACTAATAAACCAACTTGCCGTCATCTAATCGGGGTAAAGAGCATTGAATAGATCATTGATGAAACTCTTTCTTGTAGCCAAAAGTTTTGTTAAATAAATAATAAAATTACTTTAATCAGAATAAATAATATTTGGAATTACATAAATTCACATTCATTTTTAATAAATATATTTTAAAACGTAGTTTGCCGCATATTTTGCACTTAGAAATGTTTTTGATATCGGTGCTTTGTTAATGAATATAAAAATTGACAATGCATTTAAAGGATTTTTTTAAAACTCTGCTTTTATGGGTTATATTATTTATTGCTAAAATATACATAGTAAAATTTCGTTGACAAGAACTGGCATTCAATTAATTATTTATAAAATACTAATAAAAAGTCACAAACAGGTACAAATTATAGCTATGCGTCAGAAATGAGAATAGAAATATTTTAGTTCGTAGGTTGAAAAAAACCCGCACTAAACTTAAAATTTCTTTCAAAACACTAATTTGATTTGACTAGTTTTGTATACATATTTAAGTTGCTGAAAACTTTGAATTGATCATATTTAGTAAGCATGAGTTTCATGTTGCATTCACATAAAAAAAAAGTTGTTTTAGAAATTAATTCAAATTGTTGTTTAATTAAGTATTTCGAAAATGTATTCATTTTAAAATATCATTTTTATGTTCCGCTAAAGCCAGATGGCTTTTGTTCTCTTTTTATAAGAATATCTCTTGTTAATTTAATTTGGCACCAAGTATTAATAAAAATTTAAAAACATTTTAAGTTGTTCCTGGAAAGTTTTACTGAACTTTGTGTAGTAGAATAATTCCGTCTTCCTGCTCTCCAAATCAGAAGTTCTGAAAAAAAGTTATTTCAATAAAGAGAACAATTTCTGTTTACTCAAAATTAGGATAACATGTGAGATAGATTGTTCTGGTTATTAAGAACAATATCCCTAATTTGAAAGCTAATTGAATTGGCCTTTAATTCTGGAAGCATTGGAAATATTAACGGAAAAAGTTTTTAATTAAATTTGAAAGAAGTAGCTTTGGTTAAAATTTAAAATCACACTAAGAACTTTTATGATGTCTTTTATTCATATTTAATTACATTTATTTATTCTAAGTATCAACTTTCACAAATGCATGCTAAA
The DNA here is from genome assembly GCA_963978545.1 of Linyphia triangularis. Classification (NCBI taxonomy): domain Eukaryota; kingdom Metazoa; phylum Arthropoda; class Arachnida; order Araneae; family Linyphiidae; genus Linyphia; species Linyphia triangularis. Next base: position 47,728,389 of record OZ021729.1, on the reverse strand, counting down.
AGTTTATAAAATTTAAAAACCATATTTATTTTTATACCTTTTAACAAAAGTCTTGTTATTTGGTAGATATTTTTAGATAGTAATTTTTTTTTTCACAGACGTGGGGACAAAGCCTTTGTATAAGCACCTCATTGCATTAATGTAACATAGAAGTTAAAATTTGGGCACCAGTGATAGTTCAAACAGAAAGTATTTTAAGAAATAATTAAATACTATTGAAGAATTTATTGATTGACTTGTATATTCTTCCTAACACTGAATTACATTTCTTGTTTACTATATATTTTTTTTTATTTTATAATTCCAAAAACTACTTACGACACAATTAGCTAATCTTCTGACTTTTAATTGACTTCTTTGTTTAATTCAACTGTCTTCTGTCTTTTTTATCTTTTTCATCATGCTTCTAGCAAACAAGATTAAAGATATTTATTTTAAGAAACATTAGTTTTGAACGGAATACTTGTTTTAATAAGAGGTTACAGATTAATTATTTTTAAAAAACGACGAGTAACAGAACAAAGCTTATTTAAAATAATAACTATTTAAATAAAGAGCGATGATAAGTAAATATGTACAGATGTTTATCCAAATAATGGAAACACCGGTGAATAAAAGTGAAATTTAAGAAAGTACTTCCATAATTATTAAAATATAATCCTATCTACCAGATTTTTTTTATATAAAAAGTACATATCGTGGTACGTTTGAGAGATGGCTTTAGTGAAGTTGTATACGTTTTGGATTTTTTTCAAAAGTGTAAAATGTTAGACCTCAATAACTTTCAAAGTGGCCAAATTGTGGGAGCCTGACTAGCTGAGGCAATTTTGTGACTGAAACTTCCCAGCTTTTAGGTGTTTTTAGAGGTATGGATGGTGTCTAAAGTCACATGACAGCGTACACACAACGCGGCAAGACAAGTTCGGTAAAGCAAAATAGTGGGCGGTATAAGCAGAGTAAAAGGGACTGGCGGATCTTGAAGCGGATTGTAATGTCCAAAAAAAAAAAAAAAATGAAGAATGGTACAATATTCCATTAAGACTATTCAGCACTTGTATTATTCGATTCCCAGGCGAAAACCCAGGCTGTTTTACATGCCAAAGACGGTCCTACGCCATATTAGTAAACTTGATCCATTAGAAATCTAGGATGTCTCTATTATTTTGATAATTACCTGTAACTAAACATATGATTTTAATTTTTTTTTTTTTTTTTTACATGGTTTGTCTCTTTGGGTTCTAGAAGGTTTTAATATTCTGTACTCTGATGTAAGATTTTAATATTCTGATGCCTTTAAATAGAAAAAACAACAGCATTTTCTACTTTCAATTACCCATATATTAAAATATATTAAAATAGGGTAATAAAAGTATTGCTTCCGGTAAAAAAAAATAAAAAAATTGTTAAATTATTATTGTTGTTTTAATTATTATTAGTAAATTATTGTTTTGTTATTAGTAAATTATTATTTATTATGTAAATTATATATGTAAATTATTGTTTGTATTGTTAGTAAATTATTGTTTGTATTGTTAGTAAATTATTGTTTCTCCCCCATCTCCCTTAATTTTTTCACGTTTTGGAATATTCTGATTTTAAAAAAGTGGTCTAGAAAAATCTCTGTCTGAGTGTACGTGGTTAGCATAGCTCGCGAACGAATTGACCTACGATATTCAAATTTGGTGTTCGGGTTACTGGTGGCCATGGGACTTACCATTAGAGTTTTCTTTAAAATTGCGCATGCGTATAAGGTTGAAATCTTGAAAAATCATGAAAACATTGTGTTTTTTAGCATTTTGCTAAGAAATGGCTCTAATGATTTTGATTAAAATCGCAGTGCTAATGTCTCTTAAGGTGACTAAGCATCTTCATCTCCGAAATTCCCGTAGAAATGCAATAAAAGCGTAAGTTTAAAAACCAGTGCCTGTAATACAGAGTTCTCTACTCTTGAGCATTGCCCATCAACGATTGATTTTGGTCTGTTTTACGCACAAGAAAATATAATGTAATGGTTATTGAATAACATCGTCAATTTCGCCATTTTGGCGATTTTTTTTTTTTGTCCATATAAAAATTATTGTTAAAAATACCACCAAACAGGCCATTTTTATTTAAATAAGGGAAAATATGAAAACGGCCATTTTATCAAATTTGAATGCAATGGCCAATATTATAGTGTAATTGAAAGTTGTGCGAGTGTGTTCCACACTCCTTAGTTTTAATATCTCTTCTAAGTGTCATATCTGTTTCCATTCAAAGTATTGAAAATAATAATAATAATAAAAAAAAAAAAAAAAAAAAAAAAAAAAAATTTGATGATTTCAGTATTGGAAAGAAACTTATTTTCCTTTTATTTGTGCCCATTGGTGACAAATTGAAGGTTGTTGATCAAGTGATTAAAAATATATAAAAAAAAAAGAAAAAAAAAAAGAAAAAAAGCTGAAATTAATTAAATAAAATACTAATAAAATTTTATTATTTCGCTTATTTCAAAATTAACCAATGAATCTTGGAATATATAGAAGATCATTATTTGTTTTCCTGAAACAAATATTGTTTCCTTTAACCTATTAATTTTGAAGAAGTTTATCTTCGTGGCATATAATAACCAAAGTAATACGAATATCCAATGCGAACATCTTTTATAATTTTTTTTTATTATTATTCTCAAACAGGTATACCACATTTTTTAACATCAGGACAAACTTTTTATTCTGCTAATTATAAAGATTAGCGTATAAGCTTAATCTGAATCATGGGTGCCCCCAGGAATATTTTCAAAGGGATGCAAGACTATATTTTCATCAAAATCCTTAATTTTTTTGAAAATGTTAATTAATAATTATGTATTATAAATTATACTCTTTGAGAATAGTTAAAATTCATGGTATATATTTTTGAAAGCGCAACCTGTTCAAGAGAGAAAGTAATAATAATAATAACAATAATAAAAATATTAAAATGTATATTTTTAACGATTTTTTTTATCACTTAACTAGATCTCACGGCATTCAAGAAACAGTGTTTAGAATTCAGGAACTCGAAGATGCCAAAATACAGAAGAGTAAATTTTTTTTTATTTCTTCCAAGTTTCGCATACAATGGAAAAAAAAAATCAAACACGAAGGCAGTATTGGAATATGTTCAATTGAATTCTAAAAATAGATTTCAAGATAGTATATCTGATGACTTAAGGAACAAAACATTTTCCTAGAATTTTAAGAACCACACAGGAAATGATAATGCTATGCGTAGGTATTTTAAGCACTCTAAAACTATAGAATCTTAAATCTTTCTGGAATTGGAAAACAATTTCTAACTCTGATCAATTTCCAAAAATGCAATTACCCTAAGCTATCTTAAACACGCAAGTTGTGTACAAATCTCACTAATTTAAGGATAAAGAATATGAATAATATATAACCAACCTGTTAAAGTGAGAGATTCAGATTTACTGTACAACGCCTCTTTGTGACTTTTTTAAAGTTGCCGATTTGGCGCTGAATGTGACTACCCGTCGCCAACTTGGTTTTCCGGCAACCTTGATGACCGTTTGGATTTTGACAACATGGCGTTTTGAAGCCAATTCAACTTAGCTACTTTTTTTGAAAAGTCGCCAAGAGGCATCGTACGTTAAATCATAACCAAGTGGAAAAAAAATACTAAATAAAAAATCAAAAATTAAAATGTTTCAAATGTTTAACACTTTTCCCTACTAATATATTTATATTTTTAAACAAATATTTCCTATACTTACATTATATTCCTCAGACAATTATTGTATGAAGCAATTGCAGGTCACTTATTTCAATTGAAAAAGCAGAACTCGTGATTTTATGAGTAAGGATATAAGGGAGTTTTTCGCCTAACCTTTCGTGATGAAAACTTTGATAGTACTGACAAAAGCTTATATTGTTGCTGAGCATATTCATTATTAATATAGGATATTAATGAAACAATTGAAATTTGTACTCTGTTTTATGTTACACTTGAATGGAAACAATCTAAAATACATTTTTTTAAACAAAATAAGAAAGATTAATTTTATGGTTTGTTTACGAAAAGTCATTGTTGAATTTTCATAGCTTGTAAACCCAGGCATTACAAAAATACCCAAATGGTTTCTATTTTGTCAGAAGCATTCATAAGTATTTGATAATGAATCCTATTATTCGATGAATTCGAATTTAATTCAATTGACATAAGATTTAATTTGAATTACGTAATTTGTGTTTAATCATATAGTAATTAAAAATAAAACACATAAATATATCAACTTATTTTTTACTTTGTTCCATATTTATGAAGTAAAAAATTTATTTTGAGCTATGCAACATAAAAAGATTGTTCTTTCATTAGACTGAAACATTAGAATTAACCAAGATAGATTCAATTTTCTCGTGGTCAGAGGAATTTGAAACTTCAAAAAATTGGGCAAAAATTCAAACTGGGAATCTTAATACTAAAATCTAAAGAAACAATGATACTAAGTGAAATAAATATCTTAAATTATCAAGATTCTTCTTATAAATTTATATATTTAGTACCTGAAGTACCAAAATCAAAGCTTTTTTATCCCCTAAGTTGTTCATCATTTAAAAACAATATATATATATAATCACATTGATGATAGAAATAATTTCTTTAGAATGCAACAACATCCGTTTAAAAATTGTCCCTAAAGCATAAATTGTAATTTTTTTTTTCTGAATTTTTCAAATCCTTTCGTGACTTTACTGTTGGACAACCATCAACTGAAACCTTGCAATTATATCTTAAAACTAGGGATATGGAACATTGCACAGTTTTCAATTACACTATAATACTGACGTGGATTTGGGTCATTTACCATTTTTATATTTTCATCATTCATTTAGAAAAAATGGCTGGACTGGTGATATTTTTTGAAACTGAGAAGAGGAGAAAAAACGCTCGTTGGTGAGCTATGTTCAGCAAAGAGAACTCTGTGTTGAAGGCATTCATTTTTCAACTTTTTACGCCATTAAAGCATTTTTGTGGGAATTTTGGAGGGTTGGATGTTTAGAACACCTTAAGAGGCACACAGCGATTTTGATCAAAATTGTTAGAGTCGTTTTTTAGCAATAATTGAAAAACATGATTTTTTCAATGGCAGCTACCTTATGCGCATGCACGATTTTGACGAAAATCTTAATGGTATGTCCTTGAGCCACAACCAATCAGCACATCAAATTTGAACATCGTAGGTCAATTTTTTCGGGAGTTATGCTGATCACGCACCCCCTCCACCCACACATTTTTTTTTAACATCGCAAATTTCACAACGAATAAGTTAATACTAAAAATCCCTATAAGTAAATGATTTTTAAAAAAAAAAATCAAATGCTTTCATATATTGTTTATTTCTATTAACTCACTCTTTTCTTGAAGCAAAGGTAGCATTTTTCTATTTAGTTTTGAATTGGGATTTTTTTAAAATCCAATCTACACGTTTACGAATTTTATTTTTTCAATGAAACTCTCTAAAATAATTTCTTTCAAACAAAATTTGAATTGCAAAAGTAATACAATGTGACGCTATTTGTTATCTATGTCTTGAGACAAAACGATTTCAGTTGTTTCATCCAATGTTGAAGGTGATGGGTTCCAATTCGTGGCCGACATAGACTTTTTTTTTTTATTAATTCGTTTTGCTGTTAAATTTCAGTGTCAGTAATTGTTATCATCTAATCATTGAGAGTACAGAAATCGTATAAAATTTGCATCATCATCATTATTATTTTTTTAATTAAAGTTACATTACCAAATATTTAATAGTTTTCAGGACAGCTCTTTTTGAAAACATGACTGTGTGTAGAAAGAAACTGAAATGATTTTTTACCCGCCTAACGATTTTAAAAATGAATTAAAATATTTTTTTTTTATTTATTTAACTTTATATATAAACACCAAATATTTTAATTTCAAAGGGATTAAAAATATACGTGTTCTGATTTCAATGGTTTTAGTAATTACGTCATTTGGTTGGTTCATTTCAAAAGTTAGATTCTACAATTATTTATTTTCTGAAAATCCATAATATCTGATAAGATTTGATGAAAAATATAATGGAAATATTAAAAAAAACTATCCTTTGCACATTTCCTAGTAAAGTTAAAATGAGAAGCTTAAATAAAAAGAAAAAAAATACTATTTCCCAGTTTTATAAAAGTTTTTTTTTGTGTGACTTCATTAGTTTACATAACTATTTGTTTCTTTTGACACATAAATAGAAACTGTAGAAAACGAGTGGATGTTATCATTCTTTTATCATATTATGAATGTTCCAATTATATTTCTCGAAATGTAATGGGAAAAGAACTTAAAAGAAAAGTATCATAACTACATTAATATAAAGATATTAATAAAAATGGGACCTGAAAATGAAACTTTTCCTGGATTAAATGCAATATATCATACTGTAAACAGGAAAATTAATTATTCATTTCTTTTCAAGTTGACTTAAACGCAATTTTTATTTTTGATAATCCCATAAAAGCTTATTGAAAATCAAGTATATTTACGATTATTTCATCTTAGTACTTTTTAGTTGTCTTTGAAAAATATAAGTTAGCTAGTTTTCAATCATTAATTTGATTATATTTTTTACCAGCGAAAACTACTTAATTTTTATAAGTGTCTTAGCAGTTCGTAAGAAACATTAATTTTTATTTTTATTTTTAATTACGATAATATATTGTTGCGTGGATGGGTTCGAAAGATTTGAAGCCAAAGCAGATCAAAACTTGCAGAAATTTATTCCGATATAACTCTTCGCAGATTCTCTTACAACTCCAGAACTTCTCGTTCTAGTTGACTCAATACAGTTCTTTTCACAACAATAGAGCACAAAACAGCAGTTAAAAACTTGACAACACAACTGCTAAAATCGCTGCAAAAGACAATGCAATACAGTTCACTTTCGGAACTCTCTGAATGCTCGCTGAGTAACTCCACTCAGTCAGTAACTCAACTCAGTCAACTAACTCCAGGATCAGTGGCGTATATAGGTTACAATTTCGGGAGGGGCCAATACAACCAAACTTACCATTATTTGCACTTGTTTTTTTATGTTTTAAGTGAGTTCTCACTCAAGGATTAAGGATGGTTTTCAAGGGGTTTTAAAGAACTTATTGGGGGAAAACATAGTTATTATTTTTTTATATATATTTTCAGTTTACTTTTACAACTGAAGTGAACTAATGCTTTATTATATGATAGCAGATTATTTTATAAAACACTTAATTGCATTCTCGTTAATATTATTTTCTTCACTCCCCCTACTTTTTTCCTTATAGAACTTTTTTTTTTAATAAAAACCTCTTCTGTTCATTAATTAGTCTTTAAGGTCATTATCTCTACTATTGGTTCTTTATCTTCAGCAGTGATCGAAAATTTTCGTCCCTTTTATCAAATTACTGAAAACCTGTGTTACTAATTTCCTTGTTTCTTGGTGAACTCCTTTGAATATACTTTTGGAGTGCGAAAATATCACGCAATATTTACAAAAAGATCGGGATTTTCCTTCAGAATAAGCTAACCACTCAAATTCTTCTAGCCATTTAATTTGAAAAGTTGTAGTATGGTTTGAGCTAGAACTACTACACTGGTCTGCAAAATTTAAAGATATTTCAGTTTTTCTCTAATAACTTCTCAGTGGAACAGCATAGACACATGAAATTCACATCAAAGAGGCATCTTTATGTAACAAAACGATAAGTAAAACAACTCAGTCGTAAATTGAAATGCAAAGTGCATAGTGGAGACACATGCAAAAGCATGAAGTACCATTAGAGAGCAGTTGCAAAAAGGCATTCACATTAAAAATCTCACAACTCATGGAGTTGACTTTTAGTGTGAGATATGATCTCCCCTGTCATCAGTGTTTACTTGGCTTTGTATTCTCACACTTTACATGAGTTTCTTGATGAATTCTAGTGACTAAATTGCTCAGTCAGATTACTTACCTAAAACTTACTCACCTATTTGTTGTACTATTTTTATTTATTTTCTGGTTGTAGTAGATACCCGACGAATATTACATGTTTATTAAAATAAAATTGTCATACAAGTAGTCTTCACAAGTGGAAGTGTGTATTCTGCCATGGGCCCGTATAAAAAATAATAAAAGTTAAATTCGCATCATTCGATGACTAAAAAATGACGGCATATTGTGACCCAAAATTATTTGAGTCATTTATTATTTATAAAAAAACGTCATTTCATGACTCAAAAAAATGTGCATCATATGATGACCAAAAAATGTACGTCATTTTAGGAACGTCAGCTTGTATGACCATTAAATGACGTCAAAACTGACGTGATTTATTACTGAATAACGTCATTCGAGAAAAGATGCCCTAAAAATTACGTCATTTATCACGTCATGCTACTACTTGGGTTGTACCCAAAGACCAAAACTTTTTTTCCCACCAAATCGTTAACTTGATTTGGTATTTACCCCGTAATATCGTTTTTCCACCTTTCTATAGAACCTCTGACGTCCATTATTACTCATGAGATTGGAACAATTATTTTCAGTAAAAAGTATCTAATGTTAAAAAATTTGTTCTTTAGATGCCATTTAAGAGCGCAAGAGATAATTGAATTCAACTTTTTCACTGTGATTATGTTAACTTGATCCAGGCAAATTTTTAAACGGTGAAATATTGGTTTTTAAATAGCATTTATGGCTACTTGGGGTAATTTTTTTTTTCACTTTTGCTTTGAATAAATTATTAAAAAAAGTATGAATATCGCCCCTATAAGTAAACCAGATCATTCCTCTAATCCGAATTTCATCAAATATGATTTGAACGTTTCTACGATAGGCATTTCGTAAAGATTTAAAGTATTGGAAACATTACATCACTTGCAAACAGTTCAAAAGACTGGACGAGTAATTTAGCCACTAGAATTAAATCAAAAACTCATGTCAAGTATGAGAATACAGTGCCGAGTAAACACTGATGACAGGGGAGATCATATCTTACACTAAAAGTTAACTGCACACTAATGCTACTCCATTTTTTTTAAATCCTGAATTAGTATGCAACTATCAATATTATGTTCAGCGCACTTGATCAATGCCATAAAATACAAGAATAAATTTTAGTAATTCTTATCAGTTATTAAAATATTAATATCTCATCATTAATTTAATCACGACAGCAATAGACGGTATTCTAAATTGTCAATTAATATTTAAATAACTCCAACAATTGTCGATGGTGGGTGGGGGGAGGGAGCATCTGTTATGTTGTGCCTATAGTAATCATATTTCTAAATCGGCCCCTGTCCATTGTACACTTTGCATTACAATTTTCCACTGAGTTGTTTTACTTATCGTCATGTTACATAAAGATGCCACTGAAATGTGAATTTTATGTATCTATGCTGCTCCAGTGAGAAGTCATTAGGGAAAAACTGAAATATCCATTAATTTTGTAGACTAGTGTAGACGAAGAAAGAAATTTGTAAAAAGGTTCCATGCATTTTCTACGAGTTAAAATTTTCTTTATTTGTTTTTATTTATTTAATTTTTTTTCTTTATTTGTTTAAATCCTCCGCAACTGATGCTGGATCAACGGTACTAGAATTTGCGATGTCAAAAGGAACATTGCTACTGACAGAGGCAACTTCAGCACTGCTTATTTACACAACGTTTTTTTACAAAACAGTTTTTAATAGAATTTTTATCGCTTCATTATGAATACCATTAACTTAATAAAGCAAATTAAGATTCCACAACAGCATAATGCAGAGGCTTGCAGATACACACCTATTTAGAAAGCACACTATTGAATAAACAGAGCTACAGATAAAATGCCAAAGCCTCACCTGCATTATACATATTTTAATTTCACAGTACTTATTCTGGTGCCATCAACTTTTTTTATTTTTGGGAAGCTAAGAGAATGGAAATTATTTGCAAACAAACGCAAATAATAACTACTTATTACTTTAATTTTTTGTTCCTGATTTCGGGAGGGGCCAGGGCCCCCTGGGCTCCTCCCATATATAAGCCCTTGTCCAGGATACTAACGGACTCAACTTACTGACTCAACTCACGGCCGGCCTTATATAGGAGTCAAACCTTCTTGAAACTTCTAGAGGTAGATATTTGGAGAACTTTCCAGATAATAGTCGAAAAGTCCTATACATGTACAAGGGGACCGAAAATGTCGCCAAATGGTCGCCAAGTTTGGCAACATTTGGCGATTTTTCGAAAAATTTGACGAGATTGCCATTATTATAATGTTAAATGCCCTGCTCCTTGTAAAACTAGCTTCCCAGCGTTATCTCTGTCTGTACCGAAATGTACAGAAATTTATCTTTTTACATAATGCTACGAAATATTTACAAATATACAGAAATTCGTAACAATATTTTGATATTTCAAGTTCAGCAGTTCATTCTTTAAAATTAGGTTCATTAAAGCAAGTAAAAACTCTAAAATTAATTATATAAAGAAAAACCATTATCAGAATTCTTCTCTAAATATTAAATTTAATTGGTTAATACATAACATCTAATTTATGCTTTCTTGCGTGTTAATGCAATCATATAGCCATTCCATTCACTCGTCTGAAAAAAAACAAAAAAACCCCTTTTATGTAATTAAATGGAATTTATATCTAAAAGATTTGGTGAGATAAAAAAAGTTACTAATTGCTTTATTCATCAACTAAATGCTCGTGCGATGCTGAAAATAGTAATGTAATTCCCTGAACGAATTATATTCTTAAGATTAAATGTTATTGGTATAAGGATACTTGAACATAATAATTAAGGATTAAACAGTGTTTATTTTTGTCCAGTTTTCAAAACTTTTATATTTCATTTTAATTACTATTAATGAATAGATTATTTAAAAAAAAAAAAAAAAAAAAAAAAAGAATTTGGTTGGTTATCAAGATAGTTGTATTACTAATGGAATAGAAAAGGAGTCTCTATATTTATTAACATAATCTTTCGCATTGTGTTTAGAACAACAAAAGGAGGAACCTCGAGTATTATGGACTAAATTACATTTGTTTGTGTAATTGAATACCAATATGATTTAAAACTCAAAGCCAAAACAAATGGAGACTTTAAGTTATGCTTTCTTTAATATTTTTGGGAATTTAATTTTACTATTTTTTTAAGGTGAGTGTTGAGGGCAGTATGAAATAGTCGGTTAATATGATTACGTAGGAGGTTGAAAATAAAGAAAATAAATTAAATTTGGGAAAAACTGGTTTAAGGAAATTATATAGTTTAATTTATTTACAAAAATAACTAATACAGCGGCTTGTATAAAAAAAACAGGCCTTATCGTATCTTATTTGTAGGAAAAAATTCAACTCTTTGAATGTATTTAAACTTAAGTTTTAAACTAAAAGACAAACTTCTATTAATTAATTCAGAGTTTTGAAAAGTTACTTGCCAAAAATCCATGAAAATCCAAAACATATTTAACACCACCGCAAAAATTGTAATGATGAACATATGAATTTCACTCACATTCGAGCATCATGCCAGTATTTAGTAGTTTATGGTAATTTCACTTGACAGAAATACTTAATTGTAGTATGGAATACCTAGGAGTACCTATGAAATATCTAAATTCTAGGTAAACCATATTACCATCCCATAATCAACCTCTATTTATACCTAAACTTTCAATGCTTAGTATTTTTAATACACTTTTTATGAAAAGAGGAAAAAATGTTTGTACAATACCTTTTCTAGTAAACGAAAATTATACCATTGGATTCCTAAAAGTAAGTAATATTTTTTTCTAAATGTGTGTAAGTTATTAATGTGTTAAAAATAGTTGAGTTTGGCATGTAAATATTTCTATGAGCAAAATTGTGTATTTATTTATTTCCCTGTAAATTTATATAAACATTGTCTCAAACAAATTTCTAAGGAATGTTGGATCGTATGAGAAATTTACTCAATGTAAACTAGCCAAAAGTTTTGACAATTTACATGTAATCATATTACACTTGGACTTACTTGTAAAAATTGGGCATCAAATATTAATTTAGATGACTGTGTCATTGAATTCTAAAAAAGAGCTGTATTTCGATGAAATTAATCCCAGACGCGCAGTGAGATGTATAAATTATTTGTTTAAGATAGTGTAGTGTAATTACTAAAAGCAATTTCCCAATAAATTGATTCATTTCAAAACAGTCTTATAGGCCTTTTCATTAAATAGCTAAATATAAATAAAGTAAGAGTCAAGTTTCTAAAGAGTAAATTGGATCTATCTATTAATTGTTAAAGGGCAAAGTTAGTGACATCGTAAAAGGAGAGAAGTAACTTTTCCTTTAATTTCTTCTCACTTGTCGTGATTCTGAGAAGCTTCACCCAAGATTGCAATTAAGGGAAAGCCTTCTTAGAATGCATCTTAAGTAAATAATAGTTTCCTAGTTTTTTTCGGTAAGATTTGGTTCAAAATATTTACCATTCTATGTTTAACTGGGTCGTAGATGAGAGAATTTTCATAAAATCATAATTTTTTTTTTTTTTTATGGATATAACTTATTTTTTAAAGATAGTAAACTTCTCGATGGTTACTTACCAATGAGAAACGATGAATTTTTTGTGTTCTTACTGTAAAAATTGCAATTGACTTAATCCTTTCCTAAACTTGGCATGCTTGTTTTATTTTGCCTGAAGCCACGAGATGTTTTGAAAAATAAGTTTAAGTTTCTAACACGATATTGCAAGATAGCAATATCTAAGAAGTTTTAATCATGCATTCTCCAAAATATTTACCAGCACTCCATAGTTTCGCTGTGCATAACACTTCGTCAATTCAGCACTTCAATATGCAGATTGTCGATGGATGCTTTTGGTCAGAGCTGCCAAAATCTCTTTAAGCTGCTCGAGTAAACGACATGAAGGCAAACTTCATCCAGTATCCCAGGAAGAGGAAACTCTTGTAATCAACTCCCGGTTTTCCCGGAAGCAGTTGATCCTGGATTCTGCTGACAAGCAGGGAGACAGCAGTATTTACGGTTTCCGAGCAATTCATTTTCGAGGAAAGTGGGCATTTGGTTGTTGATGGTACACTGCGTCCTTGTTCAGCATGTTTGTCGAAAAGTGTAGCAGTTTGAAATGTAGATTTAAGGAAAAGCTCGTGCATTAAGCCATTTGCTTATGATGTCCACTGTTCGTTATTGATTAAATGTAGTATTAAGGATGAACCAATTATTTCAATTTACGAAATAAATTATTACTTATATCATTGTAAATTTTTATAACTTACGTTATTGTTGTTTGTTTCTTTAGAAAGTGCATGCTGTAAGGTAAATAGATTTTTTTAATAATGGGATTTTAATTAACGGTTAATTCGTTGACTTATGACTTATCACATTGGAAATTTTGATAGCTTTAATTAACGTTTTGTAACTTTTCCAGAAAGAGGATGTTAGATGGTACTTTTTATATTTTTTGCATTGTGATTGTAATGTTTTTTTTTTTGTAACTTAAAACTTATCAAATTGAAAATATTGATAACATAACGTACCGTTTTGTAAATTTTTTAAAAAGAGGCAGTTGGAAGAAAAATCAATTTTCTCTTTTTGTAATGGGATTGTAATGATTTCTTCATTAACATATGATTTATCCCATTTGAATATTTTGATAACGTAAATGATCGTTTTGTAACTTTTATAGAAAGAGGACGTTGGAGGGTGATAAGAATTTTCTTTCCGACATTTTCTTCCGAATTCTAAAATTTTTTTTTCCCGAAATTGATTGCACCAGTTAATCATCATTTATTTGTAAGTTATCTTTATTCAGTAACTTATAGCATAGTTTTCGTTCAATAACGTAAATTTTCATTTAATAACTTTTTTAGAAAGGGTATGCTGTGATTTAATTCTGCCTTTTTGAAATATGATTGCAATATTACATTTTCAAACATATTGCAAATGTACTGTTACAATCATATTGTAACGTTATATTTGCAATATGATCAAATGTACTGTCACAATCATAATTTTCATTTACTAACTTTTTTAGAAAGAGTATACTGTGAGTTAATTTTGTCTTTTTACAATTACGGTATTGAACGGAACTATGCTATAAGTTACACATATAAAGATAAATATATTGGTTAATTCCTTAATTTACGACTTACTACAGTGAAATTTTTGATAGCATAAATAACCTTTTTTTCAATTTTCGAGAAAGAGGATGTTTAGTGAATATATACTTTTTATCTTTCCAAAAAGTGACTGTAATAGTTTATTCTATTGTTAAAATGCATTGCTAATGATTAATTAATCCTATTTTGTAAGATTCTTAACTGATTTTCCGTTTGTCTTGGCTGCTCATTGATTGCAGTCATTATTTTTCTCCCCCAAGGTCTTATTACCTTCTTCAATGTGTCCACATGCACTATTAATATAAATATTTTATATGTGGTTAGATTTCTATTCATAAGGTAGAGCACGCATTTCTCCTAATTTATAATAAAATACTAAGTAATATTTATTTCCCATTTCCCCTAGCAGTAAATATAGTTATTACCATTCTTCTTCTTATAATTAAAGTGCATACCAGAAAGGTATGTTTAATGAGAATTAGAGTGCCTATTCATAAATAATAAAGAGATCTTTAATACCTACAATTACATTTAATGGTATTTGTTTATTTAATATACATAAAATATCGATCTTCCCATTAGCATCAGTGAAAAATTTACTGGAGATCATCTTCCCTTCTTAAATATTCCCTAAACAATTAAAAAAATCTTTCATAACGGTAACATATTTTCAAATTAAAATAAGCACTTAAATATTATTTCTAAGGAATCAACTAGTCTTTCTCGATATTTCCAACAGCATTCATAAAATGTAACGATTTGATACGATGAAACTAATTTTTTGAACTTTTCAAAGGAATCCTGATTTAACTTTTCAGATTCAGAGTTTATTGACCTCTGGGTTTATTGGAGCGTATGGGATTCGGAAATGAATGAATATGAGATTTTAATGCGCTATTAAAGACTGAGAAAAGTATTTGTTTGGTGGCTATTCCTTAGCGTCTATTTTTACCACTAGAGTCCACAATTTCTTTCGTTTTTATTTCAAGAAATAAATCGAATGTTAATTGGATCCATTCAGCTTTTTACATTCACTCAAATAAATTTCTTAACTATGACTGAAAACATTTTGTGTCAAGGATATTTTGTGTTATTATTTGTTGAGATTAAATGTCTACAATTGAGGCTAAATTTGTTTTACATAACGGGCTCAACTTAAGAGAGAATGAAAAAAAAAAAAAAAAAAAAAAAAAAAAACCTTTTTTAAGAAATGTATTACAGTTAATGTTAAAGTTAGTTACTCAATAGTCACACTAAAAGTACATTATTCAAAACTGAAAAGGTACAATCAAGAAGCGTGGTTGTGTGAGTGTGTTAATAAATTTTAAAGATATCTCACGTGGGAAACATTCACACACGTGAAACAGGGAATAGAATGAAAAATCATATGGTATAGAAACTGAATTGTAAATTATAGTAAAAATGTATTTAAATATATCATATGTTAAATATTTCTGTCGTTACCCATAATACATACATACATAGATTTTTATAGAGAATGAAATTTGAGGAAATAGACATTCGAATGAGTCATTAACATAATTCACTTATCTTGAACTGTTCAGGCCAGTATCTTCAAGAGAAGTCATTTTTTTAATACTGTAGTGTAGATGTATGCAATACAATATGCTGGGTTTGGCCACTTAAAAATCCATAAATTACTCGACTGATGTATTAGAACTTTCAAACTTAGTTGATTAAGAGTGTTTCTCTCTCTGTCTCTCTCACTCTTTTTTTTTTTAATGAACAACATAGAAAATCGTCGTGTACCACTAGGTATCACACAGGGCTTACAGGAGTGAGTAGTCTCGATTGGAAATCTTTTTTTACCTAAAAAGAATGTCACATTGTCTCACATCTGAAGATTAAGTTCCGTCAGTGTTCTTTTCATCATCGTATTGAAAACAAAATTCCAAGTCGCAGTTTGTGTTTTTGATTTTTTTGCATAATACGGCTTTCAGTTTTTATATATATGAAAAAAAAATTCACTGCTATTTAATGCCGTAACTTTTTTCCATGAAATTTTCAATTTAATATTTGCTTTTGTTTCTTTTTTTGGAAATAATCCATCATGAAAAGCCATGTTTGATATTTTAGAATGTGCATGTCACTGTTGAAAAATCTTCTTGATGTACAGTATTGAATTGTCCTATCATCTTAAGTAACCAAGAAGTTTAATATTCCAATCTCCTCTATCAACAAAACAAACCTGCCATGTACAGTGGCAAAGTGCTTCTAAACCAATGTACTATATTATTTAAGTGTCAAAGCTTTTAACAAAGTAAGTTCATATTTTAAATTCAGAATTTGCACCGTCTCTCCCCATGATAACTTCAGGAAAATGTGCGTTATGTCAATTTACATTAATTTCGATGGTATTTAGTGCAATATTCAAAAGAACAACATCTTTATAAGTCTCTTTTCGCGTCAGAATAAACTAGGTGTGCTTTGCCCAGGCTTTAAAGAATTGAAACTGCTATGAATAACAAAACACTATATTCCTAAGTATATTCCACACTTTAAAACGTATTGCTAAATATGAACAGGAAAAGTTCAAATACTTTCATAGATCTGCGCCTTCTAAAACATCTTCCAATCTTGTCGTATAAAAATTTCCACCACTTTTATCTATTTTTAATTAATTGCAATCCATATTCAACTTTGTTCAAAACTTCTTGAAACTTTTCTTTTGCTACATAACTTCGAATAGCCAATTTTTTCATGTTTTAAATTTTCACATTTGTTTTTTCACCAATAAAAATTTTCAAACTCAACTTAACGTCATGTGGGGAAGAACAAATCATCCAAAACTCTTTAAATGAGAAACCACAACTAGGCTTGGGCGATGTTAACATTTCTGCATCGCGATATATCGGGAAGCAAACATCGCGATGTCACGATACATCACGATGTTAACTATATATTTTTTACAAAATACTATAAAACAACGTTTTCATAACACGCTATGTAGCCGAAAGTTATGCTTACTTAGCTTTGCAACATTTTATTGAATTTATGTATGGAAGTTTATTTTAAATAACATGAGCAGCTACCGAATTACTTTCAGAGGGATACACAAAGCACCCAAGGGTTATAAGCCGCTTATTTTTTTTATTTTTTTTGGTTTAATCCGGATTTTTCGATTTCTCTATCTTAATGAAATTTTACTTTGTTGTTAACCACGGAAGGAGAGGAGAGGGAGAGGGGGGGGGGGGGAGGACAAGTGCACTTCAAGGTGGTGCGCATGTATCTTTAGTTAATGGATATTCTTAATTATTAAATCAAAAACATACTTTATAATGAATATTGTATTACTTATTGCCGTTAAATATTAATTGACAAACTCGGTTTAGAAACCAAAAACATATACTAAAGTAATTTCATCTTAAGTAAGCAAATCCTCTACTTTGTTTTATGTGTAGGCCATTGATTTTGATGCAATAAAATTATTATTGTATATTCTTATTCAAAAGAAGTAAGCTTATAAATACCAAAATGTTAACAAAAAACTCTAATCTTTGTCACTAAATATTTTGGATCTATTTTCCTTTTGTAACTCTAGGCAACAATTAATGGCAGCCATTATTAAATTTTTGCTCCCACATAGTTTAACTATACAATTCTTCGAACTACACATAAATAAAACCAACTAAATGCCTTGTGTTAGGCATTAGTTAGGCTGCCATCGTGATCGTTAGTGGATGCCTCTGGCCACATTGGCGTCGTGCTGACATCATATTAAACTTGGAGTCAAATGCAAAGTAACACCGAGGGAAGAAGCAACTCAGATTCAAATAAAGAAAAATATATTTATTGCTGCTCACACATAGGTTATGATTAAAGACATTGAGAAAGAACATCCGAAAATGATAAGTAAAAATTCATTACAAAAATGACGAGAATAAATACGTGCTTAATTTAATCTAGATTTAAAGGCTGTGCTTGGAGCGAGAGATAGAGAAATGGTACATACTATGTTGGATCATCTTTGCAGCAAAACTTCCGACTTGGAGACTACAACCCCTTCTCAGTGTGTATCCTCCCTTCTTCTGTATCCTAACCTCCCCGTATTTAAGCTTTCCAAAAAGTCAAAGTTTCAATTTAATCATTCTAATTCTAATAATAAATTGTTCTAAGCCTTCTATACATGTGATTTCCGTTTGCATATTCACAGCGGTCAATACCCTATCGCCTTCCTAACCCGTGTTAGTGCCTTAGATTCGATAAGAGCACGTTGGAACATTCAGTTTCCCGATAAATACTTTAATCTGCAAAGTCCAACTTAAAGCCAATATCTCCGAATTAAAAACAACAACCAAAGGATGAAAAATAGTAACTGTTGATTGCTTCTACAATTAAAAGAGTAGCAATCCAACAAATATTTCCCCTTTCCCTCTAAAAAAAAAAATTGATTAATTTTTTTTTTTGTAAATACCAAAGAACACAAAAAAAAACCCCGCTTTTTTTCTTTTCTAAATTGATATTACCAACAAAGATTGCTGCAAGATCTCTCTCTCTCTCCACTCTCCAACACAAAGAAAAATACATAATCCAGCCTTACCATACCTTGAGTATAGTTGGTAAACAAAGAAAGATAAAGAAGACATTATCAGTACAAAATATAGCGTATATGTCATAAACTACTACACGTCATAAATTAATTGTTTGAGAACAGTAAAATACCACATTACTGTGAATTAGTTAAATGACACATTAATACAAAAAGAAAATAAAGAACATCAAATATATAAAAGAAAAATAAACTTCCAAGAAGTCCTATTTCCAGATTAGCAGTATTTTGCATCAAATCTAAATAATTCAGATTTAACAAAATTTCTTAACTCTCAGGCTTTAATTCCAAATTTCATAATTAAATAATTATTTCTTCTAATTGTAACAAAAGAAACTCTGGAAATAAGTTCCCTTGAACACACACTAAACTATAATGTCAGACGTACAATTGGTTATAAAAGACACCACCACCTGAAACTAAAAGTATATTTAAGATCCCTAACTTAAGAAAAAAAAAAATATAGTGTAAAAACAAAGATGCCCCATACAGATCTCCTAAGGGAAAAATACCTCTGGATGTACTATGCACCAATCAATAAAAAAAACATTTCCGTAGGAAGTTTAAAATAAATGAGTAACCTATATAGCTTCCGATAACTATTAAACTTTCCTGGTCAACCTATATGTACTGAAAACTCTCGGTATAGTTGCTTACTACCTAGAAAAGACACCTATCTGGAAAATCACCAAAAGAAGAGTGGTGATAATATATATATATATATATATATATAACTACATTTTGCTAATAAAAAGAGATATTTCAAACAGATTATAGCATTGCATTAATGGAAAAAAAAACTATTTTTTGAAGCAACAGGTTATACAAGTTGACAAAAGGGTAATTAGTATCCCAATTGTAATTAGAATAGTACTACTTAATTTAAACAAAAAGAAAGCTGAATTTAAAGAA
The DNA here is from genome assembly GCA_963978545.1 of Linyphia triangularis. Classification (NCBI taxonomy): domain Eukaryota; kingdom Metazoa; phylum Arthropoda; class Arachnida; order Araneae; family Linyphiidae; genus Linyphia; species Linyphia triangularis. Next base: position 47,708,782 of record OZ021729.1, on the reverse strand, counting down.
CCGAAATGCATCCAATCAAATATTCCACTATTTGCCGATGATGAGGAAATTTCTGAATAGTTTCCCTGCATCTTCAACAGATGAATGCTTGGCTCATGTAAACAAAAGTTAATAACTCGGCATTGCACATTAGAAATTGATTTTAAACATATCTTTTCCTCACTACATTTTACATCTGGAAGAAATTTTACAGTTAAATCATTAAAATCTTCAAGTAAATTGATAGCCTTGGTATAAATCATGAGATTGTTGAAGTGAACGCTGACTAAACCAGGCTTGCATGATGATTTGGCAGAAAGTACCATAGTAGCCAAAATACCACACTTGTAGCATCCTGACACTAAAATGGGCTTGTCACTAAACAGTGGACAAATTGTGTTACTCTCCACCGAAATTTTAAAGTTCGTGAATTGAAATTGTACTTTTACTGGTGATGAAGACAATAGTTTGGATTTAAGAGCACCTCTCTCTAGGTAGAAGGAATGGAGGTCCTTGGTTAATGGTAGCTGATTCTCCCCGGTTTGCATCATGACGCGGATGGCTTGAGGTCTTTTCGTGCAGCGTAAGGTATTTTCAAAGTGATCACAGTCAAACAAATTAGTGTCAAAAATGACATTTTTCGTGAAAGAAGAATTAGCTTGGACTTCACCAATAAGAGATGTGGGGCTGTTTTTCTCACTGGCCTTGGTTAAGAAACCAAGAGTTTGATCTTGAACACTTAGCACTAGTGAATCAGACATGTGTATTTGACATGTGTATTTGGGCCTGATCAAACGCACCAATCAGGGTTGCCAAAATACCATTTGGAAGTAGAAGACAATCTCTCAGTGTGATATGGGAAACAGTCCCATTGTTTGAGTGAACCAGTGCGATGTTGTAAGAGCAGGAATAGCCTGTAATTGATGACACCTCAAAGCTGTGTAGTAAATCAGGAACTAGGTAGGATCTTCGAAATTCGCACGCTGCGCGATGTTTGATGAGGCACCCATTTCCCACGGAAGATTGCTGACATGCAGAAATCCCGCTGAAGGTTCTAGATTCTTGAGTTTCTGATTCTGAGTGGAGTCCTGAAAAGGATTCCTTTACACAATGATGTCCCCATGAGCAGTAAGTGTTTTGAGCACAGCTTGTCTGCGCAATGTGAAATATTTCCACAGGAAAAGTATAGTATTCTCGTTTAATTGAAAAGTGACATTCGACCGCTTGCAGGGTTAATTGGAGCGAAAACAGTGGTTTTTCGTCTAGAGAGTGAAACCAGAGGCATGTTTGATGTCCAATATTTCGTAGGACAATGTCTGCGGTTGTGAAGATCTCACAAATTTGTTCAGTAGCACCTATATTTTCACATTTCCGTAGATCTGATTTGATGATACTGTAGTCGGTGCATTCCGATTTCACCTCTTGTGCACAGAGCATTAAGGTCAAAATCACAAGTGATGTGAGTTTGAAACTCGTCATAGATGTTTTTGCTTTATCCTCGAGAGTTTGAACACAAGAATCACTAAAGTGCTGAATGGTGTTTCCCAGCCAGGAACCCATTAACAAGCATAGACGAGCACAGAATCGGAATAGCCTCAAAAGCACTAAAATTTGCAGAAAAAATCATGCGTATTGTCCAGAACATTGTTTTGACAATTCTTTTAATTGTCATTAAACAGAGAAGAGTCAATAACAAAATTAGTATACAGAAGACATACTGATAAATCTTCTGCCAACACCAAAAGGTTCGCAAATTCTCCCTACACAAAATGCATGTATTTAAACGACAATAATCTTTGCCGTTAGTTTGGAACTCTCCGGTCACTGATAAGCCATGTTTATCAATGAATATGATAGTGAGTTTGGATTTGTAAGCTAATATCTCAAAGGGCACTGTAATTTGTAAATCAGTTGAAACGCTGATTAACATTTCGTAATCCTGAGTTCTCAAGATCAGCCTTCCCTCCGAGGGTAAAGTTAAGATGGGATCATTAAAAAGGATGGTTAGATTATTCTGAGAAAACGTCGCAGTTTCGTGTTCTAGCAGTTTTCTGTGGTGTTGTGGCATGCTCTTTTGGAAAAAGCAGACTTCTAAATTCAAAATAGTTGGATTTCGAATTGTCTGGTCCTCCCCAATATGGAAAAGTACCGTATTTTCATGCGTTAGGTTACACTTACACTTTGCAGAGTTAGAACACGTAAATGTCTTACAAAACTCGTCATTTCCTTTACATGCGATCACCGCACAATCGCATAATGAATTATTGTCGCACTCGTAAAAACTGCCCACATTAGGAGTGTGACCTAAAGTATCATTGTTTATAGGTTCCGCCTGAAGTAAGAATTTGCTTGGTGTTATAAGTGCAAATTCGTCTGTGATAAGAAAGCTTTTTGTAGATATGATACAGTTTACACATGAATGAACCTCACATGCATTCGTTGGTAAATTGATCTTTTGTAAGATCTTTCTTGGTGCTGGGGCGCACTGGAAGGTTCCATCCATGAGATGACAAATTTCTGAGTTTTTAGCCTCAGCCAAGCTCGTCAGTAGTAGGACTAGTGCTAGGAGGGGTTCGGTAAGAAATTGTACCCATCACTCTACTTCACTCCCAACACAGCCAATAAAAAAAACGATGTTAAAAGAAAGAAAGAAAGAAAAGAAGTATAAAGTAAATTAAATTTTCTTTTAACCTAGACAAAAAAAAAAAAAAAATTCCTAACCATTTAGAAAAGAACAAAACAAAAAATTCCCTAACAGGAAGCAAAAGCAATAAATTGCCGTATTATTTAAAGAAGTATAAGTATATAAGTAAAAAAAATCGTAAAAAGGAAGTAGATTACGTTTCTCTCATACATCGAGAGAGATTAATTTTCTTAAACACAGTTCTAACTGCTCCAAAAGAACATGAAAAGTAAAATTAAGATACAATATATCTTATTGAGTCAACTACATAATTTACTCAAAACAAATTTTAAATGCTTCAATACCATGCTGTTATCGTTCATAGACAAGTAAATTAACCGACCACACATTAAAAAACGTCAAATTGATCTGACATTTACAGATCACAAGCCAAAATAAAGTAAGGAATTTTCCCCTTAATTAGTAATTTTTTTTTTCTTTAACACCAAATGTACTGTGCACCGAGTCCTTATGCAAAACTCAAATCAAAGAGTCATAACCCTGAATGACCAATTCCTCACTTCTCACCTAGGTACAAGAAAAAAGACAATTATTCCTGTTCCCTTCTTGCCCTAGTAACGTTTAGTTCGTAGTGTCCACTAATCTGCTAATGAGCAAAAGGGTATATAATCCCGAAAAATCTAAACATATACAAAAAAAAAAAAAAATATTTACCTTCCTTCCAGTGTAAGAGTTTTATGACGATTGAAATTCGTTCTACGTTAAAGAGTGAAAGCTTTCATCCCTAAAGTTTGCTTTTCCCCTTTTGTCCCTTTTTTATTAAAGTTTCGCTTTGTCTTTTATCATTATTACAAAGTTTGGAAAAAAAAAAAAAAAAAAAATCAGAAAATCACTGTCCAGAATCTCAATTGTCCGCCAGCAGTCAAGGGAAAAGATCTGAACATTGATTAACATTATTCTAAACAAAACACATGAAATTCCAGAAGAAGATTAGTTGATCAGACTGAATCTTAATAGGAAAAAAAAATTAAAATTAGTTTTAATGAAGAAAAACAATTGATCTTAAGGAAAAGAAATTATATTCTAAGTGTGAAGTCAGTACTATATCCCTGTAGAACCGTATATCAATACATGGTGACAATCGTATGGCTGTTTCCATAGTTTGTGACTTACAATGTTTCTTCAGGAAAAAGATGCCCTTCGTGATTTAAGAGTTAGCAAAGAAAAACAAAACAACAACATTTTATGCTTATTTACAATACAAAAATATCTTGCTTAACATACATTTGAGTAGAAGACTGATTATTTACTTAACTGTAATTCAAACGCAACTTATAAACGTTTAATCCTTTTGCAAAAATTTAATTTTTATGCATCTCTCATTGATTTAAACGTGACCTCATGCAAATTTTAACTTTATTTTCTAACCAAAAGTTCAATGAAATGTGCTATCCGTAGTAGAAATAAAATAAACTCCCAGTTGACTCAGAAAACCCTAATCTTTTGTAAACTCCAAAGCCCAATTTAACAATTGTCTTGGAGCCGAACTATCTTCCGTGTTTTCTGCTATGCGACTTGTTGATCGCAATCTATAACCATGTGTTGGCTTATTCGCACTATTCGTATCATTGTAAATAACAGTATCGCTCGATGATTGTTGTTCATTCACTAGATCATTACTCTCATAAATAATTGTTTGTTCCGAGTCATCTGAATCTTCGTTGAAACTACTTCTATCGTTCGTATCAGAATGTTTTTGATATTCATTTGTGTTTTGGTGTAAAGAAATTCTCAAATTTGAAGGTTGACTGTTATGTTGTGTAGGAAAAGTGTGTGAATGATTACCTTGTTGTCTGTCTTGTTGAATGTGTGTTGTATCATATGTTGTGTCTTGTGCATTTTGGAATAGATTTTCATTAACTCCTTTCTTAGTTTGTAAATAAATCAGTGGCAGATTATCCTCAAAATCACTAGTTTCACTGTCAGTGTCCCCGAAAATTTTATCCGCTAGGACTACGGGACGTTTGTTCGCAACACCCTGCGTGTCTATCTGTTTTGGAATTGTCAGTTCCTCTCTTCTCTCCGTAAAGGGGAGCAACCTTTCCCCATGTACCTTGAAAATTCTTGGCTTGGCCTTATCTACACTTTGAATTGTATAATTTACTGCGGAATTGCGTTTTAAAATTTTGAAAGGACCCGAAAAGAGGGGTTTACGTACAAGACTGTATTTCCTGTCTAGACCAGGAGTATGTAGGAAAACAAGATCACCAATCTGAAAGTCACGATCGATGGCTCCACTTCTAAGACGATATTCTTGTTGCTTAGCTCTTTGAGCATGATAACTCCGTGTGACAGAACTTTGGATTTTATCAAAGTCGTCCATGCGTTTTTGAACATACATTGGGATTGTATTATGTTCGTTTGAATCCCTGTCAATTTTAACAGTGTAAGGCAAGTTAGCATCACGTCCAAACATTAAGAAGAATGGCGAAAAATTATGCGTTGAATGTTGAGTGGAATTATAATTCATTTGGTAAAAATCAAGACTTTCGTCCCAACTTATATTTTGCTTCCCAAAAATGGCTAATGCAGTTTTTATCGCTCGGTGTGAATTTTCATTTACTGAGTTGGTCTGGGGCCGAAATGGTGTAGAAAACAGTTTGTTAATATTTAATTTCTCTGCCAAAGAAGTTAGTACTGCTGAAGAAAAATTACTGGCACAATCACTTAACAGATTATCCATTAATCCATGTATAGTCACTTAGTTTAATAACTTATCAGCTACTTCAGTTGACTTTTGTGTTTTCAAAGCATATAATGCCATATACCTCGTGAAATAATCCACAAAAACCAAAATATAGTTGTTCCCATTCGACGTGGTTTTTAATTTTCCTATGATATCGACTGACACGAACTGTAAAGGCCTAGTCGCCAAAATATTATCTTGCAAAGGCGTATTCTTGAATCTGTTCGGACTGCGAAATTCAAAGCAATGCTTACATGTCTCCACATAATGCTTAATGTCAGCATACATGTTTGGCCAGAAAAAATATTGTGTCGCATTTTGATATGTTTTCAAGAATCCTGAATGTAGATTGTGGACCAATGCTGGTTTGTTAAGTACCTTGTCCAATAACAACTAATACATAGCATAATAAAGCACTCAAAATAGAATGTTCATGGAAAAATAATCAAACTTTCTATCGCGATTCATGATTGCTTCCGTACTAAAAAAAATATTTCAATTTGAGTTTCTATCAATTCGTAAGTATTACAAAATTCTATAAATTCTTAGAGGTCATGGCACCATTTGTTAGGCATTAGTTAGGCTGCCATCGTGATCGTTAGTGGATGCCTCTGGCCACATTGGCGTCGTGCTGACATCATATTAAACTTGGAGTCAAATGCAAAGTAACACCGAGGGAAGAAGCAACTCAGATTCAAATAAAGAAAAATATATTTATTGCTGCTCACACATAGGTTATGATTAAAGACATTGAGAAAGAACATCCGAAAATGATAAGTAAAAATTCATTACAAAAATGACGAGAATAAATACGTGCTTAATTTAATCTAGATTTAAAGGCTGTGCTTGGAGCGAGAGATAGAGAAATGGTACATACTATGTTGGATCATCTTTGCAGCAAAACTTCCGACTTGGAGACTACAACCCCTTCTCAGTGTGTATCCTCCCTTCTTCTGTATCCTAACCTCCCCGTATTTAAGCTTTCCAAAAAGTCAAAGTTTCAATTTAATCATTCTAATTCTAATAATAAATTGTTCTAAGCCTTCTATACATGTGATTTCCGTTTGCATATTCACAGCGGTCAATACCCTATCGCCTTCCTAACCCGTGTTAGTGCCTTAGATTCGATAAGAGCACGTTGGAACATTCAGTTTCCCGATAAATACTTTAATCTGCAAAGTCCAACTTAAAGCCAATATCTCCAAATTAAAAACAACAACCAAAGGATGAAAAATAATAACTGTTGATTGCTTCTATAATTAAAAGAGTAGCAATCCAACACTTGGCAGTAGATACAGTATGTTTTAAAAGGAATATTTTTTTCGAAATTTTCTGGTTCATCCATTTTGACGTCATTTTTAGCCAAATATTTCATTTTTTAAGAAATTTCGTTACTGCTTGACAAAATCATTCTTTATTTCACGTGAACTGGTTATAAACATTTTTGGTCGGTGTCTTTACCTAAACAAATTTCAAGATTTTCGTGAGGCTTTATTAAAAATGTTGCATTTTAAAATTTTATCTTATTTAATTTTATCTTTATTTAAAAAAAAAAAAAAAAAAAATAATAATAATTTTTTCACTCAAAAAAGAAAGATAAAAAAAAAAAAAAAAAAAAAAAAAAAGTGAAATGATCGAAAGCGTGTTTTTTAAACAAAACATTTTATTTACGAAAATGTAGCGATATCTAGCAAAAATTTCTTTTTTGCGCCAAATAAACGCCAAATAAACACATCAAATGCTCAGCTAGAAAAAGCCGTGAAATATATTTTTCTAAATGAAGTTTGAATTATTTCATGGATCAGAATCGTAGGCAAAGCCCCTTTTTAATTGAAACGCTCAAGTTTATTTGCTGTGCGCTAGATTTTTATATGTGATCTTTTATTTTTCAACTTTCATTATTTCATTACATATGTGTATTATTTGCACACCATTTTATTGTAATAACGTAACATATTGTACAGATTTTATTCGTATTTTATTTGAAAACATTGTATAGATAATATTTTTGCTTCGCAGCAATCTGTTTACCACTTTGCTGTTTTTCATTCGATATTTTTATCAGAAATAGGTGAAAGAAAATGTTAGTAAAAAAAGTTTTCGATTCCATTTCACATGTTCACACTGAATTTTGCGTATGGGACAATCTTAAATTAAAAAATACTTAAATATAATTATTAATGATTGAAAACAACGTGTTTATTTAAACTAGTGACTGGTGACTTTTAAGTAAAAATTGATTTGAAATTATTAATTTCAACTGTTTCTATCGGAATTTGAAAATACGCCCTTTTAGTGTTATGTACGGAGCGTGACTATCATCGATTATTAAACGTAGAATTTCATTTATAAATACAATATCAAACTCAGTAGAGTTACAAAACGTTTTATTAGAAAAATGCCTCCATGGAGTTGAGTTTGGCATAAACGTACCAGAATTTCCAAGTTCTCTCTATTTAAAGCCATGACGTGAATTTGGAACGTAAACTCATTTTGACAAAAACTTTCATTCGACACATCGAACGTATATGTAGCATTTGTAGTTTTGCCAGGGAATGTTGCTCTCAAACAGACAGTTGGGCAGAGCTTTCGTATAATCCTCATACAACATCAACATACTGTAAAAGCTAAAAAATTGAAAACACGCAATACACGTAAAGTAATAGCACATTTCAGAAAAAGTTTCATTACTTTGACGACTGAGAAAGCTTGCATTCTTCGAAACAGAATTGTTCGAATGAATAAGTAGCAACAAAAAAACAATGATCTTCGCTCTTAAAGGAACTAGGAAAAAGACATGAGGTTGCAATTTGAAGTTCATTGGCGCCGGCGAACGATCGAATAGAAGCACTCCTCGTGCTCATTGGATTGATTGCACCTGCCATTTCTCTGGATTTATTTTCCATCAGGAAGGCGACATTAACCTCTAACATCATTAACTAACTCTGCGTGACCGAAGAAGGCATTTAATCTTCGAAAAATAAGATGAACGCTACTGGAGAATGTTTTTAGTATCACTTTTGATTGTCTTAATGTGTTCAAGTTAACTGTATTGATTTAAGGGGTCTGTCTACTTTGATGGATGCATGAAAAAAAAAAACGTTTTTTTTTTTTTTTTTTTTTTTTTTTTTTATAAAGAATACTGTTATGTTTATTGATATAAAAATTGTTAAGCTTAACAAAAACATTCGTAAATTACTAAAAAAAAATAAGAAATTATTGATTTTGACTACATTTTTAGAGTGAAATTGCCAGGTAAACAAGAATCCTCAAAAAGTAGGTAGGTGTACGCTGTTGACAAAATATGAACAAGCCCATCTGAAACAAAAAAAATTATTGGTTTTAGGTTTAGTGTGAGAGTAGCTAAATCCCGTACCTCTAATATTAATTTATATGCAAAATTAACAAAATGGAGGGGGAAAAAAAGTGGTTTTTTTTGGCATGTTTTTTTGCCAAAAAAAAAAAAAAAAAAAAAAAAAAGTAAAAATTAAAATTTTGCAACAATTCTGGTACGGGATATAGAAATACGGCCCCTTAATAGAAATCTAAATCCTGAACAGTTACTGCGGGGAATTTATTTAAGTAAAGGAGTTCGGGGAAAGTGCTTGAGATGCATCTTTAGAAAGTTTAGCATTCTAAAGCATATTTCTAGAAACGTTAAAATGAGTTTAAATAATGAGTTTTTATGGTTTTTAAATTCATTAGATTCAAACGAGGTTCATATTACCGTGAGAAAAGGTTTGAAACGCTTTTTTATTTTAACAAGAAAAATTTAAATTTTTCATACAACAACTTCTAATTGGCAATCAAAGTTTTTGAACTCTTGCGTTTGGTACTTATCTGAAACAAACGAAAGGAAGTAAAAAAGAAAAATAAAGTGAAATTTAATGACTTTCAGCAATTTGTCCTACAATTGCAGTACTATTGTCATATTTATTAAATTTTATGGTTAATTGAATATTTAGGTACTTATTTAAAATTATTTTGCTTTGAATTGTTCTTCTATTTATAATTTTACAATAAGTGTTCATTGAATATTTAAACATATTTATTTCTTAACGTAAAGAAATATGTATCAACAAGCTTTTCAGGTAAGATCGAATTCCATGAGTTGAGTTTATAATTTAAACTCCCATACTGTTAGTTCAGCTTTAATTTTATAATTCGTTTAAAACAATTTAAAAATTCATTTCAAGGTTTTTTTTCTAAGTTTAAAACAATACAACACAATAACGATATCCCAAGTAGCACAGCTGTATTGGCCAATGTAGGAAACAAGGGTTCTGGAAGATTCGCCAATTCTGTCCGAAACGCGTTCTAAAATACATAACTTAAAAAAAAAAAAAAAAAAAAAAAAAAAAACTTGACAAAAACACCACAAAACATATTTTTGCGCTCCATCATGCCTTTTTAATAAAATATTTCAATTTTAGAACTGTGCATTAACATTTAAAAACGTCTAGTATATTTATCCGGCATTGGGCGAGATTGGCCAATACCGTTGTTCAACGGCCGATGTACAGCAACGTTTCACATCGGGATTGGACAATGTCAACCGATACTGGTCAAAGTTTTTGTGCTACTGGGGATATTTCTAATTGTGATAATGTCTTTCCTTACACATTTGAACTGAAATTCCTTATAAGTTTTTATCCCATCCGCTAATCTCACCATACAATTGAAAAGTAACCTACTGTACCAGCTCATCGAAATTGCTCAAAGTAATAATTTTTTGATATGAAACATCCATTACTTACTCCATTAAAGCAACATTATATAGAGTAGAATGTAATATTTATAATTATTGATTTCTAAAAATGGTTTCGTATAAGTTATAATATTTTAAATCTGTCTCCCAGATGTAAGGGGATCTATCTTTCTCAATTTTTTCTTTTCTTTTTTTAATTTTATGTTTATGATTATATGTTGTTTTTCTTGGTCTTTCAAAAGGCGTATAATACTATCTCATGCATGACTAATAATAATAATAATAATAATAATTAAAAAAAAAAAAAAAAAAAAAAAAAAAAAAACTTAAATATACTCTTTTTAAAGTTTTCTTTACCTTAGCATACCGAACTACAGATATTTTTGTGAATTATTAAGGCCATTTTACTATTAATTCAGTGTGATAAAAATATTAATTGCGTATGAAAATGATCAGGGTTACATTAATTTGAAATTAAAAAAGTTAAATATGCGAACAATTACAAATGTCGCTTCCGAAGAAGAAAAATTCTTCTGAAACCGTATTACAAAGCTTGAGGAAGGATTTTAAACAAGGCGTAATAACTTCTTTTGATATTACAGATTTTGGGTAAAAGAGACATTGAAGAGTTGTAAGGTACTAAAAATCCACTCAGTACTTAGGTAGTTTGTCGTTTGAATTTGAGGCTTTCGTATTTATTGTCAACCTTGTCTTAGTTTTTTATTTTTAGGAAAAATAAGAAGATAAAACAATTGCATAGAAAAATGATCGAAACAAGAATTAGAATGTTATTTAATGTGATTTATACTTCATTAAAATGACATCGGATTATCAAAACATAAAATGAAATTTTCCTTTCAACAGAAACCAGCGCTTACAAAACTGGGACTTTAATTTAGATGATGAAAGATTATCATAGTTTATAAATAATTTTAAATGATACAAATTTCTAGAGAGAAACATTTAAAACGAATTAATCTCGGAAGAGCATTACTGCTTTCAAAACCTTTTCACATAATCGAAGACTTTATATAATAAAATTTACTAGAAACCTTTGCTCTTTTCCTTCTCCACAGATTCAATTAGTGTTTGACAATGGGAAACATTAAGTCGAAAGACTTTAATTTCGCATAAACGAGGCCTAATCTGATATGAACCTTTGATATTTTAGCAATTGAAGCGTTGAAAATGAAAGAATAAAAGACGTAACCCTTTAAAACGGGAAAATGAGTTAAATGTATAATTGCAAAATTCATAAAGCATTAAATTTTGACAGGGAATTCAACGCAGAGATTTCTCTCTATGATATATTTCGTTTGTGTCTCAATTTATTGTATTTTTGCAAACGAATCCTTAGTATGACGTCAGAAATTGAGGCGTGTTGCTTCAAAACCAGCTAAATCCATTTTTAAAAATAATTCAGGAGAGCATAAAAAATATGTCCCATGGTCAGGCCGATTAGTTTTTTTAAAAATATTTTTTAACTATTTAAGTAAAGAACTAACGTCATTGATTATTTCTAAACTTAATTTATAACCAATAGAAAGAACACATAATTAGAAAAAGTAATAAAAATCATTTTGGAAAAGATGGGGATGGAGCTCATGGTTTTGAGCTACACCTCTCAGTTCAAGTAATATAGAAAAGCAAAAGAAATACGTTACAAAATTGAAAGAGTTTTGCAGTTGTATGTAAATTTGGATATCATAAAATATATGGGGTTTCATGCACGAAACATATGTATTCGAATTTCTGCTTTCCTAGAACTGATTGCTTTGAAAAGTTGTTCGGTAAATTTTTTAGAGACATTATTTCCGAAATCTCAGATTTTTAAATATTTATGTGTTCTAGTGCTTTCTTTATCGAAAGTTTGAAAATTGAAAGTTTGGCATGGAGTAGTTGGAAATTAAAATAGATTTAAAAAAATGTATTCACTATAAATTTAATGTTATAAACCAAATTTAATTTTTTTAATGTTATAAACCAAATTTAAACAATGACACTTTAATTCCATAATATAAATTAAACAATTATTCATTTTAAAACTATCTCATCTGTAATCAGACGAAACGGTCGTTTCGCCGCCAACCTTAAAAAAGGCAGAAACGACAGTAAGTATCTATTCTCTGCACAACTTCCAGCGAAAAAGCCGAAATTGACTATTTTCTAGCGCGCATACGAAACTTCACATAATTATACAAAAAATACCATAGATTCGTCTAGGTGATATCTTTCAAAGAAAAAAAAATTGAGTACCTACGACAAAAGACAACGAAGAAAAAAAATATTGAAAATTCCAAAACGAAATAAAAAAACGAGTTTTAGCCCGATTTTGATGTAAAAATTTAGACAAACGTACAGCCCTAACTAATCTATAGATCTTCAAACGGATTGAATTATAGGATGCGGAATGTTTCAACTTAAAATCCTACGGTGGTTTGAACTTCATTAAATAATTCTTTCTATTTTTAATTAATTTAAAACCACTTTTTTTCATTTCATAATTTGGCGACAGATAAAGGCGATCAGCTTGTAATTGAGGTTCAGATATATATGCCAAAAGTTGCCAAACAGGTTTGCTATCATTTGGAAGTTAGTTTTTCCGACATGTTAGGCTTAAGTGAGTTTTAACGTAATGTTAAAGTATAGGAGAACGAATTGGACTATAATTATATGGCTTATAACATCTTTAAAATTTAAATAATTTAATTTTTGAAGAGACAGAATTAAAGAGAAATATTTGTTCTTTAAGTTGCATGTGTTATTTGAACTGTATGACAATTTAGAGAGAGTTAACTTTTAAAAACATTTTATTTCGGGAAATCTCCATTGAAAAATGAAAACAATCACATTTTGTTGCAAGATACTATGGGCAAAGTATAAATGTGGAGGTTATACGAGGTGACGTCACAGTCAACTCATTACAGAGGACTAAATGAACCACGCATTGCGATTGGCTAATGGAATTTGCAAAAATGTCATTCGTTTTTAAAGATGTGTTGATTTTTACTTTCCGTTGTAAAATGAAATTGTAGAATCATATATCATCAAAATTGTAATTTCATAGTGAATTTTAAAATTGTTGTTAAGAAAATATTTTAAATTTTGTCAAATATCAATGGGTTATTATGTGAACCAAAATAATGCTTGGTATAATAAAAATAATTTATACTGCAATATTTATTAGACTGTTAAAAACTTGTAATATTTATTTGTAACAATTTATTAGTATAAACTTTCAATGGGATGCACGCTCTGGCCTTGTAAGTTAAAGGTGCCGGATTTGATTCCTGTGTTAGGTGTGGATGTTCGTTGTGATTCGGAATCCACGTTAAGCTGTGGGTCCCGGACTGATTAGTCGTTATTATGCACCAAAATAGTTCGTTGTGCGTACAAACTAACCAATCGAGCTGAAACTTGGCAGACAGGATCTTTGTCAATGGCAACGTATTTCTTTAAGTTTTGGGAGTTGAGTTGCCATACACAAGTTTCTAGTACTCGTTCGTGATAGATTTTGATGGTTACTGCCGTCCGCATTCAACCAATTTGTCAATTTTCAAGATATCATTGAACTCAACTTGAAGAATTATGAATATTCATGGTACCATTTGTACCATAGGTGGTACTACTTCTGGTTTATCAATTTTGACGATAAATATGGCATGTTGGGTGTCGTTAGCCTTGTATTGAAAAATTATGAATGTTTAAGGTACCAGGTATAGCATATTTAGTACCACTTTCGGTTTATCAATTTCCAAGATAAATATGGCATGTTGGACTTTTGTTTTGATGAATTATGAATGTTTAAAGTACCAGGTATGCTATTGGTAGCACTTTCGGTTTATCAATTTTAAAGATAATTATTGCATGTAAGGTATCGTCGAACTCAGTTTGAAGAATAATGAATATCCCTGGTACCAGGTTTACCATAGGGGATAAATAGAAAAACGATGAAACGGACAAATTCAAAAAAGAGAAGTCGTCAGTGTTTAAAAAAAAGTTATGATATCCCCCAAAAAAAACACTTTTGAAAAGTAGAAGAACCACCAACCTCAAAAACACAAAACACTTTCTTACAATAAAAAAATCATAAACATGATGAAAATTTTCAGCCACAAACACAGTGATATAAAAAAATGGCCAACCTCTGATTAGAACTCTCGGTTGTGACTCGCTTACGAATGTATGCTTACTTAATTTATTTTTAACATTTAAGTTCCGCTCCCATAAAAATTTACGCTGCTTGAGGTTGGCGCCCGTCTTAATTATTAACCTTTAACCCCCCCCCCCCCACACACATAAAAACTTTCCAAAATGTATGTATCAACCAAACAAAAGCTAACCAGAAACACTTTAGTTTCCTACTTAAAAAATTCTTAATAACGATTCAAATGCAAGCGTTTGAGCACAGTTTCTCTATACTATTTTGAAAATTACACGAGCATGAATATTTACACCACTTTGTATTTCCTACCCATCCAAATGAAATCATAAACTCGAATATTCGTGCAAACATCCATAAATTAGTTTAAACGCATGCATTGTTAATATTCCTATGACGGGCGCCAACCTCAAGCAGCGTAAATTTTTATGGGAACGGAACTTAAATGTTAAAAATAAATTAAGTAAACATACATTCGTAAGCGAGTCACAACCGAGAGTTCTAATCAGAGGTTGGCCATTTTTTTATATCACTGTGTTTGTGGCTGAAAATTTTCATCATGTTTATGATTTTTTTATTGTAAGAAAGTTTTTTGTGTTTTTGAGGTTGGTGGTTCTTCTACTTTTCAAAAGTGTTTTTTTGGGGGATAAAAAGTTCAGATCAGTCTCTTTGTGTGTTTGCCCTTCTATAGAGTTCATTGTACACTCTCCTTGTGATATTAATAAATGTTGATTAAAATAAATTTAATTGTGTACCATTTTTAATTTTATGACTTTTTGTTGAATTTGAATTGGTACATATGTTTTAAATCAAATTTAAAATATTAAAAAATTATGTTTTTCATTTGTTTAAAGGAGCCCTATACTCCGTTAAAAGAATGGTTGGGTTCAGCTAAAATTGGCTACATTTGACATTCTGGTTATGATGAGGAACTGTGCCGAAAATTGACAAACACACTGCCCAACATTGCATCGTAACTAACAACTTGTTATTGATGGCAATGTGTTTTATCAAGTTTTGTAGATAGTCTCTAATCGGTCGTTTTCACACATATTTCTGTTACCGCTTCGGAATTCAAAAGTGCTTAAATGCAATTGCACATAATATTTAGTAATGCAAACTGTATAAAGGATTTATGTTAAAAACTTAATTTTTCTGGATTAATTTTTATTATTTGAATGAAAGCTTTTGTCATATGACGATGTGTTTTAACTATAGCAGAAAGCTTGTATTATATAAAATTATAAATCATTACACTTTTAGATAATTTCACATATTTTAAATTAAATGTTCTTAGTAGTGATTTAATTTTTTCTATTCATTGCAGGTGTGTGAATTCAAAAGAATGCGTCGATTTTAATTGCCAAAAAGAGAAATTTAAATCTTTTGAATATAAGATCAACGCATTAAAACCAGTGAAGAAAATGGTAAAAACTGAAAAATTAACAACTTATATAAATTAATGTTAACAGATTTATTTTAAAGTATTTCAAATAATTAATTATAAAACACTAGCAGGACCATAAGTTATCTCATTAATATCCTTTTAAAGATTTACTACAGTTATGAATCTTACACGAGATGAATCCCTCGACGAATTTGACAACTGGACTAACATCTCCACTTCAATCGAAATACAAAACAACCTTTCCATCTTCTTGAGCGGCCACTACGTCATACCAATGACTCAACCCTCATCACTAACATCCGTACTATGCATAGCACTTCTTCTGACCATGATTATCCTGGCCACCATAATAGGCAACTCTTTCGTCCTCATCGCCATTCTCAGAGAACGAAATCTCCAGACTTTGAGCAACCACCTGGTCTTCTCCCTCGCCATTGCAGATCTAATGGTGGCAGTACTGATTATGCCAGTTGGAGCCCACTACGAAGTGATGGGCCACCGGTGGATCCTAGGCCCAGTACTGTGTGAATTGTGGACGTCAGCCGATGTACTTTGCTGCACTGCATCCATTCTGCACCTAGTTGCGATTGCTGTTGATCGCTATTGCGCTGTAACCAAAGTGGACTATATCCAGCATAGGAGCTGTCGGAAACTATGCGTTATGATTGCTTTTGTGTGGGGAATAGGGTTTCTTGTGTCATTTGGACCATCGCTTGGATGGAAAGATGATAAATTCTTGTATAGGATACAGACAGAAAAGAAGTAAGTGGTTTTTGTCTTTAAATAGTTTTGTTAACCTTGCTTAAACTCAAGTTCAAATGGTTCCTTATGAAATACGCTACAAAAATTGGATAGGAAAATATAGGGAATAGTATGTCCTAATTAGAAACAAAAGTGATTAAGACTCCGTGCTATGTTACGTAAAGAGAAGACACGATTTAAAGAATGATCACAGTACTATAAAACTGCCAGTACCAAAAAATGTGTTACAAATGCAAATTCTCTACATTGCGAATACTATACAAAGTGTAATATTTAATAGCATGTTGCAAAGCTTAAATGTATTATTTTTTAATTACAGAAAACTCAACTATGTTGATACGTAAAATCACTAGTGATGAGTAGCAATGCTTAATAATAAAAGTTTCAAAATTTCCAACTTTTGCCAGATGTCTGGTGAGCCAGGACATGGGTTACCAGATCTTCGCCACCTGCTCTTCTTTCTTCGTACCTCTAGTGGTCATCCTCATTCTCTACTGGCGTATCTACCAGGTTGTGAGGCGAAGGATCCGGCACAAGCCTGGACATGTCATCCGCCCGGTCGCTCTGATACCACTGGTATGTGAGGGAGACGTGACATCCTTCAACGGATCCTCCAAAATGGTATGTGAGGGATATGATAACGTATTAGCATGCATACTTGGTTTTCAGCTGTTTATCCGATAATCATACAATTTAAAATAAAGTTCTATACTGCTGAAATTCATATTAGGTGTGCTCAGTGTGTTTTCAAAAAAGTGGTTTGATAACCGCCAGTATAAGTAGCCGAACTCTTATCCGAATGTGCTTATCTTTACTGGTACCATTAATAATGTCATGTTAGAAAATTATCAAGTATCATAGTATGTCATAATTGTTTTCGTTTTTTTATCTCCATTCAAATAATTTTCACGATCTCTTTTTTCTCTCGTCAAATTTCAATGTATTTGACACGTTTTATTTCATATAGAAAAAATACTAATGCTCCAAATGGTCGGTATGTGAACGTCTGTGGATGGTGTGGTCACGAATCTTCTCTGAGAAGATGGCGATGACAGGTATCTTCTCATGTTACCATACGAAAACCACAGTCTCTGACAATAATTAACTGCTGTAGAGGTGATTTTATATTAGGGAGTTAGAAACTATTTATTTGGGAGACCAACAAATAGTTTCTAAAATAACCATATAATAGGAATAAATAACCATAAAAAAGGATTTAAAAGAACATTATTTTATTGTACTACGGGGCTGGTGGTTGCTGAAATCGATACTTTTTATGTAACTTAGGTTTCACTATATTGTCAAAATGAAATAATTGACGATCATGAAATTATGAATCTGAATTTACATTGACAATATGTTGACACACATCTGTTCTGGCTATGTATATCCTTTGACGCCCACTAAACTGTTGTTGCGGATTGCTATAAGACGATTTTTTGTAGGGACCAATCTGGTAGAGTCTTTGGGGGTGCCAGTTTAATGAATAATTTATAACAACTTTCAATAACAGTTTTGATTTCTTGTTGTAGAATTTATCCACCAAATCGAAGAAACGGCGTCTGGAAGTGAAACGGGAGAAGAGAGCCGCCAAAACTCTCGCCATCATCACTGGAGTGTTCGTCGTATGCTGGCTGCCCTTTTTTGTGGTGGCTCTCCTGATGGCCCTGAAGCCCTCCTGGGAGCCAAATCAAACGTTCTTTTCACTTTTCTTGTGGCTCGGGTATCTCAATTCGACTCTCAATCCGATCATCTACACGATGTTCTCGCCTGATTTTAGGAAAGCGTTTGGGAAGTTGGTCCAGAGAAAGAAGAACCCAGTTGTGTACAACGTCAACAGACTTCGGTGCATTTATTCTATCGACACGGTATTTTAACAGTGTGTCATGAAATGTTAGTTATTTCATTTATTAAGAAATGAATGCGAAATGTATTTGTAAATATTTGATAAATGTTATAAAATAAATAGTTCTTAAATATGTTAATTTTGGACACCCTGTATGAGCATTTGAAGGGATGAGCTTTTCTGTATCCTTCAAGTTACGTATTCAAACTAAAATGGAAAATTTAATTTTTCTTCATACAACAATTTGTCATAGCTATATTTGTCACAGTCATATTCACAATACACATGTAAAAAAAAAAAAAAAAAAAAAAAAAACCGCGTCAAGGAATAAATATTTATTGGAATTGAATTTAAATGTAGTATTCTTTCCAAACAGTGCTTTAAAATAAATAATCAATATTATACTTCATACATTACACTTTTTGTTTTGTAATTTAGGTGAATGTACTTGATGAATATGAAACTTAAATTTGTATATTATTAGAAGCGCACATATGATCTTTTGGCAAAGATTACTGTTTGTAAATTTTATATTCTTTCTTCACAAGTTGTAATATATCTCTAATAAAATATCAAAACATTTATAGCAAATTATCAATTTTTTTTAACACAAACTTATTTATTTTTGAAACAAATCTATGGATTTTTTTTTATTGTTAACCAAAATAAATTTTAACTGTATGTGTTTCTCTAAATCATCAGAGTATGTATACTTCTGTCACGTATTTCGCCTAATAAACATTGATGTACTTCCTTAATAGCCTAGATACACGTAGGATATCACCTAGGTGTATCTAGGCATATCGTTTCAAGGACTAACAATAGAGTACTACCAATTTATCATTTGCAGAAGTGTTATAGAAGTAACTGAACTTGGTTTAGCTGTTCACATAAAAAGTTTTGATTATATTTATTTAATTACTAATATTTCAATGATATAAATTGCATGTAATAAAATTTCATGAATTGGACACCACTTAATAAATGTAATATAAAAATCCTAAAAAAAACTTCATTAGTTTGTTGTGTTGTCAAACAATAAAAACACATTTCAGGACATTTGACATACATACACATTTAAATCTACGATTGCTAAAATGGTGTTTATTATTTGTATTAAATTAATATCATTTTCGTAGAATTTTAGCTACTAAATTTTTTTAATCCTTCTAGGTACTTTAGAATTAAAATATACAAAAGAAACAATCAGTCTCAATGTTACAGAAAAATATAAGATTAACGAAAAATGTAATTTTAATGAGATTAATGAAAAATGCAGTTTTATTTTTTAAAAACTTTGAAAATAGTATAAAGTAATAAAAAATGTATAGTAATAGAATTTTTTTAGATGCCTCCTGAAAGAACCTTCCAAGAACCTACTTTGTTTAAATATTCTATTCGTACCTAAAATTCGTTAAATTTTAATAGAATCTGCAAGGAATAGAAATTTAAGATAAAAAAAAAAAGAAAAAAAAAAAAAAAAAAAAAACTTTACAGAAATTAATTTATATATTTTTTGTTTACTTTTGAAGATAAAGTCACTTTGTGTCAATGAAACCTTCCAAGCAAAAACCTTTTTGCTGCTTAGTTGTTTGTTGTAACTAGATGAATGAATATATATATATTTTTTTAAATGAACGAAATTTAATTATCTCCCTTTTAGAAAAGATACGCTGCACATTCCTGTGAGTGAAAAGTAACGTTTTTTGAAAAATATTTGCTTAGATTAAAATTGGAATTTCGGGACCTTAAATAGATACTATTCAAGTAAATCGACATTTTCTTTTCTAGATTTTAAAGCATAAAAGAGAATTTCCTTAGTCTAATAATTAGAGCGAGTACTTTTTAAGCTAACCTTTGAACATATTTTTTTCAACGGAATTTTTTATTAAAGACCAACGAATTTTGTATAGGGTATATACAATGCTATATCTATACATATTGATATCTCCTTTTTTTCTAAGCTGATAAATGCTAAAAAAAAAAAAAAAATGTTATTTTTTCTCTTGCATTTCTATGTTATAAATCCTTGTACAATATAGTGTTGTAGGAAAAACACGAAACACGTATAATTTCGTCATTTAAATTTGGAAATTTAGGTGTCTCTCTTTTTTTTTATATAGTTTTTCCTATCTCTGAAATGCATATATTATTTGACTGATGCAAGGGCTTTTTCTACAAAAAGAGGCAATAGAATTTCGATTGTTTAAAACAAATTATGGGCAATTCTCTGGTTGACGCACGGGACATTTTGGCTCTTTTTTCTACTCGTAAACAGATAAGAAAATGCATTTATATCATCTGACACACGGGACACATCCGTGTCCCGTGGGTCAGACTATATAAATACATATTTGACCTAGTTAAAATAATTATTTTTCCATATAACTTTGTCACCAAGTACAGCTATATAAAACAAAAGCATAATTGCTAGATTCATAATAATTTTAGAATTCTAATTTGTTTATGAGTAGAAAAAAGAGCTGTCTTGTTCTTACAGCAGAGAATTGCCCTTATAATACTTTTTTTTACCCCCTCCACTCTTTTTTATCAAAGTAAAAAAATGGCATTGTTCTGTATAGGAGTAATTTTTTTCAGGGCAGATGGGGGACTTCAGTTTGTGATTTGCAGAAAACCAGAAATTTGATCAAATAAAAAAAAAAAAAAAAAAAAAAAAAAAAAAAAATCATCGTTCAAAAATCTTGATACTTGCTATAAAGGGAGATATAATCAAGACTAATAATACTACTATTATAGTGGTTGAGATAAAAAATATGATTATTTTATTTTTTTTTATAAATATTATAAAAAGTTGTGTCCACGAAAGTGACATGAGGCATAAAACATTGCAGGAAATTATTTAATGAATTTAAATTTAAAATAAAAATTTATAAAATATAAGTAAAATTATTTTCACAACTGGTTAAATATTATACAACTTAAAAAATAAATAAATAGACAAAATATAATAATTTTGTGGATATTTTGGATTTTCGTAAGATTTTCGGAAATAATATTTTGATCACGTTCATTTCTGAAATATATCCTAAATAGAGGAAAATATAACTGCGTGTGGTGTTACCTGATGCAGAATAAATTGTCTTATTTCTTTCATTTCTAATATTACAAATATTTAATTCCGAAATATTCAAAAGATGGATACATTGTATATATATATATATATATATATATATATATATATATATATATATATATATATATATATATATATATATATATATATATATATATATATATATATATATATATATATATATATATATATATTAGGGCGTATCGAAAAAATCGAAGTTTATCAAATCTCTTAGCGGTAGTGCGGAAAATTTGTGGACACTCATCAGTAATAAGTGTTTGAAATTTTAAAACTCTGGGTTAATATCTTCTGTCGCCTCAATGGCCCCAAAGTTCCGAAAATTGGGCTAAAAGTGTTTATAATCCAAAAATTCCCATATTTCGTTTAACGATTGGGGGTAGTGGTTAAATGTTGTTATTGTTTAACAACAATAACTATAATTTTTTTAAAAATTATAGGTTAATATCTTCTGTCGCCTCAGTGAACCGGAAATTCCGCAATTTTTGAATAAAAAGGAATACAATTCAATATTTAATCAACAGTCGCAGATTTCGTTGATCGTTTTGAGGTAGCGCGTAATAAAAATTACTTTTTTCAACAACAAAAAGTATGCAAGAATTATTGGTTAATATCTTCTACCACACTGGATTTGGCGTACTGCCAGAAAAGTAAAGTGGAACACCCCTATTTTCACCCCTTGAAACAAATCGGAGCGACCAATAAATCACGTGATCATTTTCATTTGTTTAGTATTAAGTGTAACTCTAGAATATTTTCTTTCAATTAGTTTCGATCTTCATATCGAACATATTTGCAGAAATGTAGTCGTTTCTTTTTAAGGATTTTTTTTTACTCGTAGCTTAGTGTCGTAGTTATTTGTTAGTAAAAGATATTGGTAAATATTAGAAATGCAAGAATCATCGCATTCAAAGTTTTCAAGTCGACAAATGCTGCAATGCCCTATTTTTGGAACACCGAAGGATTTTTCACGCATGCTGCCAACACATGAAAACGTCATAAGATGTTGCACTCATGAGAGATGGAGTATTGGTAATGAAACTGATGGAAATAAAGAACCATGCTTCTCTGTTATTGCAGAAACTGTTGCTTTGAAAATTGAAAGTTTATACGTCGATTCATCCATTCCTTCTGTTTCACATAAGCGTGTTTGTGATATGATACACGCTTACGATAAAAAAATATCGTTTAATCATGAAAAATATAAAACGTGTGGGAAAAAGCAAGACTGCTCTTGAAAATGTTGAGAACTTTAAAACGGAAGCAAAGAAACTATTCGACATATCTTCCTGTAAATGCGCTATTTTTAAAGAGTATCTGTCCAAAGAGAGAAAAGTTCCTCCAAAAGAGCAGGCGTTCTTCAAAGACCAAAGAACGGAAAGAAAAATGTTCATTGGAAGTGTTGATGTACCTGAAACAAAACGACTTCAGAAACGTCAAATGCGAGTACAACAAAATGCTGTGCAAAGTAAAAATAAAGGCGTCTCCTGCTTCTGTTTCAAGCTTTACTCTGGAAAATGAAGATATGATAGAGGTGGTGGCGGAGGTGGATACCAAAGACGCGCCCTACACACCGTTTCTTCAGCAGGATTCAAGGAGTCTTCAGATGCGTGTAAAATTGGACAATACAATTATTGTCAGTCAAAGATATGGTGTTTCTAACAGAGCCACGGCTGCTATTGTATCGAGTGTTATGAAAGATTTGGGTTTAATATCTGAAACGAATTCCAGTCTCGTCATAGACAAAAACAAAGTATGGAGGGAAAAATCAAGAGTTTACAAGCAAATGGTATCAAAATTAAATGAAAATCGTTTCAATCTATCTGGCCTTTACTTTGATGGCTGGCATGACAAGACTTTAACATCAGAAATACTCGAGAGAAAGCAGTTCCTAAGAACAATTGTAGTAGCGCATTACTGTATTGTATCGGAGCTTGGTTCTTCGTACGTGGGGCATGTTACACCTGAAAGTGGATGTAGTCTTCATGTATCGAACAGCATTTACGAATACGTTACAAGTACTTTTTTGGATGATTTTAGCAAGCTCGCAGTTGTCGGGTGTGACGGCACTGTGGTGAACACAGGAATGTTTACTGGTGTAATTCGCAGGCTTGAAATGAAACTTCAGAGATCACTCCAATGGATTGTCGGCTTACTTCATTTTAATGAGTTGCCATTACGACACTTATTCCACTCAATAGACGGCAAGTCTTCTGGCCCTTCATCTTACACTGGAGACATTGGACGAAAACTTAAAGGATGTGAAAAACTTTCAGTCGTTGCTTTTAATAATATTAAATGCGAGTTGCCACACATTGATAGTAGATTACTCAGTTCAGATCAGAAATACTTATTCGACATTTGCACAGCCATTAGTTCTGGCATTTGTAGTTTAGATCTAGCTAACCGAGAACCAGGAACGTTGAATTTGGCCCGCTGGCTAACAACTGCAAATAGAATACTGAGGTTATATATATATACATCAGACCCATCAAATGAGCTACTAACTTTAGTTGAATTCATTCTAAGAGTCTACGCACCCTTATGGTTCCGAATTAAGATTAATCACTCCATAAAAGACGGTCCTAGACATCTGTGGCATTTTATAAGCTCATCTTGGTACTTGCCTAAGAAGTATTGTGACGTAATAGATTCAGTTATTTCTCGAAACGCTTATTTTGCTTCTCCAGAAAATATGCTTTTGGTCATGTTAACTGATGAAAGATGTCATATCAGAATCATTGCAGCTCGAAGAATAATAAAGGCAAGAGAAATTAGTCGAGGTGTGCGCAGATTTGTTATTCCTGATATCAATTTTGAAGCTTAAGACTACATTGATCTCATTGACTGGAAAAATTGTTTTGTGACATCGCCGCCAGTTCTCTGTGAGATATGTTCTCAAGATCTTTTGAAAATGACAGAGGACGGTATGCCGAAGGCCTGCTGGCACTTCATACGATTTCCTTCACATACACAAGCAGTCGAGCGAATTGTGAAACTTGTCACGCCAGCCTCCGAGAAAACAGGGTAAATTCATACGAGCTACTCTAGAATCCAGAAAACACATGTCGAAATTTGAGACAAAAAAGGATTACAAGTAGTAATGCTATCTTCAATTGCATATTTGAAAGGCAATAAAATTTCTGATCCCTTTAAAATGAGGTAAGAGTGAGGTGTATTTTTTATTTATTTTTTTGAAATTTAGCCTTTTATTTTCCGAAATTTGGTGTTGCTGAGGTAGCAGAAGATATTAACTAATAATTGTAAAAAAAATTATAGTTGTTGTTGTCAAAAATAGTAATTAGTAAGCACCATCCTTAAACTTACAGCGAAATCTGGAATTTTTTATGAATTTTTGAATTTTAATCACTTTTAGCCCAAATTTCGGAACTTTCGAGCTATTGAGGCGACAGAAGATATTAACCCAGAGTTTTAAAATTTCACAGACGTATTAGTAATGGGTGTCCGCAAATTTTCCGCACTACCGCTAAAAGATTTGAAAAATTTCGATTTTTTCGATACGCCCTAATATATATATATATATATATATATATATATATATATATATATATATATATATATATATATATATATATATATATATATATATATATATATATATATATATATATATATATATATATATATATATATATATATATATATATATATATATATATATATATATATATATATATATATATATATATATATATATATATATATATATATATATATATATATATATATATATATATATATATATATATATATATATATATATATATTATATATATATATATATATACATATATATATATATACATACATACATACATACATACATACATACATACATACATACATACATACATACATACATACATACATACATACATACATACATACATACATACATACATACATACATACATACATACATACATATATATATATATATATATATATATATATATATATATATATATATATATATATATATATATATATATAATTTTGAAGAAGAACGTTGTCTTATTTCATCTCTTAACTGATTTCAATAAAAATTAGTAATAACCAAGAAAGTAATTTAAATACCAGTTACGTTAAAAAAAAAAAAAAAAAATTGTGGGGAAACATCCATCCAGTTTTGATATATTTGCATAAAATCATATTTAATAAAAAAAAAAAAAAAATCAAATATCCTAAATGAAAACTTCAAAGCATTTAATATATATATTTAATTTTATGCTGTTTATTATTTTAAAAAGCTTTTGAAATATATTAGGTTGTTTAACATGTTCAGGAATATACATATCAACAAAATTAATGTAACATTCTCTATCACTGACGGACAACTATAGTTCCACGAGTGAGACAAAACGATAGTTTTTTTCTGCATGTGGTGAATTCCCCATTAGATTTGATTTCATGATAATTGCAAAACAAAGTTATTTCATCATATATTATAGATTTCAACAGTTATTTTATAAATTTAATTGATTTTTAAATTCTATTGAGTTTCACGGATGTGACATTTCTTCTCAACCTTTTCTCCTATCAAGTCTAATAACTTGATAAAACTATTCATAAATAACATAGTGTGTAGCTTGTTCTTTGCATTTAAACAAAACATCTGCTTAACATCTGATTTCTTTATCAAAACATCATATTACTACCAACTACAATAATTTAATGAAACATTTTTGGGTGTCCACGAATAAGTTTTGTTGTGATATGTATCCAAAAGTGTTTTGGCCTAGTTACCATTGAAAACAGCAATGATAAATCTTTTTAAGTGATTCGCCTTTTAAAAGGGGCATTGTAAATATAAATGATCTAAAATTAATTTTAAATTAAAAAAATATTTTTAAGAAAACATTTCACAAATATTACCTCATTAAAATGTTTTATTCTTTAGACATTATACATTTCTCTAACCGAAATGTTCCTCTTGTTATATTAATTTTATTTGTATTAACTAGCTAGCTCCTTGCTTCAGGCACAAATCTATTGCTTTTCTTTCTCGATGTTTACATTTTAGAAACAAAAAGACACCCACCACCCACATCCATATAGTGCTTTATCAGAGAAAAGGATTTTCAAATACGTTTGTAAAAAGTTTACATCTTCTAATTAAGTGTTTACCATTTTAGATACAAGATCAAACTTTAGCTGAAAATAAAACTAGAGATCCATTTGCTTACAATTCGTTCATAATTTAAAATCTTATTTTAGGTACTTGGTAAAAAGAAGACAATAACTTTTAAGAAAATCCCGATTCAATAAAAGAGGTATTAAGTGCTGATTGATTTTAAATAAAATTACCATGTTATCTTCAAGAAAAAAATTTATATCTTTCAAAGCA
This sequence comes from Linyphia triangularis, assembly GCA_963978545.1. NCBI lineage: Eukaryota > Metazoa > Arthropoda > Arachnida > Araneae > Linyphiidae > Linyphia > Linyphia triangularis. The sequence goes on along the minus strand of OZ021729.1, from coordinate 47,682,047 downwards.
TCTCTCAAAAGGTAATTTTGTCAAAGATGTTGAGAACTCGAGTGTGCCATATTGATGGATATTACAAGTTGTTTAGAATCAAAGTAGTTATTAAACTCACTTTTTCTTCTTTAGCTTTTATTTTTTGATAATTAAGTCGATATCTTACTAAGCTACATTGTAGTGTGTGAATCTAGCAACGGAATTATTTAAGAATCACATACTTTATAACTAAACAGCTCCCTCAAACCTTGATTTTCAAAATTTTGCAATTTTTCCACGGTTAAATAACCACTATCCCTCAAGCACGTCATCGATGTATTGTTTGGTTATTACTGTGGTACTATTTTAAATTTGAGAGTGCCTCAAATACCTACTCTAACTTTTAGCAAGATCGGAATCAACAAATGGAAGGTTTTAAATCCTAAGATGCTAATTAAAATGACACAAAGATTTACAATAAGAAAGAAATATGCTTTGGTTCCATTACTTTAAATGGCTTCAAATGCAAGAAAAAAAATCAATAACGACATTCAATTTGTTGATAAATATTATCATTAAAGTTAAGTACCTTAAAGTACATTCAAGTCAAGTACCTTAAAGTACATTAAAGTTAAGTCAAGTGGTTAGTACAAAAATCTTCACTTAAGTTTTACTAAGTTAATAAGTAACTTCTAAGATGTTTAAAAGGTTATGACAACTTGTGCCCGTTTAAGTATACTCATTAGCAAAACTAAACGACGATTTTCCTGTGCAGGAACATCGTTTTGGCGGTCATTTAACCAACTTTTTTGCAACACTTTTGTATGAATATTGGTTTGTAAAAATTAATTTCATACCTCTAAGGGTTTGAAACTTTGTAACTATCGAATCTATAATAACTTGTTAAAACACATAGCGACATTGAAGCTAGATATACACTGGGGGATCATCAATGGCCAATAATTGGATTACATTGGCCCGATTTTGATGTACAAATTTAGACAAACGTCCAGCCCTAACTAAGCTATAGATCTTCAAACGGATTGAATTATAGGATGTGGAATGTTTCAGCTTAAAATCCTACGCTGGTTTGAACTTCATTAAATAATACTTTCTATTTTTAATTAATTTAAAACCACTTTTTTTCATTTCATAATTTGGCGACAGGTAAAGGCGATCAGCTTGTAATTGAGGTTCAGATATATATGCCAAAAGTTGCCAAACAGGTTTCCTATCATTTCGAAGTTAGTTTTTCCGACATGTTAGGCTTAAGTGAGAATTGACGTAATGTAAAAGTATAGGCAGAACAAATTGCACTATAACACAAATAGTTCAACACACATAGTTTTGGCCTTCTGATTGGACTTTTGACAAAAAGAACGTTATAATTTTAATTGTTTTTTTAATGAATTTTTAGTTAATATTTTCTCAAAAAGTGACTTCTAATAGGCCTAGAACTCTGAAAGTGTCAACATAAATAGTTTTGACCTTCTAATTATGCTTTTTACAAACATCACGTGTTAAAATATTCTTAAAGGAGTGTTGTGTTATAATTATTAACGGGGCTTTTTTTTTTATTGTTTCTCGACAAGGGAGAAGCTTCTAATATTAAGGCTTTCCTTACAATTAGTTTTTAGTGTGTGAAGCGACCTTACGCTTACGCAGAAATGAACCTTTCATCGAGCAATAGCATAGCCGGCCACGTGTTATTTAGACTGAAGTATAAATTGAATTCATATTATAGTAAACAGTGGAATTCTTCTTGCTTTTTAATTATTAGTGCTTCATTGTTCAAAAATCTTCATTTAAAATATATACATATAAGTATTATCACATAGTTAATACCTGGAATGCCACCACATAATCTTTGATTAAAGATTGGCTCACCTATTATTCTCCTGCGTAATTTGAATCCACCTCGATTATGCAACGGTACGCGTTTGGTCATCAAAAAGATCACCGGAAATATACTTGAAGCTACCATTTTAACTGGAAAGTTTAAAGGAGAAGTGGTCCTGTTGCCACGTATTCCGATACCATCAGAATCTACGATACCCTTCAAAAGGTTACAGTTTCCCATTCGTTTAGCTTTTGCCATGTCTATAAATAAGTCTCAAGGCCAAACAATGTCCATTTGTGGTTTAGATTTGGAAAATCCATGTTTTTCTCATGGGCAACTATATGTTGCATGTTCACGTGTAGGAAAACCGTCGAATCAATTTGTGTTAGCTAAAGACAGGTTAACCAAAAATATTGTGCACCGATTAGTGCTAAATTAAATTGAAATTAAAAGTATTTATAATTCCAAATAATAAACATTATTGTTAAAGATTTAAAACTATCTGCCCTACCTGCCTCATTTATAAGTTTAAGTGTCACGTGTTATTTACTAACAACTTTGTAATGTATTCATTTGTTACATATTTGAATAAAAAAAATAAAAAAAATGAAATTTATTTCTTTTGTATGGATTTTTGCTCAGTATCAACGGTAGTAGAAAATCAATCATGGAGGTCGCCATGTTTTTTTACAAATGGCATCTGTGTGAAAAAGAATGGTGGTCCACATGACTGGTGTTCTCCTACCGTTTCCCTTGAATACTTTACTACTATGTAATATAACAAAAACCTTAGCCACAGCAACGCGTGGCCGGGTCTGCTAGTGTTTATGATATTTTTATTGCAAGAAAGTTTTTCGTGTTTTTGTAGTTGGTGGTTCTTCTACTTTTCAAAAGTGTTCTTTTGGGGGATAAATATTTAACCATAAAGGCTATGAAATAACTAAAAAGTAATATGATAATATATAAATCTTAGTACGTCTACTTTTCTTAGAACCTCTTACTACCCCTACCAAACGAAAAACGGCTTCACCTGGAGGCTGGAGTGAGAGAGGGGGGGGGGGGGAGGGGAAGGATTGGCATTTGAATGCATTGGTTAATTTAAGGAAAACGTTAAGGAAAGCAACTATTTATATATGAAAATAATTATAAAAAAACTTCGTATCCGACCGGCCCAATTTTTACAGACACTGACCGGGCTATATATATATATATATATATATATATATATATATATATATATATATATATATATATATATATATATATATATATATATATATATATATATATATATATATATATATATATATATATATATATATATATATATATATATATATATATATATATATACATATATACATATATATATATATATATATATATATATATATATATATATATATATATATATATATATATATATATATATATATATATATATATATATATAGATATATATATAGATATATATATATATATAGATATATATATATATAGATATATATATATATATAGATATATATATATATATATATATATATATATATATATATATATATATATATATATATATATATATATATATATATATATATATATATATATATATATATATATATATATATATATATATATATATATATATCTATATATATATATATATATATATATATATATATATATATATATATATATATATATATATATATATATATATATATATCTATATATATATTTTTTTATTTTTTTTTATTTTATCAACCCTGTTGGGTCTTGAGCCTATTGTTGGTCTTAAAAATTGTATTTTCAACTATAGTCAACCTCCGTTAACGCGAAATCGTTTTACACGAAATTCCGTTGAACACAAAGTAAAAGCAGTTCTCTGTACGATGAAGCTTAAACTTAATTACAATTTATTCTATTAGCACGAAATTTCAAAAACTGAAACCCAGCTTAAAAGATGAAACAAAATTTGCTTTGTAAACCACTTGATGAAACCTTGCAACGTTTCCTAATGCAGCAAGGCAATGCTTCATGAGCTTAAAATAATTTTGTAACAATTAAAATGTTTTAAAAAATACCACTATTGAATACTATACAGCTAGTAAGTTTAAATCTGCATTAAATAGGTGAAAAAGTTTTTAGACGATTAACACGAAATTCGGTTAACGCGAAAAATTTCAGTGGTCCTTTCAACTACGCGTTAAAGGAGTTTGACTGTAGTTAGTTATAAAAGTGAATGATAAAATGATTTACTAATGGTATAACACTGTTCAACGACTAGGCAGAATTATTATCCTTGCAACGATTGCATTCTAAAACACAAAACTTAGAGGTTAACTAAATTTTTTTCTATATAGTCGGGAAGAGACGAGCGTTCCAAATACAATGGCTGAGCCAATCCATTTATGTCACTATTTCATTAGGACCAGTATGAAAACTGGGGCATTACACACGATCACTCCCTTCCAGTTAGTGACTTCAACAAAGAGGGACGATGATTTTCTTTGGATTTATGCAACTTCTTGTCCAAGAAATTTGATTAGTTAATTTTTTAAAATTATCTACGTACAAAATGTGTGAAATGTATTCCCATTGGAATCTTCAATTTCTGATTTAGAATTCTCTAGTATTTTCCGGTGTTTACGGGAGGCACCTTGAATTATCGAGCGTCACTAGTAAACCTATAAAAGTTCCGTACTTCGGTTTGCCACTCTTTTTGATATCATCAACTCTTGGTTCTAGCCAAACGTCACCCTTCCCCTCTCTTGTCTCTGGAAATAAACTTATGTGCAACTCATCCACGACTTGTTTTCTTATAACGGTCCTTACACCCAATGTACAGTTATATGTATCTTTACTTTATGAATACAAGAGTACGTAAGTAAAAATAGTTGTAAAGTACACAATGTATTTATATGGTTCGAAAATAAATCTTCTAATAATATAACACATAAAAAAGTTTTTAATACAAATCTTTTGTATGCATTGCTAATTTTTATATTAATTAACAAAGTGCGGTTTCTGTTGCCAACGTGTGCTTGGTGTTGGCATCTAACTTTAAATATTAAAAACATCTCTATTAGTAAAATATGCGGTAAACAGAGGTGTAGTGGGGTCTGTACGGCATACCGTCACTTTTTTGAACCAATTAATAATAAGTCATAAATCTTCATGCATATATTGGGATATAAGTTAGTGGGAAAATAAATACATAAATTAAGAGTATTTAGCTTCTGTTTGTACGGTAAATTATGTAAAATATTGTGAGTTTGCTGTTTATAATTAAAAAATCCCAGCTGCAGTTGGTGTTTACCGCCACGAACGGGAAGCTTTTTTTCAGCACTATACAACTCTGGCGGTAAACTACTTTTCAAAATTTATTTATTAAAAATGAATCTGAATTTATGCACTCACATCCAAATATCTTTTATTTATTCTGATTAAAGCAATTTGATTATTTATTTATTAAAACAATTTTGGCAACATGAAAGTTTCTTCATTGTTCGGCTGAATGCTATTTCAGTGCAATCGGTTGACAAGTTGGTTTTTTATTAGTATTCCTTAAAAGCCACCTTTTAGTGTCAGTAACAGCCGCTAAACTTTGATAGAATGCATTGTCATAGACATCGAATCTATCTACCAAGTTTCAGCCCAATTGGATGTCGGTAAAGGGGGTTAAATAGTCTTTCGCAGATTTGCCCACCATCGACATACCCAGCCAATCTATCTACCAAGTTTCAGCCCAATTGGATGTCGGTAAAGGGGGTTAGTTAGGCTTTCGCATATTTGCCCACCATTGACATACCCAGCCAACCAAAATCAATATAAAGGATTTAAAATATGACATATCTTTTAAATCAGCATAAAAATTCAACCTATGCTAAAAGTGCGACAAAGCGAGTCGCATGCAGCCTGCAAGAGCTTTTTCAGCGGCTCACTGGCGACAATGAAATGTGTTTTTTTTTTTTTTTTTTTTTTTTTTTTATACTCCAGTGCATTTTATTACAGAAGTTTTAATAATTAATAATTTGTCCAAAAAGATGTGCATTTACTATGTAGAAATAATAAGTCCTAGTGTTTCTAAATAACCTATTTGGTAAACGTATCGCCATTAATTTATAAATATTTCCCGAAATATGTTAATTAGTTACTAGAAATAATCTAAAAAGATCTGTTATCAGATAACTAAATTACATGTTGATCAATGCAACAAATCCGAGTTTTCTAACAATCGAAATTCAAATAGTACGGCACAGTTTTCCCTTGAAATAATATTTGTAAAGCGTCAAATTACTTGTCTAGATCTTACTCGAACCAAGTTCCGGTGCAGTATAGCCCTCGAGTAGTGAACACCCATAGCTGCATCAGAGAATATCCAATGCAAACAACACTTAATAGAATCAATGCTAAACTCGTCTCAATATATGGTCTATCATCATGAGATGAGCAATTGAAACAGAACGGAGAAAAATTAACAGTACACAAGTATAAAGACGATTCACTGAACATAACAGAAATTGCTAAGGCAAATATTCTGAATTGCTACGTTTGCAATTTTCAATATTTAGCAAAGACAATATTGTTACGAATTTTTTCTCAGAGGAATGCTGACACTGGATTATGAAAAATCAATTCTGTTATTCTTCACACAGATTCTCTAAATAGTAACAGCAAAACACATTCAAGCTCAAACCAGAGCTTCTAGTCATCCCGTCTTAACAAGAGCGAAAACACAAGCTTCCAATACTACAAGAAGAAAAGCGCAAGGGATGCAACCACGACAGCTAAATCCCAAAACATCAAAAGACGGAACTAGACCTCAGATTGATTCTTATGTGAGTTTTTAATAGGTTGGCAATATTCTACAAATATCCAGATAAACTTAAAAGCTGCTTCTACTTAAAAGTTTGTATTTTCTATACTATTTATAATTTTTACACAAATAAAAAGCTATAATTAGAAGTAATTGCAGAGTTAAAACTTAGCATATATTTACATTATGTACAATTATTTACAAATTCTCATTCGTTACAATATCCACAGAGGTTTATCTGCAAACTATAAACTATTCATTCTCAAGCAGGTTAACAATTTTGATAGTGCAAGTATTGAGAAGTTACTTGGCAAGGTTTCATTTGGTTTGGTTGTTTTCAGATTATCTGGCACCTTCAGCAACACTAGAGCTATAATCCGCCGAAACATTCGTCATTAGACAAGCCAACATACATTTACAAACACCCATGCCTTTCACGGGACTCGAACCCGCAACTTCGCGGTCGAGAAGCTAGTATGCTAACCACTATACTGTTTGGTCTGGTTTTTATTTGGCATTTTGATCCTGCTTCTATTGGAAAATTTCTCCAGTATTTCATTTTGTCATGATAACAACTGTAAACTGTAAGAAATTTTATAGAGGGATTGCAATTTTTTCATACATTTTAATCAATTGCCGTGACAAAATCACGTGTCACGTTCATTAAGGAGATGCACCCGATGCGGAGAAAATGATGAATGTTTCGGCGCATTATAGCTCTCGCGTTGCTGACGGTGCCAGATAATCTGAAACCAACCAACCAACCAGGCCGAAAAGATTTCCACTTGCTTGACTCCCTATCCAAGTGCTACAGTTTTATCCATAAACGATGGATTTTTGGAACAACGCGGTCAGGGGGCGTACTGAGATATATAATCGGCCCGGTGATTTAAAATTTTTGCCGGCCGAAATATTCATTACAATCATTAAGCAAATTTAACAATTATTGTAAATAATATTTTAATTAGTGTTAATTATAAAAGAATTTCAATAATTAAGTAATTGATTTTAATTATTAATCTATTTTTATTTATTAATTAATTTTAATAATTGAATTGCTTTAATAATTAGTTTAATTATATCAAATGTTGTCTCTATCTACAGCTCCTTTGAGTAAACTTGATTTCCATAAATCATCGATGGTTTGTTGCAAAACCTAAAACAAATCTAAATTACAAAATAAGAAAATGTCCAAGTATATGACTAGTATGTTTATTGGAAAATAACATCTAATATGATGATAGATGTAACCTTAAAAGTTACAAATAAGTAAAAAGTCGTAAGTTATATATATTGTTACGAATTTTTGTATATTTGTAAATATTTCGTAGTGTTAATTTTGTAAATAGATAAATTTCTGTACATTTCGCATAAGGAAATGGAATAGTTTGTTTCACGGCAATAGGGGTGTTATCGCTTGATAACGAGTTTTACAGAGGTAACTCTGGGAAGCGAGTTTCAAGGGGCAGGGCATTTAACATTATGGTAATGGGAATCTCGCCAATTTGGCGAGATAGAGCCAAGTTGGCGATGGTTTTGGCGACTAATTTTTGGCGCCAAATTTGGCGAGAAATCGCCAAATGTCGCCAAACTTGGCGACCATTTGGCGACATTTTCGGTACATGTATCCCATGTATGTACATGTAATAGGATTTTTCGACTACTGTCTGGAAAGTTCTCCAAATGTCTATCTCTGGAAAGTTCGTGAAGATTCGCAGCCTCCCCTATATAAACCCGGCCGTGAGTGAGTCAGTCAGTTAGTTGATTTTGAATCACTGAGTGAGTTGTCTCTCAACGTTCATTGTGAGAGCTGTATTCCTGACTTGAGATACTGAGCATTCTAAAGCGAACTGTTTTGCATTGTCTTTTGCGGCTATTTAGCAGTTGGATTGTCAAGTTTTCACTGCTGTTTTGTGCTCTATTGAGGTGAAAAGAGCTGTATTGTGTCTACTAGAACGAGAAGTTCTGGAGCTGTAAGAGAACTGTGAAGAGTTATTTTGGAATAAATTTCTGCAAGTTTTTATCTGCTTTGGCGTCAAATCTTTCGAACCCGTACAACGCAACAACTGGTGTCAGAAGTGGGGTTTGATGCCGATTACCAGAGCAATGGAGGAACAAGATGAAAATTTTCAACAACTTTTTGCTTTCATGCAAGAAATGAAGAAAGGCCAAGACGAGATGAAGAAAGGCCAAGACGAGATGAAGAAAGGCCAAGACGAGATGAAGAAAGGCCAAGAAGAGATGGAGACGAAAATGTCCAAAGGGCAAGAAGAGATGAAGAAGGAAATATCCGAAGGGCGAGAAGAAATGAAAGCGAGCCAAGAACAAATGAAAGCGGCCCAAGAGGAAATGCAAAAGAATATTTCTGCGATCTCTGCCGGACAGGAAGAATTAAAGAATAATCTTTTAGCAACTATAGAAGAAAGTGTGAAACAAATCGAAGACAAATTCGAAAAGAAATGTAATAGTTTAGAAGGGAAAGTCGATAATGTAGAACTCAAGTTTAATGATTTGGAGAGAAAGATGGAGATTCTGGAAAAGAAGAATTTAGAAGAAAATTTGGGTGAGGTAGAAGAAAAGATAGACCAAATGTTAGAGAAGAGACTGTTGAGCAGAACTATTTCGGAAGATTTGAGATGTGCACCAATTACCACCCGTCAAGCTTCAATCAAGCTTTCGACTTACGATGGAAAATCTTCCTGGCAAGTGTATAAAACTCAATTCACAATTGTCGCCAACGCCAACGGATGGGACTCCGTGACAAAAGCCTGCCAGTTAGCTGCATCTCTGCGAGCTGAAGCTGCAGATATACTACAAACGCTTTCCGAAGAGCAACGCTTGGACTTCAACGCACTCTCAAGTGCATTAGAACTGCGGTTTGGCGAAAAATGTGTGAAAGACTACAGCAGGCTGCAGTTGAAATCTCGCCAACAGAAGCCTACCGAAACACTCCAGGAACTCGCCACGGATGTTGAAAGGCTCTCCCACCTCGCCTTTTCAGACTGCCCGGCTGAAACGAGAGAAATCCTGTCTCTACAGTACTTCGTCGATGGCATCAGGGACGTAGAGATACAGAAGGCCCTACGAATAGCAGATGTCAAGGATTTAAAAAGTGTTTTAGTATATGCCATGAAGTACGAGGCAGCCCAGCAAGCAACTCGTAGAGAACGCCATCCTATCAGGACTGCTACTATACAGGAGCCAGAACAAATTGTTGCTCGTCTGGATGAATTGCAAAGACAAGTGAGTAACTTGAGACGAAATACTCCGGAAAAGAAGCAGAGTCTGAAGTGCTGGAACTGTGGAAGCGAGGGCCACATACGGAGAAACTGCAGATCCCGCCAAGACACTGGAGCTAAGACCGCTCCCAGAAGGGAGGATGGAAGCCATCTCGCGGGGCGGAGGTTGCCAGTTGTTGAGAAGCCCCATCTTAGAGCTCTACAAATTTCTGCTATGAGTGGCGGCAGTAATGGAATCTTCATCATGGGACACGTAAATGGAGTTCCCTGCGATATGATCATCGATACTGGAGCCAATGTGACCATCATCCGGAAAGATTTGGCTAAACAACTGGATGGAAGACTAATCTGGACATCGCCCTGCGTTACCCTCCAAACTGTATCCGGCGATAAAATCAACATCCATGGAAAAATGAACATCAACATCACGTTCGGGAGTGCTTCTTATCATCACACGGCATATGTGGCGGACATTATGGACACTTGTATACTCGGACTGGACTTTTGAAGGAAATATAATTTTTCCTTGGACTTTAGGAACAATGAGCTGTATTCAGTTTCTGAAGACATAGCTTTATTTGGAATCAAAGATAGTGAAGTTAAATCCGTACATCAAATAATAGCTCAAAATGACATCACATTACCCGCAAGAACAGAATTATTACTTCCTGGATACATAGCTGAAGATAAAAGTTTCCGATATGGCATAATGGAATACCCTGAAAGCCACAACTGCCCCAAAGGAGTACTGGCATACCTGTGAGGGTTGCTATTGTGAGTGATAAAGCGAAAGTCATAAAGAAAGGTGAAGTTTTAGCCACATGTACTCCAGTAACTTGCATAAATCGAAATAGAAATCCTCCAGTCACTGTGTCTTCAGAGAACTTAACATCAGAGCTACTGCAGAATGCACCGTTAAACAACGTAGAAAGAAGTGCTGCACAACTGGTCATCCAAGAATTCCAAGACGTCTTTTCCCGCACAACTTCGGATGTCGGACGAACAAGTTTGACGCAGCATAGAATTGATACAGGAGACCACCCACCTATCAAGCAACACCCAAGACGACTACCGTTTGCTAAACAGGAAGAGGTAGGAAGTCTTCTAAAAGAAATGCAAGATACCGACGTGATTGAACCTTCAGCTAGCTCTTGGGCCTCTCCCATCGTCCTGGTTTGGAAGAAGTATGGTTCAACTAGATTTTGCGTCGAATATCGGAGGTTGAACGATGTCACGAAGAAGGATAGCTACCCTCTTCCCAGAATTAATGACACTCTGGACATTCTTTCTGGAAACAAGTGGTTTTCGACACTAGACTTAAAGAGTGTATATTGGCAGGTTGAGATACACCCTGATGATAAAGAGAAGACAGCATTCACAACCGGGCAAGGACTTTGGCAGTTCAAGGTGATGCCTTTTGGATTATGCAATGCTCCAGCAACATTCGAACGCCTCATGGAAACAGTGCTAAGAGGTCTTTCCTACGAAGCCTGTCTCGTTTATCTCGATGACATCATTATCGTGGGGCGAAGTTTCGAGGAACATCTTGAAAATTTTAGGAAGGTGCTGAGGAAATTAAAAGACGCCAACTTGAAGTTAAGTCCGGCCAAATGTAAGTTATTCCGACATGAAGTGACCTACCTCGGACATGTTATCTCTGCCGAGGGTGTACGCACAGATCCAGAAAAAGTGTCGGCAGTTAAAGAGTGGAGATGTCCCAAAGATGTACATCAATTAAGGAGTTTCCTGGGGCTTTGCACCTACTATAGACGATTCGTGAAGGACTTTTCTTACATTGCAAGACCCCTTCACAAACTGACAGAGAGCAGGCAGAAATTCTTGTGGACAAAAGACTGTGAGGATGCATTTGACCAACTGAAGGAGGCTTTAACATCTGCACCTATCCTGACGTATCCTCAGCCCGATAAACAATTCATTCTTGACACGGATGCAAGCAACGAGAGTGTCGGTGCTGTTTTGTCTCAAGAAATAGACGGCCAAGAACGAGTCGTAGCATATTGGAGTAAGTGCCTATCTAAACCGGAGAAGAATTACTGTGTCACCAGGAAAGAGTTGCTCGCCATAATTAAAGCCGTAGAGCATTTCCATCATTACGTCTACGGCAGGAAATTCCTGCTCCGTACGGATCATGCATCGTTGACCTGGCTTCTAAATTTCAAGAATCCTGAAGGTCAGATAGCCAGATGGATAGAGAGACTCCAAGAGTATGACATCGATATCCGTCATCGGAAAGGATCATCACATGGAAACGCAGATGCCCTGTCTAGGAGACCCTGCCCAGAAAGCTGCAGATATTGTTCCAGGGTTGAAGCGAGTTACGGGCTGATCAATCCGGTAATACGGCAGGTTACATCTTCAACATCAACGGATCCAGACCCGTGGAGTGACGGAGAAGTCAGAAAAGACCAATTGGGAGATCCTGACATCAAGCCTTTAATCGATTTAAAGGAGTCTTCGAATGCGACACCTACTTGGCAGGACATTTCCATCTTTAGTCCTACGACAAAGCAATATTGGGCCCTCTGGGACTCCCTCCATATTCGAAGCGGCGTGCTGTACCGGAAGTTCGAATCTGATGATGGAAAGACACAGGGGCGGATTTAGAGGTCAAGGGGGGGTGCGATTATGACCATGAGTGTTTACAGTGGCGGTGATAGTTTGTCAACTTGGGGGACAGGGGGGAAGGGTTTCATCAAGGGTTCAATGAAAGATAAAAATTAGAGGATTTAACTACCCTCTTTTGTGCTTTATATAAAAAATTACCCCGAAAATGTAATACAAAATAAAATTATAAATATTTAGTATTTTTAATTAGAGGAAAGTATTTAAGAGCGCAAAAAAAAATATCTTAGAGTCATGTGGGGCAAGAGTGCGCATTTTTTTTTTTTAATTATCATAAAATGATAATATTTGTATGAAAAAAATTGATTTATTTAAAGACTTTATTAATTTATCAATTACATAACTTTAAATAAAGTTTACTTAATGGTAATTTTAGAAAACAATTCAAATAAAACTTAGTCAGAATGCGTACACTTACCCCAATATAGGGGTATATGTGCGCAGCACTGCTGATAAGTGTACGCACTTATAATAACTTATACGGTAGCTTGTTAAATATAGTTAAACTATATTTAATGATATAAATATAATTTTTATCAACATTTACCATTATTTACTTCATTTTTAATATTTATATATTAAATATATACTTTCACAAATACTATCACTTGAAACAACGGATCTGTGCGGAGCCTTTCGCTTATAATTTCGAGGCATTGTTGTTTTTTTAGATAATATATGACTTGATAAGAATAAACTGAAACAAATAAAAATAATTGTCAATACACAAAGAACTGTCACTATCGGGGTAAAATTACGCATTGAAATATGCGTACTCTTACCCCACGACCTTATGCGCACACTTAACCCAAATTGCCTGAATAGAATTTGGTTAAAATTAAGTATTGTTGCGTCATTTTACCAAGTTTCAATATGTAATTAATAAAACTAGATACATAATTGAGCATACTTGGATACAATCAATGTTAATTTCCGCAACATGCATATAAAAGTACTTTAATTGAAAATTAAGAAAAATCGTAAGAATTATAACCAAAAATTTTACTTACTAGTATTACTGAAACTACGTGAGTCAGACAAGACTCTAGTCTTTTGTCCAACGTCGTAGTGACTACTGAAGGCAGTCAGTTCCCCTACTCTACTGTCAACGGTTTTATAAAAAAGAAACCTGCGCACACTTATTAGCTGCGCACACTTGCCCCACATGACTCTATGCAGATCAGGTGAAGTGTAAAAAGTTCAACAACCCTGAAAATTCAACTTTTTTATACAAGTTAATTTACCAATATATTCAACATCATAAATCATTTAATGCAGAAAAAGACGGCAGATCTTTTAACAACTTTAGACAGCAATGCAGGTACGCAAAACTCTTTATTTATAAGGATTTAATAATTTCCGAAGTTAAATAAGGCTTTTCTACTCAGTTTGGCATCACATTAGTAAATTAAAATATAAGTTACATAAACTTGAGACTATACACTATAACTGTACACTATAATATTTATCATTGTATTCAAATTTGATTTGGTATGATTTACTGTTTAAATATTTTTCTTCATTTAAATGAAAATGGAGAATTTGGCGATATTTTTGGCAATAATTTTTACATGGGATAAGAAAAAACTCCGAAAAGGCAAAATTGGTGATGATATTCAATATTAGACATTACTCTGTCCTTTCTTGTGCGAAAAACAGAAAAATATCAATCGTTGATGGACGATGCTCAAGGACAAAGAGCTCTGTGTTAAAGACACTCGTTTTTCAAATTTTTACGCTTTTATCAGATTTCTACAGGAATTCCGGATGTTGGGACGATTAAAACTCCTTAAGAGGCATTAGATTCTTGATTTCACCCTTATGCGAATGAGCAACCTTAATCGTAGGTCCCATGGCTACCATTAACCCGTACACCAAATTTGAATACTGTACGTCAATTCATCTAGGAGTTATGCTTACCACATAGACATTTTAACTAGGCTACTTTTTTGGAATCAGGATGTTTTAAAACTTAAGAAAATGGTAAGGGAGGGAGGGGATCGATTTTTTTTTTACTGACTGCTGTAACACTTTCATTGCCCTATGTAAACATATGGGTAATTGAAATTAAAAGCGTGTTTGACTATTTTTCTCAATATTTTGAAAAGAAGTACATAACAATATGGAACTCACTTTAAACTGTTAAGGATAAATGACTTTTTTGTAATTTAAGAAAGTAATTTTGTTTGACATTGTTAAAGGGTTTTTGTGATTTTACATATGAAAGGGTGCAGATACAATGCTTATTCCAGCAAAATCAGTTAATTTTTATAAGAATGAAATACTTCGAATCATTCGGACAAAAATGAAATATTTAAACATTTTTCGGAAAAAAAGCAAACATATAAACAAATATTGTTAATGAAATATCACATTTTGTGAAATAAGAAATAAAATTAAAAAAAAAAAAAAAAAATCTTATCAATGTTTAGTTACCTTAACACTACACATATTGATTCACTAAGACTGCTTTAACTAAATTAATATATATTTTAACTTTAGAGTAAAAAAAAAGAGTGAGTGAGTGAGTGGACCTCAATGTATGTGTACAGTTTTTTAATAAAAAAATTATTTTCGAATACAAGATAGTTTTTATTATGGCTCTCACAAGATTTTTTTTCTTCTTATTTATCATGTAAACTTTCTTTTCTTTTTATTGGTTAAATACGCATCAACAATATTAGTATCAAAATCTACAAAGATTTTCTATATTAATCCAGAATAAATTTCTTTTAAAATTTTAATATAATTCTGATTTGGTTAGAAGATTGCTAATACCAAACGGTATGTGTGCTTTATTTATGACAGCATCGAAAGTTTTTTATGTGAAGGCGGGCCATAGTTAAACTGGTGTTGTTCAGATCAGTCCGCAGTCTGTAGAAATTAGTAAATCTTTTTGAAATTTTGTGTTAGTACTGCAGGGAAAATCTGGAAACATTTTATAAACATTATCATAAAAATTTTGAAATGAAAACTTAAAGAAATAACTGTTCGGATTTTTGATAATTACGCTTTAAGAACAACAATATATTTAAAACTTCATTGGATTGATTTCATTTTGTTTTAATATTTCATTTATAAGGAACAGCATGTAAAGCTAACATCCATATAAGCCTTTTTTACCTTAAAGTTTTATATTTTCCTTTAGTTGCAAAAATTCTCTAAATAGATGAATTTTAATTTTACCCAACCTGTACTTTAATATAAGTTTTGAGACTGGTTTTACATAACTGTATGTTTTCTCGTACAAATATGATTTACAGAGAACTTAAATTAAGAAAATGTACTCAAAGCCCATCTTAAACCGTCAACACACAAATCCTCATATTAAAAATAAAGGGGGGGGGGGGGAAGGGAACAAGGGAAAAAAGACAAATACAGAATCAAGAATAATACAGAATATAACTGCAAGATAATGCACCGGGACAACTTTAGATTCTGATTAATTTGTTTACCAAGCAGGGAACATATGCCAGATGGTCTTTTAAGAGAAAAATGGACTTCATTTGCATCTTAAATAAGAGAAACCTCGGAAAACTATCAGGAAATAGCTCAACAATCGAAGTCAGATTACTAATCAAAATTTCTAAAGTGTTTACTCAATCTGAAAACAGACTACAGAGCACCAAATATTGCTCGATCCGGGGACATTTCGCATGGTAGGCGAGTATGAATCTTGAGAGAGAGATTGGAGCATAGCAATATTTAAAAACGTGTTTGGCTATGATCCTCAATATTTGGTTTTTTGAAAAAAAAAAAAGTTAAAAACTCTATGGAGCTCACTTTAAACTGTTAAGGATAAATTACATTTTTATAATTTAAGAAAGTAATTTTGTTTGACATTATCAAAAGACTTTTATGATTTTGCATATGAAAGGGTGCATATACAATGGGTTTTAATCCAGTAAAATAAGTTTATTTTTATAAGAATTGAATATTTTATTATAATCTATTCATATACTTGTGGCGACCTCATATATCAGATAATGCTTCTGTGCAGCGGAGTACTCTTTTGCACAGAGGTAACGTATCAGTCTCCAGACACCATGGTCCTCGGTTCAAATCACGCCGTCGCCCACAACGAAAGCATAACGCTTCATACTGATGGTATTGAATTGAGAGTTACGTTGATGATTGTATAAAATACCAAATATGAGTAAGTAGGATAAATCACTATTTCTAATCATTCGGTCAAAAATGAAATATTCAAACATATTTAGAAAAAAAAAAGCAAATGTCTAAACTAAAACAAAATGTTAATGATATTACATTTTGTAAAATAAATAGTAACACTAAAAATATCTTATCATGGTTATATATTACTGTCAATTATCTTGCACTGCCATACCAATCGAAGAAACAAACAATCTAGGTGTAGACATCGCACGTACACTCCAACTCAAACAAGAAAGACCATTCCATCACTTCCATCCCAGAGTCTAGGCATTTTAGTAATTTTCAACGCACATGTGAATGGTGCAATGTCACGTGCAAGGGAGGGGATAGTATGACCCCTCAAGTTTTATTGCTTTGTCTGTGTCCTTAGTTTCAAGGTCACCCAAAGAAGGGGTCATTTTTTCCCCCTTCCCTGAGCTGTTTTAAGATTTTTTTGGAGAGAACGAAGGGAAACTTCCTGGTCCCTGGTCCTAATTTAGTGATAGCGTCTTTATCGGAACTATAAATTCTTACAATATTCTGTAGAATTGCAATAATGCTATATACCGATTTGATCAAAGAAATTTTCTTAATTATGAATTAGGCATTTTATTTTCCAATTATAATCACAGGTTTTTTCAAAAGTTATTTTAGTGCATAATTTTTTGTACATAGAATGAAATTTAGGGGGTGCGATGGCACCCCGATATTAAACCTTTATAATTAATTGACCTCTGATCAAGAAGTAAACCTACAGAATGCTAATTGCAATCAAAAACTTATCAGTCTTTGGTCCCATCTCATACTCTATACTCCCAAATGAGAAAATCGTGCTGAAATTGAGAAATTTTTTAATAGTATTGTGAGAAATTTTTTAATTTGAAAATCACACCAGGAGTAAAGTTTCGTTGACCGGTACATTGCAGGTCATTACAATCCCGATCTACTCGTCAAGTCTCAAGCCCATTCCTTCTACGGGTAATGAAATAAGGAGCTCGGTTAGGTGGCTTAAAAATCTGTATTAATGAGGCATGAAAAATATCAGGAAAAGCTTAGTTTTGTTTGCTGATTTCCATCGACATTGATATTAAGTAAAAAATGTATCTTCCAAATATTAATGAAATTTAATTTTTTTTTTACTTTGAACTCGGTGGAAACTGGCATTTAAAATTAATTTAGACGAGATACTTCATGGGGTGTGCGGTCGCACCCCCGCACCCCCCCTAAATCCGCGCCTGGAAAGACATCCCGATGGCAACTATTACTTCCAAGATCCCGAGTCCCAGACGTTCTTAAGGAGCTTCATAGTAGTCCAACTGGAGGTCACTTCAGAGTAATGAAGACGTTGCAAAGAGTTCGCGAGCGATTCTACTGGAGTAAAGCGAGAGCTGACGTGGAGAAGTGGAGCCGATCATGTGATGCCTGTGCAGCCCGGAAAGGACCGAAGAAACGCAGTCGAGGGAAACTGCAACGTTACAACGTGGGAGCTCCTTTTGAACGGATTGCGTTTGACATCTTGGGACCACTACCACGATCTGCTGACGGCAACAGATACATCCTTGTTGTCATGGATTATTTTACGAAGTGGCTCGAAGCGTATCCTATCCCTGATCAGGAGGCTACTACTGTTGCAGAGGTAATGGTTCAGAGCTGGATTTCCAGATTTGGAGTGCCTCTTCAGTTACACTCCGATCAAGGAAGGAATTTTACCTCTGCTGTAATGAAAGGACTTTGTGATCTACTTGGCATTGACAAAACACAGACGACGCCTTTACACCCACAGTCGGATGGCATGGTGGAGAGGTTTAACAGAACCATCCTCAATATCCTCTCACTGATGGTTTCCAGAAACCAACAGGATTGGGATCAGAAGTTACCTTTGTTTCTTCTGGCCTATCGCAGCGCTATCCACGAGACTACCGGCTATTCCCCATCCCAGATGCTCTTCGGTCGTAACATTCGTCTGCCTTGCGATCTGTTGTTTGGCCGCCCTCCGGATGCACCTTCATCGCCAGAGGAGTACGTCGAGGATCTTCAGGCACGGTTTGAAGATGTGCACAATTTTGCCCGAGAGCGAATCCACGTGGCGACGGATAAGATGAAGACCAGATACGACACGAAGACTACAGGACATCAATTCCACGAAGGTGACAAGGTTTGGTTCAGGAACCCGAAACGACAGAAAGGACTCTCTCCCAAACTTCAGTCTCACTGGGATGGTCCTTACTCAGTCTTCAACCGGCTGAATGATGTCGTAGTCCGAATACGTAAGTCACCAAATTCTAAACCTAGAGTCGTTCATTACGACAGGTTAGCTCCTTACTATGGCCATAGTGTGTAATCCCCATAGTTTGTAATCCCCCATATATACAAAGTGTATATAGTTATTAAGACCATGGTCACATGTGTATATCAATTTTTAAGTTTATTGTTTATTTAATTATTTATTCAGTAATGTTTCTGTCTTTCTGTATATAAATTAGTAAGTTTAGTAATGAACACAAACTATTGCTTTGAAAGTAAGCCTTCCTTTCCGGGAACTGTACTGCCCGGGACGTGCAGTCCTTGGGAGGGGGGCAATGTTACGAATTTTTGTATATTTGTAAATATTTCGTAGTGTTAATTTTGTAAATAGATAAATTTCTGTACATTTCGCATAAGGCAATGCAATAGTTTGTTTCACGGCAATAGGGGTGTTATCGCTTGATAACGAGTTTTACAGAGGTAACTCTGGGAAGCGAGTTTCAAGGGGCAGGGCATTTAACATTATGGTAATGGGAATCTCGCCAATTTGGCGAGATAGAGCCAAGTTGGCGATGGTTTTGGCGACTAATTTTTGTCACCAAATTTTGCGAGAAATCGCCAAATGTCGCCAAACTTGGCGACCATTTGGCGACATTTTCGGTACATGTATCCCATGTATGTACATGTAATAGGATTTTTCGACTACTGTCTGGAAAGTTCTCCAAATGTCTATCTCTGGAAGGTTCGTGAAGATTCGCAGCCTCCCCTATATAAACCCGGCCGTGAGTGAGTCAGTCAGTTAGTTGATTTTGAATCACTGAGTTAGTTGTCTCTCAACGTTCATTGTGAGAGCTGTATTCCTGACTGAGTTTGTTGACTGTTTTTGAGTCACGGAGCTAGTTGTTAGCTGAGTCCTTTAGTTGACTGAAGTTAGTTGATTTTGAATCAGAGTGAGTTGTCTCTCAACGTTCATTGTGAGAGCTGTATTCCTGACTTGAGATACTGAGCATTCTAAAGCGAACTGTTTTGCATTGTCTTTTGCGGCGATTTAGCAGTTGGATTGTCAAGTTTTCACTGCTGTTTTGTGCTCTATTGAGGTGAAAAGAGCTGTATTGTGTCTACTAGAACGAGAAGTTCTGGAGCTGTAAGAGAACTGTGAAGAGTTATTTTGGAATAAATTTCTGCAAGTTTTGATCTGCTTTGGCGTCAAATCTTTTGAACCCGTACAACGCAACAATATGTTATAGCTAATATGATTAATTTCGATATTATAACACAATAAATGGTTTTTATGTAGGATAACCAGGTTATTTTGTATAATATTATTTATAATAATTTATTTTGTTATAATATCCAAATTAATCATATTAGCTCTAACATATATAAAACAAAGAGTTCATCTGTGTAAAGCTCTAAAACTTTCAATGCGAGTAGTTATGGTTTTCTAATTGTACCTTTATCAAACAGAATGTTAAAAGTTTCATTAGTTTTTATTATTTTTCTTAAAGTTTCTATACAAAGTAACTTCAAATAAGTGAATAACTCTGAAATTTTGAAGGGGGAGGGGTTGTATTAGAGAGGCAGGTATTTAGTCAGGTTACCAGAGAAAAGTATTTTGTTTCTCGAGGGTGAAAAGGGAGAGGGGAAGAGAGATTCTGATAATAAGAGTTTACGTAGACAACCTTTTAGCGAGTGAAGCGAGCTTATACTTGCGCAGTAAAGAACCTTTCAGCGAGAAAAAGGAACCTATGCTTGTACACAAAGCAAGGAATCTTCCAGCGAGCTTGTGCCTGCTTAATAGAGAACTTTTCAGCGAGAGAAGCTAGTCTGTGTAGCAATGAACCTTTGAGATAGTGAAGTGAACTTACATTCTAATGAACTTTACAGCGAGCGAAGTAAGCCAGTACTTGGGTAGCAATTAAACTTTTAGAGAGCGAAGCGAGCCTCAGTTTGTGTAGCAATGAGCCTTTTAGCGAGCGTAACGAGTCTGGTTCATGAAGTATAAAAAAAATGGGACTTATATGCAATGATGGGTCTCCGGCAAAGCGAGGCCACGCAAATAGCACAATATAGGGGGCTGGTGGGAGCGTTTGGGATTTGAATTCATTGTTTTTTAAAAAAAAAAAAAAAAAACGGCTAAAGAAGGCAACAGCTTAGGTAGAAAGAAAAGTAAAGTAAAAAACACTTCCAAGCATTTCTTACAGATCAGCCCATTTTTTTCAGGCACTGACCGGCCCGGTGATTGCACCGGACAACCCTATGGCCAGTACGCCACTGAGCGCGTTGGATTCTCAAAGGTTTGGAATTCCATTTTTTCGTTGCGCTTCAATGAATTCGTGTCTGATTTTCAAACACAAGGTGGGGATTTTGCGTAATGGTGTGCCAATGGGTCTGCTAAGTGCATTTTTACTCTATAAACAAACCTGCTTCTTTTATCATCTTTTCCGAGAGAAAAAAAAATGTAGGAAAATCTCACATTAAGGTTATATTAAATATTGTCGAACATTTTAGGTTTTGTTGCATTATGAAAATCCAACATAAGTCTTTTCATAGAAAGAGATCTATTTGCATCAAGATTTCGTAAGTCAAAAAATACTCAGTATTAGAATGTTTACAAAACTTTAAACATGTGAAATGAGAAACATATTCAGTCATAAAATGTTTATTTTTAGTAAAGTTATTCCCACAGAGGAGGAACGCATTTTTAAAACATAAGATATCAGATTTAAATGTAGTCTGATAATTTCTTAGTTCAAATTGAACTGTAAAAACAATCTTATTTTTAATACATTCAACTTTTATAAACATACTTTAAATATTCATATTAACATGCTTTTTTTTTCAAATTTATGTTAGTAAAAAATTGTAAACTTTTTATACGTTATACTAAATTTAAACATTAAATTTCTACAATAAACTTTCCTACTATCACAAGCTAAGATTTTAAGACTACACTACTAATGTTTTATGAAGAATACTATAAATCAAAACCGTATTAAAGGCTAATATGCACAGCTGACAATGTAGAAAGAACAAACCAGTCACTTTGAAAAATTAGATTTATAAATTGAAAAAGTTTAGTTACCATTTTTATCATGCACTAGGTTAAAATAAGGCTTATGTTTAAACTTGCAATATTAAAATGTGAAATGCAGAGTTGAGTTTGCTCTGCCTACTGTACAGGCAGAAATTACTTATGCAGTGAGATTCGTGTATTAATTCTGAAGATATTGCCACAGTACAAATGCTAACAGATTCTGATGCAGGGCATCCAGAAAGTTAATTTAACAGATTGTCCCTTTTTCTAATAAGTATAAAATACATATATGCTTAGAATGTTTTGGTACATTTTATTAAAATTAATATATTTTCAAACTTGACACTAACTTTCAATTGCTAGCAATTACATGTTAGTCCTCATTGACTGAAGCTGCCAAAACAGAAAGTACACCCTTAGTCCAAACAGACTGGGCACGCGTTTAAGAAGTTAAATCAAGTTTGATAATTCTTTGAATTGATTTGTAAAAAGAACAAGTTAACTTAAAAAACCCCAAAGTTTTTAGCATAAATTGTTAATTTGCATTGCCAACTTTTATATACAATCATAGCTTAGTTTAGCGATTTTGAGCTCAGATCAAGTTTTAAGTGTCAGCCCAACTACGAAAAGTTCATCGATTTTGTGTCATTGAGGTAGCTTTTTTTTGCCCTCAAAAGTAGAATACGTTGTCATCAACAACATATATCTGCCGAATTTCAGATCACTTGGATAACAGTAAGTGAATTAATTAGTTCTCCAAAATGTGGTTGGTTGGTTGGTTGTTTTCAGATTATCTGGCGCCGTCAGCAACACGAGGGCTATAATGCGCCGAAATATTCGTCATTAGACAAGCCAACATACATGTACAAACACCCATGCCTAACACGGGACTCCAACCCGCAACCTTGCGGTCTAGAAGCTAGCACGCTAACCACTATACCGTTTGGTCGGAATCTCCAAAATGTGAATAGAACATGTGTAAAAGCAGCCTTTTAGTGATAGTCCCCAAAACTTGATAGAAAGCATTATCATCAACAATAATTATCTGTCAAGTTTTAGCTCGATTGGATGATAGTAAAAAGGTTAATTAGCTCTACACAGACTTGTCCACCACAAGACACAAAATCGAAGTTAATACAAAGGATTTAAAAATGCGTCTTCTCAGGTTATTAAACTTTGTATAGTGCGATAAAAACAGGTTATATATTGATCTTGATATTAATTAGGCAATAATTCACCTATACTGACAGAAGGATATTATTTATTTCTAAATTTAGCTAACAATTCCATTAATGAAAATTTGCTTTAATTGAGCATTATGAAGAGATGAGTATTGTCCTTTATTGAGCAATAAGGATCAGGTGTGATCAATTTTATCGAAACGTTCAATCAATAACACTTCGTTTACTGCTGTTTTAAACTACTAAAAAATCTGTCCAGTCTGGATAGATATAAAAGCATGTTTAAAAGCAAAGAAAATTATGCTCAGAAATGCAAACACTGCTTAACAGTTCAGTGCTAAATAGGAAAGGAGCTTAAGTTATAAAACAAAAAAACAACAAAAAACAAGCAGTGTTGTTGAAAATAACAAGTGCTTTGTCTAAAATTTACAATGAAAAAAAAAAAAAAAAAAAAAGCTTAGATGTTCTTATTGTTGATTTGAAGTTTTTTAACAAATTTTATTTTCAATTAAGATTTTGTCATGGGATTGCATTAACAGAATTAATTATTTTAATCATAACCCATTCCCAAAAAATCATTGGGTTGCAACCTGTACCAGCAGGTTGTAGGAACCATGTCTCAATATACACAGATACAAGTCAAAAGAACATCCAAATAGTTTATAAATTATTGCTTCAAGGAATTGCACACCCTGTCATAGGTCAGTGACTGGTTTGAAAGCTAATATATATATTTCAATTATGTCTATAACTGAAAAAGCCACTCAACATAATAACAGACTAGTAATATCCTATAGAACTACATCTGGAAACTACAGTAAAAATGGATATTTAGATGTGAGCAACAAATGGAAAAAGACAAATATATACATATATTTACAAAGCATTTACAAATCACAGAAAGAGCATGAATTGCAAATAATCTCTTATAAAAACCAAGTTTCGAAAATGCAATTCTAGGAAACATAACACAACTGCATTTGGCAGAGGCTACTGCAAATAAACGCAGAAAAAATTTAATATACTAATTTACACAAATTTGTTACCTATACAAATTCAGGGCATTCCTAAACTTTTGACAAAATTAAAGAGGTGCTTCTATAGTAAATATTATTCATTCAGTTGTTTACTATCACCCATTTAATTTTGTTAAAAATTTTTGGAAGTACTCGGAATAAATCTAATGTAATTATATACATGTCATTCCAGAATGCAAAGTTTGAGTTGAGATTTGATCGATCCTCAGCATTCTACATTATACTTAGAATAAAAATATAAAAAACAGGATGTTCCAAATATCTGAAAAAATTTGTTTCTTAAAAATATATCAGTTGTATTAAATTTTTAAAAGCTTAAATTCATTTCCTCTACTTACAATTCTTGGTTGGTTGTATTCAGATTATCTGGCGCCATCAGCAACACGAGGGCTATAATGCGCCGAAACATTCGTCATTAGACAAGCCAACATACTTTACAAACACCCATGCCTAACACGGGACTCGAACCCGCAACCTCGTGGTCTAGAAGCTAGCACGCTAACCACTATACCGTTTGGTCGGCTCTTACGATTCTTAGAGTGGTCTCTAAATTTTAAAAATTGATTTGTTCATCAACAGAAAGAAAGAAAAAAAAAAAAAATGCTAAAGCTACCACGGGATAATAGTTATTTATCCAATTACTTGTGAAAGTAATACTTTTTAAACAAGGGAAAAATGCTTTTTTGATGAGTGCGTTAGCAAAAGTCAAATAATTTATGGAGTTTGAAAAAGAATTTTCGCACGCGTTCCATACATTATTTTATTTTATAATTTTGTGCAAAAAATAATTTTAATATTTATCTATATTAATTTTGACAACTCCTATTAATGAATCTCTTCTGAATTTGTTACTTCTATAGAAAGACTACATAAAAATTGAGTACAAGGCATGAAGTAAACTATTTTATTGCACTAGTGTGATAAAGTAACTTAACTGCACTCCTTGCATTTAAGTCTTACTTTTGCCACAATTTTTATTTAAAATATTTTACAAAAAATGTATAATCTATAAAATTAAATTTGAAATTGATTTGTTTATATTAATTAATAGATATAATTAAAAATTAATATATAACTTGTTTTGGATTAAATTTTGTAAATAATTAGCATCAAAATAAAGATAAAAAGTTAATATGTATAAAAAAAAATTAAGAAGCATTTCCTCTATGGTAATGTTATTGTTTCTTCATATAAAATACCAGGAATTAATGATCAAGTTGGAATATTTTGTTTCGATATATTTATGAAGGCATCCCTGTCAAGGTTATGTAAAACTACTATATATATATATATAAAGTAATAGTTGCATTCAACAATAATTTCAGACATATTTTTCCAGTTTACATAAGGGCTAGCATGATTGCATTCACATTATTTTTTTTCCGTATCCTTATGATTAAGAATTTATACAAACATTTTCCCACAAGAATTTTGCATTATTTTGATATAAATATATTACAAAGAGTTTGAAAATTAGTTAGAAAGTTGTGGAAAGCATTGTATATATCTCTTAAGACTGAATTTCTGAACAATATTTACAAGAGGTACATTTTAAATAAGCAAAGCTCAACTTGAGAATATATTGCTTCACAATGATAAAAAAAACAAAAACTTTGAGTGTGCATCAAGTATAAAATTATCTCAAAAGGAAAGTACAGTAGACTCGCTTGAATAATAACTGATATGTAATGGGGTTGTAGAAAAGGATCTATTATAACTGTTAAAATGATTGTTTCAAATTAAAGTCAACAAATTTTAGGTTTGCAGCTTTGGAGATACTTATAGTAGAAAAGTAAAAAATAAATATATATTATAGCTAATATGATTAATACAAATGTTATACATAATAAATGATTATGATGTCTAATATTATTATGCATAATAACAAATGAATGTATGACAACCATTTATAATGTGTAATATCTAAATTAATCATTATTAGCTATAACACATATAAGAAAAAATATTGAATAATTTTTTTATAAAATCTTTAACCTAGTTAAAAGTAAAGACTAACTTCAGGTTTAGCAGTAAATAGATACCCCCCCCCCCCCCAAAAAAAAAACATGTTCTTTTGAAATGCACTTTTGTAAAGAACATAGTAAAAGCAAAAAGAGATTAAATTAGGTTAATTTGAAAAACTCACAATTCAAGTAATAAATATCTTTCTTGAATATCTAATACAGGCATACAGATATTTTTGAAGAATAAAAAAAAGAGGGAAAAATAAGACAATAAATCTGATACCAATTAAACTAAGCACATAAGCTTAAATAAACAACTCTTAAAAAGTTTTACTGCAACATTAAAAAAAAATATCGATGAACATGATGTTGTAGTGAGCACAAACAGGAATGATATTGATATGTTTAAGGAACTGAAAAATCTCATTCCTTATTCAGATCAAATGAACAGTGGTGCCATCTTGTGGGAGCCGACCAGCACGCAGTAAATCCTCATAGGTGGGAGGAGGTGTAGGATCGTACGAATCTTGACATAATTCGGACCTGCAAAGAAATTTGGAATAAAATTAATAGTAATCCTTCCAACAAAGCTTAAACAGTATGGGAATTATTTAATAAATAAAAAAACAAAACAAGGAATTTTTTAAATGACGCATTTAGTTTTAGTAATGTGATTGAATGGTCAAATTAGGGTATCCTTATTTTTCAACTTTCTTTTTTCTCACCCCCAATTTTTTTCCTTTAGCTATAAAAATATTATTAAGAACATTTAAAAAAAAAAAAAAAAAAAAAAATTACAAACCTGTGCCTCAATGAGCTTGAAGTTTGCACCACATAGCAACATTTTATTATATTGCACAGGGTGGTCTTTATTTTTAAACTTTAAAATTTATTTATTCTTACCACCCAATTTTTCCCTCTTAGACTATAAAAAGATTATTATTACCATTTTTTTAAAATTAAAAGTATTTAACTCGTGGCACAATGAGCTTGAAGAATTCAATAGCCGCATTTTACTATACTGCGCAGGGTGGTCTTGTATTTTTTAACTTTCAAATTTCTTTATTCTTACAACACAATTATTTTCTTTGGAATATTAAAAGATTATTATGCCCATTTTTTTATGCAATTAAAAGATTATTCACCATTTTTCAAGCTTGAATTTGTTTAAGAAACTTAAATCAAATGTTTAAACGTAATATATCCACTATCGTAATATATCCGTAATATAGTCCACTTTTTGGAATACAAACATTTCTTATAACCATGTCACACAAAAATAAAAAAATCTTCAAGTAGTAAATTACACTAGAAACCAGACTAAAGTTAATAATAAATTCAAAGGACTCTTTTAATAATAATAATATAAAAAAAAAAAGTGCGTTCTGCAACGTGAAGACAGTCGCTGCAAACAGTATGCTAAAATCTCTAAAAATATATATAAATTTTTTTGTGTGATTGTTAAAGTCCTTTTATTTGTAAATTGTATTATTTTGCAACTTTCTTTTTTATTTAAAGGAAAAAATTTTTTTGGACTATTTTCATTCATTTTTAGCACTTTCAATATTAATGTGGTAATAAAACTTAGTACACTGTCAAAATATGTCAAAAGGAAAAAAAATTCGGGTATATAATGAAATCCGAAAAAATTTCAATTTTGCCATCTTTTTAACAACTTCAGGCTTATTGTGGCACAGGCTAATATTAATTTATTGTAATGAAATTTCGCTCACAATCAAAATAAGTCAAAAAGAAGAAATGAGTGGATGAGAGTTAAAATCGGATTAAGTTTTATTTTTGACCCCATTTAAGGACCACTTAAGCCGCATGCATAAAAGTGTTGCGACTTTTCTCTAAGTTTTTAGGAAACTGTATATCAGAGTTAAATGCGTTGGTCTACTTTTAGAAACATTTCTAGCAGTAACTTCTAGTCTGATTTTTAGAGTTTACAATTGGTTTCTCTACTTATTTGTTTTTGAAGTACAGTTACCCTCCTAGGCTGGGAGTACCAAAGAAGTTGAAGGATATTTATTTTCCAGTCTGAATTACTCCACAAACACACAAAACACAAACAATACAAATACATTTTTTATTTCATGTTTCAGAATTCTTATTTTTATCACAGTGTGGTTATGTTTTATAGTGATTTTGTAAGAAGACCCATATAAGATTTTGGTCACACGAAAAAATGGTTAGTAATAAAGAAAACCACAAAATATATCCACTATTTATGCACACAGTTAGGCAAGTGAAATAGCTTAGTTGGGCTTTGCATGAAAATTAAACTCTGATGTAAAAGAACACAAAACACATTAAAATTAATTGTAAAGAATTTAAAAACTATAACACTTTTTACACTATTATATAATTTATTAGATCACCTATGATTATAAAACCGAAAGCAAGTTTTCAAAAAGTAGTACCTTAAATTAACTTGCTGCCCCATGGGATTGAGCAAAGGACGATGTACTTGTCCCATGGGTGGGGACCTCTGCATTCCCTTTGTATGACGATGATGACCCGCTATGGACCCTGATCTGTGATAGGGCACCCCGTGGTGAAAACGAGTCTGGGAAGATTCGGTGGGAGACTGGGCAAACACCCCCTGCTGGACAGGGAAATCCTGAAAGCCCTGCTGACCAACATTGGGTGCATGGATGACGTAGTGCTTGTAATGGTACTGCTGGACATCCGAGGATGGAACAGTTTGTGTGGTGGAGGACAGCAATGGATTGCTAAGTGGGTCATACCGGACTACAGCACTGGATGGTGCAGAGGAAGCTTTACCCTGAGAAGGCTGTTGTCTGGTTGCCCGGTACGCCCGTGCCCTCTTTTTCTGCTTCCTCCTCACACAGCACTGGATGGTTAACAAGACAGTGTTCACTGCTGCCAAGAGCACCCCAATGTAGACCAGGACCAAGAGTTCTCCATTCTGGACATGCAGGACTGCACCTGCAATAACCAGTGTGACCCCACTCATGATGGCCAGGATGTAGATCACCTGTTGGAAGTAGTAGCACACTTCGTGGATGGTGCACTCTGTGGTAGAGGAGGAGGATGAGATTGCGGATGGTGGTGGGCCAGCAGAGGAAGAAGGGGCACGGTCGGTATGGGTAGAGGTTGCTCCGCTTCTAGTGGAGGGAGCTGTGCTAGAGTGAAGTTTTTGCTGGCGGATCTGTTGCCCATAGTGGGGGCGGGGGGCAAAAGGAGGCGCTGCAGAGGAGGTGCCGGCAATGCTGGTGCCACTGTAACTACCTGTGTGCTGGGAGAAGACACTGTGAGCTGCAGGTACTGCAAGGCGCTCACGGTCAACATCAGACATGCTCTAACCTGAATGATAAATAAAATCCTCAGTTCATTTTATATATTATGTATTATATATTCTACATTTTATATTCATTTTATATCATGTATGCAGTGTTTACACCTGCTTGTAAAAACTGAAGAAAAACAATTGCAAGAGTCCACATGTTTAGAATTATTATTGCAAGAAGACGAAAGGGAAGTGGATCTCCGGTCTTTTGTTTCCAAGATTGGAACCAGACCTGATTTGGAAGGAATAAAAATCAAATACACAAAATACTCAAATACCCCAGTTATGTAATGTTACACACAGTTCAAATTGAGGCAAAATATCATAAAATGAAATTAATCTTTTTTTTTTTACATTATATTAATTTCTTACCCAATAGACATATCATTATTCATATATAATATATTCTTAGAAATTTTTATAGGGAAATAGGCAATTTTACAATATATTTGTAACATTCATTTGGAGAGTGATTTAAAATGCTTTTTTCTATAGTCTAATTAAACAAAATTTTCCTAAATTTAAATAGAAGATAATTTAACGAATTTGTACTGACTGTGCCCTAGGCAGTCAGCAGCAGTTACGGTACATTGAGTGTAGAGTGCGGCAAAGTAAACAAGACGTTTTAGTCAACTATTTTAATAAAAACTTTACAAAAAATGACTAGATGTACAACTTCCTCCTGGAAAGTATCCAAGAAATAATAAAGCAGATTATCAAGACATCCAATGTGTATCAAGGTCCAATGTGCGTTAGTCGCCACAAATCAAAGCAATATTTTTGGAAACTAATGATAGTTATCGTCTTTTTTTCCCTTTCCATTTTATTTTTGATGGAACAAAAGCTCACCGAGGGATGATACTTCTGCCCCAAAACATTTTAACAATACTTAAACAAATCACAGTAGTTTCAAGTTTCAAAGATAAATTGTTTCTGAAAGTTATTCTATACCTAATACTGTACACTCACAATTTTTTAAATAAAATTTCTGACAGCACATTGTGAATAGGGAAGTGCAAAACATTAGTACCTAGGATGTTCTGAAAAGCAATTTATAACTGATACCAAGATACATGATGGAATCCATTAATGCATAAAACTATATTTTTATGAAAATTATAAGCTCAATTCATTAATGAAATTGTAAACTAGTTTCTAATTCCACAGTTTGAATTCGCACTTTATAGAGCCAGAGTCGAATACAATGGAATGCAAAGTCATTTTCCAGTGACATTTGATCTGCAGGTTGGAGGATGTCTTTTACTTTGACTGCCGGTAAAGGTGTCTAAAAGTGTTTTTCTGCAGCTGAAAAGGTAAAAATTATGAAAAAGGCTAGGATAGCAGCACCAAAGTGGATTTGGAGAAATTGCTGGGTATTGAATATCATTGTGTGTAAACCATCAAACAAGAGGAGACTGTCAAATTATATTTTGAGAAACTGATGCATTTTGAAAAGAGAAGAAAACCCTTGTATGACGCACTTCAAAACGTCTTACTACAGTGGTGTAAGCAAGCATGAACAGTCAAGATTCCTATGACTCTATTTGAAGGAGAAAGCATTAGAAATTTTTGCTTAATTCAGATTCGATCAGAATATCTTATCTGATTTCTTTAAGACAAGAGAGATGATGTAATATGCTGCCTATGATGTATATGATGCCTATTTTTTAATCCATATGAAATTCCCAATTCCCATTCTAAAATGTAATGAATTTGTTCGTTTCTATTCTACAATGAGACGCATTGTTTCCGAGAGGGATTTGCCAGGAATTGGAACTGAAAAATCTATTTTCTGTTGGATCATTCAGTCCATTTTGTCTGGGTTTGGGCCCTTCACACCATATTGTCTTGATTTAAAAAGTTTCTGAATCTTGACCAACATTTGCATATTTTCCAAAGGCAATGATAGTATTGTGAATAGCGTTGTGGTTCGAGTGGTACTTGAATACTTGTTTGCAAAACTAGTTATAGTTTTCATGAAAAAGTAGCAATTTTTCATTTAAGAAGAATACGACAGTGTATTAGTTACATACTTCATTAAAGAATGATATATTTAAAATAAACACTACAGATTAGTATTTGATTATCACTGTGACTATTCAGCAGCTAGCTTTTCCTCATTGGCAGAAGCGATAGATAGCTTAAAAAGCTTTTTATCTGCTAATGAAAATCGAAAACTTAATTAGCAAAACCATTCTAAGTCTCAAATATAAAATTATAAGGTGTTATTGTGAGGAGCAATAAAAAAAAATGCTAGAATAACATACTTTTTAAAAATAAAGTAATTAAGGATCCTCTGTTTTGATCGAAAATTCATTTTCATGTGACCCCAATAATACGTATGGGGTTTTACCATTTATATTGCATTAGTCAAAGGAAAATCGGGGTTAAAATATGAATTCTTTTAATAAAGTAAACCTGGTATAAATCTAAAAAACAAGACAGGTGTCACAAGGCAAGACGGGACATTGACATAGAAAAAAAGATGTTGACCGGAAGTATGACTTTACACAACATTTTTTTTAAACGATTCATTAGAAAATTATGTGCATTTTAAATAACATTTGAGTAAGGGATTCTATTGAATTAATTAAGCAACAAATTCCTTTTTGAGAGGAAAAGAAATCGTTTTTTAAAGAAGATTTGGTGGAAATTAGAATACCTAATTCACAAGTAAATATGAAGCAGACTTTACAAACCTTGGGTGTAAACCGCACATTATAATATTGGAAAATAAATCCAACCAGTTTCTGATATTCTTTAGAGATATTTAATGTTTAAAAAGGGATTTAACTTGCCCACCCACCATTACGATCAATTAGTTTCCGCCATAACATGAAAAGTAAAAACAAAAACAGAAAAGATAGTTCACAAGAAACGGTTGCAGACAAGCGCACGAGTATGATAAACTTTTATACACGACTATGAGAATAATATACATGACGTCACAGCCAAGTGCTATCTAATGTCATGTCAAGTATGCAGGATTGTTATTGTTCGGGTCTGGAATTTGTGTTTGGTTGGTTGTATTCAGATTATCTGGCGCCGTCAGCAACACGAGGGCTATAATGCGCCGAAACACTCGTCATTAAACAAGCCAACATACATTTACAAACACCCATGCCAACACGGGACTCGAACCCGCAACCTCGCGGTCTAAAAGCCAGCACGCTAACCACTATACCGTTTGGTCGGCGGAATTTGTGTTTGTAAATTAAGGTTTTGTTTTAGCATTGTGAACATTTTAACGATCCTGGAAATACGCCCCGTTTGTTTGGAAAAGTTTCATTAAAAAAAATTTCGAATTGAAAAATTAGCATTGATTACAAAATGGAACATGAGCAGAGCAAGGAAGGGGAGATTATATATATTTGCGAAATCAGAAAAAAAAATAAAATGGTTGTGTATATTATTGAAAGTAAAACTTTCACCTCAGAAAAATTAGTAGAAAATTAAAAGAAATACCCTATCGCCTATTTACCAATCCGTATGAAATCCCCATACTAAAATGTAATGAATTTGTTCGTTTCTGTTCTACAATGAGACCCGTTGTTTCCGAGAGGGATTTTCCTGGAATTGGAACTGAAAAATCTCTTTTCTGTAAGATCATTCAGTCCGGTTCCTACCTTTTGTCTGGGTTTGGGCCCTTCATACCATATTGTTTTGATTTAGAAAGTTTCTGAATCCTGACCAACATTTGTATATTTTCCCACAGGCAATGATAGTATTGTGAATCGCGTTGTGGTTCGAGAGGTACTTGAATATTTGTTTGCAAAACTAGTTCTATTTTTAATGCAAAGTACCAATTTTTTATTTAAAAAGAACATGACAGTGTATTAGTTACATACTTCATTAAAGAATGATATATTTAAAGTAAGCACTACAGATTATTATTTGGTCATCACTGTTTGAATACCATTTGTAAGTACTGGGAAAATTTGAAAATCAATTTTAAGTATTAGCTTGCCTGAAAAGAAAACTAAAATCTGCTCAATTCAAAATATTATTTTATAGAACTTTGTGGTTTCAAATTTTTTC
This sequence comes from Linyphia triangularis, assembly GCA_963978545.1. Taxonomy (NCBI): domain Eukaryota; kingdom Metazoa; phylum Arthropoda; class Arachnida; order Araneae; family Linyphiidae; genus Linyphia; species Linyphia triangularis. Next base: position 47,648,576 of record OZ021729.1, on the reverse strand, counting down.
ACAACACTTTTTTTTAAATCATGGAGGAGCGTTACTGTTATACAACATCTTTTTCTAGCTTTCTGTAAACTCTACATAGCTTTTGGTATCGATATTGTAAAATATTGCATACTTCACTAGTGCTAAACAATTTTGCATTATACACTGTATACGAGACGGTTTAACTAATTTATCATTAATATACTAATTTATCATTAATATACTTATCATTTATAATTAAATTAATTGTGATAATTTGATTTCATTTTACTATAAATATAATGATGATTGACACTACTGTAATATCATAAACTCCAATAAATAGTCAACATTTTTATTAATTTGATGACATTTATTTCCAAACAGTTTATAAAAATAATATTTTAATATTTTTTAAAACTTTTTCAGGTTTTTCGTAGTTGTAATAAAATATTAATTTTATTTTATACGCCTTTTATTTCGTATTTATGATTAAAGAAAAAAATGTAAAAGAAACTAACAAATTTTAGAATATACATATAGTATATGATAGATATTTGTATATGGATTTAAACATATTCTACTAATTTTTTTAGATGTTGAAATATCTTTTAGATTTACTTTATTAGATTTATTTAGCACAGATAAAAATGAACTAATTTTGTGATTGAACAAATTCAAGCTAGTATTTCATTAATCAATTCATACAAAAATATTTTGGCGTTATAAATTAAATTACTTGATTTACTTTAAATAACAATTTATTCGAATAGCAATATGTATTAGATATTTTTTGGCACAAGAGCTACGAGAGGGTTATACTGCACCGGAACATCGTTAGTAGGGTAAGAAGAAAAAAAAGAAAGAATTTTGAAAAACAAAAAAGTAATAGTACGGGAAAGTTGTCTTTTGGCTTCAATAGCATAAGTGAAAAATCTTACCAAAATTAAAATATATCTACCGGTGCTACAATGGTCGTCAAGTTTAGAAAACGAGTCAAAATCGGTAATGGATCGGTTAATTTTTAGGGTTTAAAACATTTTGAAAATGGAAAGGTCATAGTGTATAAATGATTTGTAGAAAGGTGCTGTAGCAAGTACAACTAGGGGTGCGGAACATCGCACAACTTTCAATTATACTATATTACTGATGTGGATTTGTGTCATTTACCGTTTTTATATTTTATTTCCATCATTTATTTAGAAAAAATGGTCAGTTTGGCGATATTATTTGCGATAATTGTAATATGGGGAAGAAAATAAGAAAAAAAAAAAAAAAAAGAAAAAAAAAAAAAAAACGATATACTTCTCGATAATTATTTTATTATCTTTTCTTATAAGTGAAAATGAGAAGAGGAGAAAAAACGATCATTCATTAGCTATGAACTGAAAAGAGGAGAAAAAACGATCGTTCATAAGCTATGTTCAAGCAAAGAGAGCTCTGTGTCAAAGGCATTCGTTTTTCCATTTTTTACGCCATTGAAGCATTTTTACGGGAGTTTCGGAGGTGGGGACGTTTAGAACACCTTAAGAGGCATTAGCACATCAATTTTTTATCAAAATCGTTTGCGCCGTTTTTTAGCAATTACTGAAAAGCATGATTTTTTTCAATGGCAGCTACTTTATGCTCATGCGCGATTTGGACGAAAACCTTTAAGGTAGGCTCCTCACCAAATTTGAACATCGTTGGTCAATTTGTTCGAGAGGTATGCTGACCACGTATACACAGACACACATTCAGACATTTTTTCTAGATCACTTTTTTGAGATCAGGATGTTCCAAAAGTGAAGAAATGCAAAAAAAAAAAAAAAAAAAAAAAAAAAAAAAAAAAATCGAATTTTTTTTTCTGACCGAATCCTATACTTTCATTATATTATGGGTAATCGAAAGTAATTTTTTTAGTTCGATAAAGTAACAGCTTCCGTTGCCACAAGATCTGAAAAAATGCCAAAAAAAAAAAAAGACAAAAAAAAAAAAAAAAAAAAGTGCATTATATTATACAAACATTACTTCAAACTTTTCTCTTTGGTGCAATTCAATTTCTTAATTACATTCAATTTAACTAAAATCTAAGTAACTAAAGTAATATGCAGTAGTCATACTGGTAATGAAAAATCTCTAAATTGATTTTTGGTGTTTAAGCCAGTGTTTTGGGCTAATATACTTTAGAAACTACGCATTTCATTCTACATGATATTCATTTTTTTTGCAACAATATTAACTGAACAATAATAACTGAGTAATAACCGAACTAACAAAATGTAATATGCGTCTATTATAGTTTGAACAAGTTAGATAAAGAGTAACTGCTGTCGATGATCCGATTTCGTTCTAAATTTAGGCATAATTGCTCTATAGTAAATTTTAGCTCTTATGTAGCCATCCCTTTCCTTCTCAGCATAAACAGAAGCAGCAGTATTTGTTGCTATCTTCGCATATCTCTCCATACTTTGCGTGTGACAACGAAAACATGGAAAGTTTACTACATGATTAACTAACAGCCAATGAATAAGTGTAAGTCATCATCAGATCCGATTTTTACTTTTTGTTGTTCTTTTGACGCTTAGTAAATAATCTTTTTGCTTCTAGTGAATATTGATAAACATGTAAGGGGCCCCTAATGAGCTCTGCCCTCAAAGCCAAGCAATATTTATTGAAAAAATTATAGTGGTATTTCGTGGACAAAGGTTTAGAATGAGGTCAGAATTAATCTACAAAATGGCCTTTGATGACCCATGCCTTATAGATCTTTTTGAGGGCCCCGTGCCATATAAAATACGATATTTATTCTTAAACGTGAAACTTTATTTAAGTACATGCAAAAGTTATTAATTGCCATTTCATATACACCGACCAAACGTGCTGGCTTCTAGACCGCGAGGTTGCGGGTTCGAGTCCCGCGTAGGCATGGGTGTTTGTAAATGTATGTTGGCTTGTCTAATGATGAATGTTTCGGCGCATTATAGCCCTCGTGTTGCTGACGGCGCCAATAATCTGAATACAACCAGCCATTTCATAGACGAGAGTTCATTGTAATTTTTTTAGGAATAAACAAACACGTAATAAGAATCAAGTATGCCCGAGGAGAGGAGACCCGGGCCCCAAAATATAACGTAATAATAAAATATAGTAAACAATAAATTTACTATATTAATTTCCACCCAAACTGTGTATACGTACTAGGAATAAATAATTTTCTGTGGGGGCCCTTTACAAGTACGTCTTGCAAAGTTAAAAATATCTAAATAAACAAGAATTAAACATCAAGCATTGAATTTCGAAAGAGCCCCGTCGATTGTTGTCTCAACATAATAAATATATTATATTTAAATTTAAACTACATAATTATAAACACACTAAAAATAAGCACGTGTATCAATTTTAAATTAAATGTTTAGTTTATATGCCCGCCACTTGCTCATGTACGTAGGCCCTGATCATCGCTTAGTGACACAAGGCCCGGGCCTTTGGCCCATGATTTTAGGGGGGCCCCGAAATTGTCTGTAGACCTATAAATTTTGTTTTACAAAAGCTATGTGAATATCGTTTATAATCAATATAAAAGAATTTTGACAAAAAAATAAAAATAAATAAATAAATAAATAAATAAATAAATAAATAAATAAATAAATAAATAAATAAATAAATAAATAAATAAATAAATAAATAAATAAATAAATAAATAAATAAATAAATAAATAAATAAAAATAAATAAATAAATAAATAAATAAATAAATAAATAAATAAATAAATAAATAAATAAATAAATAAATAAATAAATAAATAAATAAATAAATAAATAAATAAATAAATAAATAAATAAATAAATAAATAAATAAATAAATAAATAAATCATTCTGTATTAATCTTGAACCGTCTTTAGTATCCCAGAATGTATTTAATGAGATAAACCAAACCATAATTTAAAAGCGTAAAAAACAAGCTTTCTTGAAAAATAGAGGGAAGGAAAATTGAAAGGAAGTATTGACGAATTTATTGAGAGATCATCAAATGTCGACTCTGAAATTGGGAATAATGCTGCAGATATTGTTGTCACGGATATTACTACACATTGTGATAGTGAAATGTAATGGCTATACATAACAAAGTTTTTCCTTTTTTGATTTATAAATTTGATTGTTTGAAATTTATTTCTTGATTTGTAATAATAATAATAATAATAATAATAAAAAAAAAAAAAAAAAAAAAAAAAAAAATTTAGAAAAAAATATTAACATTAATTTATCAACTTTTCTCTATAATTAATGTTAATTCATTTGACTTTGTGTCAAGCCCATTTCCAATAAATCACGCGTTTAAAATAAGAGCATAAGAAGGGCCCCAAAATGTGTCCGGACCTTGAGCCCCAACTTTTCATGGTCAGACCCTGCTTGGACGCCACGGTCCCTCACGAGTACAAATATAATTTATTTATTATTATTATTATTATTATTATTTGCCAAAAAGTTCAGCCGGAGATTTTAAGATTCTGTCGCTATACATTTGTACAATTGTATTCAAGGGGAAATATTTCTTAGAATATATTAGAGGGAGGATTTTTAGTTTAAAAAATTGTATATTTTTTTAATAATTCGCATTTTCCCTCCCATTCTTCTTCTTTTTTTTTTTTATATATATTTGCAGTCTCTATTAATTACTTTTACGAATTCCTATTAATATTAAAATATAAAATTTCTTCTTAACTTTCTTTTACTTTATTTCAAGCATTTAGGAGAAAGACTATTTCAATAAAATTCAAAATGTATTCAATTTCATCAAACTTTTTCAATTTTTTTTTCAAATTAAATTTATTATCATACATTAATTAAAAAAATGTGGGCACTTCAATGTATTTAAAATTTTATAAAGACTTGCGACTTGTGAAAATTGTTCAACAAAGTTCTGTGGTATTGAACATATTTTTTTTTCCCCTTCAACTTAGTGCCATTACTTAATTCTTATCAATTCAGAGTCGGTAAAATAAAGACTTGTTAAACAATAAGCATGTTTCTTACAACTTTTTTTTTTAATTCACGATTAAAACGTCCAGAATATTTAAAAAAATTTCCAATTTTATTTATACTATTTGTTTTTCAATTAGCAAATCCTCTGCTTTTAAAATTCCAACTCGAGAAGCAAGTAGTTTATGGCCAACCCCTGGGTCCTGTCTATTGTAGAATTTGTGACATAGCCGTCGAGAAACATAGATAACATCTAACATAGCTTTGTAATTTCTCTCTCGTCTCACCCAGAGGCAAAGTTTTTTATAGGAGAGTGTTTACTACTTGGGAGGTAAAGTGGTATTGGCGACATCTAGAGAAAAGATCCCTATTTCCATTATGAGCAAAATCTAAAATGTTTTACAACAATGGTTAATGTAACTTCTTTTACGAGCAATAACTTAAGAAAAAATTAGGAAAATGTTATTTTAAAATGTGTTATTTTAAATTTTGATGTGCAACAAATGAACTTGTATTATCAACTAATACAAGTTCATTTGTTGCACATCAAAATTTAAAATAACACATTTTAAAATAACATTTTCCTAATTTTTTCTTAAGTTATTGCTCGTAAAAGAAGTTACATTAACCATTGTTGTAAAACATTTTAGATTTTGCTCATAATGGAAATAGGGATCTTTTCTCTAGATGTCGCCAATACCACTTTACCTCCCAAGTAGTAAACACTCTCCTATAAAAAACTTTGCCTCTGGGTGAGACGAGAGACAAAGCTATGTTAGATGTTATCTATGTTTCTCGACGGCTATGTCACAAATTCTACAATAGACAGGACCCAGGGGTTGGCCATAAACTACTTGCTTCTCGAGTTGGAATTTTAAAAGCAGAGGGTTTGCTAATGACGCTTTCCATGAAAGGCCATTTTCCAAACCATTGCTTGGGGGTGTTACGTTTCGTTAGCAGAACTGGATGGGGTGGTCCAATAGGAAATTGCAACAGACACATACTGTACTGACAAATACATGACACCCAGATAGAAGTTATATGGATACAGTTCACAATTTTAACTATTATTGCGTCGGTACTGTACTTAATTCTCTTCGTGGTTCTGCGATACTTTTTTCTCCACCATTTGAGTTAATTCCTAGTCTACTTTACGGTATTTTGGCAGTATTGGTGATAATTGGTAAGTGATAAAGTTCAGATTATTTTTATATATTTATATATATAGATAAAAATTTGTAGCTACCATCAATTCTGTTGAATTCCCATCGAGATTTTGACTTGACGATTAACTTGAAATGAAGCAAAATATGTTTTATTTGGACCTAGCTAAATTTTTCATAATCCAATGAAGTATGAAAAATAGTATTTAACAAAATATTTATTATAGTATATCTATTTGTAATTGCTAACTGAACTCTGATAATGAAGTGTTTTTTGATTAGATATTTGCTTAAATTATTAATTAAGTAACTAAATAAAAATAATGTACCAGTATTTTATCCTTTGTAAGATATATATTTGATTTTAATATTGCTTTCTGAACAAAAGTTTTAAAACACTTTTTCGCAGCGAAGGAAATGAGAATCCTCTAATATTTAATAATTTTTTTTTTTTATATACACTTAATATATAAAACAAAGCCATCAATTATTAATAAAAATGACTTTCCAAACGGATTTTATTCAACAACTAAATTTGAAATTTTATTTTGCCAAACTTTAATATGCAAGAAGAAATATGGCATGCTTTAATTTGTCCCAAACATTTTATTTTATTAATTTTAATTTGGCTGTTAAACATCAATTTAAGTAAATTACAATAGTTCTAAATGGTTATAATTATTATTATTATTTTTTTTTTCACTTTTATAAAAATATTAAAAAGTTGTTTTAATAAAATCTTATTGATTATAATTTGATTAAAGGCACATTAAAAATCATTTTTGTGAACCATTTGGAAAATGTATGTACTCTAATAAATGGGCCAACTTTAATTGTGTGGTTACACGATCATGATCCACCTTTATTAAAACTGTTGTTGACATTTTCATTTTACTTTTATTTTAATATTTTTTTGTACTGATTGCCAGTCCTAGGATTAACTTTTGAATTTAATAGCTTGTTAAGTTAAAAAATAAATGGTGTGGAAATATAAAGTGGTACATATTGTTATATTGGTTATTTACTGCAGATGATGGATTGTAAAGGGGGAGTTTTATGCACTAAACCAAGAATAATCAGATGATATGTGGATTGTAAAGGGGGAGTTTTATCAACTAAAACAAGAATAATTTAATATTTTAATAAATAAAACAAAATGAGAATTTTTCATGTTTATTTAATTAACAGATAAAAAAAAAAAAAAAAAAAAAAAAAAAAGACTGGATATACACTTGTAATTGAGGGAATCATGTCAAAGAATTTAATGACTTAATTGAAATTTTCGATTTAATTTTTAGTTGCGTGTACAAATTTTAATTGCGTCTAATTTTTGCCGACTAATATTTATTTATCTTAATTTAGGGAAAAGAAACATATTTCTATAAATTTGAATATTCAAAATATTTCTTACTTATGTAATCTCATTTTACTTAAATTAAACTTTCAGTACATATTTTTAATAACTTTTATATTTAAAAAATAGTTTGCATATTTGTACTTAACTTTTAAAGAACATAAACATTTAAAAATGATGGGATTCCGAACCTTAAAAATTAGAGGTAACATTTACATAAAAGTTTTTTTAGAAGGGTTAGCTTTCTTCATCGAATGAAGTAGAATTTCTGAAGAAAACTTGAGAATATTGTATTTTAAGAAATTTATCTTTCATCGTATCTAGTAAGTAAATTTTTAAGCCTTTAATTATTTTTGATAGTACGCAAACTTTTTCACGAACATCTGATATTTCAATTTTTAGTGAGGCGAGTTGTTATAGCCTCCAATCTAAGGGATTTATACATATAAAATTACTAATTTTAAGTATTGGTACTATAATGTGCTTGGAAATTAAATTTTTCGAATAATTTTACTTTTAAAAGTGATATAAGGGAAAAAAGTTATTAAAGTTGAATAACACCTTGGATATTTCTGAAACAATTAAGTTAAAATGTTGTCTGGTTATAATCTGGTTGTCATAAACGAAGAGAAAAGAGACTTAAAATTCTGAAATCTGCTAAAGGAAACAGATCTTTATAAGATGTTGGAATTCTCAAGATTAAAACAGCTGAAGTTGGGAACAGTAATGACCCAAACCCCGCCTGTATAGAGATAGTTGAAGAAGGTATTTATTCATCAAATGAAAGATATTTAATAGTATTATTGATAATGTCCAGGGTTGTAGCGATAAAAAAAGATTCCCTATGTAGTCCAGGGAATAGAGACATTTTGATTTGTAAAAGGTTATGTAGTTCTGATTTTTTAATATGTTATAAAAAGTGGTCTCGTGGTTTATAAACCAAGTTTTTGACCTCCTAACCCTTGTGCGTTCTCCGTGGTGCACCAAAAACTGAGCCGTTTTTCAGTTTATACATCATAACTCTTTGCCAATGCATCTTAGAAACACACATTATCTTCAAAAGTTGTAGAATATTAAATTATCTACAACTTTTGTATACTAAGTTTTTTTGTAGACCTGTTATGTAAATAGTTATGTCGCATCAAAGTCAAAACTTTTTCGTAAAAATGCTACTTTTTTAAGATTTGTGTCAAGTTTTTTGATTATATCTTCATAATGGTACGTTTTAGAGAAAAAGTTTGTGAATAAAAGTTGTAGAGCAATAAATTTCCTAGTAACCTAGGAAATTAAAATCGTAGCGTATTAAACCTAACCTAATTTTCCTTTCCTAGTTTTCCTAGTAAAGTTTTCTATATAAACATATTTTCTAGGACTAATAACAAAGGAGTTACTCTGCTTTGTGTATTTTCCGTGGTGCACCACAAAAAAGTACGCTTTTCAGTTTATAGATCATAACTCTTTCGCAATGGATTTTAAAAACAAACATTAAGTTTAAAAGTTGTAGAATATTAATTTTTTTACAACTTTTGTGAACAATTTGCTTTTGTAAAGCTATTATGTAAAGAGTTACGTAGTATCAAAGTAAAAACTTTTTCGTAAAAATGCTGCTTTTTTAAGTTTTTTGCCGAGTTGTTCCATTATACCTTCATAACAATAAGTCGTAGGGAAAAATATATTAACAAAAAATGTAGATCTATAAATTTGCTCTAAGTTTTATACAAAAAGTTACTATCTAGGACTAATAACTAAGGATCTACTCTTCTTTGAAGGTTTACGAGATGATAACCTATAATATATTATGTATAGATAGGAGGTTTAAAAATGGCTTCTTACTGCAGAGTCTGACAATTTTAATAAAAAAATAAAACAATATTTACATAATACTAGTGATAATGTAAAATAAAAAGTGGAAATATATTAAATAATGTATATATCTATATACAATAACGGTAATATCAATTTACCATTTTCGCAATGGTACACCAAAAACCTTCTGAATTCTGAAATTTTGAATTTTTTTCAGTATACCGATCATATCCTTTTTCCACTGCATTTTATAGGGGGAAAAAATTATATTTTAGGTTGTAGAGTATTAAATTTTCTACCACTAATGTATGTGCAAAATTTGTTTTGTAGAACTATTGTATAAAAAACAAATTGTATGAAAAGCATCAAAGCAAAAACTCTTTCGTAAAAATACAATTTTAAGATTCTTGTCGAGTTTTTAGATGATATCCATAAAAGTATATCATAAAAATTGTAGAATCCTAAATTTGCTACGTTTTATATGCAAAGTTATTTTATAGGACTAATAACAAAAGAGCTACTTGGTAAGATCTAATATTAAAAACAGTTTCTTACTGCAAAGCCTGACAAGTTTAATAAAAAATAAAACAATATAGGTATTAAAATAATAGTATTATAAATAAAAAAATATAAATATTATAAAAATGTATATATATGTAATAATAGTAATATCAATAAAACTTACAATTTAAAAAACTTATAAATTCTTAAATTTAGTCTCGTTTAGCCACGAAGGCTTGGCTAGTTCCTCCGCTACTTCTTGAATTAAGAGTTCTGTTGGGTCGTCTTCATCGTTGTCATCAATTATGATGTTCGCTGTATTGCCACAGGTTTGTCCATGACAGTTTTTACATATTATGGAGCACTTGAGACCGGCCTTTCTACAACCGCAGGCCTTAGTGCATCCTATGTTGCGCTGGCAGAAAATGTAGGTCAGAATTGATTGATGAGCTGAATCCCTGGTGGTTGTAATAGGAAGAAGTCCTTTACTATCCATCTTCCACCCACAGACCAGAGGATTTTTCAATTGGCCCATCCATGTCTTTACTTGAAGGTATGTGGGAAAGACATGGTGGGTAGCAGCTTCTTGGGTCGGAGGTAGCTTTGACAGATTTAACTTGCTCCCAGTTGTTGATTTGGAAAATTGCTTATAACGCAAAGCATTTCAAGTTGTTGCCCTGTGACCACCAAAGAGAGCAACAAGAATGCTTGATACTGTTTCGGTGATGCTTGAAACACTGGCATTAGGATCTAGGAAGATCTTTGCAAATTCCTGTAATATTGGATATGATGAAGCAGCCAACATTACAACGCATGTATTCCAATATTAAGTAACTACACTGAGTGGTTGATATTCTGTCGGGATGGTTAGTGGTGGGGAGGGTTGAGAATTGTTTTTCTGTTCTTCTAATCTTCTACCCTGAATTCGGCAGTGGCAAATCTCAATCAACAGTATATGGTGTTTTCGCGGAAACTGAGTCCTTAAAAGAATTCCTTTACATATCACTAATGCTACCCGACTTGTGATTTTTCTATTCTATCTCAAAAGATCTGTACCTCACGTAGTTTAGAATCAGCCACTTGAATGCAGTCTATTTCTCATTTTTATTTCCGAATGCAGAAATTTTTGGTGCATCATGGCAAAATGGTAAAATGGTAAACTTTATATTACTATTATTATCTATAGATATATACATTATTTAATATATTTCCACTTTTAATTTTACATTATCATTAGTATTATATATATATATTTTTATTTTTTTATTAAAATTGTCAGACTATGCAGTAAGAAGCTATTTTTAAATCTCTACCTATACATAATATATTATAGGTTATCATCTCGTAAACTTTCAAAGAAGAGTATTTACTTAGTTATTAGTCCTAGATAGTAACTTTTTGGTATAAAACTTATAGCAAATTTATAGATCTACAACTTGTGTATAATATATTTTCCCCTACGACTTATTGTTATGAAGATATAATTGAAAAACTCGGCAAAAAACCTAAAAAAGCAGCATTTTTACGAAAAAGTGTTTACTTTGATGCTAGGTAACTCTTTACATAATAGCTTTACAAAAGCAAATTGTTCACAAAAGTTGTAGAAAATTTAATTTTCTACAATTTTTAAACTTAGTGTTGTTTTTAAAATGTATTGCAAAAGAGTTATGATCTATAAACTGAAAAACGTACTTTTTTGTGGTGCACCACGGAAAATACACAAAGCAGAGTAACTCCTTTGTTATTAGTCCTAGAAAATAAGTTTATATAGAAAACTTGTAGGAAATTTATTGTTCTACAACTTTTATTCACAAACTTTTTCTCTAAAATGTACCATTATGAAGATATAATCAAAAAACTTGACACAAATCTTAAAAAAGTAGCATTTTTGCGAAAAAGTTTTGACTTTGATGCGACATAACTATTTACATAATAAGTCTACAAAAAAACTTAGTATACAAAAGCTGTAGATAATTTAATATTCTACAACTTTTGAAAATAATGTTTGTTTCTAAGATGCATTATCAAAGAGTTATGACGTATAAACTGAAAAACGGCTCAGTTTTTGGTGCACCACGGAGAACGCACAAGGGTTACGAGGTCGAAAACTTGGTTTATAAACCACGGGACCGACCTTTATAACATATTAAAAAATCAGAACTACATAACCTTTTGCAAGGTAAGACCCCTTTTTCAGTCTCTATTCCCCGGACTAATGCTCTAGCTTCCCGATTTTGTCCCGACTACACACCTGAATGTCGGCAACCCAATCAAGCTGGTGCATATTTCTGTTAACGAATTTTTTTTTTACTATATACTTACAAAAACCTAAGTATTTTTTAAAAATGATAAATAGGGAGATATTTCCGTTTTATTATGGGCGGCAGTGTGTGTATCTCTTCTATATATAAGGCAAAGCCCTCACTCACTCACTCACTGACTCACTCATCACTAATTCTCCCACTTCCCACATAGTCACAACTCTGAAAATCGGCACAAATCTTAACAATGATAAAAATAGAAAAAGTAAGCTATTCCGATCTCGATTAACCCAGTTTAAGGGGGCGAAAAGGGGTTAAACGTTCCAAACGAGGGACATTCGAATGTCCTACTTCTCATTTCGTCACAACTCTAAAAATTGGTGCGAATATCAATAAAAACAAACGAAGAAAAAGTAAGCTATTCCGATCTCGATTAACCCACTTTAAGGGGTGGAAAAGGGGTTAAACGTTCCAAACGAGGAATATTCGAACGTCCCACTTCCGACACGGCCACAATTATGAAAATTGGCTTAAATACCAACAATGTTAAACATAAAAAAAGCATGCTAATCCGAACTCGGTTAACCCACTTTAAGGGGTCGAAACGGGGTTAAACGTTCCAAACGTGGGATATTCAAATGTACCACTTACCACATGTCCACAACTCTGAAATTTGGAGAAAATATCGACATCGGCAAACCTAAAAAAATTAAGTTATTCCGATCTCGATTAACCCTCTTTAAGAGGTCAAAAAGGGGTTAAACATTCCAAACGAGCGATATATTCGAATGTCCTACTTCTCATATTGTCACAACTCTGAAAACTGGTGTGAAAATCAATAAAGACAAACGCAGAAAAAGTAAGCTATTCCGATCTCGGATGGATCAAGGGGTGGAAAAGGGGTTAAATGTTCCAAACGAAGAATATTCGAATGTACCACTTCCCATATGGTCACAACTCTAAAAATTGGTAAAAATATCAACAAAGACAAACATAGAAAAGTTAAGCTATTCCGAGCTTGATTAACCCACTTTAAGGGGTGGAAAAGGGGTTAAACATTCCAAACTCGAATATCCCACTTTCCATATAGTCACAACTCTGAAAATTGGTAGGAATATCAATAAAGATAAACGTAGAAAAAGTAAGACATTCCGATCTCGATTAACCCACTTAAGGTTTGCAAAAGGCGTTTAACGATTCCAAACTAGGGATATTCGACTGTCCCACTTCCCATTTGTCACAACTCGGGAAATTGGTACAAATGTCAAAACAGATTAAACATAGAAAAAGTAATCTATTCCGCTCTCGATTAACCAATTTTAAGGGGTCGAAAAGGAGTTAAATGTTCCAAACGAGGGATATCCGAATGTTCCTCTTCTAATGTAGTCATATTTCTAATATTTGGTGCAAATTTTAAAAAAATAAGTCATTCCAATATCGATTAACGAATTTTTAAGGGATTAAAGTCGACGCAACATTGAAACTATACGAGGATTAACTTAATGTCTCAATTCCAATACAGCTACTACTTTGAAATTTAGAACTAAGAGCAAACATAAACACAATAAACTATTCCAATTTACTATTCACAATTATAAATTTCGTTTAAAATGTCAACAAAGAAAAGTTCCTATTTTGATAAATCAATTTGTCGGGATCGAAATGGGAGCAAACGTCTGAAGTGTAGAATACATGAGTGTCTTTTAATCGCTAAAATGCTAATGGTAAAATTTCGTAGCGCAGCACGGGTATTCAGCTAGTGTGTATATAGAGGGAGGAGTAGGGAGCCCGAGGGACAGTTGCATAGTTGCCAGAAAATCCTGTCGGCGGCCCTGTTTGACAAACCTACGCAGAAAACACTAGTGCTAATCACTTCTTACATTTCTAGTAAACATTTTTTATCAGTACTAAGATCCTTTACACTGACAGTCACGACTGAAATTTCTCATTTTATTTTCTCGAACTGTTAAATTAGTTACCCACAGTTTTCCAGATATTTGCTAATATGGTCTGAGTCTGTGTGTCTGTGTATGACCCTGTAGTATGCACAAGGGCTCAAGTAAATGTTACTATTGGAAGTTTATTTGTATTGGCACACGAACCATTGCATGGGCTTTTCCATTTATTTTTTTGTGATCATATAACTCTACCTTAGTGACCAGAGTTCTTTCACATCCAACTCCTGTTAGCTTTTCAATGATAATATTATTCTGTGTTAAAAGTCAGTAATACTATTTTTGATTCTAAACTTCCGAACCAGACACAGGAATCCTTTGTCCAAGATATACTGATTCAAGTTGTCTTTGGACGAAAGACATATGTTTCGCAGCAATTGTTCTTTGGTGAAATTTCGTACCTTCTTTTTTTTTTTTGGATCAAAGTTTTAGCCTTGTGGCCCTCAAAGTGCATATTCTGCAACTTACTGTTTGGGGTTGAAATTTAATTATCTTTTTCTGTCTTTTTCTTCTCAGATTTTTTTTTTTTTTGTCTATCACTTTACATGAATTTTCTTCTGCTATAATACCAAAGTTTTCTAGCACAGCTGATTCTATAGCAGTTACAGCTCTGTTTGGAACTCCGAATATATCAGGTGTGATTGCCAATATTGGTAGACTGAACCGCATTTACGAAGTGGTCTCCTTTGGAAATGGTCTCCTGATATACAGTCAGCGTCAAAAGTGAAGGTACACCTTCAAATTTCAAAAACTTGGTTTTCAAATGTGTTCTTAGTAAGTAGGGAAAAGGATATTTTTTTTTTTGTAAAACAATTATATACCCCCAAAAGTTAATATTACTTAAAAAGTTTTGAATATGTATGAAAAATACATATTTTTTAAAAATATTTGTTTTATCAAAGAGAAAAAAATAATGAAGCAAAAGTCACAGTACAGCGAAACTGTTTTCAACTTTGGCCAACTTAAAATGTAACAATTAATAGTCATTTGGCTTATCACGAACCTTTATGACTGTTTTGAATCTTTTGGGCATGGAATGAACTATTTTTTTTGCTTCTGTTACACCAATGAATTTCCACAGCGTTTTCTATACATTTCGAAGAGATACCTTGCTTGCGACAGTTTTATTTCATAATTTTTGCTTTATTATTCATCAGACACGTTAACCTGAATCAAATCTTTGAACTAAGTTGGTGAATTCAGTTGTTAGGGGTGTGCTGATAGCGCCATAGCTTTTTTATTGCAGCTGTATGCTCGGGATGACTGTGCTGCTGAATGTTCCTGGAGTCTCGTTAATTTTTTTAATACTTTTATATTCTTATTGTTTCAGTATATCTAAGTAGACAAAACGATCCATTTTAGAGTGTGCAGCAGTAAATTCACTTACACTTCAAGCTGCTATGCACCCTCACACTATTCGGTATCCACCACTATACTCCACTACTACCACTATATTTCTTTGTTGAGTTCAGAATTTGTAGTCTTTTAAATTTTTTAGTGTATTTGATGTATAAATGCCTCAATCTTAGATTCATCAGTAAATAAAATTCGGTGGTCCTAGGCCGGGCTATGTGAGCCTTAAGAGGAAAAATACCATGTTTGGAAATACTTCTCAGGTCAGTAAGAAAAGTCTTGTTTTCTTGCAGGTATCCACCATGATTTCTTGCTACAGACTGAAAATTCATGCTTGCATTATGAAAATCTGCTCGTTTTATCAATATTTTGAGTAGCCGACCAAACGGTGTAGTGGTTAGCGAACTGGCTTCTAGACCGCGAGGTTGCGGGTTCGAGTCCCGTGTTAGGCATGGGTGTTTGTAAATGTATGTTGGCTTGTCTAATGACGAATGTTTCGGCGCATTATAGCCCTCGTGTTGCTGACGGCGCCAGATAATCTGAATACAACCAACCAACCAATATTTTGAGTAAATTCACAGTTCTTGTGGCAGTGGCAATGGAAGCTAATACTTAATCGAATTGAAATTTTTTGTACTTGCAAAATGTTACACCAACCTTCTTCGTACTATGGCTTTTTCATTTTCAAAAGTGTTTAAATCCTTAAAATCAACCGATTACCAATTTTGACTCTTTTTTCAAAATTTGACGGCCGTCGTGGCACCGGAAAGTATTTTTTAAAAAATTTGTTGTAAGATTTTCCTCTCTTACTATTGATGATAAAAGACTACTTTTCGGCCAATATTACTTTTTAGATCAGGAGATCTTACAAGGGGAGAAGGCATTGCATATGCTATGCATCTCAAATTCGAGACGTCTATTTACTTTGAAAACAGCTTGAAGTTTTGGTGATGTTTCACTTGCTAATTGAGTATGAGTATATATAGCCTTTGGTCAATGAGTTTGGGCCTATAAATTTGTAAATATAATTGTTTAGCCATGATCAAGGGTCAAATCTTGGGATTTTCTATGGTTGCCCTAAGGACAACTACTAACGTGATCTTGTTTGTCCTCCAGTTAAGGCCGACCAAACGGTATGTGGTTAGCGAACTGGCTTCTAGACCGCGAGGTTGCGGGTTCGAGTCCCGTGTAGGCATGGGTGTTTGTAAATGTATGTTGGTTTGTTAAATGACGAAATGTTTCGGCGCATTATTGCCCTCGTGTTGCTGACGGCGCCAGATAATCTGAATACAACCAACCAACCTCCAGTTAAGTTTGTTGCGCTTAAAGTTTTTAATGTTACGGAATATGAAAACTCGTGTGGACGGATACATTTTCTGTTTCACACGTCAGATAAGTTATTTTTGTCATAAAACAAGTGTTCGAAATCGAGTTGATTAGTTTTACCCTTATTAACAAAATAAAAGATTTATTTATGAATAGAAATTTTTGATTGCACAAAGGACAACTGAAATTTTTGTTTAAATTACCCTTTTAAAAGTCTGATTGCCTCGAACAACCAAACAACCGCAAATTTTGACCTCTGGCCACGATTCTTGATATCTTGAAAAAAAGTTAAGCAAATATGGAACTCGCTTCAAACTTTTAATTAATTTATTTATTCCAAAAATTGTTTCGAGAATTATATCCTTTCCCTTTCATAAATATTACCTGTTACGAATAAAAATCGTTTCTGTAATTTTAAGTACGTATAAAATTGATTTGACATTTTCAAATTGCTTGTAAGATTTTGCTCTTTAAATGATGCAGGTTCACAATTCAGGTTCTATACTAAATGTTCGTGAAGATTTGTGGCGCAGGTTAGCCTTTGTGTTGCACTTGCGCCTAATAAATCTGAAACACAATCAACCAACCATGAAGATTTGCTCCAGTAACTGTTGCCAACCTGATGTATGTGGGCTCTAGCCTCGCATGCCAAAGGTACCCGGTTCTTATCATGAGTTAGGCATGGATGTTCGTTCTGGTTAGGAATCCACGTTAAGCTGTAGGTCTCGGCCTGACTAGCCGTTACTGAGAACATAAGTAGATCTTTGAGCTTACAAACAGACAGACAGACAGACCAATCCAGTAACTGTTACTAGGTTTGCATTATCTACATTTTACAAGACTATTTGGTTGGTTGTATTCAGATTATCTGACTCCGTCAGCAACACGAGGGCTATAATGCGCCGAAACATTCGTCATTAGACAAGCCAACATACATTTACAAACACCCATGCCTAACACGGGACTCGAACCCGCAACTTCGCGGTCTAGAAGCCAGCACGCTAACCACTATACCGTTTGGTCGGCACAAGACTATTTGGAAAAAAAAAGATGTTTCGACAATTCTGTAGCTGTGATGTTTATTTTTGACAGAGCATTATACGATGGCTTGATTCCATTTAAAACCACTTATTTTGAAAAATATGAATTTTTTTATCGTCTGTATAGAAATTCTTTCGGAAGACATTTAAGGGGATTCAGTAGGCTTAAAATTTCGAAATTTTCGATTTCGAGATTTTTGTATATCTTAAAATTTCAAACTATTCTGCTTCTTTTAACCTATAGTTTTGGCCTGTACTATTACCTAGTTCCTGAGAAAAGTTAATTTTAAATTATGTAAACCCACGTTTACCATGCTACAATTTCTCATGAAAATGCATTTATCTCAAAATGTCAATTTTCAAACTTCTATGCATCTTTTTGAAAAAACGGCTACTAGCTTAGTTATGAAATTTTTACCCTATATTTGCTATGAATCAAATTTTTATCTGAAATGAACGTTATAAAAAAATTTGATTATTTTTTAAAAATTATTTTGTCTTAGAAAAATGCGATTCTTAGAGATTTTTGATGTTTTATCCTTTGAGATTGTTTTTAAGAATAAAAAGTAAATATATTCTATTAATATTAACCTCAGATTAAAAAAGAAGGTTGAAATAATATTCAGGAAAAATTTCTAAAGTATACGTTTGTTAGTTATTTAGAAAAGGTACGTAGAAAATGGGCCTTTTAACATCAGGGATATAGGGCCTACCGAACCCCCTTAAATACTCAATAATTTTTAGGGAAAAAAGTAAGAATCTAAACAAAAGCAAATTGCAAAACAAATTTTACTCTCACATTTTCCAAAATAAAGAGCGAAATTAAAAAAAAAAAAATCTTACAATGGTTATTTATTGTTGTCTATTCCCTTGCATCATCAAACTAGAAGACAAACGCGCGATCCGCAAGAATTCACCATTTCATTCTAAAGATTCCACTCCCGAGCAAAGCGAACAGGGATATTTTTAGTAGTTTGATACCATGGTGTATCGAAATATGAAAACCCACTGAAAAAAACAGGATGTTACTTGAAGTTACAACGTTATAGACTCACTTTCAAATTCAAGGTCGTCCGAAGAAAGGATAATTTTGTTCCCCAAGCTGTACGGGGAATAGGGTGGTTCAAAAATACATAGGGACATTTTTTTTACCAAGACTCCCCCGCATTGTTTTTAACATTTACCCATACAAATGTTCTAGCAAAATTTCAGAATCCTACTAAAATTAAAAGATGGCGCTCAATGAACAATAAAATTGCGTATTTTGTGCTTGTTTGGGCATTTGGATTTGCTAATAAGTATAATTGAAAGCAATTATCTTAAAGAAAGTTTTTAATAATACCATAATTAAAAAATGTTAAATAAGTTAGTAAAAGTTTATGAAATAATTAAACACTAGAGAGCTTCGCCACTGCTCACAAACGCTCATTATTCCCCGGTGCTACTCCATTAAACTTTTGAAATTCTGATAAAATTGCCCCTATAAATTAGGCAGTATAAAATTCTGAAAAGCATTCAAAATAAGTGATTAGTAACCCTAAATACGAAATTACTAATTAGTGTGGTGTTATGTAGATCAATAGTGTTTTTTATTTCATCATTTAACCAAGCATTACAGTACCACTTGGTTACATGTTTTGTATACCGAAAATGGTAGATCGAAAATTATGTGAATACCATAATATAATTTCAAATCATAAAATTCTCACTCAATAAAGAGTGGACTTGCGAGTGTAAATAGTGTCTAGGTTTCTGCTCTATTCAAATCTTCTAAATGTGCAGCTGTACTTAAAAACATTTTCAAATGACACTCAATCTCCTACCTAGAACAACATTTAAATGAAATCAATGGAATGAATAGTTAATAACATCTAAAAAATATGGGTTATGTAAGGAAATTGTAAAGAACATAAATCCTGTAGTTGTTGCCATACAGATTATCGAAACCTGCTGTCATAGTAGAGACATGTTCGATAACGTAATATTGAAAAATTACCACAACAAGAGTTCTTTTTGTAAGTAAAAGATAATTATCAAGAGTTCTTTTTGTCACAAATTCTCCAAGACTGGCATTATCTTTCAACATTTCTAATAACTCGCACTCTTTTATATTTCTGGAATCTTTGAGTTATTCATATCTGCAATACTTTTTAATTTTTCTTTTGCTGTAATTCTGAGTGAAAATATAGCCTAACCAACAAATTCATTTGAAAGATACCATGTAAGCTTTTAAGAAACTTTCCAGGTGTAATTCCAATTTTAGAATAAATTATTTTATACTTTTTAACGTTTTTTCACAAGTTCAGGTCACCACCAGAAGCTTCAGAAGCAAGTGGGGCTTCCATCCATGTCTTTACTATACAAAAAAAAAGTATTAAACTGTACAAATCGCTGGAGCTGTATTTCTTCTCTCTATTAGTTATATAGAAAACCTCTTTCTGATCTCTGAATAGAAGGATTTAAAAATGTATAGGAGCTAAGCCATCCACGGTGGGTGATAAATAGCACCTGCTGCTCTCCAAAGGATTTTCTCTAGTGGATTGCCCAAAACGATTAATGTAAGATAGATTACTTTTTTATAATAATCTCTAATCCTCATAGATTTATCCACCATTGAAATGCAGGCTACATTTGAAACTTTAAACTCTTTAGCGTCTTCTTTCAGTTCTAAATCCTGGAAATTTATTTGTGAAATTCTTTTTCAAACGGTTTTAAGTCTGTTAAAGAGGGAAACTGCTGGGGAACATGATGACCTATAGCATCACAACTTAAATAACGTTGTCAATAGTAGTTCTATGACATGATGCCGGTAAGACAGCCACAATAGTTTACGACCGATTTTTTCTCCAAATTAATGCAAGAATCTTATACACAACCAGTAATTTTAATTGTGGTATCAAAACTGTGTTCAAATTTAATTCTCAACTTGCCATTCCCTAGCATATATACAGTTTTATGTAAGTGGTGCCAGGGTCCAATAAAGTTAGGGGACCCGAGCCCCTCCAGGCTCCCTACATCAGCCGCCGCTGCTTCCCATTTTTCCCTAACAGTTGTATAATGAGGAACTTGCACAAGTGAGGAAAATGAATATTTTTTTGTATTTTTTAGTGTTATCCAACGAATATATTTGAGCAGTGCAATTATTTCTTACCTTTATGCTTTAAATTAATCGAAAATCGAGTTTGAAATCAAAGCAAAAGTCACGTGACCAAAAACGCATTTAAAAAAAAAAGAAAAAAAAAAAAAACTGACGTAGTTATGCATAGATTCCGTCGAAAATCCGAGAAGAAACCTGGTCTAAAACAGGTTTTAGACTGGTTCATCATCTGTGCGTTGACGTCACAAGCAAAAGTAGCTTTCCCCCTCCAAATTGCAAAGAGAAAAACTAAATATTTTTTTAAACTATCTATCCAAGCTCAAATTTTTGAAAGAATGGTATTGTTTTTCACGATTTTTTTCTTTACTTTTATTTAAAAATAAAACAAAAAAACGTGAAAGTTCCTCATTTGGTTGTTGTCTGTCGGTCAGATAGGAATGATTATAACGGTTTTACGCCCACTTCAGAGAGTATTTACGTTCACAGTTTTAAAAATGAAAATTTTAACATAAAATTTCATCTATGTGGCAAAAATGTAACATTGTCATTCTTAAAAAAAAAAAAAAAAAAAAAAAAAAAAAAAAAAAAACACCCTGAATTTATTTCAATAATTTTTGTTCGGAAACTCGATAGCATCATTCGAATTACCAATCATGAGTTTTGATTCTAGTTACTTATTCAAAATACTCAAATATATTTTTGAAAAGATTTAAAATTATCTTCTCCCTAGGGTTGAATATGCAATTAAAGTAAGAATAACCTACTCGTGGGTGAAGGCAGTAAAATGTTTGTGTGGAAATATAAAATCATATCTAAAAAATATTATAGTTACCATTAGCGTAAAAGCAATAAGTAAATGACAGTTCTTCTTCTCAGTACAGGTCAAAAACATCTATCACAAGAATAAAGAAATTTTGTTCCAAAACTTATGAAATTTTATTCCAAGTTGCTAAAACAAACCATGTACTTTTAATACTAAATCCCAATAATATGCCTCATATTACGAAATTTAATAATTTACTTCATACCAAAGAAGAGTGACCACATGTTTTAACGCTTGTTATTGCTCAATAGATTGTTAGGGATGGATCTATTAGAATAAAATGTAATATTCCATATCTTAAAAATATGTTAATAAGCTATTCTTACCGAGTGTCGGGCAACGCCGGGCCATACAGTTAGCTTAGTGTATGTCAATAATCATAAGATAAAATTTTAAAGTTCCCAAATAACCAAACTATAAAAGAAGAAGAATTTTACTGCCGGC
Source organism: Linyphia triangularis (assembly GCA_963978545.1). Lineage (NCBI taxonomy): Eukaryota > Metazoa > Arthropoda > Arachnida > Araneae > Linyphiidae > Linyphia > Linyphia triangularis. The sequence continues at coordinate 47,626,533 of OZ021729.1, read as the reverse complement.
CTATCGACGAAGTGCGTTTTACGTGTTGGTTTTACCCTTACTTCAAAATTCGATAATTATGTATAGTTTCGTAGTAACAGTTGTTGCCATCTGAGACATAAATATAGCAAAATAATTGGCATCGAGAGGAAGGAAAATGAAAAGTTAAATAATAATATGCAGAAATTTTTGTTCGATCAACAAGTTCGACATCACCTAGGGAACGCTTCCAAACAAAGTCACGTGAGTATCTTTCAGCGGAGAATTAGAAACCTTGATATTCATATGAGAGATGGGATTCCCACGAAATCGTTTGTAAATAAGTTTAGAGCTGTTTTTGTTTGTCGAGGACAGCATGTGTTTTCAATAACGTTATTTTCAGTGTGACATTTCAAAGGTTGGATTTTATTGAATAAGGTACGTTGAAAACATATTTATTAAGAATTGTGGTGCTTTATTTTTTCGAAGTAGAAACATAAGATTGTGTTTAAGCTCTCCAATTTATCTACAATGCTAATGTAACTATTATATATTTTATTGCATGAAAAAATCAAGTACATTTTATGGTAAATCTTTTTAAATGCTTTAGATTTAATTTTCTTGAAGTGATAAATCAAATTGTGACTTTTTGAAACTCGGGAATAAATGTGTAAAACACTTTTGAAATCTTGAGTGCAGTAACAATGTGGAAAGAATATTTTGCCGTATTACTCAACAATTTCTTTTAATATTTTTAAACATGATGTAAACACAAAATGACGTTCGAAAAAACTAAATGAGTTCAATTCAACAAAATTTTGTCATACAACTTTGCACCAAAGAATATGGTCGTACAACATGTTTGGAAACAAAGTAGAGCATATTTTGTGTCTAAAAAGTGATTAGAAAGAATTTGTAATGCATACACATATGGTATCAAAAGTTATTTAAGAATGTGTTATAAAACAATGCAAAAAAAGGTTAAAAGTTTTAATTAGTTTTCACATTAAGTAAAAACGCAAGTTAATATTTTAAAGTGTTTAGTATAACGTATTAAGAAGTAAATTTTAAGATGCTATCATAATCATGTTATTTCGTTGATGTACGGGGTATAGTGATTAACTTACATATTAGAAATAATATTACAATTGAAAATAAAAATAATAATTAATTAATTTAATTAATTAATTTAATTTAATGAACTGATTTAATTTAGATTTGGTGATTTCTACATTACAGTCTTGGTTGAAATTTTAAATAAACATTAAATATTCAACATTTTGAAACATTAAATATTCACATTTTTGAAACATTAAATATTTTATTTAGATAAAACATTAAATGTAAAGTAATTCCGCTGATCATATATCATTGTGTACACATAAATATAACGTTTGGAATTTTTTGTTTTGTTAAGCTTTTATGAATGTTTCTTTCAAATACTAATTACTATATAGAAATTGCAATGGCTAAAAGCAACAACTGCAGTTTTAAAAACGAAATTATTCATTTTTAGTCTAAGGTAAATTTACATTAAATTCTTTTTTTTTAGAATTGTATGCGTTCTCGTAGAGACCAAACATTTTGATTAAATTTTATATTTATATTAAATTATAAATCCCATGTTTAAGATAGGTTTTCTAAATCATAAAACACTCTGAGTAATTTTAATATTGAGCAGCATTAATCACCACCATCATCAGCTCTAACGGATTTCTGATGGAAATGGAATTCTACCTTTAACTGGGGAAACCTTTCAAGTATTTCCCATGGGATCATAAGAATTTCCCATAGTGTTAAATTTCTCCTCTAATGTTAAGCTGGAGAAGTTTTGTTTTAATGTAACCAACTTAACGCAATTAAAACTGTACTTAAAAGAAAATTCATTTCGTGTAAATTTTACTTAGTCTTATATTTTTATCACTCCAACGTGTGCTACAAAGAGGACTTTGTTCTTCTTTCTTTTAAAATTCTAAGCACAAAATCATACATTTGTTTTATTGAACAATCGCTAACAAAGTTCATGTTTCCCTCAAACTTTGTGTCATAGTAATCAAATGTTGTCCTAGGTCTTCAAATTCAGATTAGTTTTATAAAGGAGTATTTTTTCTTCAAACGCTATAAGACTTTTCAAATAATGGTATCAAGTTCAATTTATATTACACATTATCATTAAGTATATTTCTAATTAAGATTTATATAAAGACAAAGTAGTCAGAGTAAGACTATCAAAGTGTACTCTTTATTAGGCCTATATATTTTAAGCTACAAACTGTATAACAAAAAGTTAAGATTAAAAAATTTTGTATACCTCTTTAAATTTAAATTTTAAACTATATTTATTAAAGTAGGACAGGAATATTTATACTACACTACTGGGACTACTAGAGTAAATATTCCAAATCACCACAAATAAAACTTAGAGATTTATTTTTAAGAAACTTTGTTGATTTCAACAAATCTTAACTCTCTCGGAAATCGGTCAAATTGCTATCACTCGCCTTAGAAAAAGAGTTCCAAGTTGTTAATAGCATATTAAAATGCACAATTGTTTAATTAATAAGAATAATAAATCTCATTTTCTTCTATAAATATAACATTTTAAAAATTCACTGTTGAAAACAAAAATTACTTGTTACTTTAAGGCACACAAAATAGAATTCATTGAATAACAAAGAATTTCTTATAATAGATGTAAGGAAACCTTTTGCCGACTATTGACATGCCCTGAACTTTAAATAGTAACCTGTCAGCCAATCAAAACAATGTCAGTTTAAGGGGAGTTAGTACCCTCTGTACCGGTAATGTTAATTTGACATATTTCATGTACCTTTTTCTCAGAAAGTAATTGACATAGAAACCTAAATCTTTCAGTTCATTTAGCAGACACTTGTTATTCTACTGAAATTATCTTTGTTTATATTTTTTATTTTTTTTAATGAATTTTTGTGAAAGTCACTCAAATTTGTTAAAAATCACAAGTTTTTTTTTGGCCGAAATAAGCCAAAACAAAATATATTTTTAAAATAACAACAAAATCTCACTTCAGTATATAAAGATACATAGAAGGAATATGTGGTAAAAGTTTTAGAAAGGTAGCCTATGCAGTTTCTGAGAAAAAGGTACATGAATAATGAAAAATGTAGTTTCGAGGAAAACGCATTTCAAAGAAAACTTAACTTACACTAATAGTTAGCAATTTTATCTTCAAAAAATTATTAAAAATACTTCTAGTTGAGGTATTATTACAAATGCAGTATCCTTTTAAAGGATAGAATTTAAATTTTGACAACAATAATAAACTCAAAATCGATTATTTATAGATATTTGGGTGCCAACTCCCTTTAAAGAAATTTAACCTGCTTAAATAAAAAAAAAAAAAAAAAAAAAAAAAAAAAAAAAAATGCATTGAAATTTAATCAGTTTAAAAGAAATTTAACCTGCTTAACATTTTGATAATATACTCCTTACCACATAAAAAAAATAATAATGGCTTCCGGCTAGTATACTTTTGTAAGTTATATTTTTTTAAACCAGTGTTATGTGTTGTCTCTTTATGTGAGTATTTAAAGTAACAGATCAATTTTTAAAATCTTATTTTTAAATTGAGATAAGTTTTTATTAACGTATTTCATACACATGTAATTACATTGGAAACTGAAATAGTCTCACAACATGTTTTCAAAAATAATTTCCCTACAACAGTTCCAATAGCTGAATCTAAATATAAAAGAATAAATGCCTCGAAATAATAATATTTCTGACCTTCTGGCCAGTTGGTCATTAGGCGATCCTTTTTCGTGATTTTTCTTCATTTGATTATTACTTTTGTACTTATGAGGCTTAGGGAAAAGTGGATAAAGGCCTCCTTTATTAACGTCTCTCGAATAGTTACATCAAATCGAAAGATGATATCTCGTTTGTTATAGATTGTGCTAATGGATCATCGTGCATTGAAAAGCAATGAATAGATGAATTTGCAGGGTGAGCCTATCTCAGATTAAAAAAATATTGCGTGAAAATTATTATTATGAAAGATATATGGCTTTTGGAGGACTGTGCTTAACTTTTTTTTTATTAACATTAATTACCTAAAGTGGTCACACTATCTTTGAAATTAAAATTGTTTAGAGTTTTTGGAAAAAATAAATTTTATTCACTGATTTCTGTTGAGAATTTTGATATAAGAAGTTGGCTCGTATTGCAAATACTTCCAGAGTTATTTGGAGAAAAAAAAAATCAACCAAGAAAACATATCGGTATACGTGTGTGAATTGAAAGTACATTTTCAATTTTAATTTTCTCAAGACATGTTTTTTTTTCTTTCTTGCGCGCAATATTCTGAATGAACCATTTAATATTTTCTCTTGATATATTTAGATAGTATGTGGTATATATATTAGTTTTTGATTATAAAGTTTAATTTAAGAAATTATTTTCATTCATAGTTTTAATTTTTGCTCCTGACACTTGGAAATATTTTACAAATTTGGCATATAAATGTAAACATTCCAAAATATATACATTTTTTAAAGGTTTTATTTAAATTTTTGAGTTATAATACTTAGTTTTTTACCTTTTAAAGTAAAATTTATTAAAGAGGTCATATTGTGTAAAGCTTGCGCTCAAGGATATTATGTTCAAATACAGTCAAACCCCGTTAACGCGAAGTGATGGGGCCGTTGAAATCGTGCGCATTAACCAAATTTCTTGTTAAACGAATAAATTAACATTAAGTTTTAAGTACGGAAAACTGCTTTTACTTCGCACTAAACGGGATTTCAAGTTAAGCGATTTCGCTTTGACAGGGTTTAACTATAATTAGTCTTAATTGCTAATTTTAACAATGCCTTGGTTAGTAATACAAATAACATCATATAGTAATGATAATATTTGTGTAGATAAAAAAAAAGAGTTTAATTTATATTTTGCTAAAACAAGAATATAATGTATTAATTAGTCATCAAGGTACAAATTAACGAAATCGATAGAGGAAACTTATAGTTTCGTGACTTTAAATATATTATGACCTCTTAATCAAATTTCACTTACAACTCTCTTTGTTGATCAATGCAAATAATTCGACAATACAGTTTTCTTTAGCTATTCTTCAACTTTTATTGCGTAACACTTGATACAGTATTCGGTACTTTATCCTTATCTTTATAGACTCTTCCGCCGACTAAACAGTTAGATTTTAGCCGAAGTCTATAGGCGGAGATGAATGTAGAAAGTCACTATGAAGAGCAAAAGAAAAAAAAAAATATATATATATATATATATATATATATATATATATATATATATATATATATATATATATATATATATATATATATATATAATGCGCTTACGAAGCTTACTGAGAAAATTCTATGGAAGTCCAGAACAAGATTTTCAAAGAATGCAAAACGATAAGATGCTACTAGGTAACTGGTAAATAAAATTCAGCAGTATTGAATGGGCTGTGGGCACAATAAAATAATACTTACAATACAAAAAATTTCTAATACATAAATCTAAATAAATAATCAGCTGTTGAATTGAATATGGCAGAATTGAAAATAATGAAATACATTACTATGGACTTTAAAGTTTAAAACACTACTACACTACTTGGTGTTTCAAACACTCTGCCTTTGGTATTAAACTTTGAAAGTCAGGTTAACAGATGCTATGTCAAGTGTTATGCAGAAAACGTTGATGAACACGTTGAGATCTGATTACCGAATTTACATATTTTGATCTACATAGAAGATGCAAATTGAATTGAACATCTAAAGTAACCGAGGTTCATAAAAAAAATTTGAACTACCCCTACCCCCCCCCCCCCCAAAAAAAAACCCCCCCATAAATGAATCAAAACATTAATTTTCGTGTTATGAATTATTTTAATCTGGGAAATAGTTTCTTCTCACTCTGTATATAAGAATTTATAATTGTTTTTCAGATGAACCTTTCTTTATTCCTTGGGTGGTTGGATAATGCTAAACTACGAATTTCCATGTTCATATGTGAACGATTCTATTGGAAAAATATATTTTGATTCAGATATAAATAATGCGTCCTAATAATACCATAAATAACTACTTTTTTATTTTTACTTTTTATTCTAACATACACTGAGAAACGTATGCAAAGCTTGCAAAGGGGCTTTCGTGAGATCTATAACTATATCAAAGGCCAAATTCAGATAGACATGTTTGAACGAAAATATAAATTGTTTTTCTTGATTGAAAAGAAATTTATAGTAAAAAGTTAATAATTTACAATAATAAAATGAAAATAAGTATTAATAACGATTGATGTTTCTTGTTATAAGTTATTCTCTGAACATTTATTTCAGAGCAATCGAATTTACCATAACATAGATTCATTGAATTTATCCTTAACAGTTTAAAAGATGGTTGATTTTTGTTAGTTGACTCTGTAGCAACATTTAGCATTTTAAAATTTAAAATGATGATAAAGTTAACTGAAATTATTTTTGTAATCCTGTAACTGTAGATATCTATTTCTAAAAACTGAAAATATACATTTATTTGCTTTGGAAATCTTAATGGAGGATAATTCTTTATAATCCTGTCAAATATGGTATTTGAAGAAAATAGATAAAATGCTTATTTTAATAAAAGTACTACATTAAAAAAAAGTACACCCCTTCTTTAACATTTAATGTAATACTAAGAATTTTCAGATAAACAGCAAAAAGTTAGGGTAGAGAAGCTTCATAATATTTAATAAAACAATGATACATTGTTTGCAACCAATTAAAAAGCTATGCTGCCTTGATAACGAGTATATTACTTATGCTATGTAGTTTTATTTCATAACTAATATGCTTTAAATTATAAAATTATACATAATTTTAGGTTCAGAGTAATTTTTCTTTTAGAATCAACATAGTCATGATTTCAAAATTGCACAATTATGTAAATGTATTTTGATACATTTATTAGTTTTTCTTTTATAGATATAATTGACAATTCTACCAGTTTTTAATACTATTTTAATGCATAAATATACATCAATATATTAAATTCTATTATTAACATGATTTTAAATTTCAGAGGACTCGATACCTTTTAATTTTTTTTATTTTAAACTTTCTATTATTCTAAAATAAAGTGCTCATTGTACTTTTAAACAATGACTTACATATTTTTTGAAAAAATTAAGGGAGTCTTAAATTCTATCTCCCTTTCAGTTTTGTAATCCCTTCTCTGAATTTTATTTTTAAAATGTTACCATTAATGTAGTCGATAATGTTAGGGATCGAATATAGTACCTAACTATAATATATAAATATTTAATGTGTAACTATCACTAATTGTGATCTATAACTTTTGCAGACCGTCTCTTTGTAAAACGTTCAAGAATCTTGATATAAGTAAAAGGAAAGGGGGGGGGGGAAGGACCGGAGCCTAAATGTCTTTTAGGTAAACTATTCCCGAATTTAAATAAACATTTTCTGTTACTGTTATAATTTTCATCAGTTGTTAAAAATTAATTTATTCAAACTTCTTTAAAGCGAGCTTTATTTTTTAAAATATTAATATAAATTTAAACCCTTGTGTCTATTTCTATCTATTTTAACGCATGCATATTGCATATATATAAAAATAAGATAGAAACATTTGATAGTTTCTGAAAAGAAAAAAGAATTCGAAACTTTGAAAAAAGTAAGTTATGATATATATATATATATATATATATATATATATATATATATATATATATATATATATATATATATATATATATATATATATATATATATATATTTAAAAGGTGAAATATAGGAGTGTACTGAAGTAGTGTTTTTCGCAAAATAAATGAAAAATACTTTCGTAACCCGAAATTTGTTAAGTAGGATATTTTTGTAAAATAAAAATAATCATATTCCAAGAACCGCTAAAAACCTACAAATGTCAAAATTATTTTTGGGTTGGGTACTGGTCTTCCTTAAAAATAACGAATCTAAATATATATATTTTTTTTGATTTCCATTCATTCAACATTCCGTCCCATTTAATAAGCATCGCCTTAGGATGGGTCCCATTTGGTACTCGACAATAAATTATTTATACAGCTATAGAAGGGAAAAAAAAAAAAAAAAAAAAAAAAAAACGGAATTCTAAAGTTGTCAACATAAATCACATTTACATTTTTAATTCTGGTTTCAATAATGTTTGACGTAAGATAAATAAATTTCCTATTCATCCATTGTTTTGATTGTTTGCTTTTTTAATGAAAGGACGTTGTGCAAGAAGTTCGCCAATCCAATTTCAAGCTTGGCGACAATTCACCTGTGTGAAAACATCGCGTGACATTTTTTAGACTCGGTGACAAACATGCGAATTGTTATTTTCATGGGGACATCGTTTAGACTTGAACTCATTCTTCTCTCAGAAAGAAATTAATATTTATATGAACACTGTTTTTCCATAAATAAAAATGCGATGTATTTAAAATTCTCTTCTGGATATTGAATTCTTTTAATAATCTGTACAATTACGCTATGCATTTTTAAATTGATTACAATACAGATGTTCTCGCTTGATATTTTCTTGATATTACAACTATTTGAAAAATTAAAATTATTATTATGGTGTTTCAGTTGTTTCTAATAAATATGCTCTTTTTTGCTGTTCTTCTTGATATTGCAACTCTTTTAAAAATTAATACCTAGGTTATGAATTTTTAAATTGATTAAAATAAAGATACTTATAATGACTTTTTATGTATTTTTTAAAATGTTGAAACAATTTGTTTTACATATGAAGTGCTTATAGAATATTTACAATCATGATATTGTATTGTAGCATATTATAAACTTTTTAGTATTGAATACACTTTGAATTCATAACTGTTTAAACATTTAACTCGACGTTATTTATTGAAATACCTATATTTTATCACATCAGTGTGACTTAAGGTCTGTAGATGTAATAATAACAATGATGATGAAATCAAATAACTTAAAGTCAGTATGATAACATTTATTCGATGATACTGATAATAATATAATTAACACAAAGTTTATTCATTTTATTATAGGCGGAGTGGAATGAACATATTACTGGTTTAGTGATTTTTATTTTAGTAAAAATTTTAGTTTAAAATGCTAGTTAGAAATCTCTCTTATAAATATTTTAAAGATTAAATATAACATAATATTTATCCTCATTTACATGAATTTGATTTAAGTGATTTAAGTATTTTGTTTTCGTTTAAAAAAATAATAAACTTTAAAATAGATTATATAATTTACCAAGAAATATATAATTAATTTCTAAGTAAAATTATAATGATTGTATAAGGAGCACTATTGAGGCGTTGAGTGCCTTAACGGATTATCCCACAATTTTTAATTTTTCTAGGTGAAGACTGTTACGACACCGTTTTGTTAAAACCATTCACGTCAGAATGGACTAAACGTGATTTACCTGGATAAAATTCGGTTGTTGAAATCAAAATATTTTTTTTTCACTTAGAGAACACAAAATAGAATTTCTTGCATAGAAAAAGTTAAATCTATTGCCATTTGTTGACATGTGACAAAACCATTTCCAGGTGACATTTTCTAATCAATTAACAGTGCTAGTGAAAAACAAATTAAAACTGTAAAGAAATCTCTCTGTTTTGAAAATTACCTTTTCTCTATCTGCATATACCTTTTTAGGAAACTACGTCGAATTCCTTCAATATACATAATATCGTAACAATAACATGCGATCTGAAGGAAACGGTGGCAGTGTCCTTTACTTATGGGGTACAAAACTGAAAGTATACATTTGAGTAAATTTGAAGTCCGAGCAATGTAATTCCCAATTTCGACAATTCTGACTTAAATTAAGAAATACAATCTAGAAGGGCTAAACTGTTGAAAGGGAAAGTGAACAACATCACAACCTCACCAGATCACCACCTGTATAATACAAAACAGGTGGTTTCTTAATAGTAAAACCTTTTGTTTCTCGAAATGAAGATTGACCAACTTACACCACTCTGGCCTTAACCCAATCAATCTCAATCACTTTCAAATGCTAAAAATTAACTAAACGCCGTTTTTAACATGAAACATATAATGTTCCTAGGATCGGATTATTTTGCCATCCGTTTCTTACTTGGACGGTAATGACCTCATAAGAGCCAACTAGTACAAAATGCTGAAACAAAGACCGCATCAAACTTTCCGGCATAAAGGTCAATGATACTCTTCTCATTGAAATTACCTTTTAGCAACCAACTTAAAACGATCAATAGCCGTCACAACACGCAGAGACGGAATTCCTAGCCCTTATAACTATTAGCTCCTTATTTTTAGAAATTGTAAATCTGCGTCAGCACAGGAACGGTGTCATAATATTGTCACACTTTGTTGTGCTAATGCAATGCCTCTCATGTCCGACCCCGTTTAACGAAGTGGCACGAAGGTAAATGTGACCTTTTCCCTAAGAAAGTATAAGCATGGGTGTGGTCCGAAGCCACGCTATAATGTAAAGCCCCCCTCCCCCGCATCCTGTGTCATTCCTTGAAAATGGGAACTGGAGTGCCCTAATTTTCAGCCTCTTTGGAGACTTATATTTATGGGACTATTATACGCGATAATTAATAATTGCGCCCTTCTCGTGGTTTAAATCAATGTCATCAGAGAGAACGGACATGAAGATTGAAAAGGCTTTGAAGCAGTTGGCAGTTAGAGGTATTTTAGTAAGTAGAACATTTTTATCCATGTGTGATATTACTTGTAATATTGGGTATAGTTGTAATTCTTGATGAATTTATTAAAAAATTATTTTTCACCTAATCTCGCTGCATCATTCATGGCTATGGGCGCCGACAGGATTATTTGCAAGGAAGTGCAAGACTGCTACTTTTTTGTTCAAATCGTTAATTTTTCAGACATGTTGATGATTGCATTTCCTGATGGAATATTAATTAATAATTATACTTTAATTCTATCTTAGAAAATTTAAAAAAAAAAAAAAATAAATAAAAAAATAAAAAAAAAAATAATAATAATAATAATAATGACTAAAAAAATTCGCAGAATATATTTTTGAAATCCTTTAATCTGTAAGTTTAATTCGGTACCAAGCCCAACCATGTTAAAGAAAAAAACAAGCAGGAAAAAAAAGTAAAAAAAAAAAAATTTGAAAATTACTGTATTTTTTTCACGATTTTCTTATTTTTTAAAAATATTTTTTACCACCCTACTTATTCTTGCGATATTCAAAGACATACTAACAGAGTAACCAAAGGTGCAAAAATACCAAAGAGTAAAATTTTATTTCTTCCAATTTCTAGAAATAATAATAAAATAATTCAAATATGAAACACAAAGGTAGTATAAGAAATGATCAATTGAATTAAAAAAATAGGTTTCAAGATCTCTTATCAGATGTCTAATAATTAAAAATCCAAGCATTTTCCAGAAATTAATAGAATTACACTGGAAAGGATTTGCCAATGAAAGGAATAATGATTTCTTCTTTTGTCCAGGCCACAATAGTCATAGACATCACGCTTGAAACAGTTAAAAAAAATCCACAAAAGACTTAAAAATATATTAAAATAATTGCACAAAAAGAAATTTCAAAATGGAAAATGTGCTTTTCTTCCATGAATTTACATCTTTTTTCAAATATTCAAAACCCAAAGGGGTGCCATTGATACCTCCCACGCCAATGTTCTTGAGTGAGGCTCTGTTCTTGAGTGTTGCAGTATCTAGAATTGTGAATTTAAAATGGTTGCGATAAGATCTTGATTGAAATTATCTGGTGTCATAAATTAGAAAACACTAATCCATGCACGGCTGACGAAATTTTGATATTTTCCTTTTGATTTTTTTTGCTTGAATATAAAAATAAAGGTTATGAAATCCTTGGTGTTTTCTACTTCAAAGATAAAAAAAGAAGCTATTATGTCTGATTTGCATAATTTCTGATTTTGAAACTATGTCGATTGAAAAGTAAATTTCTTTTCATTCGGCTTCTGAAGTTAAACACTCTTTTGGTAGCTTCATATAGGTAATTGTTGGCATCTAAACTTAAAAACGCATTTGAAATCTTCGCGTGCATAAATGTCAGTTCTTTTTATTGTAAGTTTCCTAAATTGTAAACTCGTTTGAAAGTTTCGTATATTTAACTATTTAATAAAAATCCCAAGTTTATGAAAAATGATATAAAAAAATAAATATAAAGTCATTCAATTTAATGATATTTAAAATTCAATTTTTTTTTTATTCAACTTATACTTCAAAACACTTTTTAATCATTTTCTTTAATTAGGCAACAAATTGTAAATTTTATTACTTTAATTATATAGCACTTTAATTATGTAATATACATTTCGTTAAGATTTAAGATTGAACATCCTGGAGATCGATATATAGTTTCTATTTACACGAAATGTCCAATTCATAAATGTTCAACCAATTTGCTTTCCTATATTACATTCTTTTCATTTTGTATGATTTATGATGCATTGTCATATTTACCGTGTGACCTTGGATACAACTTAGCCTTTTACCTAATCATTTCAATTCGTATTAGTTGTTTCATTTAAATAAATGACCCCTGTTAAATGCATATTCCTTGTTGGCCTTAGACATGCATAGCTGCATTCACTAATGTGTATTGATAGTTGGACTTGGCTGGTTTCTGATGTTCGCGCTTTTTCGACTGACTCACTAAGGGACACGGTATTTTTAGAATGGCATTGACGATCTGGATATCTGATAACGATTTTTAATTTGTGTGTATCATGATGAATATGTTTTATTGTATAATAGGAATAATTAGTATGGATGGACACTTTTCTAACAATTGGAAATAGAATAATACAACTGATAAAAACAAAGTTTTTAATATTAATTTTTTATTTATATTTTTTTATATTCGTTAACACTGCACAGATTCTGTAAACAGCATGTGCTTGGTGTTTACATCTAATTTTAAATATCAAAAACATTTCTATCAACAAAATCAGCGGCAAACTACGTTTCAAAACTTATTTATTAAAAATGAACGTCACAATCATATCCACATCCAAATATCTTTAATTTATTCTACTTAAAACAATTTTATTACTTATTTATTAAAAAAATTTTGGCAACAGGAAAGAGTTTCAACAATGGTCGGTTCAATGCTATATTAACGCGATTAAATGACTGCAAGTGGGCTTATTAGTATTTCGTAAAAGCGACCTTTTAGTGACAGTTACATACCTAACATATGATAGAATGCATTGTCATCGACATCGAACCTATCTGCCAAGTTTCAGATCGATTGGCTGACGGCAAGGGAGTTAATTAGGCCTCCGCAGATTCCTCTTCCATCGAAAAACACACAACATCGAAGTTAATATAGAGGATTTAAAAATCGGTCTTATTTTTTGAAGATCTATGGTAAATAAAATTGCATTTTCCCCCATTTCATAAAATGCACTTAAAACCGTTTTGTTGATGCAGTTTCGATTTGTTGATGATGATCGCAAAAAACATTTTGATTGAATATTTACGTTTACGTTAGAAAAGAAAATTTTAAACCGAATTCAAAAGAAATATATGTTTCGCTTTTTTATACAAATGTGTTTTTGTACTTTTCCTACAAATGTATATTTACAAAATTAGTTTTGATCATGTCCTAGGAAATATTATCAAAATGATCTTGACATAGTAATTTCCTAGTAGTTTAAGGAACATGACACTGTTGTGAGCATTATTTAAATATTCATTTTGTATGCGTTTATAATAAAACTTGTATTTGAGATTTATCGAAGAATAATTAAAAGAAAACAATTTCATTTATAGTAATAACAATAATTGTTTAAATGTGTTTAGAATACGATAGTTATAAAGTTTTTTATACTTTCTTTGCGTCCTAAGGCATAAATTAGTTTTATGTGTTATCTATGAATCTTAATTGCAATGCATTCTAATAAAATTGTACACAAACAACTAAATGATAACATTACCTTAACAATTTATCTTTTGAATATAAATAAAAATATTAGTACAAGTAACTATTATTTCAAGTTGGATACCATTAAAATTTTAATGAGAACATTTTAAATACTTTGTGCAAACTTTCAAAATAAAGTGAAATATTCACTTAATTTTACAGATTATATTACGCATCCAACTACGATGTAAAAAAATCTTTTAAGTCTTTGCATTTTTAAGTAAGCATTTAAATTATCTTCATACTTTATTGTGGTTGTATCTTTTTCTGATTTTAGTGATCAGATAGTTTCTAAGGGTGCATATTAATCTCCAAGATCTTCGAAATGTTGATATAAGTTTCAGTTATGGATTAAATACTAATGCGACTGAAACGTTCTGGATTCAATTAATTGTTGAACTACCTTTTCATTTAATTTTGAAGTGTATTGGTGGATTTATACTTGAGAGCGATTCATTTACAGAAAGTTTAAGTGTTAGTTTTAATAAGTGAAAACTAAAAGTTGAGAACTGTATTATATTTTTTTTGTTAGACATGGGTACAGTTAACTGGATACAAAGTTAAAATTTTATAATTAAATAATCAGTCACTTATATTTTTTCCAAGATATTGTTAAAACATAGGTTATAGGTTTGTGACAGAGACTAACTGAAACTTTCTTAGTTTACCACATGGATAACTTTCAGATAATTTGAAGCATAATCATTTTAGGGGGGAATCAGGAATGTAGGAAATTTTTTTGTGCAATAAAATGAAAAACTTATTTTTTTCAGTTTGTTACTTTTTAACTTGGCATAACTATGGTAAGCAACATTTACTACTTCTAATAATGAAGGTTATAACTTGGCTGTATTAATGAATACATTATAAAAACTGAAATTATATGGGTAGTTTAAATGCTATAGTAGTTTGGGCAGGTAGTTTAAATGCTATAGTAGTTTGGGCAGGTAGTTTAAATGCTATAGTAGTTTGGGCAGGTAGTTAAAATGCTATAGTAGTTTGGGAAAATTTGTTTCAAGATAGCGAAAAGTTTTTTTCATAGTAGCTATGTTTGCCCCTTTTGTAAAACATAATATAAATTTACAGAAAAGACCAATATACACACTCTAAGTCATCAATAAGCGCGCAACATGTTTCATGAAGTAAGGTTTAGATAGAAATGAAAAACGTAACAAACGAACAATGTAACTTTACTAATGAAATAAAAATAATTACAAAGATTTAAGTTTAAATTCAGCAATTTAAAAAAAATTGTCAATACACACGTAAAATAAACTGTTAATTATACTGGTTACACATTAAGTGTGTGTCAAGAGTTGGCTGCTTACATTGTATCCATTACTTGTCTGGCATGCATTTCGTTTAAGGCAAGGCTGTGAATAAGTAGGGAATTCTCATCTACTTGTTCGGTCTTATCAGAAATTTTTTTTTAGTTGGCTTCTTGCTTTTGTTGGGTTCAATTGTTTCATCAAATATTTTTGGAGTGTTTTTCATTTCTTTTTTCTTAAAGAGGGTTCTCGGATTAATCCATTATTTTTTTTTCACTTGCGACACTAATGTTTTCATTGTATCTTCAGGAAACTGTCCCTATCTGTCTTTCTTTCATATTTCCGCACCTGAAAGCAGAACAGTAAGCGGTTTAATATTCTGCATTCAATGAGTCGGTAGAATATATAATGTAAGTGAAATGGGGGGGGGGGGGGTATTATATAAAAGAAAATCAAAACTGCAAAACAGTGATATCAAGTGGTCTCTAAATACATTGTTAAGTTCAGTGAAACAAGTATTCAATTTCTCTTAAATAAGGGAGCTAATATGATTCTCTTAATGGGAGGGAGGATTGTTTTTTGCAGTGGAACCTCAATTAAGATTGTCACGCCACTGAACGTGCTTTTTACCCCAACCTGCCTCTGTCTACTTTATGTTATTTAATTTATTATACGTGATATCATTATATGGCCATAGAAAATAATAGGGCTCTTCATTTTTTTTTTATATAGGTGCAATAAATTAAAATAAAAAAAATAAAAAATAATAAAAAATAAGAAAACGAAATACCTGAGTCACTAAGGGGGTTTTAGTATTATTCTTAATGAAACTAAAACTAGCTGCTAATTTTCCCAATCAAAACGGAAAACATTTGTTTTATTACAGCTTTTTCTTCATAGTCATTTGTTGTACTGCATGCCACCTAGTTTCTGAATGATCATAATAAATTCTTCATAAATGTTATCTTAGAATAATCACCACGCCTGGCATTAATTTACCAAAAGCCACTGAAAAACTATTAATATTCTGTCAATACTGCTTTGCCGAATGGTATATTGTCGGCTTATAAATGAAACACACTAGTCAGTTTTTAGAGTTTTGAAGTTATTTTTTTATCCAGATTCAATTCCCCCGCTCAAGACTTATAAGTTCACTGAAACTAAAAATTTATTTAATACATTTTTAAATATTGGAAGAAAAAAAAAAAAAAATTGCAAATCATGAAATTGGATTTTTCCCTTTTCGTTTCTCAAAAGTTTTGTTTTTTAACTTAGTCTTCTTCACTTGTAAGCCAACGGCATATGCTCGTGGTCTAGAGGAGTTCAGAACTCATCGCTAAACACATATGGAAACTTAAAAATTTTCACACCTGTAAATATTAGCCAAAGTTGAAGGGAAACAATGATAAAATCAACAATATCGGTGTAGTGATAGTGGAGAACATAATGCGCAAAAGAAAATATTTTTCATTTTAAATATTCTTATTCTATCTCAACGTTGATGAATCTACAAGCCAAACAACTGCGGCAAATATCTCAAAACATGTCATATATTTTATTCATATTTGCTTCTACTTGCAAAAAATGTTTTGTACTTTTTTTTCCTCTTTTTGCAAAAAAAAAAAAAAAAAAAAAACACCACCTTCTAGTAAATGAAAGTAGTGTACTTTTAAAGAAACTTCATTCATTAAAAAGTTTTTAGAGTACTATTGGTTAAGATAGTGTGCTCTACATAGAATGTAAGGACTTAAGTGTTTGATTTCCCCCGCTTTAACCTTTTCAGAATATTAAAAGTAATTAGGAAATTTCCGTGTTTTAAGTTTGTTAAGAAAGGAAGCGTAAAAATCACAATCACTAAGATTGTTAAAAAAAAGTCTCATCTAAGTTGTCAGTCCAAAGGAGTAGACATATGCAAGAGTCCCACCTCAAATTACATATGTCTTATTTAACACTATGTTTTTTATTTTTCTTCACTGCGCGGGCGTGCTATTTCAAGTGCGATGTTTAAACCAAAATATTTTCGTCCCTTGTTACATTTTAACAGATATAAAACTTCCAACATAAATTACTCTGTACGCCACTCTGAGAAGAGAATCCAGTAATTTATCGTTAACGCTCAGTGGACATGCAGATTCAAACGGTTAATAGCACGAAAAATCGGAAGTAAATGACAAAGTGTCAGAAGTAGCTTGGGAAGCCCATTTTTGATTCCAGTAATTTTTTGAGGTGATAGCATGGGGACATTTATTACTACCTTACTGTCTTTTTGTTTGTGTATACAGCCAAGGCCCGTTAACGTGAAATCGCTTTACACGAGATCCCGTTTAAAGCGAAGTAAAAGCAGTTCTCCGTACGATGAAGCTTAAACTTAACGTTAATTTATTCGTTTAAGATGAAATATCACGAAATGAATCCCGCTTAAGACGAAAAATATGTGTTCTTTAAATCGTTTTTTTTTCTATGAAACCATGCAACGTTTTCTATTGCAGCAGAGATAATGTCTCTCGTGCTTTAAATAATTTTGAAGAAGTAGATACATTAAAAAAATTCTTTATCAAAAACAATAAGTCAAACAAAAATAATATAACCCATAAAAATAAAGTTTTTAATATAAATCCTTTATATGCATCGCCAATTTTTATATTCATAGCGCTGTTTCTGTTGCCAGAGTGTGCTTGGTGTTTGGATCTAATTTTAAATATTAAAAACATCTCTATCGACAAAATATGCAGCAAACTAGTTTTAAAATTTTTCATTAAAAATGAATGTGAATTGATGCAATTACATCCAAATATACATATTTTTAATTCTGATTGAAACAGTTTTATTATTTATTTATTAAAATAATTTTGGCTATAGGAAAGAGTTTCTTTAATGATCTGTTAAATGTTATTTCCACGCGATTGGATGATGGCAAGTTGATTTATTGGTATTCCGTAAAATCGACCTTTTAGTGTCAGCGATAGTCCCAAAATTTGATAAAATGCATTGTCAACGACATAGAATATATCTACCAAGTTTCAGTTCGATTGGATGAAAGCAAATAGGATAATTTAGCTTCCGCAGATTTGTCGGGCGACAGACAGACAAAATCGAAGTTAATATAAAGGATCCAAATAGGTTACTAATAAATACATTTACTTTTTTTGTTTTGTTCGTAATGAATGAATATCTTGTTAAACTATTGTACTAAATATAAGCCTTGCAATGTAAATGTTCTAAAAACAAACAAACAAACAAACAAACAAACAAACAAACAAACAAACAAACAAACAAACAAACAAACAAACAAACAAACAAACAAACAAACAAACAAACAAATAAATAAATAAAAAAAATAACAGGAAGTACACATATAGCTAAAATCAGGATCGTAGAGCTAAATTTTTTTCCCCTGTACGGAAGCTTCCCGATCGTGTGGTAACCCCAACTGAAACCTGGGATTTTTTAAGCATAAAATGCAAATTCATAATATTTTATCTAACATATGATATAAAAAAGCTAAATACTCTTAATTTGTGTATTTATTTTCTCATTTATATCACAACACACGTATAAAGATTATGTATTATTATTAATTAATCATTAATAAAAAATTCAAAAAGTATACCGATACGCCGTACCAGCGCATACTGGCCCCACTACATCCCTGTTAGTATTTTTAAACCCGCTTTAATTAAATTAAAAAGATTTTTGACTGTAAACACGAAATTCGGTTAAAGCGAAAAATTTCGGAGGCCTCTTCTATTTCGCGTTAACGGAGTTTGATTGTAGTTTAAACTTGGTATGGGTAATATATATTTAATGTGCTGTATTTTATCAATTTAAAAGCTTTTGAATTCGACTAAATAGAGAGAACAATTTTTAGTTTAAATGGTTAGAGGGTAATTTATTATTAGAATTTTCGATGTATTAAATTTTACAGAACATTTCTGTGGAAAACTACTTGAAGATGGAATTATTTATGCATCAGCAAGTTTTCAAAAGTAATCAATGTAATGTTAAGGCTTATTCGCCATTCGGTGTACGTACGTTGAGTTTTGATATTTTGCTTTTGATTTTTATCTTCATTTCGCTTAGATCGCGTGCTTATCAACAGTTTTCTAAAAAAGGGCGGAACACAATTTTTGAAGGTGTCGTAAATTTTTAACGCGAGAACATTTTTTAATCCAATTTCCAAATGTTCGTTTTAGCTAACAAAGTGTTACACAAGTTGTTGTAAATAAAATAGTCGTTTCCCTTTAAAGAACACAAGTTGAATTGCTCGACGTTGGCTGGACTTGAAGAGATGTTGCCTATCTTTGTTGGATATTCGCCGGTAAAAATTGGTTCCATAGATATCAATTTATAATTGCATTCTTTTCACCTCATATCCTCGATTTCACCAAACTTAAGCATAAAAACCTTAAAATAGAATTGTGTTCCCGATAATCTGGATTAGTCAAGTTGCTTAAATGATAAACGCAGTTCAAACTGCAGCAGTAAATCTAAAGTTATAATCATGCACCCCTTTTGAGATAGGAAAGAGGGATGTATGGATAGTTTTTCGAAATCTTTATGACTCGTGATTTTTATCGTGTGTCGCAGGTAAATATGCAAAATTTCATTAAGATAGAAATAAAACTGCAGATTTCTAAGTTTCATATCTCTTAAAGGGGTGATTGGTGGGGATGGGAGGGTAATATTTCATAATCTCATGTTAGTTAGTAACCGTCTGCTTGTTTTGACGATTGAGTGCTCAAAATTTTTTCAAGATTGGAAAAAAACTGACACTCATCTAAAAATAGTCTTCATTATATACATAGGAAAAAAAAAAAAAAAACTTTTAAAAAAGGGAAAAGTCAATTTTTTTTCGAAAATTAGATGTTTGCTGTTAAAATATATTTATATCAGCTTCATCTATTTATTGTTAAATTTTTTTAATTATTCTGATTTTCTTAATTATACCGCTATTTATTTAGCTTCTATACATGACAGCTCGTCTTCTCCTGTATTGATTTCTAGACAGTTAAAATCAGTTTTTCTCAAAAATTTAAATAACTGAATCAGATTCATTCTAGATTTACTTTCTTCTTATGTATAAAAAGACGATCAAAATTTCCTGTATTTTACTTAATTTGTTAATTTTTAGCATAAACTGTAATCCTGAAGGAAAGTGTGGCTAGTTACGTACACATGAATCGACTGTCATGAAGTCCAAGTCCGAGGAACGTAGGACGTTGTCAAAATAAAGTTGGCCCAATGTATGAAATGGAGCAACCCACGTACCGTACGTTTTTGAGCAATCTTAGAAAATCTGAAAAGGAAACTCTGGATTCCAATGCGTTTCACAAATTCCAAGTCTTTTGACATTGACTGTTTGTCTTGTGATTCGTAAACTATAGATTTTTTACGGATTGAGCTCTGCAAACAATATAGATTTTTTTCTACAGTTTCTGTTGCACAGATTTTCCAAGCTTGCACAAAAACATTGTTTTCTCATAGCTCTATTTTAGACATTGTAGAACCCCCATTTCTTCTGTTACTGCTCTGACTAGGTCAAACTTTACGAAACTAGATCCTCACGTGCGTAATTAACCACTCTTTCCCTTACGGTTATCGTTTTTAAATGCTCAAACTTACATAACAAATAAAGAATAATTATTGTAACTCCTGTTTAACATTGAAATAATATCAATTTATGGCACTTTGATAGTAAGATACTCTTATATATTTTTTTCAGTGTTTCTCTTGCTAAGCCCAAGAGGCGAACTTCATGCACAACTTCACTTTCCTTGAAGAAGAGACGAGAACAATGCCTATTATATTACAAAAAAAGTTAAATATTTTTCACATTTCTGCATAGCTACGGAAGAGTTCACACGGAAGTCGAAAATGCATCATATGAAACATATACACTGGACATTTCATTTCGAATGGCAATGAATTGACAATGTTAAATGGTTTGTGGACTCTATTATGGATCATCATGAGACAAATTTATACGAGAAGATATTATTTTCAAATGATGTAACTTTTTAAAATTATCTTGCGATAGTATGAAAAGTAAGCTCTTATGTTGGTCTGTATAATGCTTGCAAGACTCAACACAGGCACAGAGGTATCCATATTACCAACAGGCTTGGGAAACCATTACACCTCTAACAGTAAACATCTTATACCACCAGGTAGAAGAAGACTTCCTTATAATCATTCCGTAAGCAGCAGCTCAGATTGTTATATGGGTATGTTAAGCAAAGTGCTTATTTTTAGTTTAATTTGACTACTTTATGGACCGTTGTAACATTGATCGGTCATTTTCTTGTGACTACTTATAATATAAATCTTGGTTTTACAATGCTTTTTTAGATACTAAATCTTAGGATTGATTATTATTATTTTTTTATAATCTAACTTTTTAAAGTTTGATTAAGTTATAATATGTAGGTGCTCCTTTAGTGTAACTAAGTATTTTTAAATAATCTTTCACAAATTACATCTGTCGTTTCTTTTTCTTTTATCAATCAAATAGGATATTTTTGCCTACTATACTTTAATAATTGAAATGTGTATATTTTTTTTTCACTTACTTTGTTCTTCTTTTTTTAAACCGTAGACAACTAAATTTATATCAGTGTTACTCTATAACTAATCATTTGACTCATAGACTGCGATCTATTTATAACTCATCATCCATTCTAGTTTCTTTTATCTTTTGTTTGGCGCAGCAGGACTCTTGTGTTGCCTTTTACGCCACAAAAACAAAGACTGCGAATTAAAAGCAAACACGTCTTTATGAATCCTTTATTTATTTCAAACAAATTTGTGTATCTTAAGAGAAACATTATAATATTTTAATTAATGAATAGAAATGTACAAAAATTAACTTTTCGATGAGTGAGAAGGAGTTAGTGCTATGGGAACATCTGTAATCTGTTAACTGGAAATTTTAGTTATCTAGGGTTAAGGAAATCAATCAATATAAAGTAAATTATATATTTTCTATCATTTAACTCACGATCATAGATTGAAAACATCTTCCTCTATGTTGATTTTAATTTCACCTAACAGGAGATCCTAATGCCCCAGAGGCGAACATGAGTTTTCGTGAGCAACAGGAGTACTTTGGTCCAGACGTCTTGGTGATAATCGGACTAGTTCTGGCATGCCTAGGTGCCATCCTGACCCTCATCAGTTTCTACTGCCAATTCCGACACCCAGCCATACA
This sequence comes from Linyphia triangularis, assembly GCA_963978545.1. NCBI lineage: Eukaryota > Metazoa > Arthropoda > Arachnida > Araneae > Linyphiidae > Linyphia > Linyphia triangularis. The sequence goes on along the minus strand of OZ021729.1, from coordinate 47,604,130 downwards.
GGCCACAATGGCTGGCATCGGACCGTCACTGGTCGGCATTGGCATGCTTTTCTGCATCCTCAGACTCTTCTTCTGCACCTTCTGCATCAGCAGAACATGCTGCGAGTGCATTGCCGATGGATTCCGATTCCTGGTCATACGCTGCAACTTTCGCAAACCCAAAAAGAAGATACATCCTCTGCAGATAAAAGACGCACAAGTTACCAAACCAATCACCAACGGACTGCAATCCTTGAATCATGAAACGAGGAAGCAGGGATCCAGTAACGGTAGTGTCATCACCAACAAGACCGTCAATAACAACAACGTGGTTCGCTTACTGCCACCAGACCTCGCTGGTCAGCCCGGCATGGAGATGACTTCACTTCCGTTGAGAATGGAGCCCATCCACGAATCGGAAGAACAAAGAACTTCTCAAAGTTCGGGAAGTCAGGATAGCGTGATGGAAGTGAAGGTTGACAAAAATGATTCGAATTCGGACGACATCTTGAACGACGAGATTGATATGTTAGATGATATGAAATCGGAAGCGTCAAATTCGCCGAAGAGTCTTCATAAGAACATCAACGAACTGGTGTTGAAGAATCAACAGCGCTATTAACCACTATGAACCAACTAAAAATCAGTCGATGTGGTAATGAATGAGACTTAGTGTGGTTTGTAATTTTTACTTAAATTTTTATCGTTTGAGAAATTGATGGTGCAATTTCCCATTGAATTTTTTTTTGTATTTTTCATTATTTAAAAATATTTATGACCACTACGAAGTTATGTACGTTGTAGTACGTTTTTTAAGCCCTTAAATAATAATATTTTTTTTTGTGAAAATAATATTGCAATAAATATCCCTCAACCATCCACCCGATTACTCATTTTCTCATTTTGAATTCAAGTGCCTTTCACCTCACACTTAGAAATATTGTTTTAGAAATCAGTGGGGTGGTAGGTGAAGTAAATAATACAACTCAAAGTTTTCAAAATTTTTGTCGTTATGTTACTAAAATCTACATTTAAACTAAGTTAATTATTAAGTGAATTAATTTAATTGTGAGGTTTGAAAAAGGCTGTGTGCAGCTTTTAATTTTTGAAAACTTTCCAGAATAACCTGAACCAAAACCATTAATCAAATAAAAAAAGAATATTTCCACTATAAAACTCATCGTAAATTGAAACAATCACATATGATTACCCTAATGTGTATTCTAAGTCATTTTGAAACAAAGGCTTTAAAATTATATTTTATTTAAGAAATGTCCGAGGAATTTATGAAATAATCTACATTGTAACAAAATATTTTTTTAATTAAAATACTAACTAAAACAAAAGAGAGAAATAATTTTTGAGAAGAAATAAATGAGAGAAATAGATTTTGGGCTTATTGAGAAAATTGTTAAAGTTTGTAAGAATCTGATGTTTTTCATTTGTATTGTTGTGATGAAATAAATGTTCGTTTGTATAAAAATATGGATTTATTTATTACCTTAAACTATATTTTTGGATTAATTTTTTTTCTACAATAATGATATACATTTAAGATGTCTGAAACAAAATCAGATTTTCACTTTGCCAAAGTTTAAAACCACATTTCATCGATACACATCATTAAAAGTATAACATAATTTTAAAATACATTATTTTGTACACTAAATTAATTCAAAGAGAAGCTTATACAAAGGGACGGTCTGTCAGTTATCCTGAAGTCAGCATTTTAGATAATGGACAATTTCCGCATTTTTTTAAAAACGAGTGAAATTAGTATATATTTATGAAGAATTTCTTTCTGATTCCATATATTCAAACAAAAGTTCTTTAAAAAAATTAGTTATTTAAATAGAAAAAAGAAAATTCCCGAAAACCTCGTTCGATTGCAGTCCGATCAAAACGATCCGCTATAGCTGTGACGACAAAACATCCTTCCGTTTATATGGTTATCGTGAGGTTTCTGCCAAATATTTTGGATGTGTTTGGTAGACAATTGCTATATCCCGTTTCAGTTGTCGCGATTTGCGAGAAACTTGCAAAACTGGTTTCCGCTACTGTGTTTCAAACCAAGTTGTTTCAGATGAAGTGACGTCATATTGGACACGTAAGGATTTTAAATATCAAATAAAATATATTAGTCGCTAGTTTCGAGTTTTTAATTTATGTAATTTCATGATCTTTTTCGTCCCTACTCACCAAATGACAAGGTTTTATTAAGAGTAATTTCTAAATGCACTGGGCTAGAAGAATGCAACATAGCGAGTATAGAGAATGATCCTCACTAGGGCTTCCTATTAAGCCTAAACTATAAATTCTACAGACATGAGTCGTATATGAGTTCGAAGATCTAAGATTTGTAGCATAAAATAAAAATGGAAGTGCTTTAAAATACAATTGGTAGAGAGAGTGCAACTTTAGTAACTCCATGCAAATACATATATCAGATTGCAACTTGGATATTCGGTGGACAGTTTTCTCGCCATGCTTGTCACCAAACATGCCGACATAGTGCATTTTTATATATACCCTACCGCTCTCCAAGTTGACAGATTTATCAACCTCAACAGAGGGAAGATTTCAGTCGTTAAATGATGCTAAATTGTATAAGCTTTGTTTTTGGAACTTGTGTACCGCAATCGTGTAGAAGCGAAAATTTAGTGAAAACTAATGTCACAATCCATCTTCTTTTGATTTTATCGTTTCACAATGAAGTTAGTATTCGTACAAAATTTGTTCCAACTTTCTCTTCTTGATTTTTTATTTTTATTTTGTAACTCTATCAATAAATCTATCTATATATAAGGCAAAGCCCTCACTCACTCACTGACTCATTCACTCACTCACACACTCATCACTAATTCTCCCACTTCCCATATGGTCACTGCTCTGAAAATCGATACAAATGTCAACAAAGACAAATATAGAAAAATTATACTATTCCGATTTCGATTAACCCACTTTAAGTTGTGTAAAAGGGGTTAAACATTCCTAACGAAAGATATTCGAATGTCCCACTTCCCACATGGTCACAATTTTGAAAATTGGTACAAATATCAACAATAGTAAACACAGAAAAATAAGCTATTCCGATCTCGATTAATCCCCTTTAAGGGGGGAAAAGGGGTTAAACGTTCCAAACTAGGGATATTTGAATGTCCCGATTTCCACATGGTCATAACTCTGAAAATTTATACAAATGTCAGCAAAGAAAAACTCAAAAGTATGTAAGCTATTTTGATCTCAATTAACCAACTTTAAACGGTCGAAAAGGGGTTAAACGTTCCAAAAGAGGGATTTTCGAATATCTCACTTTGACATGGTCACAACTCTGAAAATTGGTAAAATATCAACAATAGTAAACACAGAAAAAGTAAGCTATTGCGATCACGATTAACCCACTTTAAGGGGTGGAAAAGCGGTTAAACGATCCCAACGAGGAATTTTCGAATATCTCTTTTTTCACATGGTCATAACTCTGAAAATTGGTACAAATGTCAACAAAGACAAACATAGAAAAGTTAAACTATTCCTATCTCGATTAACTCATTTTAGGTAGTGGAAAAGGGGTTAAACGTTCCAAACTCGAATGTCCCACTTCCCACATGGTCACAATTTTGAAAATTGGTACAAATATCAACAATAGTAAACACAGAAAAATAAGCTATTCCGATCTCGATTAATCCCCTTTAAGGGGGGAAAAGGGGTTAAACGTTCCAAACTAGGGATATTTGAATGTCCCGATTTCCACATGGTCATAACTCTGAAAATTTATACAAATGTCAGCAAAGAAAAACTCAAAAGTATGTAAGCTATTTTGATCTCAATTAACCAACTTTAAACTTTCGAAAAGGGGTTAAACGTTCCAAAAGAGGGATTTTCGAATATCTCACTTTGACATGGTCACAACTCTGAAAATTGGTAAAATATCAACAATAGTAAACACAGAAAAAGTAAGCTATTGCGATCACGATTAACCCACTTTAAGGGGTGGAAAAGCGGTTAAACGATCCCAACGAGGAATTTTCGAATATCTCTTTTTTCACATGGTCATAACTCTGAAAATTGGTACAAATGTCAACAAAGACAAACATAGAAAAGTTAAACTATTCCTATCTCGATTAACTCATTTTAGGTAGTGGAAAAGGGGTTAAACGTTCCAAACTCGAATGTCCCACTTCCCACATGGTCACAACTCTGAAAATTGGTACAAATGTTAAAGAAGATAAACAGAGAAAAGTTATGCTATTCCGAACATGATTTACCCACTTTAAGGGGTAGAAAAGGGGTTAATCATTCCAAACGACGGATATTCGAATTCCCAACTTCCCATTTGGTCACAATTCTGAAAATTGGTACATATGTCAACATACATAGAAAAGTTAAGCTATTCTGAGCTTTATTAACCCACTTTAAGGAGTGGAAAAGGTGTTAAACGTTTCAAACGAGGGATATTCGAATGTCCCAATTTCGACATGGTCATAACTCTGAAAATTGGTACAATTGTTAGCAAAGACAAACATAAAAGAAGTAAGCTATTTTGATCTCGATTAACCAACTTTAAAGGGTCGAAAAAGGGTTAAACATTCCAAACGAGGAATATCCGAATGACCCACTTCCAGTGTTGTAACAATTCTGATATTTGGTGCAAATGTTAAGAAGGGTAAATATAGAATTTTTTTTTATTCCAATATCTATTAATGAATTTAAGAGATGAAAAGTCGACGTAACAATGAAACTATACGAGGAATATCTTAATATCTCATCTCCGATACAGTCATAACTTTGAAATTTAGATCTAACAGCAAACAATAACACAGTAAACTATAACAATCTCGATTAACTAATTAATAAGCATCCAAAGGGGATTAAGAGTTCTAAACGAGGGATAGTCAAATGTCTCATTTCCAATATATTCTCAATTATAAATTTTGGAAAAAATTTCAACAAAGGAAAGTTCCTATTTTGATTAATCAATTAGTCGGGATCGAAATGGGAGCAAACGTCTGAAGTGTAGAATAAATGAATGTCTTTTGATCGCTAAAATGCACATGTTAAAACTTCGTAGCACAGCACGGGTATTCAGCTAGTCTTCTATAATTTAAACTTGCAAACATAATTAGTAGTTAACTGTAATTTTTTTTACAGAATTATGCTTTTAAAATTATATCTATTTTTGCTATCGAAATTATATCTGTTTTAGATGTTGAAATACTAAATGTTTCAGTCTTGTGTCATTCATTAGTTTGAAGGTATGTATAAGATTAAGAGTGTTACATAAAATTCAACTGGAAGTTCTTTGAAATTTTATCGAAAGTTATTTCAAATTAAACCCAGAATGAGAGTGTTTCTGTAATAATTGTATTTCAAATTATGATTGCAAATGCTTTCAATCAGAATGTGGATATTTAATGAAATTCTTTCTCGGAAAACACACTAACTTGTTTTAATTTTTATAAAATATTCCAAATTGGCATGTTTCCTTTTTGACGTCAAACTTAACAAGGGTAGATTTCAGTGATTAGGTTAAGTGTCACTTATTTGCACCATATGCGCCTAATATGTATAATCTTCTGACTACTAACTATAACAAAGAAAAAATAAATTTTAAATAGACAGAAACAGGTTTTCATAGATTACCAAAAATCTGAACTGAAAAAAGTTCGCAGAAGCTTCAACTAGATATATTAAGTCAGCTAAATTGTCCATCTTTTGATGTAATATCTTGAATTGTTAAATTACGTGAGGATTTTAGTATTGAAAACATGTTTCTATTGAGTGTGTACTTTCTAATGGACTCTTTATGGATCGAAAATGGAGCTGTCCTCGTGGGATTCATTAAACGTTTAATTTTAAGTTAAAAAATAACGATACGACATAGTGAGTTACAAAATTCACCCCCCTTCCCCCCCCCCAAAAAAAAAAAAAAAAAAAAAGATATCTTCCGCTTTAGTATCAGAGATAAATTATTTAATTCTGCTAACTGAACATGCATAGAAAATTTAAGTTTCATATTTTTATTACTAAGCTTTAACCAACTCTTAGTTTTACTCAGAACTTTCAATCGCTACTCTAATATATCATATCTTATTTTTGTACTTTTCTACCATTAAATGGTTCTGCGTTTGGTTAAACACGCATTTTCAATAGTGATTTCTGGCGTACATTAATTGGAACAGTGTATTAATGTTTACAATTGGAAGAAGACAGAACCATTTGGACGTTTTTTTTATCGACTCCGATAATACGAAATCGATATCTAAATCTCTGGTTGGTTGCGATTCTGAATGCGACAGTAATGTGCACAGAAAACGTTCAACTTTTAGATAGCTTTCTTGGAAACGGAAATGAATTTCAGCAAGGCAGCATTTCCATAAGAACCTTCTTAAAATCAATAGTAAATTCTTCGAAAGACTGAGTGTTTGCAGTCGGCGGCGGTCAACAAGGGTGCTTAATTTTACCATGACAACCATCTTGTATGCAAACAAAGCTGCCATGTGAGCACGATATACATCGCTCGCATTTTGGTAAAACAGCTGTTTGAGTTATGAAAACTGCGTTACTCAAAAAAGAAGTCGAGATGATGGATTGGTGCCCCACCTTTCTTGAGGAAGTGGACATCGAATTCTGGTCAAGGTGACATTTAGTCATGTGATTAGAAAAGTTTTCATCCATAAGTACTATTGTTAAGTAGAACAGTGCACGATTGGTCATTGATATTGATATTATTACGAGTTTTCTTCTTGGGAAATGGTGACAAAATATTACATAAATTTCTACAACTCTTTTGTATCAGTAGTAATTCACTATCAATTTCTTGAGGATGAGTCGATAACTTAATAGTTTCCAACTGAATAGTAATGAATTCTTCTATTCGAAAATTATTTAACCTTGCAGTTTATATCTTAAACACCGACTCACTGAACTAAACCTCAATTTCGTCCTCAAGCGAGTTGTTATTGTTTGGTGACTTTTCTCAACTTTTCTAGAAATAACTTAATACAAGCATATGTGATTCTTTTAATTTTTTGTTGGTAGGATATACGAGCTTACGACTATGCCATCGGTCATCATTGCTTTCTTTGTTAATAAAATTGCTTCGGAATTTGATAAAAACTCATTGACATACTGGTCACAATCAGCACCGAGGTCCTAAATGGGTGGAAACATTTTATTTTTATGAAGACTTTTTCATTTTCGAAGATCACACTGAAACCTGCAGATTTAGTACTTCTTTCTGAAATCAGCTGTCCATTTAGTTACGGAACAAATAGCAAATCTTTTAAAGTTACATCAACACTGCTTTAAGTCCTGCTGTTTATTTTACCAACACCTAAGATTAGCTGATATTCGAAGCACATTTACCAGTTCCTGATGATGGTTGCAGTAATGTAAACCATTCTTTGCGAAAGGACAAGCGAGGCATTACTCCAGAGTTAATTTTAAACTGATTATCTTTCAGGTCTCCACCGTTGAAACGTATTACAGAAGATGTATGTTTATTACAAAGATTAGATTGTTTGAGATTTTTTATACTTACTTTTAAAAAGCCTAATCTGATCACAATTATAACATTTACCTTTTTTAGAACTTAAAAGTGTCCCTTCTTTTAGCTAAAGTTTCAGAAAAAGTCTTTTCAAACTATTAAGAAGGTATCAGTACTAAAAAATCTAGAAATATAACAGCCTGTTGCTATTTTAGTAAGAACACGCAAAAGCGCTTCGTCATCGCTATAACGTCCAGTAACAAAATCTTGAGTAATAAGACTACTGCAAGCTCTTACAGAATCATATTCTTTAAGAAAACTCATAAGGATGTAAATTATAGTTTCCATATCACTTACTTGTACACCAGAAATCGACCATGAGATTGATGAAAGGATCTAAATACTACTCATGTTGACATCTCTGGCTTTCCTTAATACTTGCAGTCATTTCCTAGTCAGAATTTGACTAAATTTCCATTTATCTTTATAGCTTGACCTCAACTTCACCCGAATTCTGTCACTGTAGCTTCCTTCTGTAGAGAGGCTATACTGTTACAAATTTTGCTTGACATTGCACCAAAAATTGACCCCCATTTAGCTGCAACCAACATTTGGTGCTCAGTTTCACGATTTATTGGTTCTTACGGTCCGAGGTAGCATCATTAAATCGTGAAACTAAGCACCATGTTGGTTGCAGCTAAATGGGAACCAAATTTTGGGGCAAGATGGAACAAAAATTGTAACAATGTAGAATGTTGTCACTTAATGTTGTCACAAGAATAAAGAACACGCCTTCTTTGATTGGATGATATCCTTTTTCTTTGACGGATGCGGTCCAATCCAATTGTTTGATGCAGTGAAAGCTGCTTCCATTCTTCGACACTAGATGAGGTAGTTTGTTTCATTGAAACAACCACACCGAAAGCATCCTTATTATTTATCAATGCCATTGCTTAAAATACAACCGGATTAGATAATCTTAAAAGATAGAAATATTAAAAAATAGGAGATAACTAGATTAACTGAACCACGCTCGGCTATTAAAAGTAAAAAGACATCCGTGGTTCGAAATGAGTTTATTGAGATATAAACTGAACTGAATAGGGAAAATGATATTCATATATAGAGACTCAGGAAGAATTACAGAATCTAACTTATGTTAGAGTCGGTAATTCTTCTTTATTACCATTGGCTCCCTCCAAGAGGGTGCAAGGAGGTGCACTTGCACCCCCCCCCCCAAGCTCTTAAAAATTAAAAAAAAAAAAAAAAAAGAAAAAAAAAGAGAGAAAAGATGAAAAGTCCAAAATGAAAAGAGCAATGAGCATTTTCCCCCTATTAATTTAGTCTTTTGTTTCTTTCCTACGTCGTTTTTTATTGCTACTTGCTTGACGATTTTCTGGCGCTTGTTGTCTTAGATTATTAGAGGCTGATGAGTAGAATTATTTATTCCTTTTATTGTATAATCATTTCCGGTATAGTTCTCAAAATTCTAGAAAAACGTTTTGTTTTTTAAGCCATCATATATACAATCTTGAAATCTATTTTTAGAATTCAATTGAACATATTCCAATACTGCCTTCGTGTTTCATTTTTAATTTTTTTCATTAAATCCGAAACTTGGAAGAAATAAATTTTTTTTTACTCTTCTGTATTTAAATTTAATATATATATATATATATATATATATATATATATATATATATATATATATATATATATATATATATATATATATATATATATATATATATATATATATATTAAATTTAAATACAGAAGAGTAAAACAAAATTTATTTCTTCCAAGTTAAATATATATATATATATATATATATATATATATATATATATATATATATATATATATATATATATATATATATATATATATATATATATATATATATATATATATATATATATATATATATATATATATATATATATATATATATATATATATATATTACAGGGTTGCGCTTTCAAAAATATGTACCATGAATTTTGCTATTCTCAAAGAGTATAATTTATAATGCATAATTATTAACATTCCTAAAAAAAATTAGTGATTTTGAAAAAAATCTAGTCTTGCATCCCTTGCAAATATTCCTAGGGGTGCCCATGTTTATCACTGTCTAATTGATAGAAACATCCCCAGTACATTGTTAAAAATTTGTTCTACCTTGTACCAAGATTTGGTTCCCATTTAGCTGCAACTAACATTTGGTGCTTAGTTTCACAATTTAATGGTATTAACGGTATGAGGTAGCACCATTAAATCGTGAAACTTAGCAACAAATGTTGGTTACAGCCAACTAGGAACCAATTTTGGTGCAAGGTGGATCCAAGGTGTAGACTGGCCGTTATTACGGATCTTGAATAATCTCGCCCAGTGCTGGGTAAAATATACTGGAATTTTTAAAATGTTGATGCAGAGTTTTAAAATTGAAATATAGTGTTATAAGAAAGGAAGCAGGGGTAAAAAATATGTTTTGTAAAAGTTTTGACATGTTTTATTTAAAAAAAAAAAAAAAAAAAATCGTGCATTTTGGAACGATGCTCTTGAGACTGGTCCATTTTCTAGAATCTCTGTTTTAGACATTGGCCATTACCTTTGTGTTACCTGGGATATCACAACAAAGACATACTGAGAACAATTAATAATTTTTTTAAGATCTAAAAGTAAATAACAGAGTGCAATTACGTTACCTTTAGAAATGCCAAGATTTTGCTTGAAACACAAACTGTAAACTAAACTGTATCATGTACTGATTGGTATTGGGATTCTGTAGATCTCTCAAAAGTGCTTCAGCATGCATTAAAAAAGAGGTAATCGCTTGGAAAATGATTTTGAAATATTTCATACTCCAAAAATCTTTGATGCTTTGTGTCATTGTTAACCAGGTCACATAGCTATCATTTTGGGTTATGAGATTATAAGTAGTTCAAGGATGAAAACTGTTATCGTATTTTTAGTCATTTAACAGATTTTTCTTTAACATTCATTTTTGAAACAAACCATTAATCAAACTAAACCAGAGAAATCATATATTAAACCAATCACATATGAAACAAATCGAAAATCATATATTAAACATATCATAAAACACATAATCATATACTAAACCAGAAATCATGTATTAAACCAGTGGAATAGTTCCTGCTGTTTCACATAAATTTTACCATGTGTATTTTTTCAATCAAAAGACTTTCATAAATGCTTAATCTTCTTTTCATGACTTATTAGCGATTAGTTAAAGTCTGGCAATATTATTCTTTCAATCACCAAATTTCAGAGTTATAGCTTTATTGGAAGTGGGATTTTTGAATATTACTTGTTTTGGAACGTTTAATTCTTCCTTTTCGAACTCTTAAAATTTGTAGAGATTGAAGTAACGTATTTTTTCTGTTTGCACATGTAGGTATTTGTACTAAATCTCAAAGTTGTGGTCATATTGGAAGTGGGAGAATTAGTGGTGAGTCAATGAGTTTGCCAATCAGTGAGGATTTTGATTTTATATGGAGAGATAAAATGCTAGGAAAGGTGATTATATTCACTAGGAAGTATCAGAAGTGCGCACTTGTAAATCACCAGAATTTTTAAATTTAAAATAAACTTTGTAGGAATAAAACTTTGTTTTAAATTTTTCATATGATCAAAAATATTTTACTCAAATGTTAATTCATATTTCAGAAGGAAATTCATTTATTATTTTTGAAAAATTATCTTTTTAGTTTAACAAATACTTTAGCTACCTACCTTTTTGTATACTATTTGCCCCCCCCCCCCCCCTTCCCTGTAAATAATCCTATAAACATCAATGATTATATACTGGATCCCAAAAGATTTCGTACCCTTTAAAAACTTGTAGAGAAACTGAGGTAGTTTGGAACTGAATTCGAATATTAACTTCAATTTTTTTTTTAGAATGTCTATTTAATTCTAAATGAAACCTAACATTTTAAAAAGTAGTATTGAATTGTTTTATTTTTATAAAAATATTTATTCATAGAAATAGAGGGGGGAAAATACAATTAAAGTGTTCGTACACCATAACATTTCCTGATAAATTCATTAATAAAATCCTTTTTTATGCTTTTTTTTTAATTTTTGCATTGGGGCAACATTTAAGAAATCGATTGCCTTTGTAATATTTGTTTTTCTATTCATTATAATCTATTAATTCTTTAAAATTGTTCGCAGCCGTAAAGAATCAACAAACAACAGTCTAAAATTTATCATATTTCATCGTAATAATAGTAAATGTATTCTATGTATGGTTTTGGTTAATCTATTAAATTTTTCCATTTAACTGTTTAGTATGTAATAAAACGTTTTAAACAAGAAAATAGAATCCAAAGCCAGCCAAGAAGATGTTTCCCAACACAGTTATCTGAACGTGAAAAGGGATAAAAGTTGAAATACTCTTTAGAAGTGAAATGGATTAAAATTGGATTGTCGGCATATATGAATACGAATTGTATGTCTTACAGGCAGCACAATGACGTTCCTGGGATGTAGTAGGAACCTTGCATTACGTTATTATAAGGTCGAAGCCAATTGGCATTTGTGATGTGAATGTCTCAGAGAGATTCATGAACGTAGAAATAAACGTCTTCTTTGAATGACGCACCTGCGGAGGCACAAATAAGATGTTTTAACAATTTTAAATTTTTGTGACAAATTTTATTATTATGCTTCTTTTTTCGATTTTTTTTGTCTCGCTTGTTATTGTTATTTAGTTTATATCTACTTCATGTACAAGCGCACGTTCTTTAGCTCTTGGTCGCTACAAAGAAGAACCAGACTTATTGAACTTCGTTGGCTGCAAGAAGCCATATTCCACACTTAAGCCACATTAATTTGTAGCGAATACTTATTTTTAAAGTAGAGTAAAAAATAACTCTATTTGGTTTGGTGGAAATTCTCGGAAATTATGCATTGCAGCAAGAAGGTCATATTCCGCCATAGAAAATCTAAAAACTACATATTGAATAAAAATGAAAACACTCATAAGTCACAAGCTACAATAAAAGAAAATTAATTCAGCAGCCTTCAAATAAACAGCAAACAGTTTGAATAGATAATTTAACAACAAAATTAATGCAAAAGTAACAAAATATGGTTACAAACGAACGTCCAAGTACTTTCAATCGAAGTTATACGTTATGACGCCACAGTTCATTTCTTTGCAAAAGAATTAATGAAATAAGCATGTGATTGGCTAATAAAATTTGAAAATTTGAATTCATTCTTAAAGAAGTGTTGCAATTAATCACACCTATGTCACAAGTGTTTCCATTTGATGCAAGTACACTTCTAAAAGCTGCACATAATGTCCATTAAAGTAAACAGAGTTAAATCTAGTAAGGTTACAAATAATAGAAGCAATTTTCGCAGCCAGAGATCTGAAATCGTCTGAAAATTTAAAAAAATTTGCTTTTTCTGGTTATACTATTTAAATAAAAAAATAATGCTCATTATTTGCATTTTATTAAAAAACTTCATAATTAGAATGTTTATATCTCAAAGACTATCATTTTTATTTGTAGTCAAACCCTGTTAACATGAAATCGCTTAAGATGAAATCTCGTTTAAAGCGAAGTAAAAGCAGTTCCCTGTACTTAAAACTTAATGTTAATTTATTCGTCTAATACGAAATTCGGTTTATGTGAACAATTTCACCAGCCCCATCAACTTCGCCTTAACGGGGTTAAACTGTATTAAATATACAAATCGAATTTTCTTAACGAGTTTGAAATTTTATTTTTCATTGTTTTTAAGTTTTATGTGAGACTTATATATAAATTCTTGTTGTTTGATTCTGATGAATTCTAATGGATTTCGTTCTGATGAATTGTAATTGATAATTTTAATAACGGATTTGTTTATTTTAGATCAAGAACAAATGTATTTCCTTTATTTAACTTTTCCATACAGAAAACTGTTTTCAAAAAGTGGAATATGAATAATTTCGAATTTAAAAAGTTCAATAATAAAAATTTCTATACACATTTTTAGAGAATATTTGTTAATAAAACTATAAACATTCGCATTACTAAATTGATTTATTAAAAATTTAAGCACACAGATATTAAGCAGAATTAATATGAAAAAGAAATATAGGTATGATGGGAGATAGAAAAACCACTGGATGAAACAATTTTTTTGTATATTTCTTAGATATATATTAACTACAAATAGAAAACAATACTGTAAAATGGGTGAATCAGAACACTTTTCAACTTTCTAAGTAAAATTCGGGTGCAATAAGATTGTTAACCAGTGGCGTTGGACTTATATTTTAGAAGTATGGCAAGGAAATACTAGTTGTTTCCCCCCCCCCCCTTTTTACCCCCTTCTCCTTTTTTTTTTAATCTTCGAGTTTTTCCAGCTGGAAATGTCAAAATATGGAGATTTTAAACAAACCTAATACTTTTTGCCAACGCATTTATTTTCCCCTATAGATGGATTTGATCAGGCAGAAAGGGAGAGAGTGTCCAGGGTGCCTAAACTTAAGTAAAGGCTTCGTGATCTCCAGCGACAAAATCGTCTCATATTTACCATTCACCCTTTTCTATAAGATTAGTTCTTTTTTGGCTCCCAATCATTTTCACTGTTAACAAATTAAATATGATGTTTATAGGCTAAAAAGCAGAGCTTTGTATGAATTATTAATCTAGTTCAACATTTTCTTGCAAAGAAACTTGGAAAGAAATACAATGAATCATTTCATACCAAGCTATGTAAACAGTTTGCCTAAAACGAGCCTTCATTATCAATTTCTTGTTTTATCCAATCAAAATTGAATGGGCACCTTGATGAATAGATTAATATTTTTAATACTTAATATTTCAAAATAGATAGATAGTAAAAAGATCCATTGATAACTCAATTCAATTAGGTTATGTTGCATTTAGTTCAGGAAATAATTCAAGGATGGATTTAATACCTACTTCATAAAGTTATTAAGCTTAAAATAAAAATAAAAAGAACGTAGACTATAATTAATTGTTTTGAAGTACTTTACAAGTAGGTCATTCTATTTTAAGTTAGAGCAATTTCATTTGTTGTTCAACTAAGTGTAAAAATACGTCGTAAAATTGCATTAAATGAAAAACAACTACAACTGTGATGCACTAAAGATTGTCCTACAACATTTCAAATGAAATATTGTTTATACTTTACACACAACATAACATTCATTTCAACAGGTATCATATAGAAAAGAAAAAAAAATAATAAAAAAATAAAAAAAAATAAGAATATAGACATGTTCATTCAGAGGCAAATAAATTTGAAATAACAAAATAAACTTTGAAGTGAAAAAGATACACGTTTTGTTGCATTTTGAAATCAGAGAGCGTTATATGTCTCACAAAGAAGTTTTATTCAAAACTAAATTACCGGTGTGTGGGAAAAATGAATTAACGCCGGCGCCGATATTCAGGTTTTTTTTTGTGAGGCGACGCTTGAATTCACTGTCCGCTTCGTGGGGCGGCGTAGCGTCAGGTTACACTATTCAATACGATTAATACCCACTTGGTGATTCTTATAGATTTCGACGAACTAAAAATGAATCTCAAATCAGTTCTTGTCAATCAGTCTCAGTTTTTGAGAATTTTTTTTTTAGAAAATTGTAATTTTTCAACTTTGACCTTCATTTATATATATATATATATATATATATATATATATATATATATATATATATATATATATATATATATATATATATATATATATATATATATATATATATATATATATATATATATATATATATATATATATATATATATATATATATATATATATATATATATATATATATATATATATATATATATATATATATATATATATATAAATCCTACAAAATTTAGAAGATTCTTGTTGGATACAATGAATTCCCTTTGACTTATATTAATATATTGATATACAATTGTTTGGCAGTATCAATTTGCGTATACCTGTAAATGTTAAGCAAAGCAGATAGGACCAGTTTTGTCCCTAATTTCGTGGTACTCTTTTCAATTTTTTTTTCAAAAAGTAAAAGTCTGACACAAATTCTAACCGTCGCACGCAATTCTGTGAACATTTTTCTATAAGAAAAGTTCATAGCGCGAAGCAAAAAAAATTTTAACTTCGTACAGTATTAAAATTTTAAAATTTAGGGAGAACATTTTTGCTCGTCTCTTAAGTACAGTCAACCACACAGAAAAGAAACCGCCAACTAAAAATGCCACCACTTTCCTTTTCTTAACATATGAAAGGATGAAAAAGAAAATGATGTATAAGTGTCGCCATTCCCTTGTCTCGTTGATTACAAAAGGAGATAGTGCAGGAGGTTTTTTGTTTTGCTCGTTTCCAAAGCAAAATTAGCTCTCACCACTGAAGGGTTATTTTTCATGGCTAAAACCAAGCTCATATATCTACTTTTGGTTTTATGATAAAACTAAAGAAATGTTCATACTTCAACTAGAAACATATAAGTTCAGTTGAAAATGTATACTTATTAACACCAAACATCATACTATTTCTAAAAAAAATCAATGTATATATAATTTAGGAAAAAGTTGGTATGGTAGCTGCCATACCTGCTATACTGGTTCCGGCACCACTGTTGTTAACGAACATATTTTTGACATTGGAACTTACCTGCTTCTTTGAGGATCAACCTCAAAAATGTTGACAAAACCATAACTGCATTTATTTTGAATTTTTTCATGGTGTTCCGATTCATCCCGCAGGAATGAATGAATCGGAACACTCGTTAAAATTTATGTCTGATTTTATTTAAACGGTTTACAGGGTGAAAAAAAAGTAATACTGTATTGTAATGAATAGGAAAAACCATAAAAAATGCTTTAATATGACAGATAAAAATTGTTTTTTGTTAAAGCTATTGTCAAAACAAATCATACGTTTGAAAATGCACCAACTGTTCTCCTATCCTAATGTAAAACAAGGTAACAAAATTGTCTTTAAAACTAATAATATATTTCAATCTACTTAATTTATGCCTACCGCATGACTGCAAATTCCTTAAAATAAAGAGGAAGGAGAAAAGCGTTCTCATTTGTTTCAGAAAATCTCTTCATACCTGGGTGCTTTTTGTAAAACACACTTATATAGCCATAATCTCGTGGGGGTAAAACTTTGTCCACATAGAGTCTTCATACATACGCATTGCGTTTTTTCAAATACCTTAAAAATAACGAAGTCATCTAGAGAAAAAACTATTGGAACAACTATAGGTTTTCTGCCATGAGGAAACTGGGCTCTTCTGATATTTATTCAAGCCGACAATTTTGATTACTGTCTTGAAGGGAGAGAGTAATTAGACTCTTCTTCATTCGTTGAATCTTGTGTGGAACATAATCTTGACAAAATCCTCTTTTTAATATCACTTTTCTTGTGTTTCAATTCACCCAGCGAATCTCAAAATTGAGCGAGGCAAAACATAAAAATTCGTAAACAAACAAAGTTTCTAAATTCGTTCTAAAACAAAGTAAATTCGTTCTAAAACAAAGTAAATTCGTTTTTAAAATAAAGTTAAATTAAGTATGGCATGCTGTTGTGTATACTTAGCTAAAAAATATTAGCTAAAGCTATAACAGGTACAGTAATTACGGGATAACTTTTGGAGAGGCTGAAACTCACTGGATTGCATGCACGCTGTTTCAGATTTTTTTTTTTTTTTTTTTTTTTTTTTTTTTTTTAAAGGCCAGTGTTAAAAACCCTTCCAAGGTTCCGAACATGTTAGTCAAATAAAAAAACATAAACAAATAATAAAAAAATGTATATGTTTAATAAAACTGCTTTATTTTTATAAAATGATAATTTTTTTGTAATTTTAAGAAGTTTCGTTCCGATTTATCCTGCTATTCCTATTCATTTCATTTTACGGTAATAAACTAAATAATGCCTTATAAATATTTTATTATACTAAAATAACATCAGTTGAAAATGCAATGCAAATCATAAAAAATAGAATAAAGAGAGGATAGAAAAATAACAAAAAATTTCAGTGGCAATTCCCAATTTAAAAAAATCAAAAAGAAATCCAATTGTAATAAAAAAAAAAAATAATAATAATAATAATATTAAAAAAAAAAAAAAAAAAAAAAAAAAAAACACTTATTCAGTTGAAAAGTGAAGAATAAAAAATATCAATAGCTTAAACACATTGAACTAGAAATTCATTTCAAAACAATTCAACTGTCCCAATGTTTTTTTAGACCACAATCTCTGTGTACACTAACTTCCAAAAGTTAAGCACGGGGAGGAAAATATTTAATTTCCGTAAGCCAATCTGAATTAAAGAAGTTGAAGTGTTCTGCAAAGCTAGAAAAAAGTATGCAAATATGTTAGGTAATAGCCAATTACGGTTTTGCGTCGAGAAATATGCTAAACAGACAGTCGTATAAGAAGCCGGCATTATGAAGGGTTACAGGAGTTGCATTTAACTGCTGATGAAAGGTGTTTAAGACATTCGTATGATTTGTTTTCAAGCTAGACGTGTTTCTATGGCTTCCAGAAGACGGATGGAAAATTCTGCGCCTTGGCGGGAAATTGGACGCATTAAAGCAGGACAGTCTATTGCAAATGTTACTCTTTTCTTCGGCGTTCATCATTCCGTCATTTCACAATTATGAAAATAATTCCAAACCAGCCAAACAGTTGTCCGAAGACCTGTAGCTGGTCGTCCAAGGGTTACGACCCCCGAGGAAGATCGATATATTGCTGTTGTAGCCAAGCGTAATCGAAGATCACTCTCCCCACGTGTGACATCTATGGCCTTCGAAATTCCAGTACAAATGCGGTAAAAGTGTAATAAATTGAAAAAAGAGTGCCTTTAATGAGTGCCACAGAGCTCTCTGCCCTTGGACATAGCCCATCAACGAATAATTTTTTCTGTTTCACGCACAAGAAAAGACAACGTAATGTCTATAGAATAACATCTCCAATTTCTCTAATTTGGTGGTTTTTGCCAATGTAAAAATTATTGCCAAAAATATCACTAAACTGTCCATTTTTATTTAAATGAGTGAAAATATGAGAACAGTAAATAACACTATAAATTTCAATGCAATGAACAATATTATAGTGTAATTGAAAGTTGTGCGATGTTCCACACCCTTAGTTGTAACGGAAATTTTTAATTGGTTGGTAATATGCACAAACCTTCTTTCCCAACAAAACACTCCTTTTTTTTAAAGGGAGTTATAAATATCAGTAGATTTGTTTTATCCAGCTGTGTCAAAGTTTCAAGATTTTAGCATATATTCGACAATAAAATTGAAATAACTCTTAAGAAACAGATGAACGATGCTCTCATCTAAGAGAGATAATATTTTCTACTATAGAATCATTGCGTACAATACAAGTAAAAGCAAATTTATAAGTTTTGATTATATTTTTTAGTACATTGAGTTCGATATTAAATGCTGAAAACAGAATTTTAGAATTTAAGAAAAAAAAAAAAAGAAAGAAAAAAAAAAAAAAAAAAAAAAAATGGCCTATGAAAAATCCTAAGAGTTTTTTCTTTATTAAAAGATCATACCTTTTTTACTAGAACGTATATGGCATACATATAATGTTTACGACATTTATAAATGATAATATCTCTAATCTGTTTCTGTATCAATTCCATGCATTTCTTTACTATTTCAACCAATTTTTTAGAATTCCCTAGGAATTTTGGTTTTCTAGCAGTTGATCGAGACAGTATAAAATATTACATAACGTGCAGAACTGCTACAGTCATTATCACATGAAAGACTACTTCTAAGGATATGCTAATTGTATACAATTCAATCAGAATGCCCTACTGGTATTTGATACAAGAATACCTCATAAAGGGTGCTGTTACAAATACTTATGCATTGCTTTGCTGACTCAATAATTTAAAAGTCATGAACGATCAATGGCATTTGATAACAAACAACAAAACTCTTAAAAAAATCATAAATTGGGGTGTTTGGCGACTATTTAGAGGACAAAATGTGTAGCAAATCTGGAAGTAAATACAAAATGATGCCAAATATGCCAACAAACATATTATTACTTTCTATCATAACTTTGAGTCCCAAAGATATACTATTGCCCCATACTTTCAATATACTTCTAGTTCAGGTTCTAAGAGCTTGTTGAAATTATTTTATTCTTACTAATTTAATTGATTTTCATCCTTATAGATTAAGATGTGCAAATTGTAAATGGACTTAAGTTTATATTTTGGGATGTGTTTCACTTCTTTTGCTGAGCAATAACTCAAATGAAAATGGAAAAAAAAATATGATTCTCTAGAAAGTATTGACTGTCTAAACTCTATCACTTTTAAGAAGAAATTAAATTCTTTTTCAAATAACTTAAATTGCCGATAGTGTTAAAGAAAGTTCATTATAAGACTTGACTTGTTGATAAGCAAGAACTGTTTTATACTTTGCGTAATTATTTAAATGTATTGTTGAACTAAGCATATTCAGAGATCTCACAAAAAAATGTAAAAAAGCAAAAACATAGAATTCGAAATTTAGTATCGAATAATTCAGTTTGCATCCTGAATACATTAGCTTTTACCAAATGCAGAAATGTCTTGGTAAAATGTCCATGTTAGAAGAGAAATAGTATGTTAAAATAACTACTATATAGGTAGCGGTCTCATACTCCTGCGTTGCCAGGAACATCATCAGTGAAGTGCGTACCTCATATTCAAAAGTACGCTCCTTATCTGAAGAAATATATACATTTAATTGCTTGTATGGTTTCGGTGCAGTATAGACTACATGTTGCTCTTACGCCAAGAAATGTAAAACAAAACCCAACCAAACCTGAAGAATTATATCTCCTTGGACGCCAAACTATAGACTGAAGTCAGATTCTGCCATGCTTTTTGAGGTTTGTTTAAGAAGCACTCGAGTTTGTGGTGTATCTCTCGACGAATGTTAGGCAATAAAAGAGCAGATTTTGTGAAGAAAGAAGACATATCACACCACATCTCCATGCAGGTTGTGACTGAATCTACACTTTTGTTAAAGGATTCAATATTTATCTCCAGTGTCTTTTCTTAAGTTCTCCAAGACAAACCTCTGCCAAATCGTATTAGTTGTAGAACTTATTCCAGAATGGTCTACATTATGCAGTATTTTAACCGACTTTTGATACATTAAAGACGGCTTTGAAATGTAACAAAAGTCATTGTTTTTAACTTTCATCTTGTTTATTTAGATCATTTAAAGTATATTTTGAATTTTTCAGATTTTTTGAAAAATTATTTTTATGATTTTGTAAAGAAGACTATACTAAACTTCAACTTAACTAGACATCACTTAGACGGTAGATCGTCACAGTGCTCATAGGTATTTAATCCATTTTGGCTGAGTGAAGACATTATTGTCGCCAAACCTTATAGCCTTTTGTTCTCTATAGGGTTGTGGTTTGGCGAACATTATGCTTTCACGCAGCCAAAATGGGTTAAATACCTAGGAGCACTGTGACGATCTACCGTCTGAATGATGTCTAGTTAAGTTGAAGTTTAGTATAAGAGGAACCACAATCGCAATTTATTAGCTAAGAAAAAAAAAGAAGAAAAAACTAAAATGACGAGGGGCAAATTTTCTTACCAATCGTCGTTAATGGGTAAAAGCATAATATACATTCAGCCGACCAAACGGTATAGTGGTTAGCGTGCTAGCTTCTAGTCCGCGAGGTTGCGGGTTCGAGTCCCGTGTTTGGCATGGGTGTTTGTAAATGTATGTTGGCTTGTCTAATGATGAATGTTTCGGCGCATTATAGCCCTCGTGATGCTGACGGCGCCAGATAATCTGAAAAACAACAACCAACAAAACATAATATACATTCGTGGTCATAGGTACTATATTTGCGTTCCGTTACGATTAATTCTCTAGAGAAGGTTGTTAACGGTTGAACTACATTAGAGTGAGTCAATTGAAAAAAAAGGGAGAATAATATAACCAAAAAAAAACAACAAGGTTTTTAATACAAATCCTTTATAAGCATTGCCAATTTTTATATTCATTACCACAACGTCGATTCTGTAAGCAGCGTGTGCTTGGGGTTTACATCTAATTTTAAATATCAAAAATATTTCTATCAGCAAAATGTGTGGCAAACTACGTTTCAAAATTTATTTATTAAAAATGAATGCGAATTTATGCTCTCACATCCAAATATCATTTATTTATTCTGATTAAAGTAATTTATTATTTATTTAGAGAAAAAAATTGGCAACAGAAAAGAGTTTCAACAATGATCGGTTAAAGGCTATTTTAGTGAGATTGGTTGGTTTATTTGTATTCCGTAAAAGCGACCTTTTAGTGACAGTCACATCCCCAAAATTCGATAGAATGCATCGACATCGAATCGGTCTCCCAAGTTTCAGCTCTCGATTGGATGACGGCAAGAGGGTTAATTAGACGTCCGCAGATTTGTCACACACACACTTACACACTATCTAAGTTAGTATAAAGGATTGAAAGACTTTGATATCTCAGGAGTGTCTTCTAGCAAAGATTATGCAGCTTCAACTTTGGAGGAGGTATAAGAGTGGCTTCAGAAATTGTTTCTTTGTAAGTCTGGGCTACCCGACAGACCATCCAATTGCTGCTTTTTTCACCTTTTCTCTATCACTAATTGGTGTAGAATTGCTTATTTTTCAATTACATAATGCAATGATATAATAAAAACCGATCTTAACCCATGAACTGCTCTAGGTTTAAGAAAGTTAACAAGTGCCTTTTTTTCCTCTTTAAGGGGGAAATATTTTCTTTTGATATCTAATAGACCAAGATCTACTAACTTTTTTATAACAAAATATCGTTTCATTATAGTCCTCCTGTATTTATAACGCTGGCTTTTCTGACGAAAGATTTAACAGCAGTCTATTGCAGTCTTACATCTGAACAAACTTACGTAAGCGCTTTATGTGGTAAATAAACTGGAGATAAATTCGATAAATCAGTATTCTTCCAATGAAAAAAGAGATTTTGAAAATTGTCCTTCGAAATAAAGTCTTTTGAGTTGTTTAGTTTTTCCAGCTGACCGGTTAAATACGACTGCTTTTACAATTCATTGCCAGTAAAAGTAATTGTACCTTTAGGTCTTTTTAAATACTAGATTACAGAATAGTGGACCTAATAGATGTTTTTTCTTGGAAAAGTGAATGCCAATGTACTTTAAAGAAATAAAAACAAAATGTATCTTTAAAATATTTGGTGAATTTAAAAAAATAAATAAATAAAAGTTCGATTTGAATTACTATAAAATATATATTATTAATTTCTACACAATGTTCGCTTACCCCGAGCTCGCTACGCTTAGGTATTGCTGCTAAAAATACATATTAACTGAAAACTGTCCGTTAGTGAATGATTTGTTATTATCCTTAAAATATCGAGCACTGGAATTTGCAAACAATCGCATTAAAATCGACATCGAATCGAACTCAATTCTCAAAATCAAGGTTACCAGCTTTTCGACCAAAGGGTCTTTTTCTACTATCAGGTTAAAAAAAAAAAAAAAAAACTATTTTGTGTATTAAATGAGGATTATGCACGTGACGTCACATGTCAATTGCTATCTGATGCCATGACAACCATGTGGTTTGTTATCCCATACATATACCACATTTTTGAAAACTACTACTTAAAATATACTGTGCCCCAAATTTTTTATTATTCATGTTTGCAATATTATGTTGAAATTACTCTCATTCTAAGCGAGTGCATATTTAAAATTTGTAAAATACGAGTCTTATAGTTTGACAATCAAATGCTTAAGATAATTTTCAAAGTTCAAACCAGAACACTTTAAAAAATATACGTACCTTCAAACCTACTGTCATGGTTTGAAAATAAGTCAATAAAAAAAAGAAAAACCTTTTTTTTTAAAAAAGTGGTGCTCTGATTGGTCAGAGCATGTAACAAATGTGGCCTTTCAATGCAGCCCCACACCTAATTCCGCTCTGCATAAGGTCCATACAATATTTTGCAAATTTTTTAATAATAAAAATCCCATACATATACTAAATTTTTAAAAACTACTTCTTAAAATATTGCGCCTAAAAATGTATTATGGAAAATGATTTTAGATGGCCATGACAATCCGTAAGGAACATTTACCAATCAAAATCACCACACCTTTAAAAACATCTTGGAACTTAGTGATTATAGTCACAAGTCCTCACGAGTTGCCAGTGACGTAGTCACCATACTATTATAATATATATACTGCCATAGTATTCAAAATCCAATAAGTAGAAACACTTATTTTTCTGTTTTAAAGATGGGAGAATTGAATTACATTCGACACATTTGCGGCGTTATTTTAATAATACGAGTTCTGATTTTTTTTATCGAATTTTAGTTATTTTGTCTATGTCTTGGTAAAATTTATTAAGATGAATCAATTTTATTTATTTATACGAATTTTTCTAAATTAAATAATGTCAAAATGTCGCCAATTACGTTAGATTAGCGATTTTTTTGTTGCCACTGTGGCTATAAAAGTATTCTAAATAAATATTTAAAAAATAATCAAATTTATTTAATTTTTTACAGATGTTTAGTTCAAAAGATTTTGCAAATAACAAACAAAAACTTTATCAATATCATGGTTTTTACGATGAAAGTGAAATATTGAGTTTGAAAATGTTCCTCAAGGTATTTGTAATTTGAAATCGTATCATATTAATAGGCAATGCATCTTTGTAGGGCTCGGAAACTTGCTTCAACCAATAATAAATAATATAATCTATAAAAACAAAGCTTTAAATATAAATCTTTTACATGCATTGCCAATTTTTATTTTCTTATACACAGTGCCGATTCTGTAACCATCGCGTGCTTGGTGTGTGCTTTTAATCAGTGGTAGAAGTGGGAAACAAAAAAGTGTGGGGATGCCCAAAAGTTGGTGATAAGTACAAGCCCCCCCCCCCCCCCCTCTCAACGATAAATTTTATAATTTCGTATCTTATAATGAAAATATTAATTAGTAAGGAAACAATTTTTACCTCCTAACGCTAGCATTGAACAAGGGTTCAAAATTTATTGCTATTTTTATGAATATTCTGTTACTAAGTTTTTTTCCTTGGAAGTAAGAGATAAAGTGAAGTAATAATTCAACATTTTATACATTACTGTTTATTTAGATTTAAATAGTGCTTCAAAATGTGCATAATTTCATTAAATTAAATTAATAGAGAACTCTAAAATGTTTTTTTTTTTTTTTTTTTTTTAAATAGTTTGTCGTTTTATGAAACAAGAATAGAAATTTTACTTAAAAGGAAGTTTCTCCAAAGTTAAAAGTGGACCAAGAGTAACAGCATTTGTTAATAAAAATACTTATATCTTTATTATACAAAGCAATATAATGCATTTTTGATATAGCGTAATTTTTTTTAAACTTTTGAAAACTTTAAATCACTTTTTCTCGGTGTCACTACATTGAAAGGTTGATGTTATTTTTCTGTATTAGTTTTTAGACGAATTGAGTGTTTTTAAAAGGGGGGGGGATGGATTTCAGTAATTTTAGAAGTGGGGAGACGCATGGGTATTTTCTTAAAAAGTGGCGGGACGCCTCACCACGCGTCTACCCACACTTCTAGCACTGCTTTTAATTGAAATGTCAAAAACATTAAGAAAAATGTGCCGCAAGCTACATTTTAGAATTTATTTATTAAAAAGGAACGTAAATTTATGCACTCACATATAAATATCTTTTATTTATTCTAATTAAAACAATTTTATTATTTATTTATTAAAAAAGATAATTTTGCCAACAGGAAAGAGTTTTTTCAATTGTTGGTTAAATATTATTTTAGCGCGATTGGATGACGGCCAGTTTGTTTATTAGTTGTCCTTAAAAGCGACCTTTTAATGACAGCTACACCCCCAAAATTTGATAGAATGGATCGACATCGAATCGATCCCCCAAGTTTCAGCCCGATTGGATGATGGCAACGGGGTTAAATCAGTCTCCGCAGATTTGCTCCCCTTTGACAAACCCACAAAATTGAAGTTAATAAAAAGAACTTAAAAAAGAGGTAATTGTTTAAAGAAACGTCATTTAAATATTTCATACTACAAAACTATTTCACCCTATTTTTCCATTTTGTATTACCTAGGCCACGTACCTACCAGTTTGGGATGTGAGCTTAAAAGTTCTTCTCCGGTATGAGAACTGCTAATTTGTTCAACTCAGTCTTCAAAAGAATTTCCATTCACATTCCAGTATGTTTCATCAGGACATTCAAGTATGATTCATCACTTTTTTCTGACTTATGAGTCATTAAATCTTGATGTAATATCCCAAGTAGCACTAGGATAGTGCTGTGTAAAATATACCAGAAGTTTTGGAATGTTGATGCTGAGTTTTAACATTGATATATATTGTTATACAGAAGGACGGAGGGTTAAAAAATATGTTTTAAAAAATCGTATATTTTGGAACGATGCTTGAGATTCTGAATGTACTGTCCAATCTTCCCAGAACCCTTGTTTCCAACATTGGCCAATACCGCTGTGGTACCTGGGATTTTCAAACACCAATCATTTAAGTTGTTGAGAGTTGTAGCTATATTCGAAGAAATGTATCTGAATAGTCTTCGAAAATTCCTTTTCGACTCATTAAAAGTAATTCATCGACATCGGAATAACTAACTTACTTTTTATAGGGTTTGTCCTTGTGGGCATTTCAGAGATTGTATGGGATGTGGGAGAACCAGTGATGAATGAGTGAATCAGTGAGATCTCTGGCTTTTATAAAAAGAGGTAACAATTATGCTGGGGAGAGAGAGGTATGAGCATCGCCAGCAAGGGTCAAGAGGGTGGCAATCCTCCAGATGTTTGAAAATTAAAAATAAAGTTAGTGGTAACATTTACAAGAGTAAGAGTGTAATATAGGTTTTTCATTTGAACAGAAAATTGATGCACAAGTTTAAATTACATTTCTGTAGGAAACTATAATTTTTACAAGGTATTTGGTTGGAACAAATACTTTATTCTACTTGTAGTTACCCTACCTTCCCTGAACAAAATCTTGTCAGCTTAAATGATTATAGAATCAGCGTAAGCCACATAGTTTATAAAATATTATATTACGTCACACATTTTTTTTTAGCTCTATAAAATTGTTATATTTTCATCCAAAGGCAGTAAAAACAAACTGTTTCGACAAAGCAAATACGTTTCGGTATGATTGAATCAGTAATTGCGATTTTTATGGGCTATTACTTTAGAATTTATATAATAGGGACAAAACTTGTTCAAGTTAGAAAGCAGACTTACTAAAGAAGTTACAGCAAGATGATTTCATACGTACAAGTTTTCATGTGCTTGGCACTTTTGGCATGCATCATAATGGTAGCATACGGTAAGTAGAAATACAAGTTTTTAGTTTGAAATTATATATATATATATATATATATATATATATATATATATATATATATATATATATATATATATATATATATATATATATATATATATATATATATATATATATATATATATATATATATATATATATATAAAAAAAAAATGATGTTTTAAATTCAAGTCGGTATCAATGGATGTTTGTTGCGATTATTTTACTTTAGAAATATAAATCCCTTATAAGGTAACTTGACGTCTTAAAAATAATCCGCCAGGTAAAATGGTCAGTCAAAAAAGGTTCTGAAATCTAATTTTGGCCGCCAAGCGGTCGCGTTTAAATTCTTTGCGATATTTAATGTTTATTTCGTACGTTATTTCGAAAAATCGAGTAATTTCAAAATAATTTCATTTCACATGTTTAAACTACTTTGTACCCATTGGACTGAATTAAGATTAATGATCTAAAAAATCTAGCCTGCCAAGTACTGATAGCCTATGCTCTTCTGAATTTAGTTCATTGCGTACAACCACAGCACATAAATTTAACGCAGCTGGTTTTCGGCAAATATTAGGTTTCATAACTTTTTCTGGATGACCAATTTATAAGGATTTTTTTTTTTTTTAATTATTTTTTTTTTTACAACGATCTAGTTGTTTTTGGAGATATCAATTCATTCTTTTTGTTGTGTTTTTAATATCCGAGATGAGAAATATACGGATGATGGATGCATTAGCGTGAATAAATCGTCGCTCTAAACTAGCGTTATATTTACTACTGAATGCGCACCCTTTTGTACAATAGTACTTAGAAGCTGAGCTGTGAGAAAAAAATTCAATTCAATACAGTTTTCACGAGTGGAATATAATTGTATTGTATAATTTGCGTAAATATAATTTCGTAAAAAACTAAATAAAAATCTGGGTCCTCTGGTAAGCTTAAAAAAAACCGCGGGGTGTTGCACTTTTCCCAAACTTTAGCTTAAGAACACTGATCTATATACAATTGAGCGTTAGAAATGGATAGTCGGCTTTGGAGGAAAAGAAAAGGAAAATTAGATTGCGAATGCATCGGAACATAAATGAATGGTTTATATAGTTTCAAGCATGTGTATGCGTAACATGGAGTAAGTGTATGCACACTTTTTTGCCAGGCATACCATCGACAATCGTGTAAGAATATATATACTCTTGAGGATGTTTTAAAGTCAATGCTTTAAATAATGAAACAACGATTTGTGATGTCACACATTCATTAGGAAATTGTAATATTTGTTTTTTCGGTGGGTTTCATTAGTAATTATAATGTTGAAGACCGAAAATTTAAATATATTTTTGGATATAGCAGAATATTACTATTATTTATATTACCCTTATCATGACTTTTCTTAAATTTTTTTTCTTGAAATTTATCTATAGTTTGAATGAAGAATTTTACATGATAACAAAAGCATTCATTTTAAAGAAACTTTGTCAAATAAATATGTATAGATAATTTAATTTTTTCTAAAAATTTAATTTCAGTTTTCACTTTGAGTTGAAAGCTCTTGAAACTGATAGCTTTTGAAACTGATAGAATGTTTAAATATATTGTTTTCTAAAGGCACTAGGATCATATTTCCTGTTTTATCATTAAATCCTTTGACATCAAAGATAAAATCACGTCTTTGAAAGGAAAGTTCATTAACCTTAAGTGGCCGACCAAACGGTTTAGTGGTTAGCGTAAAAGCTTCTAGACCACGAGGTTGTGGGTTCGAGTCCCGTGTAAGGCATGGGTGTTTGTAAATGTATGTTGGCTTGTCATATGAAGAATGTTTCGGCGCATTATAGCCCTCGTGTTGCTGACGACGCCAGATAATCGGAAAACAATCAACCAAACGTTAACATAAAGTGAAACAAATGAGCAAATTTTTAATATTAGTTTTTCCATTCAAGAATGATAGCTACTAAAACTACCTTAATATTTAGCACAACAAATAAAATACAATTTCGAAGAAATAAAGAATAGATTATTGTAGTGCCGCTATTTCCCTCAAAACCAAATTGTATCACTTTACTTATTATATAAAAAAAGTTCAAATGTAGCAATCGATTTTATTTTACGACACAATTTTGTCGAACTGAGAGGGATTTTGTAATTCATAAATTTGAGGCAAGTGTAGCCTCAAGAGAAAGTTATGTTTAAAGGACGGTTATTGGTTGGTTGGATTTTAGATTTATGACGCTCAAGGGTGACACAAGGGCCAAACTGCGCCAAAAAGGACATTATTAAACTTATAGTAAGAAAGCTTTTGAAAATTCTATAATGTTTGAACAGACACCATTACAAGAAAATCTTGACCACTGGGACTAGTTCGAATGGCAATGAAAGAACTCATTCTAAGAAGTATTTTAGGGTGTGACTACACCACATTTATGTCTCGAATGTAAGAAATGCAGAAAACTCCTGCGAGGCTGCTTGATTATTGACATTACTCGCAAATTAATTTATTTTGCATTATTTCTTATAAGATTCTACTTCTCAAGGAGCTCAAATAATGTTTAGCGATTACTTTCTCAAAAATGTGTAGATACTTTACAACAGCAAGAAGTTAAACTTTCATTTATAAAATATTGTATTTTAGTTCAAAATTCTTCCACAACATCGTAAAATGCTTTTGAGCAAAGTGCGTAGTATGCTTACTAAATCTGACTACGAACAAGTTGAGTACGAAATTCTTTCGATGATAGAAAGCTTTGTAATGCACATTTGTGACGATACGTTGAATCTCGGCAATTTTTTTGTAAACTTGAACAACAAAGTTTTAAGGGGAGTTAGTACCCTATATAACGGTGATTTTAATTTGGCATATTTCATGTACCATTTTCTCAGAAAGTAATTGACATAGAAGCCTAATTTTATTTCAGTGCATTTAGCAGACACTTTTTATTCTACTGAAGTTAGCGTTTGATGCAATCATTTACTTTTTTTTAAATAAATTTTTGTAGTGGCTGAAATAAGCCAAAACAAATAATGTTTTTAAAATAACAACAAAAACTTTCTTCAGTATATACAGATACATAAAAGGAATATGTGGTAAAAATTTTAGGAAGATAGTTTGTGCAGTTTCTGTTAAAAAGGTATATGAATAATGAAAAATGTAGTTTTGAGAAAAACTCACTGTAAAGAAAACATTACTTACACTTATAGTTACCTATTTTATTTTCAAAAAGCTATTTAAAATACTTCGAATTGAGGTATTATTACAAATAAGGTATCCTTTTAAAAGAGAGAATTTAAATTTTGATAAACAATAAGAAACTAAAAATCGATTATTTATAAATTTCAGTGTACCTTCTCCCCACTACTGTTTTTGTTGCACGGTGGAAAAGCAATTGAAACATCGTTGTAAAACATTCTTAATTAAGTTGATTTTTGATAAAGTTGTATAACTTATTTTCTACACAGCGAAAAAAGGTTTGCATAAAATAAATTTGTTATTTTATTCAATGACAAATAATCCGTTATTCTGGAACGAATTACATTGTACGAATTGTGCTCTGAGAATATAATATGTAAATTTTTTTTCGTTCTTCCATTCTGAAATGTCTTTAATTCGAGTAGATACTTTGAACGTCCTCAGAATTTCCTCAGTATTTGAACGTCCTCAGTATTTGTACAGTTCCCCCCCAAAAAAATCAGAATGATGGCTATATCTTATGCTCTAATTCTTGAAATAACAAACAAAAGGTACCGTTGTAAATCGTGAAAGGTTTTTAATAATTGCATGTAGTTTTTTTGTCATGAGGGGTCATCTACATATTAAAACAGAACCAAACTTTAAAAAGTTCAATAGCAACCTCATAATACTATCCCATATTTGGATTTAGCATCCAAAAAAATGTCCAAATACAAAAATTCGTAATTTTCTAATGAATGGTTTGTAATTTAAATGATAAAAAGAAAATGATAAATTAATGTTAAATAAAAAAAATTGTTTTTTGGCCATAAATACTTAAATAATTAATATATTTCAGTAATTTTTTTTCTTCAAAAGATAGTTTGTTAAATGACCAAACATAAATACCAAGCAACTTTTGCATCAATTTCTTTTTTAATAATTAATTATTAATTAATAAAACAATTTTAATTTTTTTTTAATAAAAACATATAATTTTTTTTGCTTTCATTAGATTGACCATGGTCTGAACCCCCCCCCCCCACAATTTTTTTCTTTTCATTTTGACTTTTAGTTCTCGATTTTTTAGCGAAAATGTAAAAAACGCTCACTTTAAGGGACCGTATAGTAGACGACTTTTGAAAACTATACAAGATTAATTCAAGGTAAACTAGAGGCGTGGAAAATCGCACAACGTTCAATTATCGTAAAATGGGGTGAATAGGAACAGCGGGATGAATAGGAACAGAATTTCTTGAAATTAAAAAAAATATATTATTTTATACAAACAAAGCAGCTTTATTTTTTGTATATATATTTTTATTCTGTGTAACGTGTTTTGAATCGTGGAACATATGTTTTGTGTGGTTTTCAACAGTGTCCTTTTTTAAAAAAAAAATTATTTCCTTAAATTACATTTATTTAAAACAACATTTTTTAAGAAATTTCAATAAATTATCCTTTAAAAATTTTACTGAATCATGTGATTTTTTCATTTTATAAATAATTTCAACGATCAAGTTACATTTGTGTTTATAGTGAAATGTTTCTGTAAAATAATCACGCTTTGCTGAATACTGTTTACTAAAGCCTACATTTTATATTTATTAATTTTCTAATTATCAGTAGTATACGTTATACTTCTGCAATTACAGTTTTCGATATTTTATTTATTTCGTGTGAAGAATTGTAAATAAATTATGTTACTTTTGCGTTTACTTGCTATTTTTGTATTAATCTTAAACGTGACACTATAAATCCAAGTAGTTTCTATGCAATTTTAGATTAATATTTGTATTTTATAACGTCGTGAAAGGCCGCAATGACAGTTCGATTTCTCCCGCTGTGAAGTAGAACCTTAAAAATACCTTTCGTTTTATGGAAATTCTCCCAGAAGATCGGTCAAAAAATGATCGAAACATTTTCGCTCATAAGTGACGTGTTTTTCAACATAATGCATTGAAATTTGGTATATAGAGTAAATGATGTATTCTGAATCGAAGGAAATGATAAAAAATAAGGGTTCGTATTGAAATTTTCGAAGATAGCGTTACTTTTACTTAGTAAACGGTCCCTCGAGAAAAAAAAATTGCATCAGATACATAGAAAATCGCAAGTAAAACATTTTGCTGCAAACCGTACGATTCTACGATAATTAGAACCGAAGATATAGCCATCGCTCTGATTTTTTTTGGGGTACTGTACCATCCATGGTAAGTCCCAATGAGACACCCCAAGGATACCGCGAATGTTGCCTTCCATTTGAAGTCCTAAGAGTACGTCCCAAGTTCGTCCAAAATGGGTCTCCTGCCTCCTGGGATCAAATTTGGATGTTCGGAACATGAAAAGGACGTTCTGTTGATGACATGTGCTGTTAGGGTAATTACGCACACACGTAATAAATACACAAGAGAAGATGGTGATTGGTTGTCCCACCAAGTTTTCGTTCTACATTATTTAAAACGAAATTGCTTCGTGTCCTATGATAATGTCGCAAAACGTCCAAATAACAACCCGACAATGGAAACTTCAATAGCCATTATGGGATAAGCTTCGAAAAACAGTGTCTATAAATAATAATAACAACCTGGGATGACTGAATATTTTTGGAATAGTCTACTGCTTTCCCCCACCACAACAATTAGAGGTTTTTCTCAAGTTCGTGAAACATCCTAAATATGTCACAGAATTGTTACAAATGTGTAGATGATAAAAATATAAATTGATATTTCAGAGACTTGTTGGAATCTGTTGAACATTATACTCAAGTTATGTTCCGCCGTATTGATTTCGTTATTCTGGGTATTAACTATTAGTTCTAGTTCCATTAAGAAGTCTTTTACACTTTTTTCAAGAATAAAAAAAAAATTGTTTATTCTATATTGTTGTTGGTCTTTGGCCGTTGATTAATATGAAATTATTTTGTCTTTTATAGCTGACAGCCAAGGATCCATAGGTGAGTTATGCTTATTTTTTACTCTGATAACTATTTATGCATTGCCTTTGATCATTATTTATTTTTTTCCTATACTTTCATTATGTTTCTTGACTTATACTTCCTTTCTGTTTTATTACCTCTACACCATATTTAAGCCGTAGTTGAAATTTAAAAGAGGACTTAAAGAATGCATAATTTCTTTTAATTAAGAAGCGTACACACAAGGCTGCTTTAATGCACCACTTTTTGTAGAATCCAAATGAACAAAAATCTAAATTGATGAAACCGATGACATTTTGAAGAGGAAAAACAAACTGCATTATTAATAGGGAACACTTCTGTATATGATCAGACAAAATAATAAAACAGGATTTTAGCATTACAATATTTTTATATTTTCGTCTAATCTCAAGTAAGAACAAAATGCATCCACTTTCTAATTTAATTCATATTTTCAGTTTGTTCAATTTTGCACGTTTTATGTACAATTATTGTTTGGGATGTAACTTTCGATTGAGTGCAGGAATGTTCGAAATAAAATACCTTTATGTTCAACAAATCAACTTGTTCTTAAACATGAAGAGTAGTTTATGAGATATAGAACTTTATTAAAAAATTGTATATTTTATTGAAAAAAGTGTATGTATTCGAATTTATTTTTCAGATCTTGTGGATAGAGAACTTGGAAGTGGACCGGGAGCTGCCCACCAAACGCAATTTAACCACAAACCCAGAAATGTTCTTCCCCTTCTCTAGATGAGAAATGTAAGTACAAAAAGTTTAATTATTAAAAATGAAATCCTCACCAAAACCTTAAAGTACTTAACATAGATTGTGTCTGATATTTCATTGTATGCATTGTAAATAAAATAAGGATTGAGGGAATAGTCAATTTTTTTTTTTTTTTTTTTTTTTAATTTCAAACTCAAAACATCATTCGAAGTAAAATAAAAATTATCACACAGAAATAAACATAAAATGTTAAAATGTATATGATAATAAATTAAAAAAAAAAGAAGTTATATTGCAATTAACTTTATTTCTTAATATTCAGTAATTTCTAGGGTATTGGAATTATACATAACGACTCAGAATTAATATTGTTTCTCAAATTTTCTGTATTTAGTTGTAAATAGTAACGTGTTCGTGTTAAGTTCTATTGTATTTTATCTTATTTTATTTATTAAAAGCGTTAATACAGGTTAGACAAAGGTGGCAACACCTAAAGTAATCGGGAAATTTCTAGATGTTTCTTTTATTTGGCCAGTTGGCTGGATATTTCGAGAAGGTTCTCACGCGCCTCTATAAATTAGACCGCAGCTAAAACCGACAGATCAGTTTTGACTTTGGGTCTTGATTTGACCGAACACTTTGTTTGAGTGTGTTTGACCTGATTTATTGTTGTATTCGAAGTTGTTTTTATTGAAGCTTGTGTTGAAGCTTGATAGTGATTGTACTGTTCTTCGAATAACTTTTGGGAGCTTTTGAAGAGAGCATAAAGAATAGGTTTTTTTTTCTAATAAAAACTGCGCCATCATGGGTTCTGAGGAAAATTCATAACAATATTCTCTCAGAATAACGAATAAGAAATCATACGCAACGACTGACGTCACATTCTATTGCTTTGTGCGGGAAGTGTGTTGCTATTGTTTTTCGCGTGTCTATAAAGTTGTACTACCTGACGACTTCAATATAGGGGTAAACTGGGGTGTAAAAATAAATAAATAAATAAATAAATAAATAAATAAATAAATAAATAAATAAATAAATAAATAAATAAATAAATAAATAAATAAATAAATAAATAAATAAATAAATAAATAAACAAACAAACAAACAAACAAACAAACAAACAAACAAACAAACAAACAAACAAACAAACAAACAAACAAATAAATAAATAAATAAATAAATAAATAAATAAAAAAAAACCTAGCTAAAATAATTTAAGTTTTCTCTGCTTTAAAATCATACATTTAAAGCAATAGCAGTTGGGATTTTAACATCGAATAGTTAATTTTAGTTCTCATATATTCAGGTAAGAAAAGAGTAGGCAAAGTTATATAAAAACTGTGAAATATAATAATGTGTGGTAAATGTTTGATATGTGCAAGTTTGATGTATATTTCTTCTTTTATTTTGTAGTTTCCTTCCCAGGTTCTAGAGGAGAATGATTTCGTAATCCCTAGAATGCTGAATGCAAATGTCCCTTCATGAGATGTTTCTTCTTACTGGAAATAAAGATATAAATATTTGATTTCGAATTGTTATCGTTCTTTCTTACTTCTTTCACTAACACTTCAACAGCAAAATTAATACAAAAGAAAAAACTATGTTATTCTAAATGAACATCCAAATACTTTCACTACAGGTCACGAGATGCTTACCAGACCTCTATAGCGAAGTGAGATACAGTTAACTTCATGTAGGTGCACATTTCTTCAATTATAAGTGCACATTTTATGCTTTTTTGTAGGAGTTTTTCTAATTTGTCTTATAAAATTACTTTTCTCCAAATATTTTTCCTGCTTTATGTTCTTTAATGGAGATTTGTACATCTAGTTTATCTCATAACTTTTGTGAACGTTCTACTGGAATTATCAAAATTCTGTTTCTATTTTTCAATAGCACTGTAACATCTGCTCCACCAAAATTGAACCTACAAGACAACAACCAAGTTTTTTTGTATCACTTCTTCTTTTTGAACGCTTGGGCTCTCATCTAAATCAAATTCAAATTTATCTTCAATAGCACTGTCGAATATACTATATATTTTAAATATTTTGCGAATGTTTTCATTGAATTTTTCCAAATTACCTTTTTAAGATTTAGGTATAGCTGTAATGGCCCAAACCATGCACACGTAGAGATGAACAGTCCACTTCTTTAAGGGGACTTGACAGTCACCGACAAAATTCAAAAGCTGTATTTTCATCCAACTTCAATGTCCTATAAATTATTTATTTCTCAATGAGTTTACAAACTTTTTTCACTCAAAGTGTTGTTAGTATTATATAAACATAGTAATCGTTCAAAAATTATAAAAAATAATGAATACTTTGAGTTTACAAGTGTTTTTTGAATTTATCTCAAAACAGTGGTTTTTAACACCGTGGTACATTTTCTAGACAAAATAGCATATAAATATTTTTTTTTTAAAAATTGCTAATGTTAAGTTAACATTTAGATTAACGATGATAACCTACTTTTTAGAAAATACTGCTTTTAATGTTTTTGAAAAAGAAAAGAAAATAATATGTTTTGTATGAACTAGAAGAAAATTCATAAAATTTACCTTAAAAAAATATACACAATTTTAAATAATAATTTTAGGTCATCAATATGGAACTCACTTTTATATAATACTTACTGTGTGGCCCCGCGCTGCTGGGGACCCGTTGAAGGATATCTATCAATTCTGTGTTACAAAAAAGTCTAATTAATTCGGATTAATTGTTGTTGGTGGTCAGCTTTTGATGTAATATAACAGATCCATGTTTTCGTTCATTTTGTTATAATGCACTCTGTCATTCTCCAGTCGATGCTGTTTTTGCAGCGGTGATTCCCTAGCTCTCTTAGAGGCAGATGCTCTATACTTAGTATCTATATACTTTCTTCACTTTAGCGGCATATTAGCAAATGGCGAAATGATTTGAAAGTTTTCAGTGAATTTCAATAATTTTAGGCGGATCTACAATTGAGGCCGCAAGTGATGAAGCCAAATTGAGTCTAAATAATCCTTTGCTATGCTAGATTCTATGTATATTTTAACTCACTCTCATTAAATGAAATTAGATTCATAATTTTATTTAATTCAGCTATAAAAATTTATTATTTAAAATTTTGTAAACATGGAAATAATATAAAAGTAGCCTCTATTTAAAAATAATCATAAAAATATATTGAAACAAGTTTTTAATTTTTGTTTTTAAATAAAACAAAATCTGAATTAAGAGAAAATTAACTGGCATTGAAACGATAATGTTATCTACCAAATAGTTCCTAAACTGAAATATTATCGCCAAGTGGCATGGATATAACGTAATAGTACCAATATTCAACGCGGTGCCACACAACACACCTAACGATATATTTAAGTGTTTCAGATTAGATCTTACGTTTGATCTAGTAACTTCCTGGAAAAAAAGTTGTAATAGATTTATTAAGCTGACCAAAATCCTACTGAAAACATCCCATAACGGCACGAAAGTATAGTGGTAAACTATGTTGGTAAACGAACTTTTAGATGTTGGATATTTATGATAACTGTAATGCAGATAATATTTTCTAGTAAAATAAAAAGGAATTTAACGAATTTATTTTGTTTAAATGTTATTAATACTCATTAAATAAAATTAAAATGTCAATTTCCGCTGAGCACAATACTTCTTCGACGACAGCACAAAATGTAAACAAAAACAGGATGAATTTAAAGCTTAGAAAATCAAAACGATGCATAAAAAAAATGTTTTAACACCGCACATGGGCAGAAGTTGTTAACGGTATCGACTGACAGTAAATATATTGAAATATTACAATAAAATTCGAACTGTTTATCGGACAGACGATTGTAATACATAAAAATAATCAGAAAAATAAGGAGGACACATTAAAATAACTTCTTTTTTTTTAATTCTGATGTAATAAAAAATATCGTTGCCATTCCAAGAATTTTTTTTCGTGTCATTAAATTTTAATGAAAGCAACTTTTAATCGAATTTAAAAGTTGTTCTCTACAATTTTCATGTTCTAAAGCTTCTATGTACCAAATTTCGTATCTCAAGGGGCAAAACTGTGGATTTGTATAAGGTTCAGACGTTCAGACCAATCAGTTTTATATATATATATATATATATATATATATATAAATTCTACTCAAAATTTATATTGAAATATTGAATATATATATTTTTTAAAGTATAACTAAATTTTGAAAATCTCTGTTTTGAGTTAATTTCAAAAAATTCTTACAAACTAAAAATTTTAATTTTTGCCTTATTGTT
This sequence comes from Linyphia triangularis, assembly GCA_963978545.1. NCBI lineage: Eukaryota > Metazoa > Arthropoda > Arachnida > Araneae > Linyphiidae > Linyphia > Linyphia triangularis. Next base: position 47,566,166 of record OZ021729.1, on the reverse strand, counting down.
GCAAATATCAAACTACAAATTATGTGAAAAAAGTTTGTAAATGCGAGGAGAAATAAATAATTTACAGGACATTGAAGTTAGATGTAAATTAGGGCTTTATCTTGTGTCGGTGACTGTCAAGTCCACTTACGAGATTTATTGGGTTTTCAATTGCTTCTCTTTGAGCTTTTAAACTTGCATATTGTTGCGTTGGACGGGTTCGAAAGATTTGAAGCCAAAGCAGATCAAAACTTGTAGAAATTTATTCCAATACAACTCTTCACAGATTCTCTTACAACTCCAGAATTTCTCGTTCTAGTAGACTCAATACAGCTCTTTTCACAACAATAGAACACAAAACAGCAGTTAAAAACTTGACAACACAACTGCTAAATCACTGCAAAAGACAATGCAATACAGTTCGCTTTAGAACTACTCTGAATGCTCACTGAGACTCAGTATCTCGACTCAGTAATTCCAGTCAACTCACCAGTCAACTAATTCAGTGACTCAAAATCAACTAACTCCATCACCCGCTCTCTTGAGCTTTTATAGGGGAGGCGAACATACGTGAAACTTCTAGAGGTAGATATTTGGAGAACTTTCCAGATCGTAGTCGAAAAGTCCTATACATGTACATTAGGGTGGTTCAAAAAACTTTTTTTTCAGCTACAGACCAAGACACCCAATATTTTTTTTACATTTACCCATAGTATTATTCTCCTAAAATTTTAGCTTCCTACTCCTATAAAAAGGTGGCGCTCAATGACCATTCATTTTTGTACTTTTTTGTAATTTCGCATAATTTTCGAGTTTCATGCTGATAAGAACGCATGGCTACATTTTTACAAAAAAAAGTTGTTATGGGTTTTAAATACATGTAATATAGTTTGGCAACAGTTATCTACTGTATCTGGCAACATCCATATTATCAAAAACAACGTATGATCGTGATCGTGAAGCATTTCGTTTGATTGTTCCAGCAGTCGCAGCTTTGGGGCACGTTCCTCGAACGTTTCCTCTTTAAAGAGGGGTCAAAAATCCAGAAAAAAAAGCTAGAAAAGAATACGCTGATTTAAGCTATGGGTAAATTCAAATCTGACTGTCCTATAGCCCTTCATTGGAAAGGCAAATTTCTGCTAAAATCTTTTGGACTAAGAAAGATTGACCGTTTGTCTTTATATGTTTCGAGAGATGGTACTGAAAAACTTCTTAATTTCTCAAAATTGAGTGGTGGAAGAACAGCGAAATATATTTCAAAAAACTGTTTTTATGATAGACAATGGCAAGTTGAGAATTAAATTTGGACAAAGTTTTGATACTACGAGTATGACTATTGCTTGTGTATAAGAGGCATGCATTAATTTGGAGAAAAAATTGGACGTGAACTATTGTGGCTAGCCTGCTGACACCATGTCATGTAATTAATATTGGCAAAGTTATTTTAGTTGTGCTATGTACCATCATGTTTAACAGAGGTTTCTCTCTTCAACAGACTTAAAGCCGTTTGAAAAAGAATTGCACGGATAAACTTTTAGGATTTAGAGCTGAAAAAAGACGTTAAAAAGTTTAAAGTTTCAGCTGTAGCCCTTCTTTCATCTGTGTATAAATCTATAACAGTTAGAGACGATTATAAAGAAGTAATCGAGTTGACAGTAATCGTTTTGGGCAATATACCAGAGAAAATCAATTGCAGAGCAGTTTCATCAATTCATTAAGCACAGTGGATAGCTAAACTCCTGTACATTTTTAAATACATCTATTCAGAGACCAGCAAGAAGGTTTCCATATAACTAATTAATAAGCCAAAACAGTCGCCAACTTGGCTTTATCTCTCCAATTTGGCGAGATTCCCATTACCATAACGTTAAATGCCCTGCCCCTTGAAACTCGCTTCCCAGAGTTACCTCTGTAAAACCCGTTATCAAGCATCAAGACACACATTGCGGGGAAGCAAACTAATGACAAACTATTGCACTGCCTTATGCAAAATGTACATAAATTTTCCAATTTACAAAATTAACACTACGAAATATTTACAAATATGCAAAAATTCGTAACAAAATGCAACTCATATTTATTACGGTATCAGTTGTGAAATGCTTTTGGCTTTTTTTTTTAATGTCAGTGTTTTTCATGAAACTAGCAAAAGAAAGGATCTTAGTTTTGACGAAAACAATTTCCTTCGTAAATTCACCCTCTTTCAAGCAATAAACACAATCACATTCACATTCTGATAAGGATATTCACTAAAAGATGTTTTTATGGTCAAAAATGAAAATTTTCAATAGGAGGAGGAAAGTACCATAACATTTTAATCTTCAAAGAGTACATTTCCTCACAATAATTAAAGTATATTTATTTATCAGGTCGGACCCGCATGATAAAAATTTTCATAAAATTAAATTTACTAAGAAAAATTTGTTAATTTTAAGTATAGATATGTGATGCTCAAGTATGTTTACTCCTAGGAAAGGTAGTACATGTATTCAGTTATTTTTATGCTGAACAACTTTCGATTTAACATTATTCTCATGCTTCAAAATAGTAAGAAATATGTTTTTTTCTAAAAAATTTTCTCAAAATAAATTTTAACTATAAGTAGTTCAAAACATACTTTTCTAAAAAATAAGTTAAAATGTTCTTGCAATAAATTTTTTGCAAATTTTTTTTCAAATAAATTAAAATATCAGGTGACCCACATGCAACTGTTTTTTATAGGAAAAAATATGATTTTTCTGTGGAAAAAAATCGAGTACGGGCAGTTTGATAATGTTTTTGTATAACGTTTTATTAACTTGGAGGGAAAATATATTTCATTCTTAATATTGCAAAGTTTTATTCAATTTACAAAAAAAAAAAAAAAAAAAAAAAAAAAAAAAATAATAATAATAATAATGATAATAATTAATAATTAATGATAATAATTGATGATAAATGATAATAAATGATTGTAGTAAGTATTATATAATCAGTAATTATTGAGAAATAGCTATTTCTTCGATTTTCTCTTGTTTTAATTTTTTTTTTTCTTTTTTTCTCTTTGTCTCGAAATGAACATTAACACAAAAATTTCTATTCTCCACGATTTTTTTATTTTTAATTTGCATTTTAAGTTTGCCGGTCAGATTTTTGTGGGAAAACGGACCTTTTTTTTTGCGACTCTAATGTGACGTCACCGCATCCAAAATTTCTTCATAGGTCACGTGGCGGTTGCGGCTGTTAAAACGTTGTTATCATCGAAATTTCAAATACTTATCTTCTCGGCATTTTGTTTTGAGATTATTTGATTGATTTTTTCTTAAAATGTCTAACATTTTCTACGTATCGTGCCAATGTGCAAAAGAGAAACCATAACAAATCCTGACAAAATTTTCATTGGCGAACCACGGAATGAAAATACTCGAAAAAAGTGGTGCCAAGCGATGAAGAATATGCCACTGTCAACAAATACTGTACGTTATGTTTGTGAAGATCATTTTGAAGAAAGTTACATTTATGATAATTTTTATAATGAGAAAATTAAAGAATGTTTTGATGTTAAGTTTAAAACAAGTTATATGTTAGGAAAGCTATTCTAAATTTTTGTAAACATCAAGTGCAAAGTAATGGGTTAAAAATTCAAAGTCTGGTACGGATTCTGCGCCAAGAATTGTTTACATAAAACCACGACAAATTATGTTTATTTGTCATTAAAAAAAATGACGGGGCAGCCATTTTTGGCAAAAATCACCTTGGCGCAGAATCCGTACCGGACTTGGATATTGACAACTACCCTTTAACGAAAAAATACCGATATTTTCCCACCAAACTTTTTATTCCAAGCACAACAAAACCATTCAAGTTAATTAAAGCAGGGAATCTTTTCTATTGGTTTTTACGCCACGGGTTTACGCTGTTACAAAAGCCATATTCTTGCTGAAATAGACAGCCATCATTGTCGAGTAAATTTTTGGCAAATTGTCCGATTGGTCCCTTACAAAACCAGGTTCCATTTTTGCAATTAAATAAAAATCAAATACCTACAAAATAGGCGACCAAACATATTTGAGAAACGGCAACTACTATGTAGAAACCACAGAGTATATAGCTTACACTTTGTGGTAGAAACCTCACCATAACAAACGAAGCGAAGGAATTACGTCACCGAACCTTTCGGGTCTTTTGACGTCATACTCAAAATCGGCCCGTTTTGAGCCGATCGCAATTTGAGGGTTTTTTGCGCATTTTCTTTTCTTAATATTTAAATAAATAATTTTTTTAAAGAACTTTATTTGGATATTTAGAATCAGAAAGAAATTCTTTATAAATATAAATCAATTTCATTCGTTTTTAAAAAATGCGGGAATTGTCCATTGCCCATAGTTGCCATAATTTGGCACGATTTTATGTAAACAATTCTTGCCGCTGAATCCGTACCGTAATTTAAAGTTTTATCCATATTTATAAGTGAACGTTTTCCGTAAATATATACCGATAAAAACTGAGCATAGAATTTCCATTAAGAATATTAAGGTTTCTATGCTGAAAATTCACAGTAGATTGAATAAAAATTTCAGTATTCCGGATAAACCACATTTTTTCAATTTCATGGCACAATATCATTCTTCAAGGTTCTTATTGATTATGCAACTGGAATAGCTTTTTGCTAGGGCATATTTTAAATGCCTCACTTTGAAGCGAGCCTGGTTCGCGACCCAAAGGGAATTGCGTAGCAATCCCTTGGGTTGGCGAGAGTTAGCGAACCACGGGCGGAGCCCCCTAGTATTCATAAAAATGCCTATGTTTAACTGACGTGACGTAGATAAATTGTAAATTGCTTTATTTGAAAATAATAATAATTTCTAGAAAATGGAAAATCTGGTAAATCACTTTTCTTTCAAGGGAAATTAGGTTTTAAAATTATTAGGTTTAAAATTAAATGAAACTTTGGTAGATAGACTAGTTGTTGATAACAATATACGCTATCAAGTTTCAAGAAGAGGAAGGGAGGAGTTTGCCATAGACGTGGAATGGATATTTTCTTCCAAGTGGTCAAAAACTATGATGTTGGTTGGTTGGTTGTATTCAGATTATCTGGCGCCGTCAGCAACACGAGGGCTATAATGCGCCGAAACATTCATCATTAGACAAGCCAACATACATTTACAAACACCCATGCCTAACACGGGACTCGAACCCCCAACCTCGCGGTCCAGAAGCTAGCACGCTAACCACTATACCGTTTGATCGGCGTCAAACACTATGAAAACTCAATGTTAGCTTAAAATAACTTAAATCCTTAAATAAATTGCAATTACACTGGTAATGCATATAAAGGGTTTATGTTTTTATGGATTTATTTTTTACATTTGGTATCTTCCCCATCCAACGTCCAGAAAAGATATTGAAATTAATAAGTAATGATCCAAAACTGTTAGTTGTGAACATTGAGTAACGGTTACGAAATGGAGTTTCCCTGAAACTTCAAAGATTCAAGATCAAGAGTTTAAATTGAATTACAATTGGATAATCAAATCCGATGTATTTTTTCCCTGTCGTCTTTGTTTTGGATGATAGAAAAAAACATGTTGGCAAAATTCAATATGGAGGGAGATTGACTATTCAGTATTTGCAACAAATGCGTGATATTTCTTTACAATACCAAAACTAAAATACAAAACAATTTTTTATTTAGATTTTTTGTTTGAAAAAATAAATTATGTATTCTTGTATGAGTCAATTAACAAAGTTGCAACACTTAAGGAAAATCATGAAAAACCTCTTTTGTTCAAGTGTTTGTTGATCAACCCAGTTATTCTCTTAGCCTATTGTTAGTTTTCAAATTTGAATTTGTAATTTTTGCATCAAAACTCAACTTGCAGTTCGAAAGGGGGAGGCAGTAATGAGCTTTTGAACAGGTTAAATAATTTTTTTCAGTTGTCTTTGACAGTAAACAAATGCAGTATAATTGTAATCACTGCGTTAAAGCAACGCAGTGATATCAAACATTGGGAGAAGGGAACATCTAAAGAATTTACGAGTAGGATGAAGGTTTTCTCAAAATCATCCAAAAGACTGAAATAGGAGAAATAACAATACATTCCGATTAGTGTTTTTATGCAGTTGCAGTTTTTATATTAAAATTTATGGGATGGGTGGGGCTATGCATCTAAGAAATGTAACAGTTATTAAGAAAAGTATTATCACAGATTTTAAATTTGACACCTTGAAGATAGCACAAAAAGGACAACATCGGGAGGTTCCGAAATCGTAGTTTATTTGTTATCATTCTTACTATGTCATCGCTAGGACTTTGAATTTGCACCTCATCATTTGAACTCTTTTGAGGTCGCTCCCATCACATCCCAAGTACATCCAAATTTGCCATCTTTCGTTCTGATATCAAAATTTACATCTTTTACCTTGAATTCTGGCACTTAAAAATAGAAGTCTGTTGGAGGAAATGTGTTTACTATTTACTCCATCATTATTTTTTTGTATCATGCTGCCATCTATTCTATCTCTCAGGTATTAAAAGTTTTGTTAGTTCATAGAGTTTGTAGAAGCAGAGCATTTTGTAGAAGCATTTTCTTTTTACTGGAGAGTGCCATTAGAAACATTGAGTGCCTGGCCGACCTACTACCAGTTTTTGAAATTGATGTCACAAAGTAATTTTATTATGGGAAGTGATTAAAGTTATATGGGGCTGTATGGGGAAGTATGGGTGATTTAATTATAAGTGACTTGATTTTCATACTTCTGGGAGATAACTTTCTTTTAATGAACTATAT